>OY728167.1:670813688-672013688 GCA_963277665.1 Viscum album
AAGAGGTCGAGTTCACGGTCGAGTTGGTTCCAGGAGTAGATCTTGTTTCTATCCCTCCATACCAAATATAACAAGAATATATTTAGTAGTTTAAATTTCAGTTGGAAGATCTAGCATCTAAAGGATTCATACGGTCTAGTATATCACCATGGGGTTCACCAATTCTCTTCACCAAAAGGCTGTTGGATCTTTGTGTTTATGTGTGGATTTTAGGATATTGAACTAGATGATAGTTAAGAACCGGTATCCTCTTATATACATTGAAGATATTTTCGATCAGTTGAGAAGTGCTAAGATATTATCCAAGATTGTCTTGAGATCAGGATATCATCAGCTATGGGTGAGACTATCAAACATACCTCAGACTGCTTTTAGAAGTAGGTATGGCTTGTATGAATTCTTAGTGATGCTATTTGGGTTCACTAATGCGCCTGCAGTATTCATTTCCTTGATGAATAGTATCTTTCATATGTTTTTGGACCATTTTGTGGTGGCTTTCTTGATGATATCTAAGTGTAATACTAGTCAACAGATGATCATTCCAAACATCTTGATATCATCCTGAGTACATTGAGATAGCATCATATTTATGCCAAGCTAACAAAATACAGTTTTTGGATAAATGAAGTCCACTTCTTGGGCTATGTCATCTCAGTTTAAGGAGTGTTAAAGGACCTAGAGAAAGTCACAGCTGTGGTATCTTGGGAACAACCCAAGACCGTCTTCTAAATTCAGATATTTCTGGGTTTAGTAGGTTATTACCAGTGTTTTATCCAAGATTTATCCCTTTTGGAATCACCAATGTTTGGGATGACCATGAAATGGGTGAAGTTTATTTGATCTAATGCTTGAGAGAGATATTTTCAGGAGCTAAATGGAAGGATAACCTCATAAACTATCCTCACTATACCTATGCTGGGTAAAACATATACCGTGTACTGTAACGCATCCATAGTTGGACTCGGAGAAATTTTGATATAGGAGGATCATGTGGTTGATTATGGATCTAGGTAGATAATATCTCCTGATAGGAATTACCTTACTCACAATCTAGAGTTAGTAGTAGAGGTACATTCCCTGAGATATTGGAGACACTATCTCATGGGTGAGAGGTTTTTGGTATACACAGATCATAAGATCCTCAGGTACATCTTTTCTCAGTGATACCTGAACATTCGATAGAGGAGGTGGGTTGAGTATTTGTAGTATTTCAGCTTTTAATGAGAATATACAGTAGGTAAGAAAAACATTTTTTCCAATTCTTTGATCCAAAATACATAGAAAGAGGTAGTACATAAATCTTGTGAGAAGTGATGAATAATTACCCTCTTTGCAGACAAGCATATGTATGTTAAGGAATCTCAGGGATGAGTAGCTATGACTTTGAAATATGCTATACTTGTGATTTTGGACCGGATTAAGACTAATAAGTTATATAATCTAGAGGGATCAGTTCTTAGAGAGAACTTATATGGTGGGGAGACACCATCAGGATGGTCTCTTGATAGTGGGAATTCTCTTCTTTTCTGTGGCTGAGTATGGGATCCTATGGGATTTCATGAGGAGATAATGAGGGAGTTTTATTATTTTATATAAGAGGTGCATCCTGGTTTGAAGAATATGTGTCACAATCTCTGTAGAAAGTACTGGAGTTCAGGAATGAAGGATTTGGCAAGCATTGTGGATGGATGCTTCACTTTTCAGCAGGTGAAAGCCAAGAATTTGATGCCAGATGGGTTTTTGAAGCCTTTAACCATTCCTGATTGGAAATGGGATGATGTAACAATGGATTTTGTGACAAGAATACCTAAGATGACCCATAATATTGACATTATATGGGTTTTTTGGATTGACTTACTAAGGTAGACCACTTATTACCTATTAGGGGAACCTTAACATTTTATGATTTGGGAAATATTTACATGCACGATGTGGTTTGGTTGCATGGTGTTCTGAGGAGTATTGTTTTAGACAGAGGTTCTCATTTCATATCTCATTTTTGGTAGGGTCTTCAAAAAGCTCAGGGATCATGAGTTATTTTAAGAATAACCTATCATCCATAGGCTTATTGTCAATATAAGTGGTCTATTTAGGTTCTGAAGGATATGTTACAAGCCTGTGTTTTAAATTTTGGTGGTTTATGGAAGGAAAATATGACACTCATGGAGTTTTCATATAATAATATCTTCTAGGATTCAATCAAAATGGAACCTTTTGAGGCTTTGTATGGTATTCCATGTTGTTAGACTCTTTGTTGGATGGAGGTAGGTGAGCCAGCACTTGTTGGGCCTAGTCTCATGAAGGAGACATCTGAACAAGATCAGCTGACTAGACATCGACTAGTGACCACACAGAGCAGACATAAATCATATACTGACCATCGATGAAAAAATATATAATTCAATTTTGGTCTTCATGTTTTTCTTTGGGTCTTTCCTATGTTGGGACAACACCATGTTAGGAAAAAGGGAAATCTAACACCAAGGTTTGTTAGGTCATTTGAAATAGTGGCAAGGTTCAGTCTAGTGGAGTATCGTTCATCCCTTCCATAACATTATAGTTCCATTCATGACATGTTCCACATGTCCTAGCTATATAGATATCATCTAGACCCTTCCCATGCGATAGATGTAACAGACTTCGAGATTTATGCTGATGCGTCCTTTGAGGAGCATCTGATATGGGTTGTGGATCATAGTGAGAAATATATTTGGGGAAAGACTATACCATTGGTTCATGTGAAGTGGAAACATGGGTGATTTCCGAAAGATACCTGGGATAGGGAGTTTGATATGAGAGAAAAATGGCCAAACTTGTTCATTGAGACCTCATAGTGACTCTTAGGGCATCTTGGGGATGAACTGTTATAAAGTGGGGAGGTTGTAAGATCCCATATTTTTATAAGTACATATCTCTTTGATTTTTTATTTGATATTTTGTTTCAGTTGTGTGTTCATTGTGAAAGAATATTGTTTGAATAAACATAGTCTTGAGTTGTAAGGAAACTTGAGAAATATTGGAGATTATCCTAAGGATAGATTTGTTGTAGAAAATGACTTAAATTTTAGGGATCTATACTTTTTTGAATTAATGGACTTTGGGTATAAATGGGTTAAGTGTTTAAGAAGTTCTTTGTGAGTTGAGAATCTTTAAAAGAGGATTGGGTTGTTTAAAAGGAAAATGGGATAGAAAATAAATTGTAGAATATTTACACGTCATGTAAATGGATTACACATTATGTAGTTGTTTGAGGGTTTTAATAAAATTAATATTAGGTGACAGGGTTTTCAACGTATTCCATTAAAAATATTTACACGATGTGTAACTACATTACATGACATGTAAATGACCTACCTGCTATTTTAAACATGCTATGAGTATGAAATTCATTCTATTTCACTGCAGAACCTCTCCTCTCAACTCTAAGGAATTCTCCAGGAGATTTTGGAGTGCCAACTTCCCCTCTAGATGTTCTGTTTTCATCTTTAATTCATGGAAAGTCTTTGTGGTTTTTTTTTCTTCTCTTCCCATTGTGGTGAAATCTCTTGACCGATTTGAATTTTTGTTTTTGATATTGATCAGTTTTTATCTAGGAAACTCTTTTAAATCATTTGTGCCTTCTTCCTCATGGGTGTTTTCTGTTGGAATATTTTTTGGATCGTCAGTTAAAGGTAGGGGTTAAAATCTAAACCCTATGGTTTGATATTTTCCAACTTTATGCAATATCATGATTACGCCATCGTTGTGTGTGCCCAAATTAAATAAATGAATTCATGAGGTTATTCCTTGAATTACTTTGGATTTAAATGGCTCTTAACTGGAATATGGCTACCCATGGGGTGAGAGAAACATGTTTATAATTGAATTGATAATGGATTAAAGTATGTTTAGCATGAAATATGACCTAGGGTGATTTCTTATTATAGAATCCCTAAATTATGGCTTATTGCTTATTGATTTAATTATTAATCAATTGATAATTTAATTTAAAGTGTCATATTAAATAAAAATTATAATTTGAATAATTAACCATTGATAATTTTGATCTGATATTGTGATATCCATGCTATTTGATAGGGATTGTGTTCCATGATGTAATGATTATATATCGGGCTCGACCCTGAAACTCACACACTTATATACTGTAATGATGATATTGAGTGGCCTCGGACTAGGACATATTATAATTCTTATAGAGAGTGGGATATTCCCAGTCCCATTCTATAATTCTTATAGGGATTTGACCTAGAATGCTATAATTCTTATAGGGCTTTGACCCAGATTGATTATTGTGACTATAACATGGGTATATGGTTGTGGTTGTCATGGTTGTAAGACATGATTAGAGATATTCCATCATGGGACCGAAGCAGGTTATATAACTTGGTTATATGGTCGTGGTTGGAATGGTTGTAAGACATGCTCAAACATATTCCATCATAGTTCTGAAGTAGGTTGTTGTTGTATTTTATTAATTGTTGAATTAATTAATACATATGTTTTTTTCTTTATTGAATACACTTATTATCAGAGTGTTTTTTTAGAAATGGTGGTTTCAACCTACTAAGTTATACTCACACCATATTCGGGATTCCCTTTGGCACCTAAGAAGATTACTTGGATACAGGTTTGGAAAAGGACAAATGACCTTACTATTGAATTCTTATTTGCTTATGGCCTGGAGTTTGGAGAGGGGACTAACATGAGGTTCAGGATTTGAGACTTGATTCTTTTATTTGAGTTTTCTAGTCCTTTTCTTTCATTTTTCAAGCATGAAATTTAGTTACATTCCAATACATAATTACATTATTCCTTTATTATTTATTGTATTATTCAGTTGGTTTTTATTATTGTCTTCAACTATATCTTTACTCTAATTATTTTTCATTTAAATATGATTTGTTTATTATATAATGAAATTTCATACAAGAGGGTATAGTCTCCTCACTATACATTCCATATCACCACTGTTAGTCGGAAACCTTTGGCATATGGGGAGGCGCGCTTGTGGTCTTGTGACCAACCCTTTTTGGCCATGTGAGAGTGTAATGGATTTGGAGACATTAAAAAATCATTATTCTGAGGTTTTATTTGGAGAACCACCAAAAAGTCCATGTTAACATCATCCCACTTAAATTATGGAATGGGAAATGTCTATAGTAAACCAACAGGTATTTGATGCCCAGCCTTCACCAGTTTACAGGTTTAGCATCGTGTCACAAACCCTACAATATCCTTTTCCATGGTCGACCATCAAAACTATCATCGTAGGTCACTATAAATTTTGGTCAGACATAGATGTACCACCCACTTTGAGGCATGAAATTCACTCATCAACACCTCTCACATGCTTGTAGGCACAACAAACCAATTCCTAACATAGATGATCTTGTCCTCATCTATAGAACAATATGAAGGTGACTCCCCACCTTCAAGGATTTCCCTCAAGTCGAAACATTCCTGATCCTCATACTACATATCTCTAATATAAATCAAAAGTGTAGAATCCACTTAAATTGATACGTGAGTCATCTGATCCTAACCCTCCTAAACCACAACATGCATCTCACCTAGTAAAGTCATCATTTTCCGCTCAACACCAGACTCCTAAATTTCCAGGGTCTGAGTTTTCCTGCTTAAAGTGTCAGAAAAAATACTTCCCTTTCCAGGCATATATACTAGATCAAATTTGAATGACTAAATATACTCAACCCATCTCCGCCACTGGAGATTCAAGCGTCACTATGAAAATATATACTTTAATATCTTCCATCCATATACACAGTAAACTTCTCGCCCAACAAATAATGCTACCAACACTTTAGGGAATATAAAACTACTACCAACTCAAGGTTATGAATAGGGTAGTTCCATTAATGTGGCATCAACATCCAAGACCCATATGCCACAACTTGATCTCCCTACATCAACACTGCTCCAAGCCCTATCCTAGAAGCATCAAAAAACACTGTATACTCCTCACCTAGTGCGGGTAGGATCATGATTGGTGCCATTATCAATTGCTTATTAAACTCATGGAAATCATTATCACATGATCCAAACCATTCAAAATTCACCCCATTCTTGGTCAAGCCCGATAGAGGTGCTTACAAGAGGGAAAAGTCCTGGATGAATCTCTGATAATAGCCCACCAACCACAAAAAGGTATGGATATAAAAATCATTCTTGAGATACTACCAAGAAACCAATGCCTAAAATTTCTATATATCCACTAACACACCTTCCTTAGAAACAATGTGATCAAAGAAGTGTACCCGATCAATCCAAAATTGACACTTAGATATCTTGATGTATAGACAATTCTATCTCAGTGTACTTATGATTATTTCAAGATATTGGACATGATATTCATGAGTCTTAGAGCACACTAAGATTTAATCCACAAACTGTTAGCTCAATTAGGTTAAATACCCTGAGGGGGGGGGGGTGAATTAGGGTATGACATATTAAAACAAATTCCCCTTCAGATCTCATTTCATCATTAAAAAAAACTCTATTCTCTCTTCTTACCGTAGCAATATATGAACAAAAATTAAATCATGCACGAGACACAATGATTTTTACTTGGTTCACCCTCACTGGGATACATCCAAGGAGCATATAATGATGATGTGCCGATGTACCAAACTCACTAAGGATCACTTCAAAATTACAAGGTTCGAGCTAGATCACTTCTATTCCCAGAATCATATCCTTTACAAGATTTAGGGTCTTCTCAATGAATTCCCAAGGGTCACTCCCTATATCACTTTCTATGGCTCAATGCCGGTGGAAAGGATCATAGTTTTTCTATTCCTTTGCTCACTGCTCTTGGAAGGGATCCACTCACAGTTTATGAACTTGTAGGTACCTTAATTTTTATGAAATCATGCATCCTAAACTATAGGCAGATGCACTGTTGAAGTCCCTTTTTCTCCCGTAGATGAAATCCACTTTTTTATGTACTGTTAGTTTATGGAAATTACTTATGCGTACCGTACCTGCTTCCACGCACATTCCCTGATTCTGAATAATGTCCCCACTTACACGTACCACCTCAGTGTACTACCTCTGTATACCATGTCCACATACCACCTCTGCGTACCGCGTCCGCGTACCGCGTCCGCATACCGCGTCTGCGTACCACGTCCCCATACCGCGTCCGCGTACCGCGTCCGCCTACCGCGTCCACGTACCGCGTCTGCATACCACATCTGCATACTGTGTCCGTATACTGAATCTTCATTTGCATACTGCTTCCATGTACCACGTCCGCATACCACTTCTATGTACTGCATCCGCATACCGTGTCCGCGTACCATGTCTGCGTACCACCTCCACGCACCACCTCCACATACCGCATCCGCATACCGCGTCAGCCTAACACGTCTGAGTACTGCCTCCATGAACCACATCTTCATACTACCTCAGATTCTATAGAATTCCTTCTTTTGTGGACTACTTATTCTGTGGACCAATTCTTCTATAAACTTTCACCTCTTCTACGAACCATCACCTTTTTCACGAACTGTTCCCACGAACCAATTCACCCTACTCGGAATCCTCATGAACTTCTTTCAGACTTAGATGAATATATTCTTGGAGCAATGATTTTATCTAATGAAATTAGATCTATATAATGATGGGATTACCATTCCTTATATAGAAAAATGGATCTAAAAATCTCGCTAATCTATTTCACCCAAATCTTCGGTGTGGTGCAGTCTTCACCACATACTGTGTATCTACCATGTATTATGCATCTACTATGAACCGAAATTCCTTCCATGAACTGTGAGCCTCCCTGTGAACCATTTTACTTCTATGAACTATTTCCCTTCTGCGAACTATTTTCCTTACTCAAAATGTTTGGCTTGCACAAACTACAAGCCTTCCCGCAAACCATTTTCCTTCTGTAAACTACAAGCCTCCCAATAACCATTTTCCTTCCATGAACTATTTGTATTCTACGAACTGTAAGCCTTCCCATGAAGAATTTTCCTTCCACGAACCACGAGCCTCCCTGAGAACCATTTTCCGTCCATGAACCATTCCACATACCCCCTTTTCAATCTGCGAACTATTCTACATACCTCCTTTGAAATCCATGAACTGTAATTCATAGTATGCATACTGTACACTCCTATAAGGAAAAAATTCCTTTTCCAAAAAACAAAGTCCTAATTTTGAGACCCAAAAATTTGGAGAATACTGGGGAACTGCACCACCTTAAAAACCTTCTTTAGAAAATAAAAAATGTACTCATTCATGGTCATATGTCTTTGTCAACAAACATAATCACACCCAAAAACACTGAGAGAATGACTAGATGTATTTTTTCCCAAAAAATATTCTCCTTTGGGTTTGTTGAAAACTCTGCACATTTTGATACATCATTAAAGCTCCTTCTATATTAAACTAGAATTTTCTTCTTAATAATAATAGAGTGATCAAGTATTTACTCAACACATACTATAATCCCACACGAGCCATGCTCGACATGAGAAACAAAAGTAATATTAAAATTTCATCAATGAATCACTTTATTCCATTTTAAAACCACTCATCTACTTTTATCATGAACCTCATCTATCGTGATATATAATCTTTGATCAATCACCTTTAGTGTCGTCAGATTTAATACTCCCCCTATGTCACTGCTTCACCTAATAGATTCAACTCCCCCTATCTCACTACTTCACCTTGCAGCTTCTCCCTGTGTCTTGATTACAAAATTTTCTCCCCTTTAATAGCCACAACTTCTACCCCTTTTTCAATGAGCCCGAATGTCACTTAATTATTGTATAAAATAGGGTAAAGAACACACATAAGTACATTAGGGATAAAAACACCAGTCCTTTAAGAGAAGGGGGTCTTACACCCACAATTTTTAAGTAAGGGGAGTCGAATGAACTCCTAGAGCCGGTTGATGCATTTCAAATACTTCTTTGAGTAAGTCCTTTGTCAGAATGTCTTCAACCTGTAGTTTGTAGGCACATACTCCAACTTCATAAGCCCTTGATCCACCTTCTCCTTGATGAAATGATACTTGATTTTAATGTTCTTTTTCCTTGAGTGATGGAATGGATTTTTTATAAGATTTATAGCACATGAATTATTGCAATGGATTACGATCAGATACATCCCTTCAATTATCATATATTCAATCTGCTGCTTCATCCACAATAACTATGTGCATTCTTAAGTATCCACAATATATTCAACTTCTACGGTGCTCAATGAAACACAATATTCTTTCCTAATTTTCCAATAAATACACAATCCTCCAAGATAGAATGCACCACCTGTTGTTGATTTTCTATTATCTTCTAAACCAGCCCAATCCGTATATGTATATCCCAATAACTCTTACTGATATTTTTCATTATATATCAAACTGAAATCCACCGTGCCCTTGATATACCAAAGTATTCTTTTCATTACAATCAAGTGGATTTCCTTGGTATTTCTTTGATATCTTGCTTCTTGGCATATAGAAAATACAATATCTGGTCTTTTTGCTATCAAGTACAATAGACTTCCAATGATTTTCCTGTATTTTGTGACATTGACTGCATTTCCTTCATCATACGTGAAAGTTTCATCTGGGTAGCCACTAGAGTTTTCATCTCCTTGGAATTATCTATCCTAAATCTTTTCAAAACCTCATTATCATATTTGGATTGAAAAATGAATGTAGCAATCTTTCTTTGTGTCACCTATAAACCAAGGAAAAATATTAGTTCACCAATCATTGATATTTCAAACTCATTTTTCATGAATTTGGAAAATTGTTTGCACTATGCTTCATCTAATCCATTAAATATTATTTCATAAACATACACCATCAATATCATCCTTTGATCACTTTCATTATTGAAATACATATCGTAATGATGAAAACAAAGCTTTTTTAGAAACTGATCTAGCCTTGAATACCATGCTCTTGGTTCTTGCTTCAAACCATATAAAGTCTTCTTTAGTCGACAAAATTTTCTCTCATATTCATGAATGATAAAACCATTTGGCTAATCAATGTAAACTTCTTCTTCCAAAACCCCATTCAAAAATGCTGACTTGACTTCCATCTGGAAAACTTTGAACTTTCTTTGCACTACTATGGACAAGAATAATCTAATTGTATGTATCCTTGAAATAAGTGAAAATGTATCATCAATATCAATTCCTTATATCTGGGAGTACCCTTTTCTCACTAGTTGTGATTTGTTTCAAATAACCATGACTTCTTCATTCATCTTATTGCGAAAAACCCATTTTTTCCTGATGATATTCTTATCTATTGGCCTTGAAACAATCTCCCATGTCAGATTCTTCTCAATTTTTTCAATCTATTCATTCATATATTGAACCCAATTCTCATATCCATATGATTCATTAAAATATTTAGGCTCTACCTATAATAAATATGATTCTTGTTGTAGAGTCTTCATCCTCCTTGTCTGCACTGGAGCTCTCTGATCACCAATTATGTTTTATCTATCAATTTTGGATCTTATCTTATATATTTGTGCAGATACTAAATTATCATCAACCTTTTCATAATCTAAATCTTATTCTAAATCATCCACTGGAAGTAGATCATCCCCTGATCTTCTTATCTATTCATCACTATCCTCCCAATAATGATCACGTATTTGCTGAATATTTTTCACATTCTCTACTATAGTTACATCATGGATTTGAACAAACTTACCAGACACTTATTGAAGCATTTATATTCCTTTATTTTCTTTGAGTATCCAAGAAATATCCCTTCATCTCCACAGGATTCAAACTTCATGTGTTTCTCCTTATTGAGAATGAAACACTCACTTCTGAAGACTCGAAAGTACTTAAACATCGGATTCTTTCCATACCACAACTCATATGGAGTCTTGTATTCTTTTCAACACAAAAAAGATTTATTTGAGGTGTAAACTGATGTCATCACTACTTCTTTCCAAAACTTCTCTAGTAGGTCTTTCTCAATGATCATTGTTCTATCCATGTTGTTGATAGTTCTGTTTCATCTCTCAACAACTCCATTTTTCTATGGAGTTCTCACTGATAAAACTTGATACCTTATCCCATGTTTCTTGAGATAATCCTCCACTTAGATATTCGTGAAATTGGTTCCATTATCTATTTTGATATTCTAGATTTTTTGACCTAGAATCTTTTCAACTTCCCATCGATATCTTGTAATGGAACTGAACACCTCATACTTATGGGTGATGATTGATACCCATTCCATTCTAATGAAATTATCAATGAAGAGAACATAATATCTCCTCCCATCAATAGATCTTGGTGAAATTGGTTTGAACACATCAATATGAACCAAATAAATAAATCTTTATGACCTTTTCTCTTTTCCCTTATATGAATTTTGAATGATCTTCCCTTATTGGCAGGCATCACACGTATGGGTACGGTCACATGATAATCTAGGGAGATCTCAAGAAACATCATATTTCACCAGATATTATAAGGACGTTTGGATCAAGTGGAAAAGACATTTATGCCATAATTTTTTTTCTTCTTCCTTGGATAGAAATTATATATCTTCTTCTCCACTCACAAGGTAGAGATTTCCTTTCATACACTTTCCCTGCAAAACAACTGCACCATATTTTTCTTTGATGAACCATAATTTATTTGAAAATATTATGGAATATCCTGAGTCACATAGTTGACTAACACTAAGACATCAACATGTCTAATGTCTTTCCCCCCCAAACTTGGCTTTTCCTGAGCCAATAATATTCAGGTTTTCATCATTTCCAAATATTACGATACCTTCCTTATCATACCTGATTCTGGTCACAGGATCTTCATTACCTGCCATATGATTGGTGTATCCACTTTCAATAATCCATGTTCTAGTGTGATATGATGCTTTAAAAGAAATATCTACAACCACTTCTTATTCAACTATATCTTTCTTTTTCATCCATGTTTTTGAATTCATACTCAGTATAGATTGATAATCTTGATATTTATCAAATTATTATGGACCATCTTTATCCTGTAGATATTCAAATTTATTTTGAATTCTTAGCTCATTTGATGATACCTTTACCTGATGCTTATGACTACATTCATTCTACTTTGGAATATTTATTTTCATTATCGATGAGCAGTATCTTTCCATGTGCTCGAATCCTCCACACCTGTAACAGTGACCATAAAATGATGTCCTGAAATATTGAGCCCTGTATTGCTGCCTCTGGTGGTCTTGTTCTCTTTGATACCTCTTTTCTATGGAACAAACATTTTGTGAGTGTCCCATATTTTCACAACAATAGCATCTAATGAGAGGTGCATTCTTGTGTGGTAATACTCCACTAATGGTTCTCACTTGGGATCTCTGAGTCTTCTGATTTTGATTTATACCCAAATAGATCTTGAACCTTGGAGTGGGAGCTTACAGTATAACTTCAACCATTACTATATTATTTTTGCGATCAATCCCCATACCAACTGTATCATTCTGGTCAATCATTTTCTTTTCCTAACACTCCTTTGTCTACTTCACTAGGACTCTAAATTTTATTTTTCCTTTTTCTATTACCTGTGTGTCCTACTTTGTTGGAATAAATTGTTTCTCATGATATTTCACTTTTATTCAAAGACTCAAAAATTCCTCTTCAATATCTTCAATAAATTTGATTTTAACTTTTCTAGTATTAGTCAAACTATTGATCTTATTTTTTTTCTTAAATTTTTAGTTTTTACTCAACTACCTTTTTTGAGATTTATGGAATTGAAGACTTCAGTTTTTCAATTTCTTCATTCATATTAGACTTCTCTTTTCACTACTACTACATATAATGTTTGGCATCATGAACCACTTTGTTGGATTTCTTTTTTTGTCTCTCCAAACATCTATTTCTTCAAGAGTGACTTCTAATTCAGCTTGAAGGTCAAATCTTCCCTCTACTTCTCCCTCATCACTTTTTCTTTCTTCCTTTGTTTCAGAAATTTCCACAACT
Source organism: Viscum album (assembly GCA_963277665.1). NCBI lineage: Eukaryota > Viridiplantae > Streptophyta > Magnoliopsida > Santalales > Viscaceae > Viscum > Viscum album. Next base: position 670,826,684 of record OY728167.1, read on the forward strand.
GCCACCATATAATTTTCTTTATGATCATTTAAATCCTCTAACTCTTCTTCCTTAGATTATTCTGAAATTTCATCTTATTTTGAAAGAATATTATTCTTTTTGAATAAATTTATCTTTACACTTCTCCTACCTTTCACATTAGCTGAATACTTCTTCCAAGGAATTTCATCATTATCTTTATCATCATATTCAAACTTATTAGGACACTTTGATACAAAATGTCCAATATTTCCACATCGAAATCATGAAAGTGGAAGTTTACCTTTAAAATTTTCTCCTCCTCTTTGCAAATTTGAAGAGAGAAATGAAATGACATCATCCAGATTGTCTTCTTCTTGACTATCTTCAATAGAGAGTTTCTTTATGGCCTTGAATGCCTCTTATTTAGACTTCCCCTTTTCCAAAACATCATTATCATTATTTACCATTTCATATGAAACAAGAGTACAATGAAATTTATCTAATTTCAGATCCTTTGGATATTTATATTCCAATACAGAAACCTTCAGATTACACTGAGGTGGAAGTTTTCTCAAGATGCACTTGGCAATCTTTATATATTCAATAATTTCTTTGAGACCACACCTGTATTCCACAATAATATTTACCCGATCAAAGAATGTATCAATAGAATCATTAGGGTGAATGATGATATCCTCATATTTGTTCCAAAGAACTTGCATCTTTGATTCTCTAACTTTTGAGTCACCCTCATAGATGTTCAACAACTTTTCCCACATAACGTGTGATGTTTAGATGACATCACTTTTATATAAATTTCATTGGATATGGATCCTACTAAATCATTGATACCTTTAATATGAGAATCCAATTCCCTTATATTAGCTTTTGATAAATAATCACTATCGATATTGGCTGATATTCCACGTATAGATGCTATAAATACATCCATTACTAATGATTAGAAGTAGTTCTATATCTGATTCTTCCATAGTTGAAATTTGTTTCCATCAAAGATTGAGATCCCTTTGTGATTGACCACCTCTATTTCATCTACTAAGAGAGAACCAATGACTTTTAACCTTTCCCTATGATACCAATTTTTAGCCCAATTAGGTTAAATACCCTGGGGGGGGGGGGTGAATCAGGGTATGAAAAATTAAAAAAATTTCCCTTTTAAATCTTGTTTCTTCGTTAAACAAAATTCTCTTATCTATTATTACTATAGAAATATATGAATAGAAATGAAATCATGCATGAGACACAATGATTTTTACTTAGTTTACCCTCACTGGGCTACATCCAAGGAGCATACAATGATGATGTTCCAATGTAACAAATCTACTAAGGATCACTACCAAATTACAAGGTTTAGGCTAGATCACTTCTATACCTAGGCTCACTTCCTTTACAAAATTTAGGGTTTTCTCACTGCATTCCCAAGGGTCACTCCATATGTCTCTTTCTCTGGATCACTGCTGGTGAAAAGGATCACCTCTTTACTCTTCCTTTGCTCATTGATATTGGAAGGTATCCACTCATAGTTTATGGAATTTTAGGTCCCTTAATTTTCATGAAATCATGTATCCTCAACTGTAGGTAGATGCTCTGTTGAAGTCCCATTTCACCCATAGATGAAATCCACTTCTCTGCATATTGTTAGTTTATGGAAATTACTTCCACATACCGTCCCTACTTTCTTGTACCATCCCTACTTCCACATAATTTTTCTGCTTCCGTGTACTATCTCCACTTTCACATACTTCCTCCATGTACCTCCTCCGAATACCACATCCGTGTACCACCTATGGGTACCATGTTTTTGTACCAAATCTATCTACTACCTCTGTGTACCACCTCTGTGAACCGTGTCCGCATACCCCCTCTACAAACCATGTTTGCATACTGCCTCCACTTAAGTGGACTTCCTTCTCCCACATATTTCTTCTTCCATAGACCAATTCTTCTATGAATTGTCACCTCTTCTGCGAACTGTCACCTTTTTTCAAATTGTTCCTATGAACCAATTCACCCTAAATAGAATCCTCACGAACTTCTTTTAGAAATAACTAAATTTCTTCTTGGAGAGATGATTTTCTATAACGAAATTCTCTCTAAGTAATGATGGGATTATCCCTTCTTATATAGGCAAATAGATCCGAAAATATTTCTAATCCATTTCACCCAAATTTTTGATGTGGTTCATCCTTCACTGCGTACTGTGCATCTCCCACATATTATGAATCTCCCACGAACCATAATGCCTTCCGCAAACTGTGAGCCTCCCCGCGAACCATTTTACTTCCGCAAACTATTTTCCTTACGTAAACTATTTTCAATCCGTAAACTGTTTTCCTTCCTCAAACTGCAAGCCTTCCCACAAACCATTTTCCTTCCGCAAACTGTGTGCCTCATGTAAACCATTTTCCTTCCATGAATTGTTTTCCTTCCATGAACTGCAAGCCTTCCCGCGAACAATTTCCTTTTGAAAACTGCATGCCTCCCCTTGCACCTTTTTCCTTCCTCAAACTATTCCATGTACCTTCTTTGCAATCCATGAACCATTCCATGTACCTGTAACAACCCAAGATTTTATAAAAAATATTCTTTTTAATTTTATTAATGTCTTGTGTTGTATGCTACACCAAAAGGAGCTTGCACAACACGCATCCTTGACTTGCCTTGCATTACACGCAATCGCGACCTTCCTCGATAGCATGTGTAATACGCAATACCGAGTTTCACTAAACAACGAAATGCTATTAAAATATTATTAAAACTAGCCGGTATGAATAGTAATAACCACTTTTTAAAATTCTGTAAATCTTATTTTTCAAAATGAACTTCATTTTTGGATTCAGAGTATCGAATTTAGCCTAAGGTGAAATTTTGGTACATTTCGGATAACTTTCATATTCTGATGAATAGTGAAAATTACTAAATTATAATTAAAAAACAACTTTTTTAATCAAAATAATTAATAGTGATAAATTATTAATTGGAGTAGTTTTAAAGTATATTTAGAATATATTTTTACAATTTAATACAATGTTGGTCATTGGATGTAATTGCACATTTAAACCAGACATAAACAAGTGTCAATCTTTTGATAGATATTGTTTCTTAAAAACACGCTATTTGTTTTAACAGCGGGATTTAATTATAAAATTAATTAATTCAACTTCTATGTTATGAATTTGGTAAAATAGACTTCATTTTTGAATTTGGAATATGAAATATAGCTTAGGATGAAATTTTGGCATTTTTCTGAAAACCTTCATTTTTTGATGAATAGTGAAACTACTAAGTGGTAGTTAAAAAACTGAATTTTTCATAAAACTTAATTTTACCGCTTCTGTGAATGGAATTTCAAAAATCCGAGAGACACGGTTGATGACAGTAAGTAAAATGTGGTTCAATGAGATGAAAATAATTTTTGGTGAATAGTAACTTTTTACTTTTATTTACCACGGTTAAAAGTAAATAGGGTAATTAAGGGTAAGAATGATATTAATATTACCCTAAAACATGTCCTAATTCTATTGGACAAGTGTATCTCGACCAAAAACAACCTTAAGTGTAAAATATTATCATTTAGGCCCACTTGGATTAGATTAGGACATTTATTATTATTTAATTCAAAGAAGAGTTAAAAGAGTTAAAATCAAAGTTTATTCACTAAAAAATTTTTAATATGGGGTTATACATAAGATAAATTCGACTATAAATATTCATTAGAAATATAAAAAGATTTCCTACATAATGATATTTTATTTATAATTTTTAGACTTTAAATAAATTAATTTATTTATGACACAACGATGATGCAGTAATTACCCTTTTAAGGAAATATTAACATAATTGGTGTTATAAATACTCAAATGAATGTAATTTGAGACTTTTTATGAATTCAAATAATTTTCTAGGTTACTATGATATATTAGTGTTGATTTAATCAACTTGGTTCGAACATATAATTCTGTTATGACTTTCACAAAAATCATATATCAAATAGTGTCAAAATTGACACAAAATAGTTTTTAAATCAAATATTATATTATTAATTGTTATTTTATTCCTAAAAATCTAAGGTTCGGCCAAATGACTTAGATAAGGATATATATATTAATAATAAACAATTTGGGGTTCGTTTGGCATGTTATAGTAAGTGTATTAACCATATAGTGAAAGAAAACAAAAAGACACGGTAAAAGTTAAATTATTTAACTTAGAGTTAAATCTAATTGATAAGGTTAAAATAATAACCTAAACTTGTCTAAATCCTATTGGTTGATAGGATTTCGACCCATCCCCACTTTAGCTTCGAAATAAGACCATTTGGAACCATTATAAACCGATTTTTACTTTAATATAAAATAATATTTTGAGATATTCCTAAGGTGCCCCTCTCCTCCCTTATAAAAGGGCACCTCCTCCCCCTCCTCCTCACACCAATTTGAGCACTCAAGCTCGCCCAACCCCTGACAAAATATCTTCTCCACTTCCCTAGCAACATCCTAGAGGTTCTGGTATTCCTCAAAGACCAATTTTAGTTCCCTAAGAGGAGGTCTCCAAAAGGCGCTTCAAAGAAGAGGTAATTACCGTTACCAATTCTTTCATCTTTATTTCTTCTTCCACTTCTTCTTCTTAGGTTGTTTCATTATGAAGTAGTAACATCAGTATCACTCATATACTGATATGTTATTATAAGTATGAAACAACCCTATTTCACCATCTATCTATCCTACGGAAAAAGAAATCACCGCGCGTGCGTACGTACGGAATACCGTCTCCACGCCGTGGTGTAATCTATTTTCCACCACCACCTTACATGGATGGGTATAATGGTGTAAAGAATAACTATACATAGTTATTAAAACATCATATTGATTCTGATATATTGTATAATCCACTCCAATTCAATTCAATATTTATGGAAATGATATCATCGCTCGTGCATACGTACGGACTACCGTCTCCACGACGCGATGAGATTCATTCTCCATGTTAACCATTTAAGAATGATTATAAAGTATATATAAGAAATAATAATGAAATATATGACATTATAAAGCTACTGGATTTATGTATATATATATATGTATGTCATCTACTTACTTCCATTCAAGACAATAGGGAAAGGAAAACAGCGTTCATGCGTACGTACGGACTACCGTCTCCATGAACGGTGTTTTTCATTTCATTTATCTATCTATTATATATATATATATATACTGAATATATATGATATATAAATCATATTTTATATTCTGGAAGTAATTAAATCATGATATAAGTAATAATAATGTCAATAACAACAAGTCAAAACACCTACGATAAAAGAAACGATTTTACCCAAAACGCTTCTTTAACATGGAATTTACAAAAGAACGGGTAATATAATGTCATAAGTGAACCATATATGATATCATAACAATGAATATGATTCTTTAATAAGTCAATGAAATTATTTAAACCATTATACAGGAGCTTCGGACACGTACAAAGCAAATCGGACCTAAGGTAAGGGAAATATCACAATCTCATTTTTATCCGAGATTGTTTATTCGTAAGTATTTACTGGGGTGTATTTTATCATCAACATCCATGTTTCATCAATATGTAATATTATTTCCATCCACCTACAATTTCTTAAATCCATTTTTACCCTTCGGTGAGTTTTTAGTAATATGTATGAAAGGAATCTTTTGTCGTTTTTCGTACGAGGTACTTTTTGACTCTTCCGACAAAAGTACGAAGAATGTTTTTTTTAACTTATACGGCATGAATGGATTTTTAAAACATTAAATCCAAGAAGCTTCCTTTACAAGTTTTCAAGTTTATTTTTAATCAACTTCTTTTATTTTAAAGTCGTATGACATGTTATGAAAGGAAAAAAATTTTTGAAGAAGAAAGGATATTTTCCTCAAGAATGGAGTTCAAGTGTTTTATCAAAATTATTTTCCATCTAAGATAATAAAGGGTTCTGTTTTTATCCCTATTATTACATTGATTTGATCCTGTTGTGATGGAATTATTTTTATGAATTCCTTTATCTTATATGAATTGATTTATGATGTCATGATGTTTCAAGAATCCCATTTTTGTTACATGTGTTATGCGATGATGTATGTTTTATGATTATGTGGCACGCATAAGAAAGGATTCATTATAAGATGGGTGGGACCTATATCTCCCTCCAATGCATTGGGTAAAGATTTTATATCTCATGAGATAGACAGGGCTGGAACGGTAGGTTATACCGGTTCAGTGAAACAGGACTGAAACGAGGGTTACTCGATTCAGAAAGGGACTTTGTCCACTAAGATAGTCTTGGCAATTAGTCTTGACTAACAAGAAATGATTCTCTATGATTATGTGTGTATTCCACAAAGTTTCATGTTTTAAGTTATGATTATTGGGATTACTTTTTCACTGCCATGATTTATCCCATGATTATGAAATTATGCTCTCTTTTGCAGGTTATGATTTCCAAAATGTTATGTTCTTATGAATATGATGTGATTGATATTTATTTTGTTTACCCTTACTGAGCATTTGAGCTCACCATTTTATGTTTTCTTTTCCCCAGGATATAAAGAAAGGTTTTAGGTATAAAAAAAGGAAGATCTTTATGGGAGATTTTGAAGATCTTTCACCATGATTAGAAGATTATCGTCCGAGTTTCCAAAGACACTAAACTATTACGGTCCTTGTGTGTGTGTTTTTTTTAATGTACTAAGTATTCAGAAAAAGTAATGTAATTTCAATGTACGTCACGATACGGGTCTCTACAGTTGGTATCAGAGGAAAGGTTTAGTCAACCTTTGGAAACTAGGATGCGAAAACGTTAGTGAGATCCCTAGAGATATTTCTAAGGTATGTCTAGGGATGTCTCTAAGGTTAAGTATACGTATAGGTTATAGTCCTAGAATTGCGCTAACGATCTTCGAATTTAACCTAAGATGTTAGATTTTGAGGGTACTACCCCTTTATTATGTTGTTTTCCCTAGCATGATTTTTGCCTCTCATACTATTCTTTTGGGGTTTTAGACGATGGCTGGAACCCGAAGGAACCGTGTTAATGCGGAATGTGATGGGAATGCAATGATTCTCCCCCTGAGCAACCAAACGATATGGGAGCCGGAATGAAAAATCTTGTAGCCATGCTCACACAACTTTCTCAAGCTAAGAATCATGCCGGACTTCCAAACGAGCAAAGGAAGGAGCAACATTCTGTTGAATCCTTCATGAGGCAGCGTCCACCTTCTTTCAGTGGGTCTACTGATCCATTAGTTGCTGAACAATGGATTAGTACTACTGAAAAGATATTTTCAGTTCTTCAATGTTCTGAACATGATAAAGTCATCCTAGCAGTGTATCGTTTGGAAGGAGATGCTGATCAATGGTGGAATCTTATTAAGAATACGAGGCAAAGGGATGAAATTGAGTCTATGGAATGGGACGAGTTCAAGAACTTATTTTTCAATAAGTACTTCCCTCGTATTCTCCAAACAAAGATGGAGAAAGAGTTTCTTGAACTGAAGCAAAGGGATGATGAATCTGTTGGTACCTATGAAGCAAATTTTACAAGACTTGCAAGGTACGCTTCTGGTATTATCATCCAACCTGAAAGTAAAGTTGATCGATTTTTCAGTGGCTTAAAACCAAGTCTTCGAAGGGAATTAGCTATAAGATACTTCAGTAGCTATGAAGAAATTGTGCGTTGTGCTATCAAGGTAGAAATGGAAGTTGGTGTTACATATCCATCTCATGGTTTTGACAAGAAACAAAAGATGGAGTTCAAGGAGAAATCTCAGAATAATGGTGAAAAGAAGATGAATGTTTCCTTATGCACAAAGTGTGGAAAGAAGCATGGTGGAGATTGTCCTAAAGGGACTAGAAAATGTTTTAAGTGTGGAAAAGAAGGTCATCGAGCAGCTGAGTGTCGAAGTAATGGAAAAAGGGATTCTAATGAAGTGAATAAAGCAAACACTGCAGAGAACGCACAACCAACACTTCAATGCTTCAAGTGCAAGGAGATGGGACATTATGCCAATAAATTCCCTAATCCAAGGGTTAGTGATGATCGACATGAGCAACCACTTAAGGCAAAGGACAAAGGGAAGTCACATGCGATCACTATTGGCAATGTTGAATATGACAACGATGTGGTGGAATGATTAAGTGTTTATGTAATGGGATTCCAAAATAATGTTGTATCTTGGAATATTGGAATATTTATGTATTGGTCTAATGTGGTATTCAAAGTGATTGAGTTATTATGCGCATAATGAAGGGAAAACGAGAAAATGAAATGTTTAACAGTATTCATGAGCTCATGATTGATATAAGGACTAAGTTTGAGTATATAGAATTTTGAGGATTTTGGTATGTGAAAAGTGTTAACTTTTAACTGCATTCATGTTTTCACTAAGGTATTCAAGAGAATACACGATTAAGGACTTTGAATGTTTGGAATGTGACCAACAAAACATATCTTATGATATATGGGGATCGATAATGGTGTTAAATCTCTGGTAATCATTTTCACTATATTATGAGAGTCGACTGCAGTATTATGGATAAGCCTAAAAGATTGGAATGGATTATGTTGGACATAAGTTAGTATTGTTTATTTTTTTCGATATTATTGATGGGATGTTATATAGTTTTGAAAAAAGGACAACCTGCAGGACGGGCGACAGCCCATCGCTTCGGACAAGGCTGTGAGAATCGAACCCACAACCGAAGTGCGACTGGCCTTTATCGCCTACCACTGGCCTACAGGAAGTCCCTGTTTAGTAGAAACTAGTTTTATTATATTAAGCAGTATGATATATGAAGTATAAGTCCATTTTAGGAACCATATATGATTAATCTCACTATAGATCGACTTATGCATATAATTTTTGCTAACCTTTTGTTTGAGACAGATGGAATGACCCGTCATTCTATCACATGATCTGCTAACACTTCATTAATAACAAATTCAACTTCATTTATTTAAGAGATGAAGTGGAAATGGTTCAAGGCACGAACAACAGTGAGGTTGTACCAAAATAAAGTAAGTATTTATTCTAATTCAAATTTTCAACTTTAGGGAAATGATCTTGAAAACCAAAAATGTTGTCCCAGTGATCTTATACCTGATGAATCAGATGGTACCTTATATCATCACAAATCTATGGATTTGTGATTACTGGCTTTTCCATAGCCATGTTCTCTACCACTCTCCATCAGAACATGATGGTTAGATTTCTCTTCCATATCCATATTTTCACCTATGTGGAAACCCAATGATTATTTTATTTGGGTAACCGTTACGTTTCATACTTTTGTTTTTAATGATTGGTTTTGATATTCCTTTTTACGATGTGGGTTTCTATTAAAGAAACTTTCTAATAGTAAACCATTTATAACCCCGACGAATTTCGAGGGCGAAATTCATTTTAAGGGGGGTAGAATGTAACAGCCCAAGATTTTATAAAAAATATTCTTTTTAATTTTATTAATGTCTTGTGTTGTACGCTACACCAAAAGGAGCTTGCACAACACGCATCCTTGACTTGCCTTGCATTACACGCAATCGCGACCTTCCTCGATAGCGTGTGTAATACGCAATACCGAGTTTCACTAAACAACGATATGCTATTAAAATATTATTAAAACTAGCCGGTATGAATAGTAATAACCACTTTTTAAAATTATGTAAATCTTATTTTTCAAAATTAACTTCATTTTTGGATTCGTAGTATCGAATTTAGCCTAAGGTGAAATTTTGGTACATTTCGGATAACTTTCATATTCTGATGAATAGTGAAAATTACTAAATTATAATTAAAAAACAACTTTTTAAATAAAAATAATTAATAGTGATAAATTATTAATTGGAGTAGTTTTAAAGTATATTTAGAATATATTTTTACAATTTAATACAATGTTGTTCATTGGATGTAATTGCACATTTAAACCAGACATAAACAAGTGTCAATCTTTTGATAGATATTGTTTCTTAAAAACACGCTATTTGTTTTAACAGCGGGATTTAATTATAAAATTAATTAATGAAACTTCTATGTTATGAATTTGGTAAAATAGACTTCATTTTTGAATTCGGAATATGAAATATAGCTTAGGATGAAATTTTGGCATTTTTCTGAAAACCTTCATTTTTTGATGAATAGTGAAACTACTAAGTGGTAGTTAAAAAACTGAATTTTTCATAAAACTTAATTTTACCGCTTCTGTGAATGGAATTTCAAAAATCCGAGAGACACGGTTGATGACAGTAAGTAAAATGTGGTTCAATGAGATGAAACTAATTTTTGGTGAATAGTAACTTTTTACTTTTATTTACCACGGTTAAAAGTAAATAGGGTAATTAAGGGTAAGAATGATATTAATATTACCCTAACACATGTCCTAATTCTATTGGACAAGTGTATCTCGACCAAAAACAACCTTAAGTGTAAAATATTATCATTTAGGCCCACTTGGATTAGATTAGGACATTTATTATTATTTAATTCAAAGAAGAGTTAAAAGAGTTAAAATCAAAGTTTATTCACTAAAACATTTTTAATATGGGGTTATACATAAGATAAATTCGACTATAAATATTACTTAGAAAGCTAAAAAGATTTCCTACATAATGATATTTTATTTATAATTTTTAGACTTTAAATAAATTAATTTATTTATGACACAACGATGATGCAGTAATTACCCTTTTAAGGAAATATTAACATAATTGGTGTTATAAATACTCAAATGAATGTAATTTGAGACTTTTTATGAATTACACTAATCTTCTAGGTTACTATGATATATTAGTGTTGATTTAATCAACTTGGTTCGAACATATAGTTCTGTTATGACTTTCACAAAAATCATATATCAAATAGTGTCAAAATTGACACAAAATAGTTTTTAAATCAAATATTATATTATTAATTGTTATTTTATTCCTAAAAATCTAAGGTTCGGCCAAATGACTTAGATAAGGATATATATATTAATAATAAACAATTTGGGGTTCGTTTGGCATGTTATAGTAAGTGTATTAACCATATAGTGAAAGAAAACAAAAAGACACGGTAAAAGTTAAATTATTTAACTTAGAGTTAAATATAATTGATAAGGTTAAAATAATAACCTAAACTTGTATAAATCCTATTGGTTGATAGGATTTCGACCCATCCCCACTTTAGCTTCGAAATAAGACCCTTTGGAACCATTATAAACCGATTTTTACTTTAATATAAAATAATATTTTGAGATATTCCTAAGGTTCCCCTCTCCTCCCTTATAAAAGGGCACCTCCTCCCCCTCCTCCTCACACCAATTTGAGCACTCAAGCTCGCCCAACACCTGACAAAATATCTTCTCCACTTCCCTAGCAACATCCTAGAGGTTCTGGTATTCCTCAAAGACCAATTTTAGTTCCCTAAGAGGAGGTCTCCAAAAGGCGCTTCAAAGAAGAGGTAATTACCGTTACCAATTCTTTCATCTTTATTTCTTCTTCCACTTATTCTTCTTAGGTTGTTTCATTATGAAGTAGTAACATCAGTATCACTCATATACTGATATGTTATTATAATTATGAAACAACCCTATTTCACCATCTATCTATCCTACGGAAAAAGAAATCACCGCGCGTGCGTACGTACGGAATACCGTCTCCACGCCGTGGTGTAATCTATTTTCCACCACCACCTTACATGGATGGGTATAATGGTGTAAAGAATAACTATACATAGTTATTAAAACATCATATTGATTCTGATATATTGTATAATCCACTCCAATTCAATTCAATATTTATGGAAATGATATCATCGCTCGTGCATACGTACGGACTACCGTCTCCACGACGCGATGAGATTCATTCTCCATGTTAACCATTTAAGAATGATTATAAAGTATATATAAGAAATAATAATGAAATATATGACATTATAAAGCTAATGGATTTATGTATATATATATATGTATTTCATCTACTTACTTCCATTCAAGACAATAGGGAAAGGAAAACAGCGTTCATGCGTACGTACGGACTACCGTCTCCATGAACGGTGTTTTTCATTTCATTTATCTATCTATTATATATATATATATATATATACTGAATATATATGATATATAAATCATATTTTATATTCTGGAAGTAAGTAAATCATGATATAAGTAATAATAATGTCAATAACAACAAGTCAAAACACCTACGATAAAAGAAACGATTTTACCCAAAACGCTTCTTTAACATGGAATTTACAAAAGAACGGGTAATATAATGTCATAAGTGAACCATATATGATATCATAACAATGAATATGATTCTTTAATAAGTCAATGACATTATTTAAACCATTATACAGGAGCTTCGGACACGTACAAAGCAAATCGGACCTAAGGTAAGGGAAATATCACAATCTCATTTTTATCCGAGATTGTTTATTCGTAAGTATTTACTGGGGTGTATTTTATCATCAACATCCATGTTTCATCAATATGTAATATTATTTCCATCCACCTACAATTTCTTAAATCCATTTTTACCCTTCGGTGAGTTTTTAGTAATATGTATGAAAGGAATCTTTTGTCGTTTTTCGTACGAGGTACTTTTTGACTCTTCCGACAAAAGTACGAAGAATGTTTTTTTTAACTTATACGGCATGAATGGATTTTTAAAACATTAAATCCAAGAAGCTTCCTTTACAAGTTTTCAAGTTTATTTTTAATCAACTTCTTTTATTTTAAAGTCGTATGACATGTTATGAAAGGAAAAATTTTTTTGAAGAAGAAAGGATATTTTCCTCAAGAATGGAGTTCAAGTGTTTTATCAAAATTATTTTCCATCTAAGACAATAAAGGGTTCTGTTTTTATCCCTATTATTACATTGATTTGATCCTGTTGTGATGGAATTATTTTTATGAATTCCTTTATCTTATATGAATTGATTTATGATGTCATGATGTTTCAAGAATCCCATTTTTGTTACATGTGTTATGCGATGATGTATGTTTTATGATTATGTGGCACACATAAGAAAGGATTCATTATAAGATGGGTGGGACCTATATCTCCCTCCAATGCATTGGGTAAAGATTTTATATCTCATGAGATAGACAGGGCTGGAACGGTAGGTTATACCGGTTCAGTGAAACAGGACTGAAACGAGGGTTACTCGATTCAGAAAGGGACTTTGTCCACTAAGATAGTCTTGGCAATTAGTATTGACTAAAAAGAAATGATTCTCTATGATTATGTGTGTATGCCACAAAGTTTCATGTTTTAAGTTATGATTATTGGGATTACTTTTTCACTGCCATGATTTATCCCATGATTATGAAATTATGCTCTCTTTTGTAGGTTATGATTTCCAAAATGTTATGTTCTTATGAATATGATGTGATTGATATTTATTTTGTTTACCCTTACTGAGCATTTGATCTCACCCTTTTATGTTTTCTTTTCCCCAGGATATAAAGAAAGGTTTTAGGTATAAAAAAAGGAAGATCTTTATGGGAGATTTTGAAGATCTTTCACCACGATTAGAAGATTATCGTCTGAGTTTCCAAAGACACTAAACTATTATGGTCCTTTTGTGTGTGTTTTTTTTAATGTACTAAGTATTCCGCAAAAGTAATGTAATTTCAATGTACGTCACGATACGGGTCTCTACAGTACCTCCTTTGAAATCCATGAACTGTACTTCATGGTTCGCATACTATTCACTCATACATGAAAAAACTTCCTTTTCCAAAAAAAAATTCCCAATTTTGAGGCCCAAAAATTTGGAAAATACTGGGAAACTGCACCACCTTAAAAACCTTCTTTTGAAAACAATAACCATACTCATTTGTGTTCATATTGATTTTTCAACAAACACAATCACACCCAAAAACACCGATAGAATACTTAGAGGTATTTTTTCCCAACATAAACACTACTACAAACTGATCCAGGTACGGGTGGAAGATTCTATTCATCAAATCCATAAAGACATCTAGTGAATTTGTCAACCCGAAACTCACCACATTGAACTCATAAAGGCTATACCTTCTTCTAGAAGTAGTCTGAGGTATTTTAGAAGACAAAACTCTCAAATAATGATACCATAATCTCAATTAAATCTTTGATAAGACACAATCTCTCTTGAACTGGTCAAATATATCATCGATACATAGAATAGGATAATGTTTCTTCATTGTAATCCGGTTCAACTTCCAGTAGTCGACACATAAGTGAAAAATCCCATCATCATTATTTGCAAAAAAAAAACTAGAGAACCCCAAGTATATATAATCAAATGGATAAACCCCTTATTAATCAAATATTACACTTGAGTCTTATGTTCTTGAAGCTCTATAGGTTCCATTCTGTATGGTGGAATAAAAACTGGCTTAACCCCCAGTATGAGCTTAATTGTAAATTCCACATATCTCTCAGGTGAAACCCTAATAATTCTTCAATAAATAAATCTTTAAACTATCCCACTATGGGTATAAATATATCATTATTTTCACCACCATCATCTATAAAAATACTAGAAACATGGGTAGTGAGATCCCTCAGTTGCTAACGAATTGCCCCTGCTCGGTCTACCTATATATCCCAATCTCCACAGTGAATATATTCATCAACCTCAAGAGATGTAAATGTCACTCTCCTGTAGTAACAATCGATGTGGACTTGGTATTCTACCAAAAAATACATACCCATAATTAGATCCAAGCCTAACATATCTAGAATGTAAATATCCCAAAGAAAATGATACTCCCCAACCTCAAGAGAACATTCGTTGAACAAATAGATGCCCCTCGATCATAATCCCAAAGGTGTATCTATCGTCATAACCCCACTCAAAAACTCCACCACTAGTCCCAAACCATTAAAAATTTGAGATGATATAAAATAATGAGAGGCACCAGTATTAAATGAGTCACTAGAAAGTGTAGGATCTACAAGAGTAGTACCTTTGACTATCAACGGTCTATCCTCTATATCCACAAGTATAGGCTGAATTACATGAAACTGTCCAAACCCTATTCTCTATGTTGTAGTCCGAGTCCCCTGATCTACACCACTGTTCTAATATGTTTTCTCTTAACAAGAAGTACCACATCCACTACCTTTACTTCCATGACCAGTAGAATTAAAACTACTAGACTAATACGATGTAGAAGATCCACTTCCTACACTCTAGTTTTTACTAACTGATCCATCACCACCCATCTATCATGGGTTCCTACAGAACCTCTATATATGTCCCATCCTATCATAATACCAACACTCTACCAGTGGTCATGGATAGTGTTTATGATATTGGCCTGACCTACCGCACTGGTGTAAAAGTACTCAAGTGAGATCCTAAGTAACTTATCCTTCCCCCTATCCACGCTTTTTTTCCAAAAATCTGGTCAACATTTTCATAAAAATGCTTCCTAAAATCATAATATGTACCTATTGATCATAAAATATAAATAACCTATCTTGTACTGGAAGCCTCCTTCAAGTTCCCCTCAAATATGAGAGCCTGGTCCACCAATTCAGAATTTTTTTAGCCGAAAGATATTAACTTGGGACTTAATCTCACATTTATTTCCATCTTGGAAATGCCTTTCCATAGTTGTCTCATCCACTATTAGCACTTTAAGTTAGTAAAGTGACCAATATAGTCCATCATGGACATACTCTCTTGAGTCAAGTATATGAAATTAGCTGACCTCTCCTATCTCAGCGTCTCTGGATAAAATTTCTCCAAGAACTTCTCCAAAAAGTCCTTCCATAACATACTATCTTCTTGGGTATTCCTAGCCTAAAAATACCACCAACGCTTTTCTGATCCTCGTAACATATAAGTATTCAACTTGACCCTTTTCTTTGAAGGAGCCTATAAATGGTCAAGTATAGTATAGTTGGACTCAATCCAGAACTTAGCCGCTTCAGGTCCAACTTCTCTAGTGAAAGTCGGAGGGTGATGTAACTGAAAATCTCATGTCAGATCAAACATACTCTTCAAAAACCAACCAGGGTCTCTTTCCATAAACCAAATGAATCAATCAAAGTTCTCAGGAAAATACTATCCTAATTCCTCACCCAGAACTATTGGTGCCTCAGGTTCTACTTCTGGAGGATCATTTCAAGTCACGTCCTCCTATCTTCCTCTCAACAAGAATCTTTGTGGGGCATATCTCTACAATGCCAAACATACATCTCAGGACACATATTACACAACATAAACATGTTCACATAAGATGGATTCAAAATAATCAATAACAATTCATTTCCCCAAACCCCGGCATATAGTAAAAAATGAGGCACTATCACTACCCTTAACCATCCTACATCTAGGTTATGGTTAAAAAGGGTAAAAACATTCTCATAATTCAGGTTTCTCATTACACACCCATTTTATATAGCTTGCATAATTTTACATATTTCAACTTATATTAGGCACCATTTTCAGTTCAATTACACAAGAAATGAAAAAAATTTCAAGTTTAACAACATACCCAAAACCTGCTTTTCCGTGCATTCCTAAAATTATGCATGTCATATGATAATCATGAGTACCTAGAATGATGCATGAATACTCAAATATTTTTCCATATCTGGACACAATTAAAATATCATAAATCTCATAAAGTAACAACATAACATAACAAGTGAATCATTTGAGGTGAAATAACATCCAACTGTAATAACACACATAAATAATAGTAATCCCACCCTGGGTAATTGGATTTTAACCTCATACATGGGTCATATAATTCCATGTATGATCTCTTAACCAAGGCTCGAATTATCCTATCATTCTATATACCTTTTATAAATAGTAATACAAAATAAAAGAAAATAAACCAGTTTTTATACCACTTTGTGACATCTCGACCTAGGTGTCACACACTGGTGCCCTAATCCAGTTGGTCACATGAACTCAGGAGCACCTCCATATACACCAGAGGTTTCCGATTAGCAGTGAGGGTCTAATAATGATCATGGGAAAACTATACCCTATTTATAAAAGTAGAACAATATTATAAATAAATTAGTAATCACTAAATTATATAACCATAAATAGAACAATACAGGTTTCACATGATGAATAAACAAGGAATACAATATCCAAAACTAAAATAGTAGATATGCCATGCCAATTATGTTCCAAGTGGCAAATGTAAAATCCAAAATAAACACACCAAAAACTCCAAGTGGTTCCCAACACCAAGTCTGGTTCCCTCATCCATGCTTCATCAAACTTATCCATATAACATAAGTCCCTTTACGTTTTCTTGTCCTGCAAACATGAAGTCTATTCAGGTACCGATCAGAAAACTTAAGTAGAGTGTGAGTACAACTCATTAGTCCACCACCAATGACATCTAAAAAAATCTAGTCATTAATAGTGTATTTAGTCGCATAAAAAATAAAGTAAAATGAACAAGTAAATAGTTACAACATTTCAATATTCTTTAATTAACCACATAAACCCACAGGTTCCTGAGGACACCTGAATTCTCATTAACTTCCTCAACCCATGCTGGAGTCTGAACCATATCACATAGGGATTACACAATTCAATACCATGGTTATCATTTACAATTTAATTTCAAATATTATCATGGATAATTTAAACCATAGTCTAATTCCAAACTCATGGGCATAGAACATCGTGTCTAGAACCCCATGGTTATTTGAAGCCTCAATTCCTATCCCACACCTCGATTTCACATGGGTATTTAGAGGCTCAGTCCCTATCCTACACACATTTATCACACATAGGTATTTGGAACCATTGTACCTATCCCACAAACATTTATCACACATGGGTATTTGGAGCCTCAATCCCTATCCCACACACATTTATCACAAATTATATCACACATATGACATCATTCAAGTTTAATCAAAATCAACCCTTTTTTTTCAACATTTCACATCATGGTATAGCATTAAAATTTTATCAAAAAAAACATGGTTCTTCAATTTAATCACATTTAATAATATGAAAAATTCACTATTAAACCATTTTGCCTCATTTAACTATATAACCCACTAACCCATTAAGGTTATGAAAAAAATCTCATGATCCTCATTATCAATTAATTTATAATTACATTAATTGATCAATTACACAATCCCAATTTCTCATCAATTCCAAAATCCACTATTCCATTAATTAATTCACCAATTAATTAATCAAATTCCATGTTTCTAAATAATAAAATTACATGTTTCTATAAATTAATTAATAAATTAATTTATTTAATTAAATATTCAATTTCTAAACATGGAAATTAAAATCTGACAACGCATACACGCAATTGGAACCAAGACTATGGGAATTGAATTTTGACCACCTAACTCAAGATAATTATTGAACGCTCACTAAAGAAAAAACCCAATTGAAGTGGAATGTTCAAATATACTAGAGAGAATGGTATCTAGATCTAGAATCTAAATCCAAGATCAAACAGATTAGATATATAAAAACCTACATCTAGATTCATCACCAATAGAGGGAAACATCCCTTCAAATGATGAGAGAAAGAGGGGTGAGTGGGAGGAAATCGTATGGGATGAGAATATATTACCAAGAGAGGTGAAAATATTCAATCTGAGCTTCAATTACATAATAAAATAGGTTGTAAGACCACTAAATCCATATGAGAGTCTCAGAAAATGATAGAAATCATTTAGGGTTGAGTTGGGTTGAATTAGGGTGAAGTTCGGGGGGTTTGGGATTTTTAAAACTAATTTTTAGAATATTAAAAACCACATGCATGGTTTACAACATAGGTGTGCATTATTTTCAAAAAAATGTGCCTAAACCATGCATTTCTTCTAGTGGGGGTGCATGGTTACTCCTAAGAGGGCACACAGTTTGATAAACCGTGCACCAACCATTCAATCCCTCTCTTATCAATTTTTACCCAAACACACCCAAGACAAAGCCCAACCAAAATATACTAAAATCAAGGAAACATAGAACCTATAAATGATATCATGACAAATCCATAAAATTTAGATATCTTACACTTATAATAATAATTGGTAATTTTTCAGTCAAAAAGAAAATAGTCATATTATAACTAAATTGAGTTTCATGCATTATAATTTTTTATTCAAAAGTTTAATTTTAAAATTTTAGAATTTTAATTCAGAAAAATTAAATTAATTTTTTAAATCATCTAGTAAAAATTATATTAGAGTGATTTTTTTGTAATTTTCTACAAAAGTTGATTTTTGGTTGAATAGTAGAAAATACATTTTTTTATGAAAAATATCTTTTCTTTTTAGGAATTTAAAAAGACACATTATATTTTTGATTGATTTTAAAATTTAATTAATTCATTCCGATTAAAAATAATCCAATCAATGTAATTAGGATCAATATTACACTTTTTTCATATAAAATCATTTTTATACTTAAAATGACAATTTTCTGGAAAAACTTTTTTCGTTGCGTTTTGCAGGTTTGTTTTTATATTAATTTATAAAACATATAAATTAAATTTTATAAAATGGAATAAATATTTTAAATCAAAATGTTCAAATTTTTTAATTATTCAACTTTCATTTTTTTCATTATGAATAGAAACTTCGGTAAAAAAATCTAGTTGTCATGGTAAGATTTAAAATGGGTTAAAAGGGTTAAAACTAAAATGGTAATGATAAAAATTACCTAAATTTTGTCTAAATCCTATTTTATGTTCATATTTTGACCTTATCAAATATTATATTCTAATATGAGTCATTTTTGAGCCACTTTTTTTGAGTAAGGCATTAATATATTTTAATACTTTGAAAAATTCCAACCGTGTCCTCTCCCTCACTTATAAAAGGACACCACATTTTCTCTCTTCTACACACTTCTAGAGCCTTTTATATCGGCCAATACCTAAAAACATACCTTACTAACATACCTAACCATATCCTAGAGGTATTGTTTTGATTATAATACCATCTTAAGAAGAATTTAGGTACAAACCTAAGGATTTTGTCCGAAGAAGAAATTTTGTTCTTAACTGAGTGTTTTCTTTTTTATTTCGTATTTTACCTACTTCAAAACCCTCCTTACCATTGTGATATAATAACATAAATATATATAATAAAAATAAATTCTATTATGTTTATTTTATAACCCTTATTTATCTACTTTTCCATCTAATGGAAAAGGAAAACATCTTTCGTGTGTACGTACATACTACCGCCTCACAAAGATGATGTATTTCATTTTTCATCACCGCCTCTTATGGATTGTCATAATGATTGATCAAAATGAAATAATATGATATATAATATATTAATTTAATTTTTTTTATATTAAATAAATATTTTAATTATTTCTTTACCATTCAATGAAAAATAAAAACATAGCTCGTGCGTACGTGCATACTACCACCTCACAAACCGATGCATTTTATTTTTAATCACAAATTCACATGGATAGAATATATAAGTGGATTTAAAGATTGAATATGATATTTATGATATAATTATCATTCTATAAAGATAAAATAATACTTACATTCTTTCCCTCTCATTCATTGAAAAATGGAAATATTACTCATGTGTACATACACACTACCGTCTCCGTATTGTAACATAATTTATTTTTCATAACTATATAACATAGTTGGTTATAAAAGTATAAATAATATATAAAAATAATAATCATAACATGATTAAGATTATGTAAAGGATAGAATCAGGATCCATTTTACTATAGTCAACCCACCAAAGTCATTTTGGAATTATGAACAAAAAATATTCAAAACGTACGAAGAAAACTTAATGAATTAAGTAATTAAGTATAACATGAAAATAAGTGAAATAAAAGGAATAATAAAAAGATAATTAACTTGAAAAATACTCATAATAAATTAAATAATTAACATAAATTTATTATTTAGGAATATAATGAAGCACATGATCCTCAGCCCAGTTGGTGAGGTATCTTTAAGTGCATCCATGAGACCTAGGTTCAAATCCAGGTAGAGGAATATTTCCATGTTACTATAGAAGAACTGTACACTGTGCGAGTACTATAGCAGAACTATACACTATGTAGGTACTGTAGTAGACTATACACTGTACAGGTACTTTAGCAGAACTGTACACTGTGCGGGCACTGTAGAAGGCACTGTAGCAGTTACTATAGCAGGTACTGTTCGATACTGTAGCAGCTGGAACTATTCACCTTGGGCCACCGATCTGGGATTGGAGTCCTTAAATCTTTCGGTCCACCCAGGACTTCAGGTCAGTAGGGCTTTCAGTCCACATTTAAGGCCTTAAGGCCACCTCAAGGCCTTCGGGCCACATGCAGTTTCCCCAGACAGTCTACAAAAAAAAGGAGTAGCCCCAAAAGAGGATTCAGAGCAGGTGCACTCACCAAAGCAGAGCCAAATGGATTTTTCAGAATGAGAGGGTATGGATATTCCATCGGGACCAGCCTGTGCTTGCATGGGAAGCCTATCTAGATAGGTATGCAAAGGTGGAGAGCTACTATCATGATGAAGATGCTGGGGAGGGGTAGTTCCTTGTAGATAGTCTGGTTGAATTCCCTAAGACCTTCGGGTCATGTAATCTCCTAAGCCTATGGGCCTTGTAATCTCTGAGCCTACATACCTTCTAAGGGTTCCCCCTAATCCCTTGAAATGGGGGTTATCAAAAATCAATAAAAATGAAGGCCTTCAGGCCATTCAGGCAGAAATATAAAGAACATACATGACAATTCATACTTGTGGTAAGATATATTCTATCTTAAAACCTAATTTTATAAAGTTTTGAACATTTATTTCTAATATTTTTCCTCCATGTCCATATTTTTTGATAGATGCATAAATTTTTTAATAAATGAATTAAAAATTTCATTTTACCTCTCCTTTTACTTTCTTACAAAGGTATTTGAAAGGAATATTTTTTTTCATATTTCATATGGAATGATTGACTTTCTTTACAAAGTATAAAAGGAATGTTTTCTACATATACAACATAATTTTTTCCTAATACCATAACCATTATATTATATTTATCTTCATTTACAATCATACATTATTTGTTCAAAGAAAAAACTTTCTTCCCTTTTTTTTATGGTATCTTATTTTTTAAAATTGGGTTTTAAATGGAAAGGATATATCAATATCTGAAAATATTTTACTTATGTGTTAAAAAGTATATTTTTATGAGTTTAATGGTGGAAATTAATGTTTTTATATATTTCATTTATATTATGGTCCTCAAATTTTTTTTATGATGATGGGTGAGCCTGATATAGCTCTCCAATGAATTGGGTAATTATTATGTTCCACATAGAATTATATTGGAGTTAACCGAGTAGGTTATTCCATTTGTAAGGGTTATATAAAGATGATATCCCAAGGAACATATTTAGATTTTATATGATTTAAAATTAATTTTCATGGAAATATTTTATTTTAGAAGGTAAACTAACGACCTTTTGTTTAAAGGAATTATTATTCCCTTTTACGTGTAAAAGGTATGGTTTTAAGGAATTTTTTTCATGGGTTATCATGTTTTTTAAGAAACCCACATGATTATGATTATTATTTTATGTTTTATTATAAAGTTTTTTATGAAAAAATCTGTGTATTAAATCTGATTTCAAGTGTAAGTAAATTATTATTTGAGCTCAATGTTTTTATGTTAAAGTAAAAATCTTTTATATGATCTCATGGTTTTGAAATGGGAAAATGAGTTTCTTTTCTTCTTTGTATATGTCCCTTACTAATATTTTTGTTCTAATCCCATGTTTTCAAATGTTTTTGAGAGGGTTTAAGGATGAGTGGGAATAATTATGAAGTCAATTTGAAAATCATGAAAATTTATCATGAAAAGAAAACCTGTTTCATTTTATAACCATTGCATTTTGGAAAAAATAGACACCAAGTGGAAGTGTATAATTTGTAATGAATGAGTTTATTATAAAAGAGTTATGACCTGATTATCTAAAAATCTAAGCCAAAAAGGTCTTTAGAAATGAAAGAAAATTAATTCTTGGTTAAAAATTAAATTATGGGTTGAATAAGGATCGAGTCATTATAATTGGTATTAAGGAATAGTTTAGATAATTTTAGAGGTTGAGATAATGTAAGTAAGTACCCTTAAGAGATTCTAATTTATAGTTATCATGAGATATATTTTTAATATTAACATGTTAATTCATCTAATATATAACCGTTTAGAAATGTTTTCTATAGAGGAAATAGGGAAATTGAAGTAAGAAGGAACCAATAGGAAAATACCCTTCCAAATCAGCAACTAGGAATGATTGGAATTGGAACTGAGTAGTTTATTATTGTGATAGATCAATTGATGTAGGATATTAATGGTGGTGAATATAAGTTAGAGAGAAACTGAATTCACTATAGAGGAAAATTTATATAGGATATCAGTTTATGAAACAACACACTCTAACATTCTGTGAATCTTCTGACCTAATGGTAGCCGAGGGATTGATTAAATATTTGGAAAAGATATTAAAAGTCATGGGTTGTTCAAATAATCAAAATGTAATTCAAGATATTTATCATTTTTAAGGTGAATCTGATTAGTGGTGGTAAATGGTAAAGAATACTAGGGAAATATAAGTGATTGCTGCCTTGGAATGACATGAATTTAAGAATATTTTCTTTGATAAATATTTTACTAAATCTATTTGACTTAGGTTGGAAAAGAAATTATTGGAATTGAGGCATATGGATAAGTATTCAATGGATTCATATAAATAAAACTTCACTTGATTGGAAAGGTACATACCAAATTGTATTCGGGATATTGATAGTAAAATTAATTAGGTTTACTTTATATTTAAGACAAGATATTAAAGGGAATTTTATTCTCATGTGAGAAACTTATTTGATGTTCCAAGAAGGTAAAAATAGATTTTTCTAATTATTATGTTTTTTAAAACAATAAGTAGAAAAAGTGGCCTAGGTGTTAGGTAATAAGGAATCATCCATCGAGGAAATTAGTAGGTAAGAAAATCAAGTTTCTATCATGTGATAATTTTGGTAAAAATCACCCTAGAGAAAGTATTATAAAATATATAAATTGTTTCTCATGTGGTAAGTTTGAACATGTGGCTCGTGGCAGAAAAGAAAAAGATCACAATAATGTTCAGTCAAATAATGAAAATTTGATAGTAATATGTTTAAATTTTAAGGAGATGTGTCATTATGTGAGTAATTGTATGAATATAGGAATAAGGGATGCAAGTCATCAAGATCACAAGAAGAAAGGTGTGGCTAAATCCTTTATGACTACTTTGACAGACATTGGACCATCCAATGATGTGGTATCTAGTACATTAGTTGTTTATTTATATTATTCCAATGCCTTATTTGACTAGAGGTCTATAAGTTATTTCATTGATGAAAAATTTACTGGTAAATTTAAAATTTAACCTTAATAAATGAATCGAGAACTTCTGGTAAGAACATCTAGGGATAGTATTAAGGAAAAAAGAAATTATAAGAATCTTCATGTTATTGTATTTAGAAAGTATTTACTATAAACCTTGTTGTTTTTCCCCTTGTAGTGTTTGATGTTATTCTGGGTATGAATTAATTTTTTTTATCCTCCTAAGATATATTATAGAGATAAATAAGTTGTTTTTTGTAGTGAGTTTTAGTTTTTATAAAATAATGAATTTATACATTTGATAACATATCAAGAAGATGAGAAATTTATTAATGATGATAATGAAAGTTATCTTGAACATATTGTTGATAAGAAGGAAACTATTTAAATTAGAGATGTTTCTATAGTAAATGAAAATATAGATATATTTCCTGATGAATTTATGGGTATTATACCCAATCAAGATATTAAATTTACCATTAACTTAGTACTTGATGTTAAGATGATATCAGAACCTCTTTATCAAGTGGCTCAAGTGGACGTTTTTAAATTAAAAAATCAGTTACAAGAGTTTATTGAAAAAATATTCATTCATCCGAGCACTTCACCACAGGGTTATCCATTTTTGTTTTTTAAAAATAAATATCATTCTATAAGGCTTTGTATTGATTATAGAGAATTGAATAACATCACTGTTAAGAATAAGTATCTTTTACCCCATATAGATGAATTGTTTGATCATCTCTAGGGAGATCAATATTTTTCAAAGGTTGATCTCAGTTTTGAGTATAATTAGATGAAGGTGAAGGAGGATGGAATTCAAATATAACATTTCAGACTAGGTATGAGCATTATGAGTTTGTGGTTGTTCCCATTGGGTTGAAAAATTCTCCAGCTGTATTTATGGACCTTATGAATAGATTTTTCAATGATTTATTGGATAAATTTATGGTTTTATTTATTGATGAAATCCTGATATGTTCTAAAAGTTATTATGATTGTGAGAAACATTTGAGGGCTATTCTAAAAACCCTAAAAGAAAAGAAGTTATATGGAAGATTTTTTATATATGAATTTTGGTTGTGAAAAATTTATTTCCTTGGACATATTGTATATAAATATGGAATAACTATTGATCTATCTAAAACTAAAGTGGTTAAATAGTGTCTAATACCTATAAATGTCATAGAGATTCTTATTTTTCTTGGATTATCAGATTACTACCGATGATTTTTTAAAATATTTTCTCAGTTAACTAGCCCACTAAGTTAACTAAAAAAGGAGTTAAAATAATTTGGATGAAATAATCTGATGAATGTTTCTAGGAATTCAAAATAAGATTATAGAATGCTCCAGTTTTGGCCCTACCATCCAAAAATAATGAATTTTTTTATCTACACTGATGCTTTATTGAAGGGACCTGGCTATGTTTTGATTCAGAATGATTGGGTAATTTATTATGCTTCATAAAAATTGAAACCTCATGAGCTAAATTATCCTACACATGACCTTGAACTGGAGGTTGTAGTGTTTTCAATAAAAATTTAGAGACAACATTCATATAGAGTAAAATGTAAAATATATACTAATAATAAAAGTTTTAAGTATATATTCATTAAAAAATAATTAAACATGAGATAAATAATATGGATGGAACTAATTAAGGACTATAACTACCTGATTCATTATAATCCAGAAAAAATAGAGTATTTGATTCTTTAATTTGAAATGATAATGCATCATTAACTATGCTACAGATGAAATATGATTTTTTAATGATTTAATGAATTTTGTACTATAAATTGTACCTGCATGGAATTACTCTATTTTTTAGGGGTAAATACAATAATAATTGCTATAAATAATTAATCAAGATCATAAGAAGAATTTTGATTTAAAATAAAAGGTAAATTTGGTCAGGAAAGGTAAGTTTCCTCAACTAAAAATTGAAAAAAAGGTGTTTTGAGACTTAGAAAACGATTATGTGTGTCTTATGAGTTACAATTGATGAAATTATTGATTGGAGCTCATATATCTCAATTTTTTATTCACCCTGATAGAACTAATATTTATAAAGACCTTTGAGAACATTTGGGGGGGGGGGTGTAATGAAAAGAGATATTATTGAATTTACCATAAAATGTTTAACTTGTAAATAGGTTAAAGTGGAATGAAAATTACCTAAGGGGATGCTTAAGCCTCTTCTAGTAATAGAATGGAAATAAGAAAATATATCCATGGATTTCATGGTTGGATTGACAAAGAAATCTTGAGGTAATAATGTGATATGGGTTATTATAGATCATTTGACTAAATCTATGAATTTTATTCCTATTATAGATAATATATCAATAGATCATCTTTCTAGAATTTATGTTAAAGAGATAATCATATTTAATGGAGTCCCTAATTCTATTATATCTGATCATGATCCCATATTTTCCTCTAATTTTTGGAAAACCCTTTTGAAGTCATTGGGTATTGAATTAAATTCTAGTTCATATTTTTATCCTCAATCTAATGGAAAGTTAGAGTGAATGATTCAGATTTTGGTGGATATGATTCGAGCTTGTTTATTATATTTTTAGGGAATTCAAGATCAAAATATTTAACTAGTTTATTTTTTTATAATAACATATTTCATTCCATTATATAGATGAAACCTTTTGAGTCATTATATGGAAGGTGGTGTTAGACTCCAGCATGTTGGAATGAAGTTAGTGAAAAAAGGTTTTTAGGACTAGAGTTGGTATAAGATATAGTTGATAAAGTTATGGTGATTCAACAAAATTTGATGGAATATTATAGAATGAAGAAAATTTA
The DNA here is from genome assembly GCA_963277665.1 of Viscum album. Lineage (NCBI taxonomy): Eukaryota > Viridiplantae > Streptophyta > Magnoliopsida > Santalales > Viscaceae > Viscum > Viscum album. Next base: position 670,853,865 of record OY728167.1, read on the forward strand.
TATGGATAACTAGTGGAAAGATCTTTTATTTGAGTTAGGTGACCGTGTTTTTCTTAAAGTATCTCCATGGAAAAGTGTCACATATTTTGGTATTAAGGGAAAGTTAAGACCATGGTTCATTGTAAATTATGAAATTGTGGATATGATTGGACCAATTTCTTATCTAGTGTCTTTTCCTCTAAGTTTATCTAAGGTAAATGATGTGTTTCATGTTTCATTGTTAAGGAATTATATTTTAGATGCTTCTCATGATTTGAGTCTTGAAGTAGTATAGTTGGAAGATAATTTTTCATATGAGAAAAAACTAGATCAAATTATTGATTGTATAAAGAAGTTGTTATAGAAAAATGTGATTCACTATGTTATGTATTTTTAGAAAAATAATATTATTTAATAAGAAACATGAGAATTTTAAAATTCTATAAAGGAAAAATATGCCCACTTATTTAAGAAGTGAATAAAATTTTCAAGGATGAAATTTCTAAAAGGGGGAAGAATGTGACAACCCAATAAATATTAATAATAGAAAAATTTAATTTCTTATTAATATTCATGAATTATATTTCATGAATCAATATTCATTATAATAATAGGTAATTTTTCAATCAAAAAGAAAATTGTTTTATTCTAACTAAATTGAGTTTCATACATTATATGGTTTTATTAAAATGATTAATTTCAAAATTTTATAATTTTAATTTTATAAAATGAAATTAATTTTTGAAATCATAAATTCAAAATTATCTTAGAGTTATTTTTTGGGAATTTTCTACAAAATTTTATTTTTGGGTAAATAGTAGAAAATACCAATTTTTTTTATGAAAACTATCGTTTTATTTTCATGTATTCACAAAGTAAAATTCTATTCTATATTCATTTTAAAATTTAATTTTTTAATTTTTATTAAAAAAATATAATCAATGTATTGGGATAAATATTACACTTTTTTTTTCTAAAAAACATTTTTATACTTAAAAGGAATTTTTTTTCTGTAAAACCATTTTTCATTGTATTTTTCAGTTTTGTTTTTAAATTAAAAATTTAACTTATATTAATTTAATTTGATAAAATTTAATCAATATATGGAATCATAATTTCCAAATTTGGTGATGAATCTACTTTCATTTTTTGTCATTTTTAATAGTAACTTTAGTAAAAAATCTTTTTACTGTGGTAAGATTTAAAATTTGTTTAAAAGGTTAAAACTAAAATGATAAGAGTTAAAATGACCTAAAAACTTATTTGGATCCTATTTTTTGGTCATATTTATACCCTATATAATCTCATATTAAAATATGATTCATTTTTATCCACTTGTCTTGAGTAAGACATTAATATATTTTAATCTTTTGAAAAATTCTGAGTATGTCCTCTTCCTCACTTATAAAAGGACACCAATTCTCCTCTATTATCCACAATTAAAGATCCTTTTATCTTGGATAATAAATAAAAAAATCCATTCCTATCATCACTCACCATGTCTTAGAGGCACTAGTTTTATCATAATATCATCCAAAGAAGGATTTAGGAATAAACCTAAGGTGGATGCCCAAAGAAGAGGTGCAGTACTTAACCAATTATTTTATTTTTTATTTATTATTTTACCTCCATAAAAACTCTCCTAAAAATTGTGATAAAATAAAATAAGTATCTAAAATATACTGAAATGTTATTATGTTTATTATATAACCTTTTTCATCTACTTATCCATCTAATGGAAAATGAAAACATCTTTCCTACACATGTGAGGATTGCCACCTCTTGAAGATGATGTATTTTATTTCTCATCAACTCCTCTTATAGATGGTCATGATGATGGATCATAATAAAATAATATGATATAAATTATATAAATCTAATTTTTTAATGGCTAATAAATATTCTAATTCTTTCTTTACTATTAAAATAAAAATAAAAAGATCACTCATGCGTACGTGCATACTACTGCATCACAAACCGATGTATTTTATATTTCATCGCCAAATCACATGGATAGAATTTATGAGGATTTAAATAATTAATATTATATTTATGATATAATAGTTATTCTGGAAATATAAAATAATAATATCCTTATTTTCCTCATGTTCATTAAAAAATGGAAATATTATTTTTGCGTACGCATGGACTACCATCTGTATGTTGTATTATAATTAATATTTCATAACCATATTAAATAGTTTGTTTTATAAGTATAATTAATTTATAAAATTATAATTATAATATTATTAAGATCCTATAAATGATATAATCATGATCCATTTGACCATAGTCATCCTACCAAAGTCATTTTAGACTTATAAACCAAACATCCTCAAAATTTATGAAGTAAACTTAATCAATTAAGTGATTAAGTATGAAATGGTGATAAGTGAAATACAAAGAATAATAAAATTCTTAATCATTTAAATAATTAATATAACTCTATTATTTAGGAAGATAAATAATGTGCATGACAAGTCAAACTCGAGGTAAGGGATATTCTATCTTAAAACCTATTTTAAAAATGTTTTGAAGATTTATTTATAATATTTTTCCTCCTTGTAAATATTTTTTGATAGATGTGTAAATATTTAAATAAATGAATTAAGAATCACATTTTAACTCTCCTTTTACTTTCTTATAAAATAATTCTAATGGAATATTTTTTCGTATTTCATACAGAATGTTTGACTTTATAAAAAAAGTATAAAATGGATGTTTTTTATGTATACGACATCAATGGATTTTCCCTCCACCACAAAAAATAATTTATATTTGGATTAATTTAAAATAATACACGTTTTTTTAAATAAAATAACTTTTTAACTTGTCTTCTAGGTATTTTAGTAATGAAAAAGGGGTTTTAAAGAGGAGGGATGTATCAATATCTGAAAATATTTTACTTATATATTCAAAAGTATATTTTTATGATTTTGATGGTGGAAATAAAATATTTTATGTGTTTTATACATGTTATAGTCCCTATAAATTTTTTATTATTATGGGTGATCCTGATATAGATCACCAATTCATTGGGTATTTATTACGTTCTCTGGAGAATTATGTTGGAATTAACTAAGCATGTCATTCCATTTATAAGGGTTCTATGAAGATGATATCCCAAGGAAACTAAATTAATTTTATATAATTTATAATTAATTTTCATGGAAATATTTTGATTTCATAGGGTAAAATAATGATATTTTATTTGAAGTAATGATTATTTCCTTTAAGGGTAAAAAAAATATTTTCTTAAGAAAATATTTTTCATGGGTTATCCAATTTTCTAAGAGACGCTAATGATTATGATTGTGCCTTTATGTTTTCTTATAAAATGTTTTATGAAAACATTTGGGTATTAAAGATGATTTCATGTGTAGGTAAATTATTAACGGAGTTTAAAGTTTATTATGTTAATGAAAAACTCTCTTATATGATCTCATGGTTTTGAAATGGAATAACAAGTTTATTTTCTTCTTTGTATATGTCAATTACTAAGGTTTTGGTTCTCATACAACATTTTAAAATGTTTTTCATAGGGTTTAAGGTTGATTAAGAATAATTATAAATTCAAGTTTAAAATCATGAAGATTTTTTATGTAAAGAAAATTTTTTCATTTTAAAATTATTTTAATATAGAAAAAATGGAAACTGAGTGGAAATGTCTACTTTGTAATTCATGGATTTTTATGTAAGAATTATGAACTAATTCTATAAAACTCAAAACCTAAAAAGGTCTTTTGTAATAAAAGGAAATGAATTATTATTTAAGAATTAAATTATGGTTTGAATAAGGATCAGTTCCTTATAGATACTATCAAATACATTTTTTTTGATATGCATAGAATCTAGAAACTATTTTATATACAAATAATTCTAGTAAGGTAGATATAACAAAATTGATCAATTTTTCTTACATGATTTTATATGTTTTTTAGAGAAAGGTTTACCAAAAACCCTGACTATATCCTTTACCTTATCAAATTTTTCATCGTTTACTAATGGAGATTGTGAAATAAATATTTAAAATTCCCATCAAATATTTCTATGAATTGTCAATATTGATGCTGTTTATATAAAAATTTATGATTTACAAGAAACATGATCTTTATATAATTATTCAACCTAACTAAGTATGTACATTATTTATATTTAGGAAAACCTAAGCTTATTTTAATGTTATACCATAAAAATTACTCTGAGTAGGAAAATAATTTATCATGTCAAACAACATGACTCTTAATATGAAATATTCTTTGTTGTAATAATTGTACAACATAAAACCAGTATCCCATATCAATTTCAAATATTCAATTAGTGGACCCAAATAAATTTCAATATCATTACTATATTTTTTAAATTGTTTCTAATACATATATCACCCTCCATACTTCAACACACAAAATAAATACTCTCTATTATAACTATTGGAGTTTTTTCTCTTGAACCAACTAAATTTTTTACTTTATATCACCAAAACATTAATAATTTTTTTTATCACATCATGATTTTTCTTCCACATAACATTAATATGATAATTTCATTAGAGTATTTATTGAGTCAAAGGGTTACAATAGTTCCTCTCTATAATTTTAATCCAAATATTCTATGAAAATATTATTAAAATATATCATATGGTCTGGATAACATTTATTTGATATGAAAAAGGTGATATTTGACTCTTCGGTTTTAGGGGATTATAAAACAATGAGACTTATTCTCATGTAATTCACACTTGGCGATCTCCAAGAAAGGAAGGCCATGAGGATAAAAACACCAATAATAATTCCATTTGTTTATGTGTCATTGGATATTCATATGTGATAATGCATGTATTAGTACTTAGACTTGAGATTATTATTAATGTGTATCATGAATGGCATACATTTATGTATGGACAAAACTACAATGACATATTTTCACAACGAGGTATCATACATTATGTGTACTATAAGTGGTATGAAATTGATTAAATAAGTCAAGAAAGGATTTTTCACTTATGTGTTAATGTAAGAATAAATATTTGGACCTTTGATTGAAATATAAATGTCTGATTAAATCAATGACCATGGAAGTACATTGATGAGTTCATTTTTAAATGTCATAGAAAGATAAATCAAGAATATAGGGTGATTACATAAGCATGAATCATTCTTGATGAGATATTGGTAGAAAAAGGGATTATATTACACAATAGTATTCATATAAAGGTTTTGGTTATTATGAAATCAACTTATTTATCTATGGGAACCTCTATGCGTTACTAGATTTAGATCTTGGACCTTAGGTAAGTTCTCTTAATGACATCGCGAAAGAGTCCTAGAGGGTCACTCACTAAGTGTATCTAAAATCTCATTAAATTACATTGAATTTAATATTAAGAATAAATATTATTCTTGTTTTTTAATAATAATTATTCAAATTAAACTGATCATATAAATTATATCATGAGAAATTCAAGTTCATAATATGTCAGTTGAGATTTATCTCTTGTTTAATTATTCACATGGTAATAAATAAATATTAATTTATTCACTAATTTATTGAATAGATTAATATATATATATATTTAGTTACATTATTATTAAAATAAATATTTATTCATGATTTTATTGAATATAATACTTATTTATTAAATAGAGAATATTTATGTGAATAAATATTTTATTATTCAAGGTTTGGTAAATTCCATGGGAGGATTAATGGGTCGAACTAATGTCATGATGGAAATGATATATTTTATTTAATATAATTTAAATAAATAAATAAATATTTATTTTTTATTTATTAAATGATATTTAAATAAATGCATGTCATGGGATATAATAATAATATTATTATTATTCAACATGAGGGGTTACTTAGATTAAATATATTAATAATTGATTGTGTATAATCATCTATGTTTAAACCTAAGTATATATAGAAAAATATATGAAATTCCTAAATGATGAGCCTTTTTGTTCATAGTGAAAACTCTCAAGAATTATCTCAAGCATAGAGAGAAAATTCTACCATCCTCCCACTTAAGAATACAAAGAGAACAAGAGAACCTTAATGCGCTTGATGCAGAACAATGTGAAGAACTTTGCCATACCATGCTAGCACCAGGATATTTAAGAACTTTGTTAAGAGATTCATGGATCATGAGTGGATACAACTAGAAGTGTCCTCATTTGTATTCTTAATGAAAATGGTGATGAAATTAGAAAAACAACAAATTTTTATCAAAATGAATTCTTGGTTTTAGGTAATTCTAGTTTATAAATTGAATATAAAAGATCATCTCTAGGATATTTCAGGGTTTCTTTCTTCAATTTATTCATATATTATCCCTTTAAACCAAAGAAAAAACCAAATTTATCACCCTTACACTACTTTTAACTATACCCCAGAACCTTCAAGTGGAATTAGAATAATTTATAATAATTTATAATTTATTTAATTAATTTATTATGTTGGTTTTTAAGCTTTTAATTTCTATATTATTGTTCAAATTTCTATGGATGAGTTGACACGTTCATCTGAGTTCTTATGAACAATAATGGTTCAAAAACACAAGAAGAATGTAATACCTATGCCTTTTTTCATAGGTGATGTGGTTTAAATTCTCAATTTAAATTAATTTGAATTTCATGTTTTTATTTTTTATAAATGGGATATGAATAATTCTCTAACATCCCATAAAGAGGTTCCAAGGTTGTTGGATTCATGACATGGATACACGACATGTAAAGGTAAATTTCACATTGTGTACCTGTGGTCAACTCATGCAAGGATAGAGCCATGTAAATCTCATATCATTGTGTAACTTGGTATGATACATCATTACATGCAGTTTATTTACTTCCAATTCGACATGTGATTTGATGGGGATTATATGAAATGTATCTTGTGTACATGATGTGTAAACCCACATGGTTTTGACTCTATATAAATCACAGAAAGTCTTGTTGTTAATACACAGTGTCATTACACACTGTGTATTGACTATCAACTAAGATACATGGATAGATGTGGACTACACAATGTTTAGATAGTATATACATGTCATGTAATACGTATTAGACCACACAAGGTACACATAAAATGATTTTTAGTGTGTTATGTGGGTTAAAATGTGGGATAATTTCATAAATACATAAACTACATGTTGTGTAATTGGATGTATGTAGAATCCCACCCCGAGTTCCACTAACAGGTGCGTAGAGACTGTTTCCCAAAAGACCTCAAGCGCACCTCCCCAGATTCTAGAGGATGTCAAATAGTAGTGATATCCTTGAGTAAGTTTTTGGGGAGAATATTCCCTCATTGATCAGAGTAGATGACAAAAATATATATAAGAAACATCAGAAGCAATGATATATAGCAGCAAGATCCAAAATTACAATAATGAAAGATAAGGAAATAAAGTGCAGAAGATGAATAATAAACCAATACCAATACGATGATAGTAATGTAACGTATCTATAAAAAAATTAATAAAAGGGGGTAGGGGATAAAAGCATACACAACATGATGAAACTATACAAAAGGACAAAAACATCTATGAATAAAATCTTGAGTGTAGGATCAGTCCTCTGCCCCCAAATCCATTATAGTAATGTAAATCAAGCATTAGATTTGGATACTTCCCTTTGTCAGTGCCTGTGATCATAAAGTCTAATCGGGTACCTAAAAGGTGCATGAGTAGGGTGTGAGATATAATATTAATAGGATGACACCCACGATGTCTAAGACATTCCATTTCATGGAATAATAAATAATAAGTGTTACATAGTAGTTAACTATAAGATATAAATAATAGAATAAATACATTGGACTAGATTCCACTTGGACACCCACCCAATCTACCAACTTTGGCCTAAGCCAGTGAATCTAAACCAAAGGAACCTGCAATGGTAAATTTGGTGAGATCATGTGTAAGGAGGTGGACTATACCCAAACTTGTGATAGAGATTGTAGGACACATATCTATGTTTTAATACCAATGGATCAATTCTCATTATGAAAACATTCATTTTCCTTTTTAATTTCATTTGAAAACACTTTTCAAAATATATAGAGATACAATGAGCCCATCCAAGGAAATCTTAAAAGACTTTCCAAATATCACTCGAGGGGCTCAGTTCAAGATTGATGTAAAGGATTTTATCCATGACAACCCAAGGATGAATTCCCATGTGTCACTCCAATCATAGTGATAAAAGTCACATACTAGCCTCTGAGTCCGTACATAGTATCGTACATAGGGGCCCGAGTCTCTCTCAAGGAATGGTTTAACCAATCATGCCTTAGAGCCCATACAAGGGGTCTCCCCCAGGTAACCGGTGTCACTTATCTAGCAGTGAAGATAAATAATTTTCATTGAGTCCCTCCCAGGAATATTTGGTGTCACACCCAGCATGTTTACAAAGCTTTAACAAAATCTAACTAAGGCATGAGAGTGTTTCCAAGGGGTCCTTAATCTATAACCTCTTATTTCACCCTTGACTCTAAATCAAAAGTATCAAACAAGAATTTCATATTTAGAAAGATCAATTGAAGGAAAATTACATTTAATTCAAGCCTCTAAGTAATAACCAGTGCATTGGTCAAGGAAACCCATTGGTAAAAGCACAAATATCATAAACTATAAGGATCATGGCTATGACAACCTTGATTTTTATTACACAATTAAACATAATTTATTACATGAAATTCACTTGATACAACATAGAATATCAATAGTTCTAGTGACTTTTGGTCTTAGGATCATTACATAACAACTTAAAACATGAAATAAAACATCTTTATTGAAAACTTCCTTTACATGACCACTACATTCCCTCGTACTTAGCATTGAATGGGATAACCTGAGGACATGTATAAGAAAAGGGTGAGGTATAAATTACAGTAAGGGAATAAACATGGAATAACATTAAGAATACAATACATGTTATAAAATAGGCATATCAATAGAGAATAAGAGGAGTATAAACATAAAGGCATGATAAATCATGATAATCATAACATGGAAATGTGGCAACAACACTTAACATGGAATTAGCATGAGCCAAGGCTTATTGCACATGGAGCATGAGTAAACCCTCATTGCACATGAAGCACGTGTAAACCCTAGTTGCACTTGAATTAGAATGAGTAAACACCCATTACAGATGATGTATCATGATACTATACCTTACCCAATGTATTGGAGCGCTATCAAGGCACACCCTTCTTAAACATTTCATTTCATGCATAAGTGTGCCACATGGTTCATAAAACATTGGATCACTCAACATAATAATTTATTCCACAATAAACAAATGTGGAATACATACATGAAACTATTTAAAAAATAAGTGAATGTGAATAAATGTTAATACCCTTGATAGAGAAATGGGTATGGTATTCACTACACGATGACTTTGACTTGGAAAAACGCGGTGCAATTTCGGAACGATAATGACGCGACATAAGAACTCATAAAAAATGGTTGATGAGAGAGAAATGGGTGTCTCATAATATTTACATGACATGGACAATAAGAGTGTCATTTAGATAAATTTACCAACAAATGTAATGGAATTTAGATTCATGATACAAAATAATTTCTTGAATGTAAATGAGGAGAGATAATTTCTTTCAGAATTTCGACATAGTAACGGGTGTACATGAGGGTCATTTAATGAGAGATAAAGGATCCTCCCATCATTAAAAAATAAATAGGGAAGTATGGGGGAGGTGAGAAACCATACACCAACATTTATAATTGAAATTAAAAGGGCATAACAACTTAAAGAATATTGGACAAAAATGAGAAAGGAAGAAAAACCCTTACTCGGAAGTGTGCTTCCAAAGGATTGAGAGAGGCTTGAGAGAGGCTTCTTGGGAGATTGGGGCACCTTAGGAGGATTATAGAGAGAGTAGGGAATAGGTTGGACGAACTCTAAAGGATTTGAGTGAGGAGGAAGTTGGATATTGGGTGGGTTTATATAGGAAAGGAGAGGGAATTGTTTATTATTTAGGTTTGGGACGCCTCACATTAAACTAATCAAAACCAAAAACCAGACCATGGTTTTTTACCATGGTTTTTTCCAAAGGGGAGTGGAAAAAAATATTTTATAAGTCAAAAGTCCTAAATTCTTAAAATAATGGGGTTACTTATGTGGAGGTGAGTGACACTCCCAAGGAAAACAAATTAAAAAGACAAATGTTTAATAAGCCATGAAGGGTCCACTAAAGCTTTGTAAAATAAATCAAACAATCCCAAAATCACATTATTTTAATGGTAAAACATATATTGGACAAACATAAATTTTATAGTATTTTATTACATCACTATTGGGTCATTATGATGTCATAAAACTCATTATATATTTAAACGGTACTTAATTTTTACCCAAAAATTTGACTGTCTTAGAAAATTATGAAAAATTCACCATTGGATAATTTTTACATCCTGATTCCCGAAATAATATTCATTTTATCTAAATAATTTTCTAAATATGTTTATTTTCACTTTTAAAATAAAAAACCGATATTTATCGAAAATTCATGGGTTTTCACAAAAATGGCTTTCAAACCTTAATAAAAATTACAATTACATTCATAAAATTATACGATCATTTATATTTAATAAAAATTATTTTAATAATAATAATAATAATATTTTATTAATGTATTATTTAATTAAAAAATCCATTAATTCATCAAAATAGATTTCTTAGTTGAATATTAACTAAAAATACTATTTGTGCTTTTAAAAACTATTTACAAAGTAATAATAATACAATGAAAGTATATTCATTATTATATACAAAAATAATGTACATTACCATAGTACTAGGGTCTTGTTAAATAACCCCTTAAAACACCCGCATAAGACCGAAGGGTGAGATGTGTGATGGTGATAGATTCTTGGGGTGGCTCGGATAACATCGCTCGAGTGGTAATCTCTATCAACTTCCACTTCTCCCATAGGTGTTTCCACTCAAGCTTAACGTGTTCAATCTTGACTTGAGCTTGGTCAAGAGTAAATCCCAATGACGCCACCTCCTTTCCGATCTCTGACAAATGGGATTCGTATGGGGCACGTCTACTGGATGAGGCCATCGCTTCCTTTGTCTGAGTAAATTGGATTTGTTAAAGCCCTATATTTATACTAATCATGTGATCACTGTTCAACAAATATATTAGCAGTGGTCACAATTATTAACAGTATTTTAAAATCTAGAGACATAAAACCAAAGAAGTTGACATTTTGTATAAACATTTTACATAAAGAGACATTTAATTAGATCAAGAGGGATTTACATTAATGAAAGTTTGGGTCATTACAATCTTCCCCCCTTAAGAAATTTCTCCCTCAAAATTTCCTTTTCCCACACTAAAACAGATGTGGGTAACTCTGCTTCATCATTTCCTCCGATTACCACATCGCTTATTCAAACTTGTGGTTTTTCCACAACACCTTGATGAGGGGCATTGTCTTATTTCATAGAACTTTTGCTCTACAATCTAAGATATTCACTGGTTGATCCTCATAAGAAAGATCATACTCTAACTGTACCACCTCTGAAGAGATTACATGTGAAGGGTCTAGTATGTACTTCCTTAAGAGGGATACATGAAAGACATCATGTACTGTGGCCATGGTAGGTGGATGTGCTGGTCGATAGGCCACAACCCTGACATGATCAAGAATCTCGAAGGGTCTGATGTACCTTGGACTTAACTTCCCTTTATTCCCAAACCTCATGACCTTCTTCCATAGAGATATGCGTAGAAATACCATGTCTCCAACTTTAAACTCAAGGTCTCATCAACGGTTATCTGCATAACTCTTCCATCAACTCTGGGCTACCTTAATATGCTACTGAATGGTTTTCAACTTCTCCACCATTTCTTTGACCATTTATGGTCCAAGTAGCTTACCCTCACTGACCTCATCCCAACACGATAGTGTTCTGCACCTTTTCCCATAAAGGGCTTAATATGGTTCCATTTGGATGCTTGAGTGGAAACTATTGTTATAATAGAACTCAACCAGAAGAAGATGTTGATCCCATCCTCCTTTGAAGTCTATTGAGCATGCTCTCAACATGTCCTCAAGTGTTTGTATAGTTCTCTCGGATTGGCCATCAGTTTGAGGATGATAGACCGAACTAAAGTTTAGTTCAGTAATCATAGCATGTTGAAGACTCTTCCAAAACTTAGAGGTGAATCTTGGATCTCGATCGGACACAATAGATAGTGGTACTACATGCAGTCTTACCACTTCCCTGATATATATCCGTGCCAGTTGATACAATAAAAAATCTTCCCGAATAGCAATGAAGTGTGCAACCTTTGGAAGATGATCCAAAACAACCCAGATTGAATTATTGACTTTGGATGTCTTCAGAAGTCCGATGAAAAAGTCCATGGTGATTTTCTCCAATTTCCATTCTGGTATGGGTAATGGTTGCATCATCCCCTTAGACTTCTGCCTCTCTTCCTTCACTTGTTGACACACCAGACACTTTGATGTATATTCAGTGATCTCCTTCTTCATATTATCCCACCAATAATTCTCTCGGAGATCCCGATACATCTTTGTGTTTCCTATGTGAATAGAGAAATTTGAACTATATGCGTCATCCAAAAGTTCCTTCTTCAGCTCCGGACTTGATGGAACACATATTCTTTTCCCAAATCTCACAATTCCTTATTCATTAATATTAAACTCCGAGGATTTCCATTTTCCGATAACTTCCACTTTTTCCTTAATTCCCATACCATCCTTTTGAGCATCCTTTAACCTTTCCAAAAGTGACGGTTGAGAAATAATTTGTGAAATGATCTATGATGTTCCCTTCTTTATGATTCCCATGTACATCTTCATCAAATCTAAGAAGATTGGATCCTTTTCAATTCTCATCAATGATAGAATCACTAGGTCCTTTCTACTTAGGGAATCCACCACCTTGTTCGCTTTACCAGGGTGGTAATTAATTGAGTAGTCATAGTATTTTATCTTCTCTAAGCATCTTCGTTGGCGCATGTTCAACTCTTTCTGTGTGAATATATAATTGAGACTTTTGTGGTCCGTATATATTTCACACTTCTCCCCAAAGAGATAATGCTGCCAAATTTTCAAAGCGAAGATCACTACTGCCTACTCGAGGTAATGTGTTGGATAGTTCTATTCATGAAATTTCAATTGCCTTGAAGAATAGGCAATGACTTTGTCATTTTGCATCAACACACATCCCAAGCCCTTCTTTGAAGAATCACTGAAAACCACAAAAAGTTCTCCAATTGTGGGTAAAGTGAGCACGAGCGCAGTGATAAGCCTCCTTTTCAACTCCTTGAAGCTTTCTTCACATTAATCAGTCCAAGAAAACTTTACCCCCTTCCGAGTTAGCTTGGTAAGAGGGTTGGACAATCATGAGAAATTTCTTAGAAATCATTGATAATATCCAGCTAACCCCAAGAAGCTATGGATATCCATTATCGATGTTGGCCTCGTCCATCCCTCTATTGTAGCTGTCTTTTAGGGATCCATAGATATCCCATTTCTTGTGATGTTATGGCCCAATAATGAGACCTCCTTCAACCAGAACTCACACTTGCTGTACTTTTCATAGAGATTATCCTTCTGCAAGGTCTCTAGTACAGTTCTTAGATGCTCCTCATGATCCTCCTTGGTTTTGGAGTATATTATAATATCATATATAAAGACTACCACAAATTTGTAAAGGTAATCTCTAAAGACTCTATTCAACAAGTCTATGAAGATTGCTGGAGAATTAATGAGTTCGAAAGGCATTACTATGAATTAATAGTGCCCGTACCTTGTACGAAAAGCAGTCTTGGGGATATCTTCCTTCTTCACCCTTGATAATATCCCGGCCACAAATCCACCTTGGAGAAGTATTGTACTCCACGTAGATGATCGAACAAGTCATTGATTCATGGGAGAGGATACTTTTTCTTTATTGTGATTTTGTTAATCTCACGATAATCAATGCAAAGGCGCATTGACCCATCCTTCTTCTTTACGAAGAGGACTGGTGCACCCCATGGTGAAGCACTTGGGCGTATAAACCCATTATCCAGATTATCCTGTAGTTATTTCTTCAACTCCTAAATCTCCACAACAGTGATTCTATATAGAGTCTCGGATATTGGAAACACCCCAAGTATAAGATCAATTGAGAATTCAACATCTCTTCTAGGAGGAAGACTAGGCAATTCCTTAGGAAACACTTCAGTGAATTCCCTCACAATATGAATGTCTTCAAGGATGGTTTCTTCCTTGTACTCAATCATCTGATCCAGATATACATTATCATAGGGCATTAATATCCACACTTGAGATGATGGAGCTAAAGAAGATTCATCCTCCTCCTTTCACTTGTAAAGAATCGAGGGTTGATTCTCCACATGGAGAATGATTTCCCTCTCACAACAATTTATGTTGGCTATATATAAGGAAAGCCAATCCATGCCAAGAATTGTATCAAATTCCACCAGAGGGAGTATGACGAGGTTCTTCAGGAAGTTCAATCCATAGATTATGACAGGCGAGGAGTTATATTCATTGGATTCAATTATTTCCCCATTTGTTTTACTCACTGACATCTTCACTTCGACGATTTGTGGTGGTGTTGGGATTGTTCTACTAAACTTTCGGGACATAAAATAATGCATAGAACCTGAATAAAAAAGTACGTTCTCTATTCTTTATTGAATAACTAGCATACCTATCACCACTTCATTTTCAGGGTTCAATTTGGTAGCATTGATGGAAAAAGATCGCCCTTACTGCATTGGAGGTTATTGGTTGCCTCTGAAAACCCTTGGCTTGGGTCACTGATTTGAAAGATGCCTTGGTTCTTTGCAGTTGTATCAATGAACAACGCGTTGAGGTTCTAACTGAGCATTCCTCTCCTATGTTGCATCTGTGGGTTTTTCTTTCCGATATTTAACAGCCAGATTCCCTTCTCTTCCACACCTAAAGCATTTCCTCATACCCTTTAGGCAATTTCTAGGGTGCTTCTTTCAGCACCTTTGAAAAGTGGGGTGCTGGATCTTCTTAGAACCACTGGATTTATCCATCAGACCACCAACATTGAAGTCCACCTTAAACCTCTTATCCCCATGATACCCCTGATATTCTCCGATCTCTATTTCGACATTGATGGAACATCATACAATTTCTTCATAACTGTCGAAGTCATGGATCGCCAGCGCTTTCTGCAGGCTAGGTTTCAGCCCACCAAAGAAGCGGTCAAACTTGTATTCGGGGGTAATGACAAATACAGAAGTGTATCGTGCAAGCCATGTGAAGTTTTCCTTGTACACTCCAAAAAATTCTTCATCTTTTTTCTTGAGGGCAAAGAAGTCCCTTTCCATCTTAAGTCGGAGGGTGCGCATAAAATATTTATCGAAAAACATCTTCCAGAAATCCTTCCATTCCAACGCCACAATCTCCTCCTCAGGCTTTGTATTTTTGATCAATGTCCACCATTGATCAGCTTCACCCTCCATATGATAAGAATCCAGGAGAACCTCCTCTTGTTCAGAACATTGAAGGATGGAGAAGATCTTTTCAATGGAGTTGATCCATTGTTCAACGATTGAGGTATCAGATGATCCATTAAAAGTAGGAGTCCTTTGTCTCATAAATCTCTCTATAGCAACTTGTTATTTCTTAGGGGGGGTTGAACGTTCCTCTTGACACATGTTTCTATTCAAATCTTGAGTTATCTAAGAGAGAAACGTGACAAAGTTCGTGATTCCCGCTCCCATTGGATTGGGTATCTCATTAGTACAGTCATCACATTGATCTTCACATCGGTTGTTAGCCTGAGTCCTCCTATTACCGGCCATTGGCTGAAATAAAAGGAAAGTTAGGGGTAACACATAAAGGGTAATACAAGGACAAAATTGATGACTTAAAAATAACTTTTATTTCCTTAACATATGAATCTATTAGATTCAGTCTATGTTATCCATGATCTACTTTCTAACATATATTCTTAGGGAAATTTTTTTAGTCCCTTAATAATGGTTCATACTAATCTTGTGAATTTACCAAATCATATCCCCAGGAGTGTCATAACCAACAGTGCAGCAAGGCCCGTTGTCATGCACTAGTTCCCATTCGATTCTAGCTCAAAGTAGTGTTTTTAGGTTTTAACCCTAGGATACATCTGTGCCAGAGCCGCCTCTACCTTCTCATATCTATACAGGGATTTATTTGCTTGATAAACGACTTACTCAATACTCACAAAACCATAGGGATGTTTTAAATTATACTTAGTCTTGTCTCTAAGGCTTTACTAGGGTTTTATAATCCTAATCCCAAAAATAACTTAACCTATCCTCTGATACCAACTATGACAACCTTGCTTTTTTATTACACAATTAAACATAATTTATTACATGAAATTCACTTGATACAACATAGAAGATCGATAGTTATAGTGTCTTTTGGGCTTATTATCATTACATAACAACTTAAAACATTAAATACAACATCTTTATTGAAAACTTCCTTTACATGACCACTACATTCCCTCGTACTTAGTATTGCATGGGATAACCTGAGGACATGCATAAGAAAAGGGTGAGCTATAAATCCCTGTAAGGGAATAAACATGGAATAAAATGAGGAATACAATACATTTTAGACAATAGACATATCAATAGAGCATAATAGGAGTATAAGCATAAAGTAATGATAAAGCATGATAATCATAACATGGAAATATGGCAACAACACTTAACATGGAATTAGCATGATCCAAGACTCATTTAACATGGAGCATGAGTAAACCCTAATTACACATGAAGCATGATTAAAACATCATTGAACTTGAATTATCATGAGTAAACACCCATTTTACATGACATATAATGATACTATACCTTACCCAATGCATTGGAGCGCTATTAGGGCACACCCTTCTTAAACATTTCATTTTATGCATAAGTGTGTCACATGGATCATAAAACATTGGATCAATCAACATAATAATTTATTCCATGATAAAATAATGTGGAATACATACATGAAACTCTTTAAACAATAAGTGAATGTGAATAAATGTTAATACCCTTGATAGATAAATGATCATGGTATTCACTATACAATGACTTTGACTTGGAAAAATGCGGTGCAATTTTGGCAGCATAACGACGCGACATAAGAACTCATAAAAAATGGTTGATGAGAGAGAAATGGATGTATCATCATATTTACATGAAATTGACAGTAAGTGGGTCATTTATATACATGTCCCAACAAATGTAATGAAATTTAGATTCATGATACAAAAGAATTGCTTGAATGTAAATGAGGAGAGAGAAATTTCTTTTGGAATTTCGGCATAGTAACGAGTGTTCATGGGAGGCATTTAATGAGAGAGAAAGGGGTATCCCATAATTCAAACATAAATAGGTCAGTATTAATGATGTGATAAACCATAAAACAACATTTATAATTAAAATTAAAAGTGCATAACAACTTAAAGAATATTGGACAAAAATGAGAAAGGAAGAAAAACCCTTACTTGGAAGTGTGCTTCCAAAGGCTTGAGAGAGTCTTGATAGAGGATTATTGAGAGCTTTGGGAGCCTTGGGAGGATTTTAGAGAGAGTAGAGAAGATATTGGATGAAATCCAAAGGCTTTGAGTGAGGAGGAAGTGAGATGTTGGGTGGGCTTATATAGGAAAGGAGAGGTAATTGTTTATTATTTAGGTTTGGGACACCTCACATTAAATTAATCAAAACCACAAACCATACCATAGTTTTTGCCCATGGTTTTTGACATAGGTGAGTGGAAAAAATTATTTTATAAGTCCAAAGTCCTAACTTCTTAAAATAATGGGGTTACTTATGTGGAGGTGAGTCACACTCCCATGGAAAACAATTTAAAAAGACAAAATGTTTAATAAGCCTTGAAGGGTCCACTAAATCTTTGTAAAATAAATCAAACAAACCCAAAATCACATTATTTTAATGTAAAAACATATATTGTCCGAACGTAAATTTTAAAGTATTTTATTACATCACTATTGGGTCATTATGATTCCATAAAACTCATTATATATTTAAACGGTACTAATTTTTTACCCAAATATTTGACTGTCTCAAAAAATTATGAAAAATTCACCATTGGATAATTTTTGACATCCTGATTCCAGAAATAATATTCATTTTATCTAAATATTTTTTTTAAATATATTATTTTTTACTTTTAAAATAAAAAACCGACATTTATTGAAAATTCATGGGTTTTGAAAAAAATGGATTTCAAACCTTAAAAAAAATACAATTGCATTAATAAAATTATGCGATCATTTATATTTAATAAAAATTAATTTAATAATAATAAAAATATTTTATTAAAATATTAATTAATTCAGAAATCCATTAATTCATCAAAATATATTTCTTAGTGGAATATTAACTAAAAATACTATTTGTGCTTTTAAAAACTATTTACAAAGTAAAAATAATAAAATGAAAGTATATTCATTATTATATACAAAAATAATGTACATAACCATAATACTTGGGTCTTGTTAAATAACCCCTTAAAACACCCGCATAAGACCGAAGGGTGAGATGTGCGATGGTGACAGACTCTTGGGGTGGCTTGTATAACATCGCTCGGGTGGTAATCTCTATCAACTTCCACTTCTCCCGTAGGCGGTTCCTCTCAAGCTTAACGTGTTCAAGCTCAGCTTGAGCTTGGTCAAGAATGAAGCCCAATGATTCCACCTCCTTTCCGAGCTCTGAAAAATGGGCTTCGTTTGAGGCACGTCTACTAGATGAGGCCATCAATTCCTTTTTCTGAGTAAATTGGATTTGTTAAAGCCCTATATTTATACTAATCATGTGATCACTGTTCAACGACTATATTAACAAAAGTAAAAATTCTTAACAAAATATTTTAAAATCCAAAAACATAAAACCAAATAAGTTGACATTTTATATAAACATTTTACATAAAGAGACATTTAATTAGATCAAGAGGGATTTCCATTAATGAAAGTTTGGGTCATTACAATGGCCTAATCTAATAGCAAATTCAATCAAGGCATAATATGTAGAGATTTAATCACTTAGGAAATTAATTTAATTTGACCAACTCATTCATGGAATGGGGTATAGAGGCATAATCACATGGATCATCTCCCCATAAATTTAATTAAGCAATTAAAGACATTTATTATGAATAAAAAGCCTATAAGGGTGATCAACACACTAAGGAAAAAGGAAAATTAATTCTTGAAGATAAGGAACACCCATTTGGGTGGAAAATGGTCAAGGTGATCAACCCAAGGGGTTGATTCACCACTCACATGGGTCACCAATGGCATTATAATCTATAAATTTAATTTATTTAAACATTTTGATGTGAAATATGAATGGAACGACCTGTGGAACAGTGTCACTATTTATGGAACTCAATGAAATGATGGGAAAAGGACATGACCACCTACCTTATCCTCATCAATCTTTGATCATCGATTATCAATGTTTGTATCGATCTAGGTTGTAAGAAATCAATGAAACCATCGAATGACCTAAAAATGGGGAAAATGAGCTGACACCCTAGTAGAATAATTGATAATATGAATAACTTGAAATATATTAGAGAGGATTCAATATCGTGACTCTAGATTCCCATAGGATCTAATGGTGAACGAATTGGAGTCCATTTGGAGGACTCATATCAAATCCTATATTCTTGAGGGAGGAGGATTTCTACTTGAGGTAGGAGAGAAAAATAATGGATAAAAAGAAAGGGAGAAGAAAGAATAGGTTTAAAACTTAAGAGGGGGAAAATGATAATTTCACCCCAAAATAAGGGGGAACACAGTTTTCAAACCATGTACAAACTGTGCATATCCACTCTCTCCCAAAAACCAGTAGCACTGCATGAATGTGTGTCTCAGGTCACATGGTTTTAGATAACCTTGCGACCTACAAGTTCCACTGTCTACAACCACATGGATTTCTCAAATCGTAAGGCCCAATATTTTCTTCCCCATTTCAAGGATCCAGATCTGAACAAGCCCAAGGTGCACTTGAGACCACCTTGAATTGATTTGGAATCTTAATTATGGATTTTTGAAGCAATTATATCCCAAAAATTAATGTTCTATACCTTTGATAAAATCCATGATGTTACAACCTCCCCTCCTTAAGACAAATTGTCCCAGATTTTCCCTTCTGAGGGTAGTAGAATTTCATATGATAAGAGTTATGGCCACTTCTCACATACATCGGATTCTCTCTCCCAATTCTCATCCAATATGCGTTCGTGCTACCATATCACCCATACCAAATAAACAAACCTACCTTAGAGAGCCTTCGTACTATGATCAACTATATGTATTAGATGCTCCTCGAAGGATGCATCTGCATCTAGTTCGATATCCTCAAGGTCAATCAAATGAGATGGGTTGTGATGATACTGTCTAAGTTGAGATATGTAGAAGACGTCATGAATTTCAGGATACTTATTAGGTAATAACAACCGATAGGCTACCAGCCCAACTCTCTCAACTATCTCAAAAGGCCCAACATATTGAGGTGATAACTTCCCCTATCACTTGATTCATATATGACCCAATCTAGGTGATACACATAGAAAGACCCCATGTCCAACCTTGAACTCTAGAGGTCTATTATGATAATCGGTATAATATTTCTACCTAGATCAAGCTATAGACATACTCTTCTGAATAAGATGAAATTTCTATAAAGTCCCCTGAACGGGATGAGGATCCAGTAGAGCTACCTCACCTATCTCTAGTCAGCACAGAGGTGAATGGCAAGGTCTACCATAAAGGGCCTCATTCAAAGATATCTAAATTGTTTCCTGAAAACTATTATTGTAGGAAAACTCAGACAAAGGAATATAATTTTTCTAAAAACCTAAAAAATCAAGGATATAAGACTATAGAATATCCTTTAACACCTGAGTCATCCTCTTGGAATGCTTGTTGGGATGAGGGTGATATGGAGAATTCAAGAGAACCTATGAACCTAGTTCCTTTTGCAACTATTTCCAAAACCATAAAGTGAAATGAGAATCTCTGTTTGAAATAATATAAAAAGAAACATTATGAAGTCACACTATCTTATATATGTAAATCCTTCCTAGCTCATCAACATATATATACTCCCAAATCAGTAGGAAGTGCATGAATTTGGTCAACCTATTGATGATCACCCATAATTCATTGCCTCCTTGAGGAGATCTTGGAAATATTGTCATGAAATCCATGGTGATGTCATTCCATTTCCACTCAATACTGGAGAGAGGATATAGAATTACACCAGGACTCTAGTGCTCTACCTTCACTTTCTGATAGGTGGAGCACTGAGTGATAAAACCTTCTATCTACTTCTTCATACCTGGACACCAATACTGATGATGCATATGCCTATACATCTTGGTGAGCCTAGGATGAAATTCCCATATAGAGGCATGAGATCCCATCATAAACTCTTCCCGTATGTTTGAAGGCACCCATACATGGCCACAATAGAATAGAGTATCACTTCCATTAACATCTTAACTAGGAGGTGGATTCTCTCCTGTGATTATCTCCCTCAAAACAAGTCCCTCAGAATTAGATATCTATCACCTTTGGAATCACTCTATAAGAGAGGATGTCACTAATAAAGATTCTATAACCAGATACCTATGCTACTCCTAAACCGCCAAACGTAACTTAGAAAACATATACATCATCTTTCGATCACTACTGGCCTCCTTGATGACTTGTGTCTTATTTTTTTTGATCAAGGCATCAACTAAAATATTACCCTTAACCAGTGTGTAAGAAATCTCAAAATTGAATGATTGAATGTATTCAATCCACCTACTCTACCTAAGATTAAAGTATTGCTATGTAGAGATGTATTTGAGACTTTTATGGTCCATTTAAACAAGGAATCACCCAACCAATAAATAATGCCTCTAACAGTGTAAGGCATGAACCATGACTACTAGCTTGAGGTCGTGTATAGGATATTTTGGTTCATGAGGCCTCAAACGATGGGATATATATGCTAAAAAACAATCACCCTACATCATAACTTCACCTATCACTATTCCTAAAGCATCACAATAAACAATACAGATTCTACCTAGATCAGGTAGAATCAAAATCGAAGCTGAAGTGAGTATTCTATTTAACTCCTAAAAAGATGTCTCACAAGCTTCAATCCAGTTGAATTTCACACCCTTCTTGGAAAAGCTTGTAAGAGTGATTTATAGGTGTGATAAGTACTATATGAATCATTTGTAATATCCATCCATCCTTAATAAATTACTTTTATCAAATATTTTCTTAGGATACTCCCAAGAAACCATGGTTCTCACCATCTCTGGGTCGACAGATATGCCTGCCTCATATATGATATGACCTAAGAAGTGAACCTTGCTAATCCAAAAGTGGAACTTACAGAGCTTCACATATAGCTGGTGATCTCTTAGTGTATTCAGCATGATCTCAAGATGATTTCCATGGTCATGTCTGGTGCGTGAATACACTAAGATGTTGTCTATGAAGACTACCACAAAGGAATCAAGATATGGTTGGAAAACCTGATTCATCAGCACCATGAAGACTTCCAGGGAGTTCATCAGACTGAACGACATAACCAAATACTCATACAAGACGTACATGCTCTAGAACACTGTACCTGATATGTATGTTCTCCTTACATGAACCTTATGGTAGATCACCCTCAAATAAATCTTGGAGAAAACATTTGATCCTCAGATATGGGAGAATAGGTTATCTATACAAGGCAGTGGATAATAGTTTTTCTCCATGATCTATGTCAACCATCTATAATACAATCACAATCTAAGGGTATTATCTGCCTTCTTAGAGAAAAGGATTGGAGAACCCCATGGAAATGTGTTGGGTATGATAAAATATGTAGCCTCTAAATATTTAAGCTTCTTCTTGAGTTCCTGGAGCTATGTAGGTTCCATCCTATATGGAGGAATGGAAACTAGTGCTTCACCTGACACTAGCTATATGGTGAACTAAATCTCCCTCATAGGAGGTAATATATAGAAATTATTAGGTAAGATGTCTCTGAAATGATCCACCATTTGAGGGAATTCTACTAACTATATTCCCTGATCACTCATAAAGAGACTGACCATCTGAGCTATCATCCTAACTAGCCCAGTATGCTTGAGTCTAGCTCAACTATTCTAGAGATCCCACACTCTCTTATGAATATACATGTTTCCATTGAGTGATGATAATGAAACTTGGAGGTGATATTAATCCACCTAGGAATTATAAGACACAACCCAATCCATACCGAGAATGACATCAGAGTCGGTCATCTCAAGGATGAAGAAACTCCACAGAAAATGGTACCCACCTATTTCAAGGGGTAATTCCTTGTACTGGCGTATACCATCTTCCTGAACTCCTAATGAATTTTCAAGGGTCATAAAACCACTGGAGTAATCTATCACTAAACCCAAACTTCCCATTATTTCAGTAGATAGAAAGGAGTGTGATGTACCTATATCAAATAAGAAAGATACTAGAGTAGAGGCTACCAGAATAGTACATATGACTGTATATGGCCCTAAGATCTACTCCTCAAGAATAGGATGAATTTCATAAACATGGATTGGACTGTAACATTGAAATTCTTCTTGAGTAGCCTGAGTAGGACCACTCTGCTGATGATGGAACTCTGAAGCCTATCTACCTTTGCCTCAACCACCTAATCAGCCTGATCGGCCTGTATAAGACTAGTTTCCTACCTAATGGGGAATCACTAATCCTGCACTTGAAGGTGGTGTTGGTGAAAAACCCCACTCACTAGGCACAACAGGAATGGATCAACAGAAGCGTTGTATGTGACCCATCTTTCTGCAAGCCTGAAACTCAATTGGGTTCCTCATATACTAGGGCTTTTTGTGGCCTAGACTTCGGAACTGGTGACACAAAAAATTACTATTAGTGTGTTCCACCTAGCTAGTATTACCCCCACATGTACCCTTGATGTGTCGTTTCTTACTGATGGATAAACCACTGCTCTGTTTGGAAGCCGAACATCCTGTTTTCACATCACCTGACTCCCTCAGGTTCCTCTTAGTGATGGGGTTCTGGTTCAAAATTTATGAAATAGAGAACAACATAAAAATATTCACCTATTAATGAATGGAATAAGCAGACCATCCTTGAAATGCTTCATATTAGTTATCTATTCATCAGTCAAGGTTGGTTTGAAATGATAAAATGAAGTGAATCAAGTTGAGTACTCCATCACGGACATGCAACCTTGATCCCAGTGCATGAATTTACAAACATGATATGTTCTTAGATTCTAAAGGAATAATTAGTCAAAGAAGGCTACTTGTAAATCTGCCCAGACTATACCTTTATGTTAACCAGCCTGAGTCATAACCTCCCACCAACTCTTTTAGGAGTCACGTAGCATGTATGTTGCAAGATTGACCCTCTGCTATGGAGGAGTCTTGATGTGCTAAAAAATTAACACCATAGCCTCCAGTAAAGATTCAATAGCCTGAGGTCCGCCATCCCCCAAGAAGGTGTGAGGATGCTACTGCTAGAAATCACAGGTCAGCTCTACCATAGAAGGGGTAGGTCAAAGTACACCTTGAACTGATTGCATAAAGAAAAGGAAACTATCCTAGAACTGGGCATCAATACCCAATGGAAGATCTACATGAGGTGCCTTAGGTGGAACTATAGGAGGTATCACTGGTGGATCAGGACCCACCACCTAGAAGGTATGCTCATCACCACTTTCCTGGCGTACAACATAAGGTCATTGTGGTGGCATAGATCTACAAATTCCAAGCGCATACCTCAGACATGATATATAACAGATAAGGAAAGTGATAGAAAATGATAGGTACAAGGCCCAACTATAAGCATGTACAAACTCTAGCCTTCTCTAGAATCCAGGTCTAGGTAATCAGAACACGTCACCCAAAAAAAACATAGGAGACACGACCTACTACCACCATTAGGTCGGGCTAGGTTAAGGTTTCACATATAAGGTAACCACTTCATTTTAATGTATCAAGTTAAATTTATTTAACTTAGATTCATTTTTATTTAGTTGGTTATTAGCATAACAATATAGTTAATAATCTCACCAATTCCAATCTATTTGGTCCCATACACCATATAAATTGAATTTAGCATGTCAATTAACTACATCTCGACCCTTACACCAGATAGTCGGTGTAACAGGCCATGAGTTGTGTTTCAATTGGATGACCTGACCTTGATATTCACCAATCAAAAAAATTAATGTGGAATTATTGTAAAATTAAAAAAATTATTCTATAATTGATATAATATCCCACTACAAGGCATAACTAACAAGGCACACACAATAATTACAAGTAATACATGCAATGCATGCAGAACATAGATATGGCATGACAATATGTATGTAAATATAATTCCTATGGTGGCTAGTATGATGCATGATTCTAAGTATCCCTTGTATCATCGATCCAAAGCTAATCAAACCATTCAAATAAAATCAATATTAATAACAACATAAGCAAGTGAGTCATCCAATGGTTCAACCCAATGAAATTTCAACAGCGCAAGAAATAATAGTATTTACACATCCCAATAAATTTCCCCCCTATATGTGGGGTAAATACTCCCAGGCATAGGAAAATTACCAAATTTCATCATCCCAGTCTACTATCTAAACCAAAACAGTAAGAAAAAAATGAAAAATTACTCTGATACCAATTTGTAGCATCCCACTCCAAGTTCCACTCATAGGTTCCCTGAGACGGTTGGCGACAAGACCTCAAGCATTCCTCCCTGAATACCATAGGCTACTAACTAGTAGTGATGTAATTGGCTAAGTTCATGGGGATACTATGCCCTCATTGATTAAAGTAGATCAAAAAAATATATATAAGAAACAATAGAAGAAATTATAGATAGTAGCAGAAACTAAAATCATAATCATGCATGATAAGGAAATAAAGTGTGGAATCTAAATAATAAAATGATACCAATATGATGATGGTAATGTTATTTATCTATACAAAAATGACTAACCAGGGGTAGGGTATACAAGTATATACAACATGCTGACAAATATACAAAAAGGCCAAAAACTACTATGACAAGAATCTCAATCATATGATCAGTCTTCTGCTCCCAAATCTATCCTAGTAAAGTAAATCAATCATTGGAAGCTGGATTCTTACCTTTTTCAGTACCTATGATCATAAAGTCTACTCAGGTACCAAAAAGGATCCCAAACAGGGTGTGAGATATAATTTCAATAGTCCGAACACCCAAGGTATCTAGGACATTCCATTTCATGCAATAATAAATAAACAGTGTTTCATAGTAGTTAAATTCAAGATAGAAATAAGTGAATAAGTTCATTGTATTGGGTTCCACTTGAACACTTGTCCAATCTACCTGCTTCGACCTAAGCTAGTGAATCTGAACCAAATGAACCTGAAATTGTAAATTGGGTGAGATCATTTGTAAGGAGTTGGACTGTGTAACATCCTAGACTTGGATTCCACTCAAAGATGCCTTGATCTCAGTGGTTAACATGTCCTAAAGCACATCTACCCAAATTCCAGAGGCTACCAATTAGCATCGAGGGCCTAGGTGTGTCCGTGGGGAGACTATACCCCCATCACTAGAGTGTAACACAATAGAAATAAACAACATAAAAGTAGCAGAAGAAAATAAATAAAGAGACATCTGATAAATGAGAAGACATGAATATAAAAAAAGATACAAGAGTCTCATATACAAAAGGATGATAAATATCAATGTCTAATGAAGAATCCAAAACAAGTATACATGGAAGCAGAACAATACGTGTATCAAAATTACAAAAATACCAAAAACAGTTCAACTAGCATCACAAGCCTCAACTAGGTCCCATGATCCCCTGATCCTAATTAGTAATCAAGAACCTATAGGAGGGAACTTACCCTTATCCATACCCACAATCATATAGTCTATTTGGGTACCCAAATGAAGACCAAATAGGGTGTGAGACTAAATCCTAATAGGAAACCACCCATGGTCAGATTCCAACTAGTCTGTGAATATATATAATAATGGTGTGAAAGTAGAAATGAAAAGTAAATGAGGTACTAAAAATTAAACATCCTATAAATCCTAGGTTCTCATATTATAACCATTCCATTTAACCAATTTCATTAATTAATTAAAAATTTGATTTAATAATCAAGCCTGTATCACTAATATTCAAGTTCATTTAATCAGTCAATCTCATTTGATTATAAGTCTCGAGACTTGGTGCATAACCTAACGTCTCATGTATCAATATATTCAATGATTCCTAAACATGTCATCCATAAGGTACAAGTCACGACTGAATCCAGGCTTATTAATTGGCTTGAAAGATGCATCATATTAAACAATTCATTCTTTATTCAATTCATAACCTGAGCCCATCCATGAAATTCTTGATTTCGAATCTAGGTATCACTCTAGATATATCATTAACCAACACCTTGTAAGAAAATCCATGGAAAACCTCCCAAGAACCCAGGTATTACTTTAGGTGTGGTATAACATCCATTCCATTCAATTCCATCCTTGGCGGTCCTATAAAGAAGCCCCAAATATCATCCTTTACATAAAACCAATGACCTTTGAGTCCTTCCATGGAATTAATATATGAATTAATATATAACTAAACATATAAGATTCAATCGCCTATGAGTCCATCCTTGGAAATATGTATAAGAATTCTAAGTGTCACTCTTGTATAAGTAAGATAAACCATTGAGTCTGTCAATGAAATTCTTCATTTGAATCCCTGTGTCACCCAAGACATATATAAACATTCAATGCATTCAATCAAATTAATTTAAACATGTCAAGTTAAACACCAAGATCATCTCATTAAAAATTCACCTCAAAGGTGTCTCAAGTCATTGGCCAAGCTTATAAGGCTTTCCATTCAATTACTCACATGGGTATATCTTTATAACAAGCATCTCAAGCTTAAACAAACCATTAAATGGAATAATATCTATTTAACTCACATGGGAAAATTAGAATAAAGAGAAATTAAATCTTATCAACCAATACATGGAATTTAATCTATTTAACTCACATGGACACTTTATTAAAAGGAGTAATTCATGATTAACAAACCAATACATGGAAAAAAGGAAAGGGTCATGGTCATTTTATACCTTCCTATTAATTCAATTCTAATTACAATTGATATCAAAATTCAATTCACATATCAATTAAATCATAAATTTGATTCATAAACATACCAAGGCATAACCTAAAAAAGGGGTCTAATTCATATATCCACCCATGGTGGTCCATTTAAATACCCAACACACCTAAGGGGGTGGTTCCGTTTTAAGGTTCTCAACCTATAACATTTATCAATGGGAATATTTAATTAAATAGGCTATACTAAATTATTTAATTAAATTAATTAAACTAATTTCAAAGGTGATGCCCCAAGAATTGGGTGTGTGGAACAACAACTACATATAAACAACTCAATATTAAAATAAAGGAATAAGACCACCTATTGTAGGTCTGTAGTTGATAGCTTATCCAGTATCAGTTCTTGATTCGACTTAGATTGGGAGAAAATCAAAGAATAGTTGATGAACCTAAAAATAAGGCATATTGACTTGCAACTAAATATTATAGCTTATACCAAACCAAAATAGGAATGAAAAAAAGGAATCTAGATCTTACTGGTGTAGATACAATGAGACAGACAGTTCTTGAATCTGACACTAGATAGAGGAAGTGGATTAAATCCTAGAATAGTCACATGGGAGAGGTATCAAGGACATGCATTGATTTTATAGAGAGAAAAATTAAATTAAGTTTAAAATAGATTTTTAATTTAACTTAAAATTATAAAATTAAATATATTAATAGGGTCTCATGGTTTGGCTGCACAAATCGGCCAAACCGTGCGCCAACCATGCATGAGAATCTATAGGAAGGAAATAACGCTATGTTTGGGCCACACAGTTTAAAACCATGCGCCAATAGTTCTAAATCCAACTGTCAAAACTACATACCTAACCACATGGCCATGCACCGCACTTAATATGGTTTTAACTAACCTTGTTTTCTATATGCCTCCACTATCTAGATTCACGATTTCATAAAACCCTATGGCTAACCTATCATGGTTTAAACTAACCATGCGCTAGGCTTATTTCAATCCAAAATCTTGGTTCTAGGATCCAAAGAATTCCTAAAAATATCTAAAACCTCTATGACTTCAACATGAATTCATATTAGAACATATTTAGATATTTAAGTTTATAATCGAGGAAAAATAAAGGATTTGTACCTCAAGGAAGAATAGGGTTCTTAAAATCTTCCCCCATTAAAGAAATTCGTCACCAAATTTCCTTCTCAAGGGTGGTCAAGTTCGTCTGAGAACAACTTTGGCCACTATGATCGTACATCAGTCTCCCACTCCCAGGTCTCGTCCTGTACTCATCCATGCTATCATAGCACTTATACTAAAGGAACTGACCGACCCTGGAGAACTTTAATGCTATGATGGAGAACATGTATAAGATGCTCCTAGAAGAAAAAATCTTCCTAAAAATTAACCTCATCAGGCTTAAAATCATGAGACGATTCTAAATGATAGCATCACAATTGAGATATATGGAAGACGTCGTGCATGGATCGGTACCTTTGAGGTAACTGAAATCGATATGCCACTGACTCGAATCTCTCTAGAATCTAAAATAGCCTGATATAACGTGGTGAAAGATTACCCTATCACCTGATCCTCCTATGTACCATCCTCAATAAAACATGTAGAAAAAATTGATCCATGACCTCAAACTCTAGAGGCCGTCTATGGCAATTGGTGTCTGATTTCTGATGAGACTGAAGAGTAGCCAACCACTTTTAAATCAACTCAACCTGCTCTACTATCTCTTGGACAAGTTGAGGTCCAACATAGATGCCTCTCCTAATTCTAACCAACATATGGTTGATCATCATGGACTACCATACAAATCATCAAAAGGCACCATCTAAATAGTATCCTGAAATATATTTTTGTAGGTGAATTCAAACAAGGGTATATGCCTCTCCCAAGAGCCCGCAAAATCTAGGATGCATTCTCATAGCATTTCCTTAAGCACCAGAATCTTGAACTCTAACTGGCCATCAATCTAAGGATGGTATGATATGATTAGAATCACCTATTAACCTAACACCCTCTGTAACCCTTTCTAGAATCGTGAAGTAAAGTAGGTGTCCCTATCTAAAATGATAGTATGCGGGACCCTGTGAAGTCATACTATCTCATGGATATACAATCTTCTGATATCATCAACACCAAAGGTTTCCTTAATAGGTTATAAATAAGCAACCTTCGTGAACCTATCAACAAAAACCCATAAAAAATCACTACCTCTAAGAGACCTTGGTAAATTTGTCAAAAAATCCATTATGACATCATTCCATTTCTACTTAGGAATGGGTAGCTGTTGTAAAATTCCGGCTAGTCTCTGGTGTTCATCGTTCACCTACTGACTAATGGAACATATCATGATAGAACTAGCTACATCACTTTTCATACTCGGCCACCAGTACTGGTGATGAAATCTTAATACATCTTGGTGACACTAGGGTGAACTACCCAAGCTGAAGCATGAAAGTCTCACATAAGCTCCTTGTGCATGTCCGCTGAAACCCATATGGGGCCATGAAAGCATAGAATCTCATTATTTACTATGGTCTAACCCAGAGGAGGATCCTCACCCACCACACTCTCCTATAGAACCAGAAATTATAAATCAGATAGCAACCTCATTATCACTCTATCCATTAGGGTAGAGGTAACAACTAAGGATGATATAAAAGTCTTCCCCCAACTATCATGCACCTCCAAGTGCATCTCAGAGAACAAATACATGAGTTGCAACTCATTACTGGCCTACTGAACTGCCTATATCTGAATACTACTAATCAGTGCATCGACTATTACATTTACTTTACTAGGCGTATAGGTTAGCTAAAAAAATCAAAATACTATAGGTACTCAACCCACCTTCTCTATCTCAGGTTCAAATTACGTTGTGTAAATATGTACTTGAGATTATATTCAATAGTGCAATTCATGAAAAACCACATCTAACTCAATATCATGAATTGGGTAGTTCCTCTCGTGTGGATTCAACTGCCTAGACCCATACACTATGACTCTAACCCTACATAATTACAACTCCAATATATATTCTTGATATGTCATAGTAAAACGTGTAACTCCTGCCCAACTTTGGAAAAATTAGTATCATCACTGAATTCAATCTACTTTTCAGCTCCTGAAAGGCCATATCATTGGAATATGACCCTATAAACTTCAATCCTATCTTAGTCAAGGCTATAATAAACACTTATAAGTTTTAGAAGTCCTTTATGAAATAACTATAGAAACCAGACAGCTCTAAAAAACTCCATACCTCAAAGAAGTTATTGGGATTCCCCTACGAAACTACAACTCTCACCTTCTCTAGGTCAACTGATACTTTTGTCTTTGTGATGATATAACCCAGGAATTGAATATAATCCATCTAGAAGTGTCACTTTGTGAGCTTATCATATAACCAATTCTCTCTTAGTGTATCTAATATGATATAAAGATGTTTGGCATGATCATGTTGATTATGAGAATACACCAAGATATCATCCTTTAAAACCACCACAAACAAATCCATATAATGATATAATTTTCCTTTCATCACATCCATGAAGACCGCTGGAGAATTTGTGAGATCGAACAACATAACCAAGTACTCATACAGACCACACATACTATGAAAGACTATGCAAGGTATGTTTGATGGTCTAGTATGCACATGATGATAACTAGATATCAAATAAATCTTTGAGAATACCTGAGACCATCAAAGATGGTTGAAGAGATCATATATTCATGGTAGAGGATATCAGTTCTTAACCGTCAGTTGGTTCAATTTATGATAATCAACACATAGCCTAAGATTTACATTTTCCTTTATCACAAAAAGGACTAAAGAGCCCCATGGAGAAGTACTGGGTCAGATAAACCCCCTTTTCTCTTAATCATCTAGCTTAATATTAAACTCTTGTATCTCAGTATTATCTATCCTGTAAGGAGTAATGGATACTAGTGAAGCTCTTGGAACTAGATCGATAGAGAACTCCACCCCTCTCACTGGATGTAATCCAGAAAAGTTATCCAAGAAAATATCCCTGAAATGATAAAACACTAGATGGAAATCTACCTGATATGTTCCCTGATCATCTAGATATAAACTCATAACCTGAGTTGTTATCCCACCCATCCCATAATGATCGGGTCTAGATCGACTCTCCTGGACATCCCATTCATCCTTTTGAATAAACTCTCCACCCTTGTTGATGTGAAAGTCACCCTACGATGATAGTAATCAATGAAAGAATGAAAGGGAACCAACCAGTCCATCCTGATAATGATGTCAAAAGATTTCATCTTGAGGAAAAAGAGGTCCCATATGAAGTGACACCCACCTATCTCAAGGGGGAACTCCCTACACTAATTTACATCCTCCATTATAATCCTGAACAGAGTTTCAATCATCATAACACCATCAAAAGTGTAAAAATTGAGACTAATCCTCTCCATAATGGGAATATATATAAATCTATAAGAATCACCTGTATCAAAAATTGAAAAATCTAAAGTAGAGGCTAATAGAATAGTACCTCTAATAGTAGTTATGAGATCCTACTCCTCATGGGTATGTTGCACTGTATATATCTAGCCTGATCTGTTGCCCTATGACACTGCCTGGCCACCATGAGTAGATCCACCCAGCCATCTCTGTAAAACTGGGGTCTGACTACCATGACCACGACCACCACCTCAGCATGATCAGACATCTGTACTCTAGCTCCCCACCTAATGAGATGCTGCTGAAACTTCCCCTGAATGTGGAGTCGATGCAAACCCTCTCTCACTGACTGATGAAGGAAACGTTCTACAGAAGAGCTGTAGATGGACCATATTTCTTCAATATTGACATTTGACTGGGTCCCTTGTACACTATGACATCATATTTCCCAACCTATAGTGCTAGTAGAACCTCACCTGGCTACGTAAGTATGTGATCTAGCTTCTAATATCATCGTCTGGAAACTATAGATGATGCTTCCTACTATCGGTCGAGGTAATACCAGATCGAGATGCTGAACCACCCTAGCTCGTACCCCCAGTCTCTCTTAGATTATGTTATATGTTAAACACCTAATTCACTATTCCATAAATTTTAGTCATCCGAAAGACATTCACCCTACGATCGGATTTCATACCTAATACTATCCAAAAATCTCCTAGATTTAGATAACTCATCACCCATCAGAATAGGTTCGAAGTGATGGAGCTCAGTAAAATGTGAAAAATATTACATAACTGATAACATGCCCTAATCTAGGTGCAAGAACTCCAAGGATCTATCAGCACTAAACACCTCAGGAAAGAAGTAATCATAGAATGATGTATGAAAAATCCCTCCAGGCTATCTCCCAATGAAGATCCGTCTAAGTAATAACATCCCACAATCTCTTGGAAGAATCACACAACATATACATAGAGAGCTTTACCCTCCTATTAGGTGGTGTATCTAGATAATCAAAGATAGATAAAATGTATTATATCCATGACTCCACAGCCTATGGTCCTCCATCCCCCCAAAACGTGGGAGGGATTCTACTATTATAACTCACGTGTCAACTCTACCATAGTCAGGGCAGGTGGCGGTGCTCCCTGAATGGTTTGCATGAAGCACAAAAACCCATCACAGAACTGTGCCTCAACACCTATGTCCAGTAAAACTGATGGTGACTCAGCTGGCACTACTAAAAGATCTAATGGTATCCCATGGACCACCACCCCCGAAGTGTGTTCGTTGCCACCCTCCTAGCATATGACTGGAGGATGTCGTGGTGGAATGCCTCTTTAATGATAAACACTTGCCTAAATTTAAGATCATTATCAAATTTCACATCTCAAAAGTGTATATATTTCAATATGATAGGTACAATCCTTCCTATATAAGAACACACCCCTCTGCCTTCTCCTAGAGTCAGGTCTGGGAAATGTACAAATCATGTAAAATCTAGAGATGCTACCTACTACCCACTACTAAGGTCGAGTCTGAGTCAAGTTCTTTGTTATAAGAAATTCATGTTTCCACTTCATTCACATATTAGTTTCCCATTTCAATTTAATAATCACTTGAATTCATTCCACATTTATCACAATTCACTTGAATTCATTTATATTCATTTTCAATTTATTTAATAAGGTTGAATTGTATGATTTTCCAAGTTCTGATCCATGGGGGCCCATACTGCCCATGAAACAAAGCATGGAGTCCACCTAATTCATACCATAACACATTCCTGAATACCTATAATAACATTAGGTATTTATATCATGGAACCTATCAAAATAACATGAAACAATTAATACATCCCAAATGGCATGGCATAATGCATGACATGTGATTCTTGTAAAGTGCCTATAATGATGCATGAGATGGAATACCCTTATCTCATAGGGTTAAAACACAATAGAACCCAAAATCATATCAATAATGACATCACAATTCAAGTGCATCACCCAATATTGGAATCAAATCAACTGTAATCGTTAAAATATAGAAAACAATAATTTCATTCGAGGAAATTTGTCCTTTTCCTGTATGTGGGTTAGCTACACCCATACACAACTAATTAAAAAATCCCTTTACCTTTAAAATAACTTTCTATTATCACCAAATATTAAATTAAACCAAAAAAGAAGGCTCTAATACCACTTTTTAATGCCCCAAACCCAGATTCCACTCAATGATGCCCCGAGCCTGGTGGGTCATATTTCCTCAAGCACATCTACCTAAACACCGGAGCTTTCGACTAACAACAAGGGCCTAGGTGTGTTTGTGGGGAGACTATTCCCTCATCACTAGAGTGTAACACACTGTAAATCAATAACATACAAGTAAAAAAAGTAGATAAATAAACATATAGTTGATAAATGAGTAGACATGAATATAAAAAAAATCCGAAAGAGTCTCATATACAAAATAATGATACATGTCAATGTCTAATGAAGCATCCAAAATAGGTACACATGAAAATAGTACAATACATGTATCAAAATTAAAAAAGACCAAAAATAGTTCAACTAGCATCATGAGCCTCATCTCGGTCCCATACTCCCCTTCTCTTAAGCATCAATTTAGAAGTTATAGAAGGGAACATTCCCTTATCCATAACTATAATCATATAGTATATTTGGGCACCCAAAGGCGTCCCAAACATGGTGTGAGACTAAATCCCAATAGACAACCACCCAAGGTCAGTTTTGAATCATTTAGTGAATATATATAACAACAGTGTGCAGGTAGTAATGAAAAGTAAAGTAGGTACTTAAAAGTAAACATCCTATAAATTCTAGGTTCTTATCTTATAACCATTTCATTTAACTAATTTTATTAATTAAGTAAAACTATGATTTAATAGTTAGGCCTGTATCATTGATACTAAAGTTCATTTAATCAATAAATATCATTTGATTATAAGTATCTATACTTGGCATATAGACTAGTGTCTTCCATATTAATATGTTCCAAGATTCCTAAACAGGAAATCCATAAAGTATAATTCAATACCAAATCCAAGATTGTGCTTTGGCTTGGTAGACACTTAATATTAAACAATTCATTATTTATTTAATTCATAACCTGAGATTGTCCATGGAATTTCTAATTTGGAATCTTGGTATCCCTCTAGGTATATCATGAACCAACACCTTACAAGACTATCCATGGAGAACCTCTCAAGAACCCATGTAGCACTCTAGGTGTGGTATAACATCCATGCCATTCGAGTCCATCCTTAGAGGTCCTCTAAGGAATCCCAAAGTATCACCCATAACATATAATCAATGCCCTTTATGTCCATCTATGGCATTCATATATGAATCCATGTATCACTTGGCATATAAGAGTTAAGCCCCTACGAGTTTGTCCTTGTAAATTCTTATAAGGATTCCAAGTGTCACTTAGGCATAATCAAGATAAACCATTGAGTCCTTTCATGAAATTCTTCATTTGAATCCATATGTCACCCAAGGCATATATCAATATTCAATACATTTAATCAAATTAATTTAAACATGTCAAGGTTAACACCAAGATCATCTCAATACAAACTCACATCAAAGGCGTCTCAATTCATTGGCCAATCTTATAAGGATTGGATTTCAATTAATCAGATGGGTATATAATTATAACAAGCATCTCAAGATTAAACAAACCATCAAATTTCATAATTTCTATTTAACTCACATGGGAAAATCAGAATAAAGAGCAATTCATGCTTATTAACTAATACATGTAATTTCCTCTATTTATCTCACATGGACACTTTATTAAAAGGAGCAATTCATGCTTAATAATACAATACATGGAAAAGGGGAAAGGTTCATAGTCATTCCATACCTTACTATTAATTCAATTAGAATAACAATTGATATCAAAATTCAATTCACATATCAATTCAATCATGAATTCGATTCATAAACATCCCAAGGCATAAGGGAAAAGGGGAACACCTAAAAAGGGGTCAAGTTCATATAGCCTCCCATGGTGGTCTATTAAAATACGCAACACACCCAAGGGGGTGGTTCTATTTCAAGGTTCTCAACCTATAAAATTTATCAACAAGAATATTTAATTACATAGTCCATACTAAATGATATAATTCAATAATTTAAACTCATTTAAAAGGATATTCCCCAATAATTGGGTTCACAACACAACGACTATATATAAACAACTCAACTTTAAGTGAACGACATGATACCGCCTACCATAGGTTTTTAGTTGATAGATCATCCAGTATCAGCTCCTGATTCGACTCAGATCAGGATAAAATAGAAGAACAGACGAAGAACCTAATAATAGGGAATATTAGGTTGCACCTAAATATCATAGATGATACCAAACCAAAATAGGAACAACACAAAAAGAATTGAGATCTTACCATCATGGATCTAATAAGATAGATGACTCTTGAATCGGACACCGGATGAAGGAGGTATATTAAATCCAAGAATAGTCACATGAGAGATCTCTCAAGGCTGTCCATTTCTATGTGGGGGAGAA
The DNA here is from genome assembly GCA_963277665.1 of Viscum album. Classification (NCBI taxonomy): domain Eukaryota; kingdom Viridiplantae; phylum Streptophyta; class Magnoliopsida; order Santalales; family Viscaceae; genus Viscum; species Viscum album. The sequence continues at coordinate 670,891,096 of OY728167.1, forward strand.
GAATGAAATTAGGTTTTAAATAATTTTTTAATTTAACATAAAATTATAAAATTTCCCAATTTAATAGGGTCATACAATTTGTCCGCATGGTTTTTCCAAACTATGTTCCAAACGTACACATGCATCTATTGGAAGGGAATAACAGATAGTTTGGTCCAAAAGATTTATAAACCATGCGCCAACCATGATAAATCCAACTATCAAAACTATAGAACTGGAAAAATTTCCATGCACCCCACTTCACATGGTTTTAGATAAATGTGCATACTACATGCCTTGTAACATCCTAGCCCGGCTTACCCTCGAACCAATAGCCAGACCGGTCACCACATGACCTCAAGCGCATCTCCCTGTATGCCCGAGGCTGCTGAATAGCAATGAGGGTATATGGATAGTCAGTGGAGAGACTATACCCTCATATTAGAGTGCACATTATAAATAGATAATAAACTCAGAAAACAATAGAATCAGATATAAATCAATAGAAAACTGAATAAAGAAAGTGGTTAATGCCAGTTTATACAATGCATGCATGTCATAGTGATACATATATGAAATTAGTAAACAAAACAACATGATTTACATCTCAGTACAGAAATAAGGAAAAGGATCAAATCCCCAAGGGAATTCTCCATAAGAATCCCGAGCTTCTGCTCGGTCCTTTGCTCTTAAATCCCAAGTACAAGCAAACAACAACAAGCAAGATCCAAGGTCCAGCAAATAAGTAGAGTCTACTCAGGTACCCCAGTGCAATGGCGGCCTGAGTAGGGTTTGAGATATAAATCTTAGTAGGTTGGGACCACTAGTGTCTAGCTTAATCTAGACAATGAAATATAAATAAATAGTGTTCAGGTATAACAAAGTAACACCATATTTGAATAAATAAACTATAACCTGTCCAGGTTCCTAAGGGATACCTGAAGGAGATACCTACTTTGGTTCGTAGCCAGAAATAAGAGTATGAAAATGAACTATATATATAATTCATAAATAAACTATTTAACACATTATTTTATATTATTTATTTAACTATATAAATCCCCAGGTTCCCCTGGACACCCGTATATCAATACCAGTCTTGGCCGTGATGGAGTCTAAACCATTTCTCATATTCAATTCACAAATCATTACATCACATCGGCTTTCATTAACCATTTAATTAAATTCATGTACGGCCAATTGGACCCACAATCCAAAGTCAATTAATGGGTATAGAACGTCATGTCTAGCACCCTCATGAGTATTTTGAAGTTAACTCAACAATTAACTAATAATTTATATAACATTAATTAATTCAACCTTTAATTAATCTCACCAATTTCTCTAGTTAATTTAACAATTAACTAATCAAAAGGAAACTATCTTAATATTATATAATTAATTCTCAAAATAATTATCTCAAGGAAACCATCCCGATATCACATAATTAATTCACAAATTAATTATCTTTAAGAAACCATTTCAAAATCACATAATTAATTCACAAGTTAATTATTTCAACTTATACCAAATCAATATCTCATAATTAACCCCCGATTAATTATCTATATTAAAACCTCATAACACATAATTAATTCACAAGCTAATTATATAAACTTAGCACAAATAAATATCTCATAATTAACCCCTGATTAATTATCTATATTATAATATCATGACACATAATTAATTCATAATTAATTATCTCAACTGATCCCAAATCTATATCTCATAATTAATCCCCCAATTAATTATCATTTCAAAGCACTTAATTAATTCATAATTAATTATCTCAACTTAACCAAATTAATATCTCATAATTAATTCCTGATTATTACCATATCAAAGCACATAATTAATTCATAATTAATTATTGCAAATTAACTAAATTAATATCTCATAATTAATTCCTCAGTGAATTATCATATCAAAGCACATAATTAATTCATAATTAATTATCTCAAATTAACCAAATTAATATCTCATAATTAGTCCCCCAATTAATTATCATTTCAAAGCGCATAATTAATTCATAAATAATTATTTTAACTTAAAAAAATTAATATCTCATAATTAATTCATCGATTAATTATCATCTCAAAGCACAAAATTAATTCAAAATTAATTATCTCAACTTAACCAAATTAATTACTCATAACTAATCCATCGATTAATTATCATCTCAAAGCACATAATTAATTCATAATTAATTATTTCAACTTAACCAAATTAATATCCCATAATTAATTCCTCGATTAATTATCATCTCAAAGCATATAATTAATTGATAATTAATTATCTCAACTTAACCAAATTAATTACTTATAATTAATTTCCTAATTAATTATATATTTTTACAACCTCAAAGCATATAATTAATTCATAAATAAACATCTCATTCCCCCAATTAACAATTTAATCCAACATTTTAGTCAACTTTATCAAAAGAAATAAATCAAGAAAACCGCATTTTATTAATTATGCAAAGTTTAGAACCCTATATAAATGAATTTGGCTGAGCCAAAGCTTCCTAACTCAAACCGTGACCTGCTCGCGTACAAACACCTCAAAAAAAAAGCATACACACACTCAAAATTTATCATCACACCTAACAACTATTAACCAACACCCATAATTAGTTCGGAGGGGACCAACTCACACCCAAAAAATTAACTGCAACACTAAATAACCATAAGACACTAATTCAAGGGGTGCGAAACCAAATAACGAGTATAAACCCTCATTCGAAAAATGATGGTGGTGAACCGAATCAAGCTAAATTGTTTTGCCTTTGGCGGCAGTCATTGGAATACAGACCAACGAGTCCTGAGAAGATCATTGCACAACCCTAGAACTGAATAATCAAGGAAACCAAATTAATCCAGAGCCTTAGGGTTTTAGCTGCGCGGACAGGGCGAAGGAGGAGATAATCGTTCGATGTGAATAATGAAACACATGGAGATGATCTCACCTCACCGAGATGGAAAAAATCTATAAAGGGACCAAAAGGATCTGGGTGCATGTAAGGGAGCTAGAGAGGAGGGGGTAGCATGCCTCACATGGGAGAGGGGCTATGCGCCATTTCTTCACGTTAGGGAAGAAGGGTGGTGCACCTCCCTCTTATTTTCTCCCTCAAAATTAATTAAAACCCTAAAAGAATATAGGATTAATATAATAATAGTAATAATAATAATAACCACCATTATATTATTATTATTATTATCAATTAAATAAAACTCCTATTAGATAAAATCCAACACCTAATTACTCATTATTTAATTAAATTCATTCCAATTGAATTTAATTAAATAAATTCCCTTACTTCAAGTTATTTAATTAAATTCTCTTAACATAATTTAATTAAATTAAAAATTCAAACTCATAAACATTATTTAATTAAATTCTGTCAACCTCAATTTAATTAAATAATAACCCCCATTTTGCAATAACTAATTAAATTCTTTTTATCCTTGAATTTAATTAAATAAAACCTCCATTTTTCATTAATTAATTAAATTCATCTTTACCTTGAATTTAATTAGATATAACCCCAACTCCTCATTTACACATCATTTAATATTACTATTTAATGTTACTCTTATTTGATAACCCCAAACTCCTCATTTATATGTCATTTAATTAAATTCCTCTAATATCAATGTAATTAAATAAATACTCCAACTTATCATCATTTAAAATAAAATTAATTATTTTCGTATCAATTTAATTAAACAACTTATCCATATCAATGTCATTTAACTAAATTCTCTCAACTTTAATTTAATTAAATGAAATCTACAACAACTCATTTAGTTAAATTCATTTCAACCATGAATTTAATTAAATTAATTTAACCCGAAACAAAAAACTAGGTAGACCATATGGTTTGACTCGCACAGTATTAAAGAATGTGCGCAGACCATGCGTCTGATACTGAACACATGTTTTATCATGCATGACTGACTCGCATGGTTTGAATAACCATGCACAGCCCGTGCGAACATCACTGCCAAGTCCAGTTCTCTCGAAAACTATTCCTCCATCTGGGAAACTCCTTGAACCTTTACCCAAGCCTGTTATCAACACTTTAAAATATCTCAAATCATGAAACTTCTTTCCGAATCTTGGTTTTAGAACTGAACCGTACAGTAAACAAAAAAGTTTAAAAACTTTCATATTTTAGCCTGATCCAAAAACACGGGACTCTACATGCCTCCACTGTCCAACCTTTCATGGTTTCATCAAACTATGCAGCTAACCTCACATGGTTTGGACTAACCATACACTAGTATTATTTCAACCCAAAATCTTGGTTCTAGGCTTTGGAGAATCCCTAGATACCTTCGATACCTCTATTACCTCAACAGAAATTCACATTAGGCCATATTTAGATATTTAAATTGATAATTGACGAAAAAATAAAGGATCTAAACCTCAAGGAAGAACTAGGTTCTAATAGAATGTCCCTAAGATTTTTATTAAGCTTAGAGGACACACCACTAATTTTTAATACCAAGGGATCAATTCTCATTATGAAAACATTAATTTTCCTTTTTAATTTCATTTGAAAACACTTTTCAAAATATACAGAGACACCCTGAGCCTGTATATGGAAATCTTGAAAGACTTTCCAAGTATCGGTCAAGGGGCTTAGTTCAAGACCAATGTTAAGAAGTCCATCCATGAATACTTAAGGATGAATTCCCATGTGTCACTCCATGAATGGTGAGAAAATTCACACACTAGGCTCTGAGTCCATACCTGGTATTGAACGCAGGGGCCCACATCTCTCTCGAGGCATGGTTCAACCAATCATTCCCTCAAGACCGTCCAAGGGGTATACCCTAGGGAACCAGTGTCACTCATCTAGAGGTGAAGATAGATAATGCTCAACAAGTCCATCCTAGGAATAGATGGTTTCACTCCCAATGTGTTTAAAAATATTTAACAAAAGCTAACTAAGGCACAAGAGTCCTTCCAAGGGGTCCTTAAGTCAGAACCCCTTATTTCACCATCAAATCTAAAGAGAAAGCACCAAAAAATCATTTTATATTTAACAAGATCAATTGAAGGGACATTACATTCAATTAAAGACACTAAGTTATAACCGACGCATTGGTCTAGGAAACCCATTGGAAAAACTACAGATATCATAAAGCATAAGGATCAAGGCCTAATCAAATAACCAATTTAATCAAGGCATGAGGTGTATGGATATAAGTACTTAACTAGTTAATGTAATTTAACCAAATCATTCATGGCATGGGTTATAGAGGCTTGAGAACATGGATCATCACCCCATCAATTTAATTAAGCAATTAAAGTCATTTATTATGAAGGAAAACCCCAAAAGGGTGATCAATACACTAAGTAAAAAGGGAAATTAAGCCTTTAAGAAAAGGCACACCCATTTGGGTGGAAAATGGTCAAGGCGATTAACCCAAGGGTTTGATTGTCCACTCACATGGGTCGACAATGGCATGTTAATTTTAATTTAATTAAATATTTCGAAGTGAAATCAGAATGGACTAGACTAAAATACAACGAAAATATTTATGGAATATAGAGAAATGATAGGAAAAGTCCACGAACACCTACCTTAGCCTCATAGAGCTTCCCTCATCCAGTATCAACATTTGAATTGATCTAGGTTAGAAGAAATTGATGAAAGTGTGAAATTCCCTAAAAATGGGGAAAATTATATTTTAATCAAATATCACAATGGATGGGAAAAATAATTTGAAATAGGTTAGAGAGGATTCGAGATCACACCTCTAGCTTCCCATAGGATCTGATGGTGAACGAATTAGAGTTCATTTGGAGAAGTTGTATCAAATCCTAGATTTATGATGGAGGGTTTCTACATGAGGGAGGAGAGAAAATCGCTAGAGAAAATGAATGGGAGAAGAAAGAATAGGTTTATAACTTAAGTGGTGGAAAAATGGTAATTTCACTAAAAAATAAGGGGGAACACGGTTTAGGTGCAATGTTTTGAAACTATTTACAAACCATGAAGATTTGTTCTATCTTGAAAACTAGTAGTACCGCATGACCTTATGTATCATGTTGCATAGTTTCAGATAACTATGTGGCCTATAGGTTCCACTGTCTACAACCACACAGTTTCAGAAAAACCATGTGGGTTGGTGACACGGTTTTAAAAAACCGTGCGACCTAGTCTTTTCTTCCCCATTTCAGGGTTTTTACTCTGGATGAGCCTTGGGTGCACCTGAGACCACCTTGAATTGATTTTACATATTAATTAAAATCATTTAAAATATTTAAAACACAAAAATTAATTATTTATACCTTTGAAAAAATCTAGGATGTTACTATGTACACGTAGTGTGATAGGTTTCATTCCACACCAGGTACACACTGAGTGGCTTTCTATGTGTTGTGTGGGTATGAATTCTTAATAATTAATATTGTGTAAATTATGAAACTAAATGATGTTTAAAAATATTCATACATTTTGTGTAACTCCCACACATTTTCCGTAGTACATGAAACATATATTTATAGCATGACGTGTGGTCATACACACTATGAAGACTACACCACTTAATCCATAGAACTACGTGTCCTTTATATCATGAAAAGCCATGTATGTACATAGTACATGACAAAAACTATACAGAATGTCTGTCACATGGAATATTGAGTGATACAATATACCATATAAGTATTGAGTTTCAAAAACCGATTTAATTTAATGTATAAAGTACATATCATATAGACCTTCGGGTCATGTAATGTCACGAACCCTTTGGGCCATGTAAGGGTTCCCCTTCAACTCTTAAAAGGGGTATTATAAAAAATAAATAAAAATATAAGGCCTTCGAGCCATTTGAGAAAATATAATGATATGTGCATCATCCCTCCTACCTTTATTATGCATAGGCCTGCGTGTACAAGGTTTATTTTATGTGACCCTAAACCCCTAGGGCCCCTTACCTGCGAGTGAGTAACAATTTGTAAAGTATGGATATCCTACTGAGAGGAGACAATTCATGACCTGATCCAAGGTGAGTCTAACCAAGGATATACACATGATAATAGAGAAATCCTATAACTCGAGCCAAAAATAGGCTAAAGGTGTTATTTCCCCTAGGGTAATGGTTAGTTTATAACCACTCAATAAACCAACCGGTAGATAAAATTTCATAATCATATCACATATTTATTTTATTTTATCTATTCATGGTTATTTAAATATTTATGAAATACATATTTTATTTGAATTATTAAACACGATCACATACGATAAATGAATTAACAAGCACGCTAAAGATAAAATAAAATAAATTTATTATGCATAAATTATTTTATCAGACATGGTTAATCAATTATTTAAGTTACATATACCATTAATAAACATGTGAAGAATAAAATAAAGTCTATTTACACATAATTTAAACAAAATACATCAATAAAAATATCAAGTCAGTAAATGTCTTCCATAACTTGTGTTAGAATAAAACCATAGTTTAAAGTACTATATGGTCCCTTTTAGGGTGATTTTAATTATCATGGTGTTATAATGAAATTATTAGGTTTAATTAACATAGAAAACATCAAAGGTTTATTTCCTTATCAAGACATTGTGTAACTTGGAGGCAATATTTGAGAAATTATGAGTTTAGGATTTTAGGATTGGGGAGTATTCTCAACAAATCAAGGAGTAGTAAGTTAATGAGTTTGAAAAAAAAATCCTACCTAAATACCTTTTAATAATTTGATAATGATTCTTTTTGGGTTATTTAAAGGAAAATATGGATCCGTTTCTCTAGAATATCTGAGCAACTAAATATTCCAAATTCAATAGTGAGGGTTGTTAGGATTTGATAAAAGAGTGAGAGAATAATTAAATTAATTAATAATATTATAACTTGTAATCAAGATAAAGTACTAAATATCTAAATTTATATGTTATAAAAATGGAAATATATTCAATCATGTCACTATACCTATGATCCATCTTGGAGAAATATAGTCTCATAAGTGGTGCTAACTTATACGAACAATATCAGTGCTTGTGAATTATACTATGCAAAGAGTAAAAGTTTTATATATTGATGTCCTCAGTTCCTAATAATCCCTCTCAGCTTGGTAGTGTGGAGGAGTAAAATGTATTTTAGAAACATGTAGATGATTCATTAGATTTCCAATGCCTCATGTTATCATCCATGACGAGTGAGCTCCAGAAGCCTCACAAAGACATGGCTGCATACTTCATGCCCTATCTTCTCTATAATGTCTATTAGGAGAAATCAAGATAAGAGAGGTATGGAATCTCCATGAAATGATTTACATGTAATATAGGAGAAGGATTTCAAGTTGGACCTCATGCAGTTAAGATGATTGGCTATATTGAGCATTTTAAAATTATAGGATTCCAGTTACCCATGTAATTGTGCATATACCTTGTTCTCTCCTAACTTTATCCAAGCTTATCAAGTTATTATTGTGAATTTAAACTTGAATAATATATAGAATACACATAAAAATCTCTTTAATTTGATTCTATAAGAATATAAATTCATAAAACATGAAAAATATTTATATCCATATGGTGAAAAAAAGTAAAGTCAATTTAAAAAGATCTAGGGAAAGTTCTAAGATCAAGGAATCTTCACAACACCCTTCAAATAATAGAAAGATATAAATGGATAATAAATAGAAGTGTTATGTATATTTTTATTTTTAAAGGAAATGTTACTTGAAGAAGAACTTTTCCTTAGTAAAGAAGAAATAAAAACATCAATTATATTCATTATTTAGTGTAATTTTTCCATTTATACAAATTGGGTACTAGATATAGCTTTTGGTTCTCACACTAATATCTAAAAATGAGAACCAAGTATATTTTAGAATATTGATAAAGGTGATGTGGATCTTTGAGTTACTAATGGAGCAAGATGAGATGAACTGGCTATAAGAGACTACCATCTCATGTTGCTAACTGGAATGGTTTTATTTTTGATTTACATTCATTATGTGACCAATGTAACCAAAAACATAATTTCTTTGTCTCGATTAAATATGTATGGTTTTATTTCCAAGTTCAAAAATAAATAATGATAATTTTATAAAATAGATCATATGATATGGTTTGATATATCTAAATAATGATATTTCTCTACTAGAATATTAAAAACAATTCTCGTTAATAGATAAAAAATCAAGTTAACATGAATCATTTCACACCCAGTTGTGCATCAACAACTTAGTCATGAAAATGATAAGCATATGAAAAAATTATATCAATAAGGATATTTAGATTCTTTTGAGATGAAACCATTAGATAAATGTAATGCTTGTTTATAAGAAAAAATGAACAAGGATTTATTTAGTGGAAAAGGTGAGAGATCAATGAATATTCTAGAATTAGTCTAAACATATTTGTGTGGAGATTTTCAAGTAGAATATAGATATGGATAATCTTACTTCCTTAATTTTAATGACGATTCTAATAGATATGGATATATCTACTTGATGAGGAATAAGTTTGATTCTTTTCAAAAATTTATGGAATGAAAGAATTTAGTAGAGAATCATATTGGTAAGAAAATAATGAAAATTCACTCAATTTTAGGTGGGGAATATCTTAACCAATAATTAATCGATTATCTAAAATATTTTGGGATATTATCCTAACAGACTCCTCCATATACACAATATTGGTATGGTTTCATTGAAATTAGAAACCAAACCTTGTTGGATATGGTAAGATCAATAACAAGTCATGCAAGCATTCCATTATCCTTTTTGGGATATGCATTACAATCAAAATCATACACACTAAAACAAGTTCTAACTAAAGTGGTAAGAAAAATCACATATGAGTTATTATATGAGGAGAAATCCATTTTTTATATATACTTTTTTAGGGATGAAAATAATTTTTTAAGTATAATTCTAGAAACAAAATTTCATCATGATGAAAAAAGTGTATCTTCATAGGATATATCAAAGAAACAAGAGGATATTACCTATTTGACCCCTCTGATAGAAAATTAATCATGGAAATACAATCCATGTTTCTAGAAATGTATCACATATATAAAGTGTATAGTTGGATAATGATAGACAATGATGGATTTGAGGATCAAGATACACAATATTTGGCATAGGAACAATGTTTAAAAGACCCAATGGAAGAGGTTATTCCAGAGAAAAAAGTACTATATAGGAGTACGAGGGATGTTAGAGAACTATAGAGATATAGTTTTCTTATCATCTAGGAAAGTGAAACATTATTAATTAAAAATAATGAAACTCTATCCTATAAGGATGTAGTAAGAAACTTAAAAGTTTAAAAGTAGAAAGGATCCATGTATTTTGAAATAGATTCCATATACCAAAACCAAGTTTGGGTTTTGGAAGATCCTTTAGTTGATGTAAAACTTTTTGGGTACAAATGGGTATTCAAGAAGAAATTTAACATGGATGGTAAAGTTGGTAGAACCACTAGTTGATGTAAATCCCATTAGGTTCAAATGGGTATTCAAGAATAAATTTGAAATGTATACAAAATTAAGTTATATAAAGTATAACTAGTTTCCAAAGGGTTTAAAAAACATCATGTAATAGAATATGATGAGACCTTTTCTCTAGTCAATATACTAAAATCCATTAGAATTCTATTTTCCATAACATCTTACCATGATTATGAAATTTGAAAAATGGATGTCAGGACCAACTTTCTTAATTGAAATAATATTGAAGATATATATATATATATATATATGACATAAACAAAAGAGTTTATGGAACCAAATGATGCTAATAAGGTATAAAATTTATAGAGATACATTTATGGGTTGAATCAAGCATCAAGATCACAGAACATTCATTTTGAGGAATATATTTGGGAATTTAGTTTTCTTAAGAGTGAATGTGATAATTGTGTTTATAGTAGGTTTATTGGGAGTGAAATATTTTTCCTAGTGATATATATTGATGATATTTTTCTGATAATAAATAAGATACTGATCTTATAGTTAGTTAATATGTGGTTAAAAAAATGATTCTCCATGAAAGAATTAGGTGAAGAAACCTAAATTCTAGAGATCAATATCTTTCATGATATATCTAAGAGGAAACTTTTGATAAGTTTTACATACACTAAAAATGTATTAAAAGGATAAAAGATAGAATAATCCATGACATTATTATTATAAAAATCGCATTATATACATCTCTCTAAGAAAATGTGTCCTTAAACATAAGATGAGAGAGAAAGGATGAGAAGAATACCTTGTGTATCTATGATTATATCTATAATGTATTCCATGACATATACCAATATTTATATTTCTTACTTCTTTATCATGGTAGAAATATATCAAAAAACCCAAGATAGATGTGTTTTTTGGATTCAAAGACTGTCCTAGAGTACCTGAGGCATACAAAGGATATAATCCTGGTATATATAGGTTATTTAGAACTAGTTGTGAGGGAATACATAGAAAATAGTTTTTAAACAGATCATAATGATATGAAATCACAATCAGGGTATGTGTTCTGGCATAATGGAGGAGTTTTGAGTTAGAAGAGTTCTAAGTATCCAATGGTCATCAATTCTATAACAAAGTATAAGTATATTTTTCCTTATTTTGTAGCTAAAGAAGTAGTGTGGATATGAAACTTTATGTAGGATCTTGGTGTTGTACCCAGTAGTAAAGAACCTATCAATCTATATCGTGATAATATTACACTAGTGGTTCTATCCAAGGATCTCATGTCACAACAATTCATGGAGAATTTACTTTAAAAGTATCACCTATTGTGGATTTTTTATCAAAGGAGAGAAGTTACAATAAATAGAGTAGTTATAGAGGAAAATGTGGAATAACCATTAACTAAATAATTATCTTAGTAGAATTATAAATATTGTGTGAGAGCTAGTGGGTTAAAAATTATTAGTAGTTGTCTCTAGTATAAGTGGGAGTTTTTTGTATTTGGTTCCCTAGAATCAAATCACTTTATACATTTGATTACGAAAAAATTAATAAAAATTTTATCACATAATTATTGTTCTTATACATAACATTAATATGATAATATCCTTAGAGCAATTTTCATGTTGAAGGGTCATAAAAGTTATCCGCTATAACGATAACCTAGAGATTCTATGAAAATATTCTTAAACATATGTTATATGGTCTATATAGCATATGTATGATGTGGCCTAGATGATATTTAGTTATCAAGTGTTGGGTTCTCATAACATATTATGATTTATTTTCATGAAGTTCACACTTGGTGATCTCTAAGAAATGGAGGTTATAAGGACATACCCACTAATAGGAATTCCACATGTTTATATGTCACTGGTGTTAGATGTGTAATAAAATGATATGAATATGATGCATATGACTTAAGGAAATGTTGTGTAAAATGTATCCTTAAGCTCATACCTAAGTATACATCAGTTTCAATGTAGTTTTGTGTGCATATAATTCAATCCAAGACTACATTGTTCCCAATGTAGTGTATTCTTAGTGCGTGGAACCACCAATTCACTCCCACATGATTTCATGAGTAATGAACTAAAGGCATGGTTCATTTAGGGATATAAAATTCATTTAAGGAGTTTACTGAATTTTCCAATAGAAATTAACTCATGGGTGACATGAGATATCACCAAATATATTTTATATGATTGATGCCCTTCATTAAATTAAGATAAAATATGACAAATATATAATGGGATGTGATCCCTCCTATTGTGTTAGATAGATTTCATATAATCCCCTAAAATATATATTCTCTTATAGCATCATTCATCATGAACTGTGAATCCCATAACACACCTTTTGATGTACTAGAATCCTAGAGTTATGAACCGGGATCCTTTGGATGTTGTAATCCCTCATAGGTAGGAAGCATAGGTTGCATACTACTGTAATCTTCATCAAGTTTATTGTAAAGAGTAAAATATTGATTACTAAATGATATAGGCATGATTATTCTTTATAAAAACTTTCATGTTAATTTCATAGAGGATAAATTAGGCATACATGGGTTTTTTCTCTTACTACCAAGTTAATTTGATGAACATGCAAATCCCATCAACGAAATTAAAGTTATCTTATTTGATGAATCAACATGTATATTTCATTGTTTTATGAATAACATGTTTGATAAAAATATACTACACTACATCACTTGAAATTACATTATATGATAATTTAATGCCAATAGTTTCCCTAAGGATATATTTATATGATAATATATACTATGATTTCTCTTTGAAATTATTTTTTAACTAATATAATATGTGTCGAGACTTAAAATTATGTTAAGAAGTTAATGTAATGTGGAGTGAGAGGAAAAACATATGATATTAAGATAACATAGCCTTTGTCACATGCCATGGAAAAAGAGTATCATTCCCCCCTGCTTAACACTACATTGAGTGTCAATTTAATATGAGATAATCACTATATATTATATTGAGTGTTAATGAAATGCGAGTGAGTGTGATTAACTGTATTTTGTGTGACACCATAATTTCAAGTGTAGTGGCTTGACATTATATTATGGGGAAATTAAGTGTCAAGTGTGGAATGAACCATGAAATTATGTTGTGTGTTAATATAGTGTGGAGAACCTCTTTGAAATTATGTCAAGGTTTAATTTAATGTCAAGGGGTATTAAAAAAATTTAATTAAATTCATTTTTTTTATTTTTCTTATAGATTATAATTTTTTATAAATAATTAGAGTTAGGAATTGGAAAATTGTTTTTTAAGCCTAAGTTAAATATCAAAATTTCATATTTGTATCTTATCTTTTTTAAAATAAATAAAGTATTTATTTATTTATTAATCACTATAATTTTAATTTTTAGTAAATTGTTTATGAAATTTGGATATTGTGTGTGAAAAATTTATGTGATAAATAGCTTATAAGAGACAGATCCCTGTATTACATGTGAGGTGTGAATCCATAAGATTTATTTTTCATCTACCTTTATATCAGTTTATTTTTAGAGTTATAAGATTGAGAATAGTTTTTGAATATATTTTGAACATATCAAGTGTTAGATATATCATTAATTTAATTATCTCTTGAGTAAAGTTTCCCTGAGGAGTGAGACTTGGGGTTGGACTACCCAGCAACCTAGAGAATTATGAATTTTTCTAGAAAGTTGATGGTTTGGATATCTATCACTCTAGGCTCACTCATGTGGAGATGTCAATATCATATAAATTTAAGCCTCTAGATAACAAGTTCATATTCCTTATGCATGATATGAATTTAGATATACATGATATGCATTCATATATGCATGAATATTATTGGATTATATTTTTGGGTAAATAAAAAAAACTTTTTTCCTTGTGTGAAAAGTTACACATTAATGTGGCATGAACACATTAATTTGGTGTATGGAATAGGATTCCAAAAATTAAATTGTTAGAATCATGAATACACAAAGAGATAAATCAAACAATAATAAAAATTACATGAGATGAAATAGGTTTAATATGAATGTGATGTATAGTAAATTGGTGAGACTTATATGAAATCCCTTAATTATACTAAGTATAATATTCCTTACAAAGAGTAAATTTTAAAGACATTGATCATTAAGTATAGGTGACCATAATGACTAGGTTCCCATGAATTATCTTATGTAAGGAAATAATGTAATAAGGATACTCTAACAGTTAAGTGTCTTGTTCTTGGAATTTTCTTTGGGCTACTATAGTTGGGAAACCATAAGGGTTAGGATACCAGAGGAATAGAGTTGAGAAAATCCATTTAATGGATTATGATAAATATATTACCCACTCAACTATCCGAGAATCATATATGATATGATTGAAAAATTTATCCACTCATCATTTTAGTGGGATTACATTCATTAAAAGTTCTTAATAAAAATGTATAATACATGATACTCACCAATAAATATGTCTCTATTATAGGTTATTTATAACTTCATGGTAGTCATATTGATATCCCTCATAGGTATAACCTATAGAGTAGTTCAATATTGGTATCTAAGGTTTATAGGTGTTATGAAAGTAATACATTCAGAGTATCTAAATGTGAATGTTATAGAGGTAAATTTTACTAACTCTAACTCATGGATATCAGATACTATGTGTGCATCACACATTTTTGATGATAAATATAGGCCCAGAGATAGGTATAAATTGAAAAATGGTCAATTATATCTTCTTGTAGGAAATAAAGAAATATTTGCTACATTAGAGGTTGACACTTATGATTTGAATTTACTAAGTGGATTAATACTAGAGCTAGAGAACTATTATTATGTTCCCACAATAAATAATTTTTTTATTTCTGCATATTGTTTGGATAAGAAGGGATTCTCATTCATTATCAAGAACAAGATTTGTTCTCTATATATATGAATGAGTGGTTTTATGACAATGAGAATATGATAAATAGTTTATATATTCTATATATGGATAATTATATTTATAACATTTAGAATAAGAAGGTCATGATTAATTATAATCCCACCAACCTTTAACATCGTTGCCTTAGACAAATAAATGAGAAACACATCCAAAGTCTCTATAATGATGGATTATTGGAACCATTTGATTATGAATCATTTGAAAATTTTGAATCTTTTTTATTAGGAAAGATGAACAATTTTTTTAGTGGAAAAGGTAAAAGTGCTAGTGGACTATAATATCTCATACACAGTGATGCATATGAACCAATGTGTACTCAAGAAAGTGGTGGTTTTATATACTTAATTACCTATACCAATGAATTTAGTTGATATGAATATATGTTTATGGCAAGAAACAAGTATGAAAATTATAAAAATTTCAAATAATTTTAGAATGAAGATAGAATCAATTGTAAAAAGTATAAAGATTCACTAATTATATTCAGGTGGTGATTACTTGAGATAGTAACTCATTGATCATCAAAGGGATTATTGAATTGTTACACAACTCAATCCTCCTAGAAAATCACAATATAATGGTTTATCTAAGATGATAAATCATACCTTGTTATATATGGTTTGATCAATTATGAGTTAGTGTGACCTTCCTTTTTCATTCTAGAATTATGAATTAGAGATTTCAAATTTTTACTAAATATTGTTCCATTTAAAGCATTAATAAAGATTAAATATGAGATATGGACCAGAAAACATCTCATTTTGTCTTTTATAAATATTTGGGGATGTAAATCATTCACATGATATTCATATTTTGGTAATATTAACATCAAATCTGGAAAATTATTATTTTTTGGTCATCCTAAGGAAAATATGGGATATTATTTCTATAATCCTACTAAACACAAATGAAAACATAAATTGAGGGTTCAATGGGAGGAAATTTAAACATGGATTAGTTCAAGACCAAAAAATAAGAAGTGATCCTAATGTGTAGGTTAAGCCGGTCCTATAAAGAGTTATGGAAGAAGAACTGACTCAAATTAGACAAAAATCATAAAGGTATGGTAGGATTCATCAAGATATTGTGATGAATTTATCATATTTAATGATGATAAGGTAACTTTTATAGGAGATAAACCTAGAACCTACCAAGAGTCCATAGAGAAATCTGATTCTGAGAAATGTTTTAAATCCATATAATCTAAAATGTACTCCATTTATACTAACCATTTTTGGAACATAGTGGATGAACTTGTAGGTGTGATACCCATAGGGTGAAAGTGAGTTTTTTTTCAGAAGAAAACTAACATGGTAAGTAGAGTTTCTATCTATAAATAACACCTAGTTGCAAAAGGTTACTATAAAATTCATGGTATTGACTATGAAGAAACATTTTCACCTGTAGTATTGATAGATCAATTTTAGATATTTCTCACTATAATAGTGTGCTTTGATTATGATATGTAACAAATATACATTCAAACTAATTTCCTTAATGGGAATTTAGTCTAATACTTATATATGATACAACCGAAATGTTTCAAAGTTCCAAATGATACTGATAAGGTATGCAAGATATAAGGTTACATTTATAGATTGAAATATGTTTCTAAAAATTTTAATATCCAGTTAGATAATTCAATCAAATAGTTCATTTTCGTAGAAAATGTAAATGATTCCTATTTATACAAGAATGTTAGTGGGAGTGTTTCTATACAACTGATATTGTATGTATATGACATACTGCTTATTAAAAATAGTAGCCCAAACCTTCACTATGTGAAGATGTAGTTGGGTAAGTGATTCTCAATGATATATATATATATATATATATATGAATAAGCCTACATACTAGGTATGAAGATATATAGAGATATATTAAGAGAGTACTTGGAATTTTTCAGGACACTTACATTGGTAAAGTGCTAAAGTGGTTCAGTATGGAGAAATATAAGAAGGGGTATTTTCCATTATTTTGTGACATGAATCCTAGGAAGATTCAAGATAATTTTAAAGATTTATAAAGGATGTATATAATTCCATGTGCATCCACCATAAGACCTATCATGCATTCCATGTTTTGTACTCGACCCGATGTCACCTGAGATCTAAGTATAATTAGTAGATACCAATCCACTCTTAGTGAGATTCATTGAATTACTGTGAAGAACATCATTAATTACTTGAAAAGGAATAAGGATATGTTTTTGATATTTGGAGGAGAATATGATCTCTGTGTAAAGTATTTTATAGATGAAAGTTTCCAATACAATAGATATGATATGAAATATCAATTTGGTTTTTTGTTTTACCTAAATGGTGGAGTTATCAGTCAGAAGAGTCCCAAAAAAATACACCATATAGGACTCAAAAACAAAAGAATAATACATAAATGTATCTAGTAAAATTAAAGAAATTATTTGGATCAGGAATTTTATCTTTAAACTAGAGGTTTTTATTAGCATTGAGGGATAAATTGAGCTTTAATGTGACAAAATTGGAGTTATTTCTCCAGATAAGGAACCCTGATCCCACTAAATGACCAAAAAAATCCTTTAAAAATAACATCTTATATGAGATATAATTGATAGGGTTGATTTTTGGATATTTGGGTGGATATATATGAAAATTTAGTGGATCCATTAATAAACCATTGGCACAATAGAAGCATGAGGGTCATGTAGAGACTCTTGGTATAAAATACTTAAGAGATTTATGTAATTGTTTCATAATGTATCATGTTATCATAATAAAGTAAATATTTATTTATCATTAATTATTGTGTGTTATAGTTTACTTTTGATGAACTAGGGTATATGGGCTAGTTTCAAAATAAATTTAACTTGAAAATAGACTTTTTGTATGCATGTCATTGTCTTTATGTCATTAACATATTTTGATAGGAAAAAACTGGATGTACAATAGAGAATTGATATAATTTGGAATGAACTAGAGGTTTTGGAGGAAAAATAGAAGCATTTGGGCTCATTTTCCACTAAGAATGGTTTGTATTGAAATCTAAAAACCATGTACCTCAACTCAAAAAACCATGAACAATAAAATTTTAAGAGACAATACACACCGGAAAAACACTACATGGCTTAACAAACCATTATGGACCACCCAAAAACCTTAAAGAATACAATTTGAGGAGGAAAAAGCATGAACATAGTCTGTTCCTGGTTAAATGAAACATACACCTCTCCCTTTAAACCATGTGACCTAAAACCAAATGGACAAAATGATATGTGTGGTTGGTGAATTATTTATCCAACCATGAACCTTAACTGTGTTCCATGGGTCAAATTTCCATACACTTTCCATATACAACTATAACCACTCTTGGAACCAGTATTTTGACCCCTAACAACCCATATACATTGGGGGTCGCCTCATTAATGTTATCTATCCATTTTTGGAGGAGAGGAATTATCCGGGTTATCTATCTTGGAGAAAGGAAGAGCTTGAAACTCATAATGATGGGAATTCAAACATTTTTATTGGAAGTAGATTGTATTTATTATTCTTATATTTATTGTAATGAACACAAATGGAAAGTTGAGCTTGTTTTTCATCATTTTCATCATGTTTTTATAATCCATTCCCTACACTGGGTTTGTGTATGACAATGAATAATCACTCAGGTAATTGAATTATTATCATGTGGTTTCATCATTATTATATTTTTCTCACAAATTATTCATGAATTATTTATTAAATTCACTAGATATGTCATATCAGACCAAAAATATAGTATATATGGATCTTAAAATGAATTATAAAAAATATGCTTTTGACCATTATGTTTATTCATCACTACCTTGGTTTTTCTTTCATAAAAATTTCTTGAAATTAATTATAAAATCAAGATGTTGATTTTCATGATTTTAATCAAACTTTACCCGACCAAGGGAGGTTCAAAATACATGAATACTAGTGGTGAGAATTCATTATGAACAACATGACACACAAGATAACAAATTTCTAATGATCTCTATTTAATTCCATAACCTTAGTGTATCATCACCATTAATTCAAAGACCTAATTTTTTATTTCTATTTTTGATGAAATAAACCCCTAAGTGATTCAATTTAGGATCATTTGAAGCATAAAGGGTCCTTTAGATTGATAATAGATTCTTTAAATAATTGACCAAATAATTAAAATTAAAATACCAAATATTTTCCAAGGATCAAACCTATAATTCCACTACACTCATTTTGTAATTGGGAAACATTCAGTTTGGGCCGCATGAAAGTAACTAGTCTAGTGGAACAAAACTAAATTATGGTGTTGTTTCTGTTGAAATATTAAAAATGTGTATTTTAAATAAATTCTAGGTTCATTACTTTGAAAAAAAATTAAAAATTCAGAAAAATTCTATTCTTAACTCGTTATTTTTTTAAATTTTTATTTTCCCTTTTATGCATGGTGTGTTGTTTGTTCTTGTGTGAGACTGTGTGAACATTAATTTCCACATCACATATTAAATGAGAGAAAAATAATCAGATAGACTCTTATTTGATATAGAAATTAAAAAGGTCATTGTCAAGGTGTTGGAGATCACTCATGGGAGAAAACATACGAAACCCTCCCATGCTGAATGTAGAAGTGGAAGACCCAACCACCATCCATGGAATTAGACAATAGTTTTCAATTGAATTGGGGTCAAATCATAAATTTTCATATTAGGTTGGGGGGACCAATATATACCACCATTTATTCCAGAGTATGTACCAACAAACCAACAACCACCAGTTTAATTTAAGATGGGATATTTTCAATAAGCACAACAACAGTATATACTAAAAGTTCCTTAAGAACACCTACCACCTCATTATAATATTATATAGTAAAACATTAACTCAATTAACAAGTAT
The DNA here is from genome assembly GCA_963277665.1 of Viscum album. Taxonomy (NCBI): domain Eukaryota; kingdom Viridiplantae; phylum Streptophyta; class Magnoliopsida; order Santalales; family Viscaceae; genus Viscum; species Viscum album. The sequence continues at coordinate 670,911,364 of OY728167.1, forward strand.
AAATCAAGTATTAATTTTCCACCTATTCAGGACAAAAATTATGAAATCAAAACTAGTTATAACCCAGCTCATTCAGAATACAATGCAATTCGAGGGCTTGCCGAGTGAAGACCGAAATTCTCACCTTACCAATTTATAGATATTTGCGACACGTTCTATTAAAATGGAGTTTCCAGGGATATAATTAATAATTTAATATTAAAATTATCATTAAGGTATAAGGATAAATACTATATTAATTCATTTCCTCCATACCCGATTCCCATATGGGAAGCCCTTGATCAAGCATTATTATAAAAGTTCTTTCCTCCATCTAAGAGTGTAATGTTGAGAAATTATATCCATAATTTCTAACAGAATGAAAGTGAGTCCCTCCACGAGTCACGGGAGTGATTCAAGGATATGATGAGAAAGTTTCCACACTATGGAATCCCATTATGAATTCAAGTCCAAATCATATATAGAGGACTTATTATAAGAATAAAATTGTAGTGGATGTAGTGGATGGAGGAATGATTTTGAGGAAATCTCATGAGGAATTATTCAACCTATTGGATGAAATATTAGCTAATATATTCCAATAGAAATGTTAACAGAGCATCTAGAAAAAATTCATACATAACTTCAATGAAACTACCATGATATCCACCTAACTATATGTTGTGAAAAAGAAAATTAGATCTGTCCTTTAGTGTTCCAATGCATAAGTTAAAGCTATAAAAAATAAAACAAGATACATTTGTAGTGATAACCATTCCACAGGGGGTGTCCAACCATAAGTGTTGAAACATGTACTAGTGAAGTGAGTTATGTATCAAAAAATTAAGAGTCTAATATGTTTACACAATACCAAAATTAGCATGTAAATATAATTCAAATTTTTTGTTGGGGTGGAAAACATCAACAAGGTTACTAGTTGAGGCATCAAAGACTTCCCGAGTGCAAAAAAAAACCACAACACCAGAATCTATACTTGAGTTGACCATAAGGAAATCAATATCAATAGGTCCCATACCATCAACAAAAGGTTATCAAAACCCTTATCTAATGCAACCCCCTTGATAACAAAAAAGAAGATAAACAATTGCAACAAGCCCCAGAGTTAAATATAGATTAGATGACGCCAATATTTATCTCCACTATTGAAACCAAATTTCAGAATCATGAGACCCCCATCTAAATATTTGATCAATAGATTGGGAAACTTTCCAATCATCTCTCAATAATAAAACTTGGTACAATACTGGGAAGTGTTGAAAATATTTCCTAAGAGGAAGCCAAGGTGGAGACCTTGAGGAGTCGTAAAGAGATTACATAACATTCCATAGTAAAAAAGGAAATGGTTGATGATACATAATATGAGCCTCCACATTTCCATTTTTTAGAGAGGAAAAATCAAAGAAAATTAGATTAATATTTTGGGAAATTTATGGAGGTGTTCAGAAAACTTTATATCAATATTCCATTTATTGAGGCATTATCTCAAATGCCTACTTATGAAAAATTTATGAAGGAAAATCTTTAAAATAAACGGAATATAGAGGAATTAGGCACCATAAATCATAATAATCAATGTTCAATAGTGGTCAAATATTCAATCCCACTAATGCTTCATGATCCTATAAGTTTTTCTATTGAATTCATTATCAGATCATGTAAGTTATAAAAAGATTTATTTAACTTGAGAGATAATGTTAATCTGATTCCATTTAGAGTCTTTCAAGAATTTTTGAATTGATCAATTGAAACCCACCCACATGGTACTTCAACTGTATGCTCATTTAATCATGTATCCCAAGGTAATCTTAGAGGATGTACGTATGAATATTGGGAAATTTAATTTTCTGGCCAAATTCATTATCATCGATATAGATGATGATGCTGAAGTCATGCTAATTTGAGGGTGACTATTTATCAGAATAGTAAAGATTAGGATTGGAATTTATAAATGGGATCTTATCCATTGTGTAGGTAATGAAAAGGTATCATATATCATGCTCAAGGTTCTCTTGTAAAGTATGAGGGCTGCAATATTATTTATACCTTAGAAAATTAATTAGGGTGTAAATAAGTTGGTGTATATATCCATAATAATTTTAAGACTAAGGTTATGAGGAAGACCAAACAGTTCAAGAACAAGAATAAGTGCAGTTCATATCTAGACAGAATAATCTGTATTGGAAGCAAGACACAATTATAGAAATTTAGAGAAAGAGAAAAGAGAACCATTAGTTCCTTCAATATTTAAATAACCTCAACTAGACCTGAATCCCCTTCCTTCATCACTAAAATATGGGTATTTAGGGGATAAGGATACACTATCATTAATTATTAACTCAACCCTCACTAACAACCAATAAGCATAATTGCTGCAAGTGATTAAGAAAAGTAAGTAATATCTTGGATGGATGGTCACTGAATTTAAAGGGATAATACCAAGTAAATGAACCCACAAGGTTATATTAGAAAAAGGTCTTAAACCATCCATCCAACCTTAATGATGACTAAGTCCTCACATGAAATAACTCATTAAAAAGAAATTAATCAAACTCTTAGATGATATAAATATCTATCTAATCTCAAATAGTCTGCAGGTGATACATTTGCAAGTTATACTAAATAAATTTAGTATTATAGTGATTTAAAATGATAAAAATGAATTCATTCCCACATGTATAGTCACTAGATGGGGAGTGTTTGAGGATTATCGAAAGCTGAATGATGCCACCCAAAAAGACCAATTTCTACTCCCATTAATGGATCAAATAATAGAGAGACTAGCAATGCATGGATTTTACTGTGTCTTAAATGGTTATTTAGAGTATAACCAAATCCACATCACCCCTAAAGACTAGGATAATAACACGTTTATATTCTCATATGGAATGATCAATTATCTCTGAATTTCATTTTTCATGTGCAACACTCCAAAATTTTTTAGTGCAATATGATGGATATATTTCATGATATGGTGAATAGGATCCTATATATTTTTATGGATGATTTTCTATGGTAAATCATTGGAATATTTCTTGAATAACTTGGATTTATTTTTATAATTTAGGAAAAAACCAATCTATTTCTTAACTAGGAGAAATCCCATTTTATAGTATCATAGGGAAATGTATTGGGACATAGACTGTATGTTAAATGTATTGAGCTAGATCTATAAAATATTGAATTAATATCCAACCATATTATCCAGAATCTAATTTTAGAAATTAAATGTTTTTTGGGACATAGTAGATTTTATCGACGGTTTTTAAGAGATTTATCTAAGATCACTCAACCATTGATGAACCTTCTCACAAAAGATTCTATTTTTTCATTTTATGAGCCATGCATTGAAGTATTTTTGTTGTTAAAACAAAGTTTGATGGAAACCTAGATAATGGTGTCTTTTGTAACACCCCGACCCCAGAATCCTGGAGCCGATGCATTATTTTAATACATTGGCATGATTAAAAGGAATCAAGTCCCGAAGGGCCGATCAGTTTAGTAGTCTTCTTTGATTTGGGTTCCTCTTCTGCGGTTCATGATCCTTTTATCTCGGAGATGGTTGTGGGATCGTTCCCTACTCAGAAGGGCTTCTCTTTCAGGGACGCCCTTTGAGGTCAGTGCCAGCCGAGTCTCGCTCCCTGCTTCCTTGAGATCTCCCCTTCTGTGGAGGCCTCTCGGCTGGAGGGCCCTAGAGCCTCCCTGTTCATCTCGTCAAAAGCCTTCATTGTGGCCTCAAAGTATCTCCAATAGACCCTAGTGGCCAGGATTGGTGCAAATCGGCCTCTTATCTCCTCGTTCCATAGCTTCATCAACTCGTGGAATCTATTTGTTCCTGGTCGGGTCTCATCCCTGAACCATAATTCTTGTATTGTTTTGGGTTCTGAGGCGGACTTCATTTCTGCATGGTGAAAATCCCCTAGGGTTCTGGGTAGATGGAGGTTCTCCCTGATGATGTGGGATATAGAGGTTCACAAAGGCAGGGACTCATTGCCGGCTCCGGTGTGGATTTCCCTACCGGGCCTTCCTCTCCCCTTCCAGAACGGCGCTCTCCTCTAGGCTATTGGTGACTCCCTAAGGTGATTACTTTGTGTGGATGATCATACTCTTCTCATGGAGGAATCCTCCATGGCCTGCATTTGTGTGGAAATGGATCTATCCCTCCCTCTTTTGGATGAGATTTAGCTACGGGTTCAGGACTGTTTCGACTGGTGCCAAGCTCTTGTCTACCCAGTGTTGCCGAAGTTCTACTCCTTTTTCCATATCTAGGGCCACTCACTCCCTTAATATAGGAGGAAACACCAGGAGGTGTCTGGGAAACATTTCATTGTTTCCCCCAAGGGGCCTATTGTAGGCTCATGTGCTTCTTCATTTGTGGAGATCTGGACGGAGGGGTCTGTTCCTCCTCTGGGGGCGCCCCTATTTGGGACCCTTATTGAGGATGCGGGTGCAGTTACTGAGGATTCTCCCAAGATTTTGGATCCTCCTCCAGATTCCAGTGATTCCCACTTCATGGATTTGGTTCCTTTCAATACTTTGGGCCCTCCTATCTCGTTCGGTTCCTTCCAGTCCTGCATCAACTTCTCATGGATTTCTCTAGGTATGGCTTCTCTTGGGTTTCCTTTGGGACCCCCTCTACCCTTGTTTCAGGGATTTACGACAGGTAAATGGATGATGAGGCCACTCTGGAACGGCCCTATAGGGTCCCTCCTCCTGGGATGTGGAGCCTCTCAGTCATGTATCTTCCTTCACTAGCCCCGAGTCTGGGCCATCTTGGTAATATCCCTGAGACATACCCTTCTCATTCTCCTGTGGGCTCCCCCCTCTGCCAGCACTCTCCATTTGGCCATTCCTCCTCCGAACCTTCTGGTTCCCTAGATTTCACCTCTCCCCTTCTTTCTCCCTCTCCTCCCATGGACTCCATTGCTGTGTGAACCATATCCCACATGAGACAACATAGCCAGTATCCCTTTCCATGCAAAAGGTTGAACCTTTCTATGGCCAATACCAGACACTCCATCTCCAAATGTTAACCCTCCTTATCTAGAATTCCTGCAGCTTGGGGGCCCAAGTAAAAACTAATTTCATTGTTAATGAAGTTTGGTTTAAGAAAATTTCCATTATTACTGTGTTGGAACCCAAAAAAGACTGGTGAAAAATATCTGAGTTTTCTCGTAGGATCAAGAAGTCTAGTTTCTTGCAAGTGGACTCCCAACATCCCTCTATCTGGATATTATGGAACTCGGGTGTTAGCGTGGATCTTGTCCAGTCCTTGGAGGAGTGCATCACTACAGATATTAAGTCTGGGTTACTTTTCTACTTCTTCTCCTTTGTGTATGGTAGCTGTGACATCCATGTACATGGCCTACTATGGGAGTAACTTGAGGCCTTCGACCGTGGGAGCTCTCCCTGGTTTGTAGGGGGTGACTTTAACGTGATTGTGGATCTTGTAGAGAAGAAGGGAAAGGGATATTTCCCTCGACGTGATAGCCTAGAGTTTACCCAATTCCTATCTCGTAAGGGTTTAATGGACATGGGATTCTTGGGGAGACGTTTCACCTGGTATAACAATTAGAGGGTCACCCTTCTCACCTGGTGTAGGTTGGATCGCTACCTTGATAATATTCATTCCAACTCTGCTTTTTTGGAGGCCAAGGTGTCTCACCTGGGCCGTAATCTTTCTGACCACTCCCTCTTCTTCTCGAGATCTCTTTGTGCCAGAGCAGAAGGGTTGGTATAAGCTTATCTTCCTTGTGGACTGAGCATCCAGACTTCCAGAACACTGTCTCAGCCTCGTGGAATAGAACCATGCATGGGAATGCATGGGAGTGTCTTCATAACAAACTAAGATGCCTCAGGGTCAACCTTCAGGTGTGGGCCGACAACCTCCCCCCCAATGGCATGCGACTTGGATGGGATAAAAGTTGAGATTGAGAGACTTGAGTCCAGTTTGGAACTGGAATGGAATGAATAAATGTTTGGGGATTTTTATGTTAAGAAGGATCAGATGGTTGAAATCCTGCTTAGGGAGGAATGCATGGCCCACGATGATTCGCGGGTCAGATGGTTGCGTGAGGGGGACTGCAATACTGCTTATTTTCATGCATGCATTAAGGGAAATCGCAGGTACTCCCGACCCAATATCCGATTTGAGGATGGATCCTTCACGAATGACCAGGAAGTTGTAGGAGGATTAGAGGAGGCCTTCTTTAAGGACCTACTTACTGGACCCAACCCTCGAATGGCGACGATCTATCCTAGTGGGCACGATTATTTCACAGAGTCCATTCCTAGAGTGGTGTCAGGACTGAATAATATTGCGTTTGTAGCCATTCTAGTTGAGGAGGAGATCCTAGGGGCTGTGAACTCGCTGAACCAAGACAACACTCCAGGACCGGATGGGTTTCTGGGGTCTTTCTTCTGGGCTTCCTGGAGCACGGTTAAGGATGATGTGGTGCGGTCCATTCAGGACTTCTTTTGGGGAGGGTGTTCTACCTGTGTTTCTAGTGCCACGACTTTGGATCTTGTCCTAAAAATTAAGGACCCATATCTTCTTCAAAACTATCATCTGGTGAGTATGTGTAACTTCACGTATAAGAATATTTCCTCTATCCTCAACAAAAGGTCGAGTCTCCACCTGTCCCATTGGATTTCTCCCGAGCATCATGTTTTTGTGAAGAATTGATCCATTCAATGGGCCATTAAATTGTCCTAAGAACTCATTGATGGCTTGAATTATAGAGTACATGGAGGTAATATGGTGGTCAAACTGGATATGGAAAAATCATATGACTAGATGGAATGAGTGTTTATCATCAAGGTTTTAACAAGTATGGGATTCTCTGTTTGGGATGTTGATTTTCTTTTCTGCTTCTTTTGCTCTCCGTCACTGAAAATATGATTCTTGGGCATGAACTATGGATTTCTCAAGGTTGTGTGCGAACCGAGGAAGGGGGATCCCCTATCCCCAAGTATGTTTATTCTCTCCCAAGATGTCTTTAGTCTCCTCCTCAATAGGTCCTTAATGCATGGCTCTATTGGATGGTACTGGTGCAATCCCATGGCATGCAATATTACTCATTTGATGTTTTTAGATGACTCTATTGTTTTTATGAAAGTTGGATTGAGGTTTATCTGTGGGTTTAATAAAGTCCTTGCGGATTATAGTCACTAGATTGGTCAAGTGGTGAACTTTATCAAGAGTATATTTTATGTTCCTGGGAACTGTACTGAAAGTTGGGTGGGATCCTTGAGCAGGACCCTTGGAACGTGACACGACTCTTTTCCCATGGAGTAATTGGGAGCTCTAGTGTCCCCTGGTAGAGCATGCATCCAGTATTTTGATTCCATTGTGGGGAACATCTCAGGGCGCATCTATAATTGGAAGAACCACTTTTTATCCTTTGGGGGTAGGATCACCTTGGCCAACAAAGTCGTATCCTCCATCCCATGCCATTCTCTCTCAGCCTCTAAGGTCCTGAAGGGGGTGATTACCAAGCTTTAGTCCATTCTATCATCTTTTATATGGGATGTGCATGAGGAGGGGAGGAAGCACTAGGTTTTATGGAAGAGGCTTTCAAGGATAGTCCAAGAGGGTGGTATTATAGTCAAGAGTATCTCAGAGGTTCTTCACGACATGCGGGCGAAGTTAGCATGGAAGGTTATCAAGGGTATCTCTCTATGGGGTAGGTTCATGTATGCGCGGCTTAATGGTGGGGGGGGGGGGGGGGGTTGGCCCCGATGTAGGGAAATCGTAGCTATATGCATCTGTTGGCTCCCACATCCCCATTCTTCACTCGCTCTCTAGGTGTATTGTGGGGGTGCAGAACATCTCCTTTTGGAATCAAAATTGGGTGGGCTCTGTCCTTGAGTTTCCATAATGTCCAGTTACGCACAAAACCTTCAACCATTCAAGTAGATTCCCGGCATTTATCAATGCTATCATGGATAACGATCAATGATTGGCCTTAGACATGATCGATATAATGGAGGAACCAGACCAATGTATATTTTTTTCATCGCCTTCAGGTTCTTTTTCAGCCAAGGAATACAGGAGGGTGTCTTCTGGTGTTGGCCATCAGGACTTGTGGGGGTCATCCTTATGGTTTAAGGAGGTTCCCGCCAAATTCTACTTTCTTCTATGGCGTATCAAGAACATAGATTTATCAAAGGATGAAAAAATTAGGTGCTCTGGTATCTACATGGATTCTCGCTTCCTATTCTATAGCGTCCCGAGGGAGGAGGTCTCGACCCACCTCCTCTTCGACATTGAGTGGGTGCAGCTTGTGTGGAAGGCCTTTGGTGACTTCACAGGTGTTTCAATTGCATCAATAAGGAACCTTCTTTTTCTGGACCGATGGTTCCACGGTGCTGAGGATGTTGGGTCGGAGAGGAAAGCCCGTTGCATCATTCTCGATTCGGGTTGCTGGTGCATTTGGATGGCTCGGAACAGAGCTAGGTATGAGGGATATCCGACCTCTAGAAGGCCCTTGGCAGCTAGGACTAAATTCATTCTTATGTACATGGTTTTTTCTTTCAACAAGAGGCATGAGACCCTTCCTTCAGATCCCTGCAAGTGGTCTCTTCAGTGGCCCACCCCACTCTTGCTGGCCACTAGGTTCCGTGGTTACCCCATCCAAATGGTTTGAAGTTCAACTTTGATGGCTCTTGTTCGATGAATGAGATGAAGTGCGGTGGTGTCGTTCAGGATCCATTGAGACGTGTGGTTATCGCTTTCTCTGTTCACCTTGGTATAGGACACTCTCTTATAGATGATGCTATGGAAATGTTGATGGGCCTCCAACTATGCAAATGTTGTAATATTGCTCTTGCGGCAGCCGAGACTGACTCCGTCATCCTATATGACTCCATGCATGGCAAGTAGAGTATACCCTGGTCCCTCCACTATGCCCTGAGAAGGTCCAAGAGGCTCATCTACAATGGCACTGTCCTCTTGCACACTTGGAGGGAGGGAAATATGGTTGCCTATCATCTTTCCACCATGGCTCCGCAAGGAATTTGGGTCTTTCTCCCCGAGGATGTGCTATCCTTTCCTATTTAATCAAAGAACCCGATCAGAGGTGATGCCCTAGGTCTTCATTACTTTAGGCCTCCGTAGTTTCTTTTGGGGATTCACTAGTTTTCCCAGTGCTTTTTCTGTCATTATTGTTTTCCCCTCTTGGGGATTTTAAAATAATAAAAATGATAATGATGATGATGTTGGGAAAACAAAACATAAGAACGGGGTGAGCTCATATGCTCAGTAAGGGTAAATAATTTAGCGAAAGCTATAAACTTTTAAGGCAATATGTGTAATAAAAACAACAACCATTTAAACCTAACATTGAACATAATATAGAGAAAATAAATCAAATATTACCATATAAACATGCACATGGATATTCTACTAGTCGAATAATCACATGTAATAATTAATTTCATAATGAGGGAATGCCTAACACCGGGCATCATTACCACATATCAAGGCCTCATGCTAAGACTACAAATAAATTTTTTGTCAAGGCCATGTGCCAAGACACTAGTTTGTCTCATGAGACCTACCAATGCATCGAGGGGATATAGAGGGCCCCACCTATCACTTACTAAGTCCACAATACTCCTCATATGAAAATTTTCAAACATAATATAAACATTCGTATTAAAAATAGCATATGAAATGTCAATACTTCAACCATAAACCATGAAGGGTATAAAAATAGCACATCCATAGTCAAACATATCATAACTCATTTGATACAATATGGAAGATTGTATTATAATAAATCAAACTTAATCAATAATAATATCCAGTAAAGAATGTTGACATAGTTGAAAATGATCATTAAAATTTTTTGAGAGAAATATCCCTTTTTGTGAAATAATTTAAACATCACACATTTATAAAGGAAGTCATTTAAAATAGATTTTTGAATCAAATTGTCCCATACTACTTTGAAACTTTTTAAAGGAATTAACATTTTTAAACAATCACGTCCATATAAATAATTCATTAAAACCATTTTGAAAACATGGACATTAATGAGAAAGATTTATAAGAATAACATTTAAAATGATTTTTTAGTTAAAGAGTACCTTAAAAGAATCATTTTGAAATTTATTTTATGAAACATGGACATGGATAATAAATATGTCCCAGAAAATATTTACACATAAACAATCTTGGATAATAATGAGATTGAGGAATTAACCCTTATCTTGCACTTTCCTTTGGTTGAGGGTACGTTTAACCTCATGTATAATGACCATAGTATGTTATTAAATTATAACAGAACCATATTCATATTTATTATATAATAAATTATTCATTTATGACTTTATACTACCCATTTAAAAATGATTTCCATGTTAAATTAACATTTCGGGTAATAATCGATTTCTTTATCGTATGTGTTTTAACTTGTTATTCTTGATCGTATCATTTAGATCATGATTTAAATAATTCCAGAATATATAACATTATTTATATATAATATATATTTAGAATATAAATATGTATAATATATAGATATATGAAATGGAAAATATCGTTTATGGAGACGGTAGGCCGTACATACGCTTAAACGCTATTTCCGTTTTCATATCGTATTGAACGGAAGTAAGTGAATAAGATATATGTAAGTACATACATAAATACATACAGACACACACACACACACACACACACATATATATATCTAGTAGAATTATTATTTCATATATTACATATTAATAATATATATTTTTATAATCATCATTTAATGGTGAACCTGAAAATGAATCTCATCGCGTCGTGGAGACGGTAAGCCGTACGTACACCCGAGTGACAATATCATTTCATTAATGATTAAAAGGTGTGGAATTGGATGGTATATTAATTTTACAGAGAAATTATAATGTTATTTTCATTATTTATATACATATTACTCATCATTATATCCATCCAAATAACATAGCATTGAATAACAAATTACACCACGACGTGGAGATGGTAAGTCATACGTACGCATGCATGATGACATTTTCATTCATAAGATGGATAGAATAATGAGTATGGTTGTACCATATTTATAATAACATCACAATATGTAGAAGGTACTGGATTTATTATTTTTTATGGAAATAACCAAGAAAGAGAAAGTGGAAGAAGAAAAGAACTTTGAAAGAAGTGATAAAATAATTACCTCTTCTTTGGGTGTTTCCTTTTGATTTGAACAAAATGTCTCCTTAGGTTGGATTTATGCTCAAGGTAAAGCCTCTAGGTTTAATTGAGTTAATTTGGGAGGATATTTGGGCATGGTTTGGCCCGAGCCAAATGACTTTGGAGGTTTGATTTTGAGATAAGGGGATGTGCCCTTTTATAAGAGAGGTGAGAGTCACTTTAGGAAAAGTTTGAAATATTATTTTATTATAAAATCATTTTCGGTTTCTAATGGATCCAAATTGATTTATTTTGAAGCTAAGGTGGGGATGGGTCTAAATCCTATCAATAAATAGGTTTTAGACAAGTTTAGGTCACCATATTAACCCTATATTTTAGATTTAACTCTTAGTTAAATAGTTTAACTTTTACCATGTCCTCTTGTATTATTATAATAAATGGTTAATAAACTTAATATAAAAAGCCAAGAGAACACAAAGTGGTTAATTATTGATATATATAACCTTATCAAAGTAATTTTAATGATACTTAGATTTTTATAAATATTATATCAATTAATAATATAGTATTTATTTTAAAAACTCATTTATGTCAATTTTGACACTATTTGGTATTTTGTTTTTTTAAATTTATAAAAACTTTATCACTTCAAAAAAACTTTATTTAATCAACCATAAAATGTCATATTAACCTATAAAATTATTTTATGGAATCAAAAGCCTCAATTTACACTTATTGTTATATTTATAATATCAATTATTTTAATCTTTCATTGATAAAGTAATTACTGCATCATCATTGTGTCATAAATAAATTTAATTATTTAATATCTAAAATTATAAATAAAGTAAAATTATGTAGGAAATATTTTTATCTTTCTAATAAATATTTATAGTCAAATTTATCTTATGTATAACCCTATATTAAAAATGGTTTAGTTATTAAACTTTGAATTCAACACTTTTAACTCTTCTTTAAACGAAATAAAAATAAATGTAATAATCTAATACAATTGGACCAAAAGGATCATATTTTAATCCTAAGGTTGTTTTTGGTCTAAATGAACTTATCCAATAGAATTAGGACATGTTTTAGGGTAATTATATTATCATTTTTATCTTTAATTACCCTATTTACTTTTAACCGTGGTAAATAAAAGTCAAAAGTTACTATTCACCAAAAAATATTTTCATCTTATTGAACCAAATTTTACTTACTGATGTCAACTGTGTATTTAAGATTTTTGAAATTCAATTCACAGAAGCGGTAAAATTGAGTTTTATGCAAATTTGAAAATGTGCCTAGAAGGTGGGTAAAAGACGTTAAAAGTTCAATAAAATTTTATACATCTAATTTTAATATAAAATGACTCCAATGAATTACATTGAAAATATATAGGTATTATATATCTATTTTGACTTAAAATAAATTTAAATAAAATAAGTAATTATTTAAATAAAAAGTCGGTTTTAAACAATAGCATAATGTTTTTTCACTATTCATCAAAAATTGAAAGTTTTCAGAAAAATACCAAAAATCCACCCAAAAATAATTTTGATATTACGAATTAAAAAATTAATTCTATTTTATCAAATTAAAAACATATAAGTTTCATTAATTAATTTAAAATTAGTTCTCGTTGTCAAAACAAAAAAGCGCGTTTTTAAAAAGTAAAAACTATCAAAAGATTGACATGTGTTTACGTCAAATTTAAATGTGAAATTACTTATAATGACCTACACTGTATTAAATTATAAAAATATAATATAATTATTCTTTCAAACCATTCAAATTCATAATTTAACACTATAAATTATTTTGATTAAAAAAGTTGTTTTAAATTAAAATTTAGTATTTTTCCCTATTCATCAAAATATGAAAGTTTTCAGAAAAGTACCAAAAATTTATCCAAACTAAATTTTTATGTACCGATTCTAAAGAAGAATTTAATTTAATTAAATTGAATATATAAGTGTCAAATATCGGTTTTAAAAAGGGTTTTCCATTAAAATACGGTAAAATTGCATTTTTTGAAGAATACTTCTTTTATCTGAAAAAATGAATCTGTTCTTATATTATGTATAATAAAAACATAATATGGATTCTAAAATTATATGGAGTACATAAAATTCAAAATTAAGTTAATACTATTCATAACCGCTTTTTGAACGGCTAGTTTGGTAAGTTGTGGTGTGCTCGAACTTGGTGTTGCTTGTAGCGAAAGTTATTGAATTACTTTGAAGAGATAACGTACTATGAAATCTTGGGGTGTTACATCTTTTCACCAGAATGATCCATTTGATATCATTTGTGATAAAAGTGATTATATTGTAGGAGCAGTGATTGGGAAAAGGGTTGACCACACATTTTAGATGATATATTATGAAAGTCGTGCTCTAAATAAGTCCAAGATTAATTACACCACTAAATAAAAATAAATGATGGATATAGTCCATGAATTTTATATATGTCAGTATTATTTGGTTCTATCAATATTAGTAATATTTATAGATCATACAACCCATAAAAAGCTTCTGAATAAGGTGGTTGAAAATATGAGATTGATTTTATGGGTGCTCCTACTTTAAGAATTTTATTTAGATATATATGACAGAAAGCGGTGTGAGAACCCTATTGATAACCACTTATCATACTTGGACTTACCCCATATTGAAGTTTAAGAAAACAGAGAGATCTAGGAGGATTTACTAGATGAACATATCATTTTAATGATGGAATACCCTCAACCATGGTTGTCAGAAATTACCAATTATTTGTCCATTGGTGTTCTCCTCCTTGATCTATCCTATCAATAATGAAAATGTTTTTATTAGAAATAAGACACACTTTTTTATAGGATCCTCTATTGTTCTAATCACGTGGAGATGTAATAATTCGTCATTATGTTCTAGAGTTAGAATTTAAAGGGATACTAGAATCCTTTCATTCTTCTCTATTAGGGGGACATCATGGCCTGGATCACCTGATTACTAAGATATTCTAATTTGGTTTCTTTTGGATCACTATGTACAAGGATTCCTAGAGTTTCATTGAATTATGTGATAGATTCCAAGACATGGGAAAACATTGGGTGTAAAGAAGAAATTTTAAAACACCTTATTCTAAAAGTGGAAGTATTTTATGTTTGGGGCTTTAATTTTATGGGGCCATTACTAATATCATTCAGTAATATTTATATTATTATGTGTGTAGAATATGTTTCCAAATGGGTGAAAGACACTACCACAACACACAACATTGATAAATTTATCATTTTATTTCTTAATAAGAATATTTTTAGTTGGTTTAGAGCCCCTCAGGTTCTCATATATTATAGGGGAACTCATTTTGATAAATACATGTCAAAGAAAATATTGATGAAGTGTGAGGTGAAGTATAACATAGGAACACCTTACCATCCCTAATTTAGTGGTCAAGTGGTATTCTCCAACCAAGAACTAAAAAAAACCTCATGAATATGGTGTGTGCATCAAGAAAATATTGGGTGAAGAAGCTTGATGACTCCCTATGGGATTACAAGATGACTTATAAAACTCATTTGGGCATGTATCCTTTTCAATTGGTCTATTGGAATACATGCCACTTAATAGTAGAATTAGAGAAAAAGTAATAATTAGAGTTTAAATATTTAAATTTTAATTATAAAACTACTAAGGAATATTAAAATTTACAATTGTAAAATCTCACTGAAATCATGAGGGAGGCATATTATAACACCTCTATCCATAAAGAGAAGAAAAAGGTAGTCCATGACCATATGATATCTTGGAAATTGTTTCAACTCAGTGATAAGGTATTTATTTTTAACTCATGGTTGTGTCTATTTGAAGTAAATTTAAATTCCTAGTGGTCTAGGAACTTTTATGTAATTAAATATTTACACCATGATATGATAGAGATCACTAGAGATGATTTCACAACCATTGGAATTGAAAAATTTATTTCACACACTTTTTTGCATGAATAAGTTGACTAGATATCCATGTGCCATAATATCACTCACACACCAAGGTATGGAGATTTATAAGGCTTTTTCCCATTTTGGTGGTGTTATAGGGGTTTATTTATCTTCTTAGTATTTTATTTGACTAGTAACAAAGCCCAAAAAGACTTACAGTTCAAAAGTTATGGCTATCAGAATCTTGAAATTTTTTGCGTGCAATAGCTTGCGTGGAGCACCTCCACGGAGCACCTGCTTAGAGAACCTAATCAAAGAACCAACTCAGAGAACCTATGTGAAGAACCTTTACAGAGAACTCATGTGGAGAACCAACTTCTCCCATGGTCCTAAATTTTCCTATAAATAGGACCCTTGGACTCCTCATTTATAGAGGCTAGAAGACCTAGAGATACCCCAAATATTTTCTCTCCTAAGTCTCTATCCCAAGTACTAGACACCCTTAGGTAGTTTATAATGATTTAAAATTATATGAAATCAATCAAAATTAAGTTTAATTAAGTTACCAAAGGTCTAGAACATCATTGACCATCGAGAAGCACCTGTGCAAATTAGCCTATGTGGAGCGACTGCACAGTGAACCTCTAAAAAGAACTTTCTCAGAGCATATACATGGAGAACCTATGCATAGTACTTTCATGGAGAACCACCTTCACCCAAGCTCTTGAATTTTCCTATAAATATCAGCCTTGAGCTTCTCATTTATAGAGGTTGGAAGACCCAGAGACAACTTAAATCTATACTCTCCCAAGTCTCTCTCCCAAGTCCTTGAGACCCTCAGGTAGATTATTATACTTTAAAATTAGAGGGAATAAATCCAAAGGAAGGGTAATTAAGATAAAAAATATATATAACATCAATGGAATTCATGAACCACCTTCAAAGAGAAGGCTGTGTAGAGCAGCCTTCATGGAGCACCTATGTAGATAACCTACATGGAGCACCTATGCGAATAATCACATGGACCATCCTACAAAGATAAACATGTGCATAAAATCTTATTTGAAACAAATTTACATGTAAAATATCCCTCTCTTAGGATAATCACCTGTGCTAGCCCTATAACTCAGGCTAAATACCTGTTCTATTCCTCTCACTTGGGCTAATCACTTTTTCTAGCCCTATAACTCGGGCTAAGCACTTTTTATAGCCCTCACATGGGATAACCACATTATATATCCCTATAACTTGGGATAAATGGATTTTATAGACCTAAATTTGGATAAGAACCTTTTATAGCCCTATCAATTAGGCTGAGCACCTGTGTTATCCTTATAAATTGGGATAAGTACCTTTTCTATCCCTCTCACTTGAGCTAAACACCTTTGCTAGACCTATAACTTGTTCTAAACACTTTTTATATCCTTAACTTGGTATAATATCCTATGATAGCCCTATAACTTGGGATAATAACCTTTATTATCCCTCACCTGGGAAAATCACCTTTTTTGGCCTTATAACTTAGGCTAAGAACTTTTTCTTTCACTCACATGGGCTATGCACCTGTGCTAGCCCTATAAATTGGGATAAGAAACTTTTTAGCCACTACTTGGGTGAAGAACCTATGCTATCCCCATAACTTTGGCTAATAACTTTTTATATACCTCTCACATAGTATAAGTAATTTTTCTATCCCTCACTTGGTCTATGTACCTTTTCTATCTATATAACTTGTGGTTAACACCTTTACTATCCCTCACTTGGTCTAAGAACCTTTACTAGACCTATAACTTGATCTAAAAAAAAATTTAAGACCTTAATTGGGATAATCACCTATGATATCCCAATAACATGGTCTAATAACCTTTTGTATCGCTCACATGGGATAATCACCTTTTATATCCCTCACATGGGCTAAGCACATGTGCTAGCCCTATAACTTTGGCTAAGCACCTTTTCTATCCCTCACTTGGGCTAAGCACCTTTGCTAGACCACACTTGGGATAAGAACCTATGAAATCCATATAACTTAGGATAAGTAGATTTTCTATCCCTCACTTGGGATAAGCAATACACTATCCCTCTAACTTAGGCTAAGCACCATTTCTAGCCCTCATACTTGGTCTAAGCTCCCTTGTTAGACCTCACTTGGGATAAACACCTCTGTTACCCATCTAACTTGGTATAATATCCTTTTCTAGCCCTAACTTGGGCTAATAATATTCACTATCCCTCACTATATCCATGGAAAAATGCACATAGGTCCCATATCTGGGAATAAATTCATTCCTTATACACCTAGGGTTGAAATAATCCCTTAGTTTTGGACCTCAAAATAGGTGTAAGCCATAATCTTAACAATCTCCCTTCATCATATTTTGAGTATAAGGGAGGGGGGAGAAACATGAGCATCCTATTAGGTGTAATCTCCAAACAAAATTCAATTACCCATGGTTTGAGATACTCCTTATTTTTCTAGATACAAAGGAATTATCCTTGGTGTAAGCCCTAACCAAACCTACAAATCACCATAAGTAAAGATCCTTCTCATGGCTCCAAAAACATGGGCTTCCTCCTAGGTGTAATACCCAAACAAAACTCTAAATTGTCATGATTAAATATCCTCCTCATGGTTTCAGAAAAATGGGAATCCTCCTAGGTGTAATCCCTAACCAAACGTTCATATCACATGGTACACTTTCATGTGATGTGACTGATCTTCTACTATATCTTGTTTCTCACATCAAGTATGACTCACGTGGGGTTAGAGATCTATGATGTTCATAAAATCAGCATGATCAAAGTAACTTCACTGTGGGCATATCTTATTGAGGTTTAAGTCCCAACCATCCCATTGAACTACATGTATTTTAATTCCTATCTTTAGTAGGATACGTAGGACGCCTCTTTGTGGTCCAAACCCAATGTAATTTTCCATTTACCCATTTCATTGAACTACATGGGTTTTGATTCCTATTTTCACAAGATATGCAGGAAACCTATTTGAGGTTCAATCCCAACCCCAAAACACCGACTACCCCCCTCAATGATAATAAACTCCATAGAGACCAACTATGCGAATTTAAACCAAAGCATCATAAAATTAACAAGATAATGATGGGGAAACTCTATAGGTTTATGTTATACACATGGTCTCGATAATATTATTTGCATAGTGGTAACCACTCCCACACTGGGATTTGGTAAGGATTCATGAATACATCTTAAATCTATAAGAGAGTCCCAAATTAGAAAATAATTCTCCCCAAAAGGATGTGATGATCTTGACCTACCATCCACTCTACCAACATGTTTTCTAATATGTCACTAGAAAATTCATAGTGACCACTAGAATTTATAAATAAGGTCTTCATTAACTCAAAATAAGTGTAGTCTTGAAATTTGTTGAAGTTTCCATTTAAAAAATGGTGAATCTGACATGAGCGATTGTGCAACCATACTCAACTACCCACAATCAATCATCAGACCCTAAATTTTAATCGAAAACAAAAATGGAGAACCCAAAGTGAATCCTTTAATAGTATTAAGCCTATCACATATGAAAAGGACCATTTTTACATCCTTTAAACATGAATATGATCAATCAAACCTATAAAATTATATATCACATTTCACTGATGAGTACCTTGTTTGTATTTCTATTCTAGGGACATTCAGGATTTCATACAATCCTAATGGAATTTCCAAATGCTCCAATGAATTACAAAATAATTGTACTAGCTTGTAATACCCAAAGGACATCCCAAGACACTGTGCATAATTGGTGGACATTCCAAAATAATTCATGAATTCGATGAATACCATGGACTCACGGACTTAACATACACTATCATTAATTTAGAACCTCTAGTGCTAGGTGGTGAATTCCTTGGTACAGTGATATCATCACAATAGTTCCATCCCAACAATGGAAACAACTCCTGAATGTCTCTATAGGATTAATTTCCATGGGTTGTCTTATCAACAATGGGTTGATAAGAATTAAGTGGAAATAGTTTCCATATCCAATAGTTTTAGGATCCTATCCACAGAGTATAAAAACCCATTATATCCCTATCAAGTTGAGTATAACATCAACCACATCATAGTGACAACCTAGGAGCTTCCCCGGAGGGCCCTTATCCACCATGGTCATCATCACCAATGTGAAGACCTAATTCTATAATAAATTTCAAAGGAATATATGCCTGTACTAAGAATAAAGATTCATGCATCCAAGAGGAGTGACTACTTAGGGTAGCTAGCTACAATAACCCCAAATTATGTCCATGTACCTACTACATCTAAGACCTATGAGGTCCATCATTGCATTCCAACAGTAGATCAAGGCCAATTATAGGTTATTTCTATCAAGAATATTAAAACATATATATAGATTTCCTTAATGAAAAAAAATTCCTAGAGAAAACCCCATCCTATAGGGATAGGGGAATTTGAATCATTTTTAACATTGTAATCACCTCCAGTGTCATCAAGTGAGTAGGAATGGACTATGATTCCAAAATTATCCTTTGAGGGAATAAATACGTCCAGTTTCATGTTTCAAATTAGTAAATTTCATCTCTTCTGGACTAAATGAGGATGAAAACGATGAAACTGTTGGAAAGGATACCAGTGTGGAAACATTAATTACACAACCATCACCTGACCATAGAGAAACCATCTTAGTAGAAGATAATTTTGCTCAGCTCAAAGCTCAAATAGTATAACTTCAACATGCCAATGCCGATTTACTCTATGGAAGAAAATTATTTGAGTATATTTATCATATTGAAGATGTTGAACCTATTTCAACTGAGCCTCTTCAACATGGGATGGTTTTTCAACCCATAATGGTAGAATCAATACCCCCTGTCAAACTAAGATTATTTCAATCAGCCCATTTTACTACAGTTATGATTAATTACCAAGTGTTCCAACCACTGGTAAGAAATATGCTACCAGCTCAGAAAACTCATGTGAGGTTAACTCATATCAAGATATTACAAGAATTATTGGATTCCCTTATTTCTTGGATGGATTCCCTTGAGGGATAATGTTCACTGGTAGAACGACAGAGTAGGATATATCTTGAGTGGGTGGACTTGACCCCCCCTCCTAACTTTAGGAACCCAAAATTCTCATAGTTCAATAGAATGGATGATCCAGAACAATCTCTCACTAATTTATCTTCCCAGTGTGGCCCAATATTGGGAACCTTTGAACAATAAGAGGATACCACACTCCAATTATTTTTGAATACCTTGGGAGGATCTGCCTTTTCTCAGTATAATAATCTTTCACCCTAAGCTATTTTTAGATAGGGATATCTCTGTCAATAATTCCTTTTTCCAATTCAGCTCTATACTGAGGAAAAATATAGTCCTTGAACTCTATAATTGCAAGTAGTTAGAAAATGAAGGATTCATGTATTTCATTACAATATAAAAGATTTTGACATATTCCATTGAAACAAAAATTCCTTACGAACAATTATTGGAGATATGTGTGGAAAACCTATAGGATGAGTTGTAAACTACACTTATTCCTTTGAAGTACCCTGGTGGTTTCCAATCATTTTCAACAGTAGCATAAAATACATAGGATGCTATTAATATAACCAAGAAAAGATATTATCAAGAATCACCAACACAAATATGGAATCCAAGAAAAGCTAAAATACCCACTCTCACCCTAAATATAAAAAGGAGGAGGTTACATGACCTTGAAAGTAGGAAGGATAAAATTTATTTCTTCTATAAAGACAAGGTTCCTTGGTACTTCAACATTTTTTTGGAAGATAACTTGATCGTGCTTACATAAATAAATAATCCGAATGAAGTAGGGTAGGATGGCCATCCAAATTACTACCCTTACCATCGTATGTTTGGAAATATGATCCAATAATTCTTTTTCATGAAAGATATAATAAAAAACATGATCGAAAATAGTCAGGTGTCATTGGACAATCTAAAGGAACATGTGGAATATGTTTCAACCATTATCCCTAAAGAAGGAAAATAATTAATATGGGAACCATCCCACAAAATGAGAAAATGGTAATCATCCCACCAAATAGTCTAACAGGCACCATCCAACCAAATGAGAAAATGGTCACTATCCCACCAAATGATTAAACAAGAACCGACCTGTAAAATAAGATATTCAACTTAAGATGAGTACTGATTTAACTATGTCTCCATTATCATGGAATCAAAAAGGTCTAAAGATATCCCATTTGGTTCAGATAATCACATTATTGATAAGGATGATTTTACATTTCTATAATTTTATAAGTCTTACTAGGTTGTCTTTCCCTCTACTTCAAGAATTGGTGAAAAAGGGATCAATGATACCGTGTATACCTCTACAAAAGGAATTATTGAACCTGTTCATGAATCAGAGTGCATTATTGATGGATCATCTGTACAATTATAATAGAATATACAATCTTTGGGGTCCATGTCGAGACTCTCATCACCACACACCCATCCTAACACTAATAAAGGAAAGGTTTTTTACAATTTTATTCTTATATTCCCTTTGAGTATGACAAGAAAATATTTTATAAATAAGAGATCACTCAGTTTAAGTAATAGAATGAGTATATCCATGAATTAATTATAAATATTCTTTATGGATCATTTCCATATGATGTAATAACAAAATCCTCTTATAGATGTCCTCCTTGTAGTGAAGTACCCTATCCCATGGGGATGGGGGTATTTTCAAAATTTTCACCCCCTCACCAAGTGAATTCTAGACATTTTTATACCTCACCTAAGCCCATAGAGCTTGGGACATTTTCATATTTTAAATTCTCCAATCCTACTAGGTTGGACAAATTTCCGTATTTTCCACCTCATTGCCAAAATAATTTCAGATGTTGTTCAACCTCAGTATTTTCCACATAGCTTCAAAGAGATTCAAAGTTCCTTAATCTATGGGAGAATTCATCAATATCCAAGGAATCCAATGCTTCAACTTTTACCACTAATTGACTGAAATCAGGGAATTTCCCCCAATATCTAAAAATAATCCAGGTTCTTTTACCGATAGAGGAATATTTAATAGAATATGGAATCATTGTTTTCATCCATCTCTTGATGATAGACAAAGGAAAGTGTATTCATTCCAACTGGATCAAGCACCTATGTTTTTTTCCTATGCCATGGAAAATGATTTGATTGAGCTCCCATGGATTAAGTGACTTGAAGTGGAATATTTGAGAGAACATCCAAAATACTAGGTCCACCATTGATTGTTAGGACATAAAACCAAGAGGTTCTTTTCATTCAAGGATTGTATTTATAAAAGGATATATGTGAAGATATTGGATCCAATGACACCATATTTCCAATTCAACTATGCAGACATCCTAAGAAGAACATACAATGTTTGAATAATTTTCTGTAATGACCATATCTTAGCGATAAAAAATTATGTTCTATTCCTTTAAGTTTGAGAATGCAGTTACATACTTCACAAAGTCATTAGAGTACAACCTTCTCAAGCTTTCAAGGAAAAGAGTCCCGCATAGGAATTCATGAAAGATCATCCCAATTATTGTCTCTACAACTTAGTTTTGGGACATATAATTTAAGAATTCCTCATCTTAAAATATTTGACCTAAAAGAAAGTAGACAAAGGACTGATAGTGTTAGAGAATCCTAAGACTCATGCTACATGCATGCAAGTTATTATCACTCCACCATAATTTCACCATGCTTAATGAGTTATGTCTAAGGTCGTAGTCATATGAACCTAAATCGAAAGACACTAAGGTCCTAGTCATATGAACCTAAACTAAAAGATACCAAGATCCTAGTTGCACAACCTTAAACAGTATGAAAAAGTTTCTTTTAGCATGAACTTAAAAGGAATAAAATCCATCCTTGTCATATAATATTAAACTGTAGGACAACATCCTCACTATAAGACATTAAAATGCATAGTCCATATCCCTATCACATGACTTGAAACCATGTGATGCTTCGGCCCTCACCCTAGGGGACCTACCTTTGATGAAAATCTCCAACTACACCCCTTTTTGTGACTATGTAAATCTTTATTCCTAATTTCACGGAATACAAAGTGACACCTAGACCCCATGTCTTAGGAAATGCTGCATGTTGTTCCCCATGAACGAGTCTATATTCACTATTATTTTTCCCTGAGGCCTCTATTCACATCAGGATGATTATTAATGGCTAGAAAATCTATCTCAACCTCACCATTAGTCAAATACACGAGTCCATAAACTATATAATCCATTCATCCTCACCATATGACGTTAAACCATGTGTCCAAATTCCTTACCATAAGACTTAAAACTGTAGGGTTAACCATTTTTCCTTGTAACATGACTTTAAACTACACAAAATTTGGTATAGATCACATGAACATAAATTTATTTAAGATATCATTGAAAAAATGAACTTAATTATTAAAAAAGATTCCCCCATTACATCTTGAGTTCCATCTTCATCCATTATGAGGTTTAAATGAACCTTCCTTTCAATCAGGGTCCATTCCTCCTACCCAGATAACATGTTTATCAAGTGATGGTATAACCATGGAATTTTCCAATACCTTTTGAACACCCATTAATCCACCCAACCCACTTCATAACTTTTAATTTCCGAATTATAAAATTCCTTAAGTCAATTGATCCTCTTAGTTCATGCTTGCATAAAAATATTGGTAATGGGGATTTATTGATCCAAAGGGACCCCTCTAGAAAATGCTGGTGAATATCACAGTTGTCAATTGAGCATTTGAAGTATCCCCTAGGATAAATTTTGGTCTTGGAGGAAAGGTCCACTTAAACCCCATTCACTATCCATTGAATCAGCATGGAATTAGTTTTCCTCCATTACTAATGGTCATTCTACTCCCCCCAGTCTTCAGTATTTGATTCAAAAATCTAATAACATTATTTACATTATCCATTTTCCCATGTTTAAGGGGATCATGAATATTTTTTTGTTTTATTCCATCATACTCAGTAGCTGATATTAAAGAGCCTCTAATTGGTCTATACTACATGACCTTGAACTAAATAGAATGTTCCAGTCTATGAGAACCAAATTTCTTACATACGAGTTAGATCTACATAAGATCCCCCATAATATGTTCATTTATCTATAAGATTATGCAAGGATGAGATTACCCCCTATATAAAAACACCCCAAACAATGAAAGGTATTTCTAAAGTTTCTATGCATAATGTTCACGTTAGTTCATCCTATCTTGATTACATGATGTCAAACTATACAAACATTTGTCTTCACCCTATTATGTTTAACTTCATTTTCATTATCTTCACCGCATGACATTAAACTGCGTGGTCATAATCCTCATCGTATGATGTTAAAATGTGTATCAAACATACCCATCATAAGATCTTAAACTTCATGGTAAACATCCTTATCACATGACATAAAATTATGTGTTGTTGTGTCCCTAACCTAAGAGGACCTCCACTCTTGGTTCCAGTATCCTACCGCACCACTTAATAAAACTATGTGTATCTTGATTCCCATACCATGAGATACTTAGTGATGCTTGAATATTATATTTTAGGATCAACCATGAATTTTCACCACTTCTAACCATGAACCTCTATGAGATCCAAATCCTTGTAGAGATTCTTGATTTTATTAAAATAAAATTCCCCCACATGTTCCCTATCATTCAATCTAGTGTGGTTTAAATAATTTTCCAAGTTTTATCTTGTTTATCACACCGAGAATGACTCATGTGAGCTTAGAGGACCTGAAGATTCAGTTTGACTATAGTTATTGAGATACATGTTTTATTCCAATACAGGGAACATAGTTTGGGGTTCATAATTTTAAATTTACTTATACTAGTCTGTGCAGTAATAATATAAACTACATTTCAACCTTTTCCATACCATATGAAATTAAACTACATGATCACTTTCCATGCCACATGACCTTAAAATATGAGGTATAAGTCTATCCTATATGACTATAAACTACTCAGGGTGGGAAATTTACTATGGTCCCTTTCTCCTCTATATGAGATCTTAATCTATATAGAAATATTTAGAAGAAAAACCTTATGTACCTTAAAATATTAATTCCCCACCTTCTATGTATGATATAGATCTTCAAAATATATCCAAACACATATTCTTTCTTTTATAGCCCCTTCCAAAAATAAAATTCCCATTTCTCTACATATGAGTTAGATCTGTGTTTGAGACCATTTTATTCCAAGAACTATGTATGGATTGATTCTTATTACAATGAGATACATATTAATTCTAGTATTTCCTATCATAAGACTCGCTAAAAACTTCTAGTCTAAGATTTGTGACCTTAAAAAATAGTAACATTTGGTCTAATATGTGTGACCATAAATAATAGAAACCTTTGGTTGAATCTATAAAACCTTAAACTTTATCCTTTTATGGTCATAGTTTCAAGATTGTAAACTACAAATAAAAAGAATATATGGTTGTATCTCTTCTTTATGAGATTGTGTTCATTACACAGTGGCATAAACTTTAGGGTTCTTGAACCCTTCTTGAATATTCATATTACCCATGAACCCATTTTATATCTTTGATGTTTGATTTAACACCAAAAAAATTCCTTGAGTTTATATACTCCTCTTGGAACCTATCAACCTTGAGTCGATTAATCCTATTAGTTCTCTCTTGTGTGGAAAATTTGGTAATAGATATTTATTGACATGAAAGTACTCCTATGGGATTTTATGGTTAAAAAAATAGTTTTCTGCAATGCCTATGAAGTGACCCATAGGGGAAATTTTGGTCCGGAGGAGAAGTATACCTGAACCCCATGCATCATCTATTGAACGAGTGTAACCTTAGTTTTTTACCATTACTAATGGATATTATATTCTCAATATTATAAAGTTACAATTTATTTATACATTCATAGGATATGATTTAAACCATCCATAACCCAACTATTTTACATATTCAAGTACCATCTATGTTACACATTCATGCATGGTTTCCACTTTCAAAGAAAGATTATGACATTATATTATTGAGTACCATTATATTTGGGTGTGATTCTCCTTTAGATATCCTGAATAATTAAGTAGATATTATCCTTTTGAAAACTCTTATACACCACATGGTCTAAGAATCAGGACCTTAAACTATTTTTAAGTCTTCTTAGAAACATTTTTTTTGGTGTGAGGCCCTCTCTTCATGTTGGATTCTGATATATTTTTTTCAAACAAAAAAAACATCCCTGGTACACACACCACTCGAGTAAAAGATTAATTACCTTCAAATTAATGCCTAATATTTCATATATATAGTCTATATTGGATTAGGTACCCTCTATTGACACTGGAAATTCTCTTTCCCCTTTCCTTACAGGCTTTCTCATTTAATGGTCAAAGCTGTCCGTCCTAAAATCTCAACTATATTGGACTGGCTTAAAAGACCTTAAACTTTCACTGGAAAGATACATAGTACTCATCGGGTTGAAAAACCTCAAATGGAACCTTTTTAAAAATTAAATTTTCTACTTTCTAGGAACACACCCCACAAAACATTAGAAAAAAATGAGCATTATAAATAAAATAAAAAGGCATAAAACTTGTCATGATGAAAACCCACAAAGGGTGTCCTGAAAAAAAAGACAAGTTCCTACCTACTAAGTATCCCCACTGATGGATAAGAAAAAAGTTAGGATGAAAATAAAAATACATAAATCTCATAGGGACCATCATTTGGCCCTAGAAAAAATTGAGATATTCTCACTAGGTCCATTGACCTAGGAAAAAATTAGAACATGTTTTTTACCCTCAAGATTTTTTTGAAGGTACCAAGTCCTAATTTTCAAGAATAAAATCTATATGATGCATGGTATATCTTAAATGACCTTAAAATTCTTAGATAGGACCACCCCATGTGGCCTTATGTTTTAACATGATATTTATATTCATGCAACATCCCCATGGAAACTTGGGTCCCTATCCATGAGCCTATGGTAAAGGGAAGATATCTCATCTCTTATGTATGATCATGATCTAAATAAGATCTTTTATCATATATATATTAATCAATGAACCTATTTTTAAAATTCTATCCCTCCATGTATAAGAATGATCCACATAATATTCTATTTAACAAAAAATACATGTGTATCAATTCCTACTCTCGTAAGATATGTAGTGATGTCCAAATATCCTATCTCAGATCCAGCCACAAATCAACTTTTATTCCACCCCTTTTTCATTATTGTAATCTAGATCTTTCCTAATTTAGGATATTTAAGCCTTTACTTGGGATTAATCATATCGGAAACTCAAAATTCCTTGATTAAATTCTTCCTCTTGGTAACCCAAATTCCTTGAATCAATATTATCTTCTTTGTGACACCCAAAATCCTTGAGTTGTGATCCACATTTTTGAATGTATCCTCCCATTCATGATATTGATCAAAACCCCACTATATGATTTAGGAATGCATCAAAGTTTCTTAAATTTTCCTTAGAATAATATTCTTTTCATTCCAAATGAATCCAATTCTAGGGGGGACTTTGATTGCATTGAAAAATTCATGCCACTGAATTTTCCAAATGCAGTTGACCGGATCTCCATGTTCCATAAGGTTACTCACACACTAATGGATTGATATTATTTGGAAATATTTATAACTATAGTTGTGTTCTATGGGTTTATTTCTATTTTTTAGGTTTTAATTTTATTGGCCATAGATCCCAAATGGACTTATGGTTTAAAAGTTATGGCTGTTGGAAGTTTGACATTTTTTGTGTAAAGTATCCTTCATATAGTAGCCTAAGAGGAGCACCTGCATGGAGAAACTATATGGAGAACCTAAAAGTATCACCTACATGGATAAATTCCTTTACTTAGGGTCCAGAATTTTCTTATAACCAGGACCCTTGGGATTGTCATTTGAAGAGGCTGAAAGAACCAGAGACAGCTTGAAGCTTTGCTTTCCCAATTCTCTCACCCAATTACTTGAGAACCTTAGGTATCTTATCATGATTTAAAATTAGAGGTAATTAATAAAAATTAAGGGTAATTAAGTTAATAAAATTCTAGAACATCAATGAACTTTGTGAATTACCTACACAGAGCAACTTATGTGGAGCACCTGCGCGAAGCAGTCTGCACGGAGTAGCCTATGGGGAGCAGCCTGCATGGAGAACCTAAAGGGAGGAACCTATGTAGAAAACCCTACATGGAGAAACTATGTGGAAATCCTATGTGAGGAACCTATGTGGAAAAACCTATGTGTGGAATCCTTCATGAAGCACCTGTGCAGAGAATCTATCCCTCACTTGGGCTAACCAGCTGCACTAGCATTATAATTTGGGCTAAGTACCTTTGCTATCCCTCTCACTTGGTCTAATAACCTTTTCTATCCCTATAACTTGGGTTAAGAAAATTTTATAGCCCTAAATTAGGCTAAGAACTTACTCTAGACCTATAAATTGGGATAAGCACTTTTTCTCACCATCACTTGGGATAAACACATTTTTTAGCCCTATCACTTAGGATAAACACCTTTTCCAGCCTTATAACTTGGTCTAAGTACCTTTTATATCCCTATCACTTGGGATAAACACCTTTTATATTCCTATAACTTTGTATAAGAACTTTTTATATCCTTAAATTGGGATAAGAACCTATTATAGCCCTATAAATTGGGCTAGGCACATTTGATACCCCTCACTTGGGCTAAGTACCTTTGCTACCCCTATAAATTGGGCATAGAACTTTTGTTATCCCTCACATGGGATAAGCACATGGGATAAAACTATAAATTGGACTAATAACCTTTGAAATATCTCACTTGGGATAAGAACCCTCACTATCCCTAGAACATGGTATAAGCACCTTTTCTAGCTCTCTCACTTGGGATAATCACCTTTTCTATCCCTCACTTGGGATAAGTACCTTTGCTAGCCCTATAACTTGGGATAATCACTTTTTCTATCCCTCACTTGGGATAATAACTTGCACTATCCCTATAACTTGGGCTAAACACCTTTTTTATCCCTCACTTGGGATAAGTACCTTTACTAGCCATATAAATTGGGATCAACACTTTTTCTAGCCCTCACTTGGGCTAAACACCTACACTAGCCTTATAACTTGGGATAATAACCTTTTATATAACTCACTTGGTTTAAGAAGCTTTACTAGCCCTATAACTTGGGATAAGTACCTTTTATATCCCTTAATTGGGCAAAGAACCTGTGCTAGCCATATAACTTGGGCTAAGAACATTTTCTTGCCCTATAACATGGGATAAGAACCTTTTCTAGCCCTCACGTGGGATAGGAACCTACAATATCACTCTAAATTGGGATAAGAACCTTATTTATCCCTCCTACTTTGGATAATCTCCCTTTTGATCCCTGACTTGGGATAAACACCTCTGTTATCCATCTAACATGGGATAAGATCCTTTTCTATCCCTCAATTGGTATAATCATCTTCGAAATCACTCACTAGGGATATGGACCAATTCACCTAGCTCCTATATCTTGAAATCAATTCATTCCTTATTCACCTAGGGATTAAATAATCCTCTAGGTTTGGGAATCCTAATAGGTGTAAGCCCCAATATTAACAATCTCCCTTCCTCATTTTTTAGTAGACGGGGGTGGGGGGTGGGGGGACTAAGAAACATGGGAATCCTCCTAGGTGTAATCCCCAACCAAAAATTAAATTACCCAAGAGTGATGATACTTATCATGGTTCCAAATACGTGGGAATCCTTCTAGGTGTAAACCCTAACCAAACCTCAAAATCACCATGAGTTGAGATCCTCATCATGGTTATAGAAATGTGGGTATCCTCTTAGGTTTAAGCCCCAACCAAACCTATAAATCACCATGATTTGAGACCCTCCTTATGGTTATAGAAACATGAGAATACTCCTAGGTGTAATCCCCAAACAAACTGTAAAGACCCAGAAATTTCAAGGAATTTTTTTTCTTAATTTATTTGTAATTTTACAAGAACGCAGTTTCTGACGGCGCCTGATTCCGAGGCCCGGTGTGCCCGGAATCAATTTCCGAAGTTTAGCTCGGGTACGTTCAGTGAACGAACAAGCGGGTTTTTTCTAACTTTTGAACCGGTTCTCGAAATCTAAATCCGAGGGCACTGATGAAATCGCAGCACCGGTAATTTCTTAGGAACACCTATTCCGGAGATGCATTTGTGCAGGTGGAGAAGTTAAATTTGTGGATTAAATGAGGAATGAATAAAATTGTAAAAAAAATTTATTTTTAAGTATAAGGTGGTTTTATCCTACATGGGGAAGTTGGGATGGAACCTAACTACCCATGTGAGGATAAATTTAAGGATAAATGTGAGGTGGGGCCCACATGAGCCCCAACCTTTCACATTCCCATAACTCCCATAAACTCCCCCTTTAAACTTGTTAACTCCCTTTAATTAAGTAACTCTTCCACTTTTTTTTAATTTGCCAACCTACCTCTTAATTAATTAAACAACTCATGGTTTAATTAATTAAGTGAATTGGATTTGAATTTTGTAAATTTGAATGCATGGCATGGGTAAATAAAATAAGGTGGAGCCTTATTTTATTTTGGTTGAATTGTTGTGTTAAGAGAAAGGGAAGAGAGCTCTTGAGTTTTGAAGAACTTCTTCCTCCGAAGAAGAATGCTTCATATCCTTTGTTGAAGAACGTGAAGAACACCAAAGATTCGACGAATAACTCCATCTCATCTTGCATCTTCTCTCCACGTCGGAGGAAGCGAGACGCCTCATTCTTCATCGGGCGAACACCGACGACGCTTACGGAACCTCGTTCTGCGACGTCTTTTTCCGCAACAAACCTCGATCAACGATTCCATCAAGGTAGGGGTTTGAATATATGTTCGTGAATATTAGAGCGTTCTTCGTAATATTAGCCACTTGATATCAATTAACAGGAGGGGGCCAGACCGCACAAACAAGACCGACCCTCCTCCCTTAATTCTGTTGTTGACCTTGTTGTGGTTTGGAACGGAGATAGCGCGGTGCCGTCGCACCGCGTGGGATCATGCAGCAAGGATGCGCAGCGCCGTCGCACCACGCCGGAGAATCATGAAAACACCGCGGTCGGAGCGGGGCCGTGGCGCCGTCGCGCCGCGCTGGTCGGATCAAGGTTGCGGCGGAGCAGGGAGCGGGGGCCGGCTTCCGGCCGCCAGCATCGGAGCAGGGGGACGGGACCGCGCCGGTTCCGTGGCAGCAGCAGCCAGCCGGCCGGATCAGGCCCGCCAGTTAGGGGAGAAACCGGGGGTTCGTAACCCCCGGCTGGAAGGGAGGAGCGGCCCCCACGTGGGGGTTACGTTTAATTAAACAGGGGGGCAGCGTGCCCCCCCTTGTCCGCCCAGATCGGTCACGCCGAGCTAGCCAGCAGACCGCGCCATCGCGCCGGGCCGGGACGCGCCAGTCGGGCCGGGCCATGGCCAAGCGGTCCGGACCCGGATCCGGTTCGGGTCGACCCAGGGGGTGTCGGGCCGGGTCGGTCCGGGCCCGAAACCCCCATTTTCGGACCTCTTCCGTTCTTTTGCCCATAACATGGGATACGGACCTCCGATCGACGCACCATCAGCTGCGATGTGATCCTTGGATCGAGACGGTCGTTTAGGTATATTACACTCAAGGTTTCGGAGAACATTAGGTTCGGCCGGGTAGGTTCGAATACGAAACCAACCGGGCCCTCAGAGCGGAAACGCTTATATCTCGAGCTCCGGACGTCCGATTGACGTGCCGTCAACTTTGTTGGATTCTTCTTGATGAAACGAAACATTTGGAATGATTCGCCTGAGTTTTGGATGCAATTGGATAGTGTCTAGGTTGGATTGTACCCGAAATCCAACCGGGCCCCTGGAACGGAAAAACTGATAACTTTCAGACCGGACGTCCGTTTGACGAACCGTTAGCGACGTTGGTGATCTCATTGAGAAACTATCCCTATGAGTATACCCTAGGAGAGTTTGGGGTATAGTTGAGATACGGCCGGGTTGGTTCGCACACAAAACCAACCGGGCCCCTAGGACAAAAGGCTAATAACTCACAGACTGGGCGTCCGTTTGACGTGCTGTCTATTGCGTTGAGACCCCTATGATGAGGCAGTACATTGAGATACTTCTTAAAGGGACTTTATGATACTTGGAGTATCGACCTGTAGCTCGTGGAGAGGACCCTCCCGGAGATGAGCGTACAGAGTACGGAGACCGTGTAGCTGGCTGAGACCTGATGACTGCTTGTCCGATTCGATTCAGAGTGACTAGAATAGCCTAGTGGGGAGCACTACTTTGTGAGGTGGCAGACCCATGGTGGAGGATCACTACTTTTTTAGGTGGAAGACCCGTGGTACTCGACAGGAGGAGTACCTCTGTAGGCTATGAGGGGGAGCACTACTGTGTGAGGTGGCAGACCCATGGCGGAGGAGCACTACTGTGTGAGGTGGAAGACCCGCGGTACTCGACAGGAGGAGTACCTCAACAGTCTTAGGTTAGTGAGAAGTACCTCAGAGTTGTGACAGGATCACTGTACTTGTTAGAGACAGAGATCTTCAGCAGTTACAATTTTGAAAATGAAAATCATGGTTTGAGTTGAGTCTTCGACCTTTGTGTTTACCTCATGATTGAGATGAGTCACTTGATGACTTAGGTGTATGTATGGGAATATAACTAGGCAGTCGTTATCCTTTGATTTCATAACCTTTGTGTTTCCTCATGATTGACATGGGTTACTTGATAACTTAGGTATAAGTATGGGCTTATACCTAAGTAAGGGTTTTCTGTTGAAATCCTCTTTGTGGTTATCCTTGTTCGATTTAGTGAGACCTCGAGGGTCTCGGGGTCCCTACTAAGTATCGTATACTCACCCCTACACGGGCTATGCCCACACCTCGTTGTGTTGGTTGCAGACGACGGGCAGTGCTGACGGAGGCTGAGTGTTCGAGGACTGGACAGTACTCGGTGGTGGACTTCACGACATGACGATACTCGGAGGAGGTTGACGGGCGAGAGCGTTGAGGAGACTATCTGTACCTACCGTTCAAGTAGGAACCGTGGTGGAAGATCCAGGAGCTGCGCTATCTATACCTACCCTTCAGGTAGGATCCGAGGTGGACGACCCAGGAGCTGCTTCTTTTCTTCCAGCTTTTGTGTTTTCTGTTGTTCTTCCTTTCAGTTGTAGCTGCACTTCTCAGATGGGTTTGTATTCTGGCCCACTTACTTTTCATAACTTCCTTTTTTTACTTAGTGTTTTTCTTCCGCTTGTACTCTGTGGTGTTTTGTTTACCTTTATAAAGTCAATTCCTTCCCAGTTTATCGGGATTTACGCCTTTGGTGCTAGTCGCCAGCCCCTGGCCTATGGAAGGCGGGCTTGGGGTAGTCACGACACGGGCCCCGTGGACGGTTCGTGACAAACTGGTATCAGAGGAGTAGGTTCTACCGCAGAACTTATAACTCTGATATTTTCTTCTGTGAAGCAATAGTGTTAAGGGTACCGAGTGTGGTTTTCAGTTCAGGGAATCCAGTGTTGGTGCGGGCGGCCGATGTATCCATACTCCAGGACCCTGACAACTGATTTCCGACTTTGTGCATGAAAACACTGATTGCGTGTGTGTTTTCAAAGGTTTTCCCTTAAAACAGCTCAAACCAGGTCAGATCACCAGGTGTAAATCGTTTGACAGTGTCACGTTTGTTTCTTTCAGGATGCCTCCCCGCAGACGACCAGCTAGAGCCCCGAGAGTTGTACGTACTGACAGCCCGCCGAGCGATGTGGCCTCAATATAGGTCCCTATCCCAGTTGAGGCACCAGCGGTACTACTACCCGTTGGGCCACCGATGCCACCAGCCCTAGCAGTAGAGGGTGCACGTCGCTTGAGCACACTACACGAGTTCCAGCGCCAGAGGCCACCCAGGTTCATGGGAGAGATGGACCCACAGGTGGCTGAGGATTGGCTGGAGGCTGTGGTGAGAGTCTTCAGGCTAGTGGGGATGTCAACAGACTTCATGGTGATCCTTGCTGCCAGCCTTCTTCAGGCAGAAGCAGGAAGATGGTGGAGCCTGATGCTCCAGATGCATGATGAGGCGACACTTCTGTGGGCAGACTTCGAGAGCCTGTTTCGGGCAGAGTTTGTACCAGCCACCCTTCGAGCAGTGCGTAAATAGGAGCTGCTGCATCTAAAGAAGGGTAGCATGATTGTGGCACAGTACTCAGCAAGGTTCACAGACCTCTCGCGCTACTCCGAAAATATGGTACGAGACCCATTCTTCCGGACCCGAACCTTCGAGAAGGGGCTCCGGCGAGAGATTATAGCTTCTGTTGTTTCTCATAGCATCCTGACGCAGACAGGAGTGTTGGAGTGAGCCCTCTTAGTGAAGAGTTTCCTTGCTGAGCAGTATCCAGCAGTAGGACCCACCACTAGCTGGCATGTGGTAGAGTATTCTGTAGTAGGCAGTAGACAGATGACGCAGAGGTCCAAGAGGACCATACCTATAGGTGGTCGACCGCATGACTCAGGGTCAGTAGTGCAAGGCACCAAGGGGAATGATAGAGCCACACCTGCCATGCAGTGTTACTCCTACGGCGGTATTGGTCACATGGCACATGAATGTTCGACCTGCCATGCAGATGACCAACAGTTAAATGAAGAACCTCCTAGGCAGAGGCAAAGGTTCGATCGAGGCGGGCCGCTAGGAGCAGAAGGCTGAGGGAGGGGAGATGGCTGTGCAGCTGGAGGTGGACGACGCTTCGAGGTGTTTCCACCACCACCACCAGGAGGTCCACCCCGACCACAGGGAACAGGTGGACATGGTAGAGCTCAGCTTCAGGTAGTATAAGCATGCGACTATAGAGCTCCAGAAGCAAGTGGACAGGAGTGGAACTAGTGGTTTCCTTTTGTTCGTCGTACTTCTAGTTCTATGTTTTTATTACATTTGTGTCTTTGTACTATGAGCTGCAATAATATAAAGACACTTACCTTCGTGACATTTTATTCCTTCCTTTTTGAGTACTAATAGGTTCCGGTTTAAACTATTGACTTGACCCTCACTTTCGAGATTCCTACTGGAGGAGACCCAGTTACCTCACGCTGATGCCGACAGTGTGACTCGACCCTTAGAGACGAGAGTGATGGTTGGATCTCTTGGTAGTAACTATGAGGCCTTACGACGTCGTCCATGGCATGAATACATCAGTCATGTCCGGATTGACTGTATTAGGCAAAGAACGTGGTTCATCCAGGGGATGAGACCAGGTTTCTCTTTTCGGAAAAGAAGAAATATTAGCAGCTCTTGTGGGACCAAATATGGTCCAGGCCACGACAAAGAAGGTCCAGGTAATCCAAGAGCGGATGAGGATAGCTCAGAGCTGACAAAAGCCTTATGCTGACAAGAGGCAGAGACCACTAGAGTTCGAGGATGGCGACCATGTTTCCTTACGGGTCTCACCTCGACGTGGAACTACGGAGATTTGGCTGAGGCAACAAGTTATCTCCGTGCTTCATTGGACCCTTCAAGGTCCTCAGCAGAGTAGGCGAGGTGGTTTACCACTTGACCTTTCCACCTTAGTCGCACCGGGTGCATGAAATCATCCACGTACCTTGGCTGAGGAGATACATACATGATCTTTCACATATCATCGACCTCAGGGAGTTGGACGTAGATGACAGGGCGACATGCGCGAATATTCCAGTGGAGATCGAGGATCAACAGGAGCGGGTCCTACGTGAATGATCGATTCCTCAGTTGCACTTTCACTGGCAGCACAGGAACCTCCAGGTGAGCACATGGGAGCGAAAGGCTCAGATGCGTGCTCAATACCACTTTTGTATCCCTAGTTTGTGTTAAGCTTCACGAGGACGTAAATCCCTGAGGTGGGAGTAATGTAAAGACCTAGAAATTTCAAGGGAATTTTTTTTCTTAATTTCTTTGGAATTTTAAAAGAACGCAGTTTCTGACGGCGCCTGATTCCGAGGCCCAATGTGCCCGGAATCAATTTCCGAAGTTTAGCTCGGGTAAGTTCAATGAACGAATGAGCGGGTTTTTCTAACATTTGAACCGGTGCTCGGAATCGAAATCTGAGGGCACCGATGAAACCGTAGTACCGGTAATTGCTTAGGAACACCTATTCCGGAGTTGCTTTTGTGCGGGTGGAGAAGTTAAATTTGTGGATTAAATGAGGAATGAATAAAATTGTAAAACAATTTTATTTTTAAGTCTAAGGTGGTTTTATCCTACATGGGGAAGTTGGGGTGGAACCTAACTACCCATGTGAGGATAAATTTGAGGATAAATGTGAGGTGGGTCCCACATGATCCCCAACGTTTCACATTCCCATAACTCTCATAAACTCCTCCTTTAAACTTGTTAACTCCATTTAATTAAGTAACTCTTCCACTTTTTTTTAATCTGCCAACCTACCTCTTAATTAATTAAACAACTCATGGTTTAATTAATTAAGTGAATTGGATTTGAATTTTGTAAATTTTAATTCATGGCATGGGTAAATAAAATAAGGTGGAGAATTATTTTATTTTGGTTGAATTGTTGTGTTAAGAGAAAGGGAAGGGAGCTCTTGAGTTTTGAAGAACTTCTTCCTCTGAAGAAGAATTCTTCATCTCCTTTGTTGAAGAACGTGAAGAACACCGAAGCTTTGACGAAGAACGCCGTCTCATCTTTCATCTTCTCTCCATGTCGGAGGAAGCGAGATGCCGTATTCTTCATCAGGCGATCACCGACGACGCTTAACGAACCTCGTTCCGCGACGCCGGCTTCCGCGACGTCTTTTTCCGCGACAAACCTCGATCGATGATTCCTTCAAGGTAGGGGTTTGAATATATGTTCGTGAATATTCGAGCGTTCTTCGTAATCTTAGCCGCTTGCTATCGATTAATGGGAGGGGGCCGGACCGCACAAACACAGCCGACCCTCCTCCCTTAATTCTGTTGTTGACCTTGTTGTGGTTTGGAACAGAGATGGCGTGGTGTCGTCGTACCGCGCGGGATCATGCGACAAGGATGTGCGGCGCCGTCGCGCGACGCCGTTGAAGTCGAACTAGGTTGCAGCGCCGTCGCGCCGTGCTGGAGAATCACGAAAACACTGCGGCCGGAGTGGGGCCGCGGCGGAGGGGTGCTGCACCATCGCGCCGTGGCGGTCGGACCAAGGCCGCGACGGAGCAGGGAGCGGCGGCCGGCTTCCGGCCGCCGGCATCAGAGTAGTGGGACGGGACCGCGACAGTCCCGTGGCGGCAGCAGCCGGCCGACCGGAGTGGGCCGGCCGGTCAGGGGAGAAACCGGGGGTTCGTAACCCCCGACTGGAAGGGAGGAGCGGCCCCCACATGGGGGCCGCGTTTAATTAAACAGGGGGCAGCGCCCCCCCCCCTTGTCTGCCCAGCTCGGTCATGCCGAGCTGGCCAGCGGACTGTGCCAGCGCACCGGGCCACGCCAGCCGGGCCGGGCCACGCCCAAGCGGGCATGACCCGGATCCGGTTCGGGTCGACCCGGTTCGAGCCGACCCTGGGGGTCTCGGGCCGGGTCGGTCCGGGCCCGAAACCCCCATTTTCAGACCTCTTCTTGTATTTTGCCTATAACTTGGGATACCGACCTCTGATCGATGCACCGTCAGCTAAGATGTGATCCTTGGATCGAGAAGGTCGTTTCGGTATATTACACTCAAGGTTTAGGAGAACTTTGGGTTCGGCCGGGTTGGTTCGAATACGAAACCAACTGGGCTCTCGGAGTGGAAACGATTATATCTCGAGCTTCGGACGTCCAATTGATGTGCCGTTGACGTTTTTGGATTATTATTGATGAGAAAAAAGTTTTGGAATGCTTTTCCTGAGTTTTGGATGCATTTGGATAGTGGCCGGGTTGGATTGTACCCGAAATCCAACCGGACCCCTAGAACGGAAAAACTGATAACTTTCAGACCGGACGCTCGTTTGACGAACCATTAGAGGCATTGATGATCTTGTTGAGAAATGGTCCCTATGAGTATACCCGATGAGATTTCAGGGTACAATTGTGATACGGCCGGGTTGGTTCGCACACGAAACCAATCGGGCCCCTGGGACGAAAAGGCTAATAACTCACAGACCGGGCGTCCGTTTGACACGCCGTCTGTTGCGTTGAGACCCCTATGATGAGGCAATACTTTGAGATACTTCTTCAAGGTAATTTGTGATACTTGGAGTATCGACCTGTAGCTCGTGGAGAGGACCCTCCCGGAGACGAGCGTACGGAGTACAGAGACCGTGTAGATGGCTGAGACCTAATGACTCCTTGTCTGATTCGATTCGGAGTGACTAGCATAGCCCAGTGGGGAGCACTACTTTGTGAGGTGGCAGACCCATGGAGGAGGAGCACTACTTTTTGAGGTGGCAGACCCATGGTACTCGATAGGAGGAGTACCTCTGTAGGCTATGAGGGAGAGCACTACTGTGTGAGGTGGCAGACCCATGGCGGAGGAGCACTACTGTGTGAGGTGGTAGACCTGCGACACTCGATAGGAGGAGTACCTCAGCAGTCTTAGGTTAGTGAGAAGTACCTCAGAGTCGTGACAGGATCACTGTACTTGTCAAAGACGGATCTCTTTAGCAGTTACAGTTTCGATAATGAAAATCCTGGTTTGAGCTGAGTCTTCGACCTTTATGTTTACCTAATGATTGATATGGGTAACTTGATGACTTAGGTGTATGTATGGACATATACCTAGGCAGTGGTTATCCATTGATTTCATAACCTTTGTGTTTCCTCATGATTGAGATGGGTTACTTGATAACTTAGGTATAAGTATGGGCTTATACCCAAGTAAGGTTTATCTATTGAGATCCACTTTGTGGTTATCTTTGTTGGATTTAGTGAGACCTCGAGGGTCTCGGGGTCCCTACTGAGTATCGTATACTCACCCCTGCACGGGCTATGCCCGCACCTCATTGTGTTGGTTACAGACGATGGGCATCACTGATGGAGGCCGAGTGTTCGAGGACTGGATGGTACGTGGTGGTGGACTTCACGACAAGACGATACTCAGAGGAGGTTGATGGGCGGGAGCGTTGAGGAGGCTATTTGTACCTACCCTTCAGGTAGGATCCATGGTGGACGATCCAGGAGCTGCGCTATCTGTACCTACCCTTCAGGTAGGATCCAAGGTGGACGACCCAGGAGCTGCTTCTTTTCTTCCAGTTGTTGTCTTTTCTGTTGTTCTTCCTTTCAGTTGTAGCTGCACTTTTCATATGGGTTTGTATTCTGGCCCACTTACTTTTCAGCACTTCCTTTTTGTACTTAGTGTTTTTCTTCCACTTGTACTCTGTCGTGTTTTGTTTACCTTTATAAAGGCAATGCCTTCCCAATTTATCGGGATTTACGCCTTTGGTGCTAGTCGCCAGCCCCTGGCCTATGGAAGGCGGGCTTGGGGTAGTCACGACACGGGCCCCGAGGACGGGTCGTGACAAAAACCTTCAAATCACATGGTAAACTCTCATGCGATGTGATTGATCTTCTAATATCTATTGTTTATCACACCGAGTATGACTCACATGGGATTAGAGTTATGTGAGGATCATCCATTTATATTTAGGAAAGTTCCTTCACTATAGGTTAATGTGTAATACCTAACCATTTAATCAAACTATGTGGGCTCTGATTACTATCTTTAGTGAGATATGTTTGACACCTCTTTGAGGTCCAAACCCAATATCATTTCCCCTTTACCCATTTCATCGAACTATGTGGGTTTTGATTACTATTTTCACATGATACATAGGATGAATCTTCTAAGTTCAATCCCAAATCTAAAATACCGACCACCCCCTTGGTGATAAGAAACTACAGAGATCCCAAATAGACATCTTTAAACTAAAGCAACATAAAATTAACAAGAGAATGATGGGGAATATATAGAGGTTTATGTCAGAAACATGGTATATATCAGATAACTGAAAAAGGTTTAACCAATCCCACATTATTATTTGGGAAGGATTCATGAATACATCTTTAATCTATAAGAGATTATTAGATTTGGCATTAATTCCCCAAAAAGGGTGTGATGAGCCCAACCTCCCATACTCTCAAACAATGTGTTTTATAATAACTCTTTGGAAATGTCCCAGTGAACAACTAACTTTGGAAAGTAAGTCCATATTAACTCAAAATTAGTGTGGGTATGAAATCATTCAGAGTTTCCATTAGAAAAAACAACCATAAAGGTCAATGGGAAGTGCCTTAATCTATACTTTCAGATAGAAGACATGGTGGGAACTATTTCCACCTTAAATTTTTGATATAAATAGGGCCATGTATGTTTATATTAAGATGTTAAATTTAGTATTGATTGGGTGGTAACCCAATGTTTCATAAATTTGTCTAAATTTTTTTTTTACATTTTATTAAGTGTGTTTCGTTTTTTGTGTGTTTCAGTTATAAGATATGTATGAAGTGATGGATTTTTTTATTTAATTTTCATTATATAAGTATTAATATATTATGGAAATATTCTTAATTAATTTTTAAAATAATTTGTAAAAATTTTATTTCATATTAAGGGAGAACATTTTATTTAAAAAATAGGCTAGGAATCGAATTTTCAAAAAAAAATCACCCCGTACGGGTAGTGCACGATCTACCAAAATGTGTACTAAAACCATATAGAATGGAATAAAAAAATAAAAAACTATTCACATGGTCATATCATGGTTTAAAAAACCATGTGTAGTGACCATTAAAGGCATGGTTCCCTTTCTAGTAGCATACAAATGATTACTGCATGGTTTACCAAACTGTGTGGTATAACTATGCACCATTTTAAAACACCACTTAATTTTTACTTTCACCCCCAAAAACTTAAAAATAACCAACCCAAAATAATAAACCCCCCACTCTCCCATGTTCCCTTACACCTATTCCCTCTCCTCTCTTATTCCCACTCACTCCCTTCACCCTTTTGATTTGGTGAGAAAAAACATTAGGTATCTTATTCTTCTTCTTCCTATTACTCATCATTTTCCTCTCCACTTTATTTCTTTTCATATTTTATTTTAGGTTTTATTTTCTCATCACCCATTAAATTTTCATTTTAATTTCCTTATTCCCCTTGTTTTTCAATGATTTATCATGCAATTTTTTCCAAATTTATCATTATTTACACTTTTGACCACCAATTGTTCAAAAAATCAAAATTTTATTTTAAATATTCCATGTGATTAGGGTTTACATAGGTACTTATTTTGATAAAAAAATTTAAATCTAATTATAAACCCTTTTCTTTATGTTGTGTGAGATTTTTTTATGCTTATTTACCTGCAGGATAATTCTCTAAAACCTTAACACCCACCATGGCCTCCTGCCAATGTTGATGAAGTTGTAGATCTGAAAAACCTTCTAAAATTCACTTGAAATGTCACCAACTATCCTAGTTCGACCTTGAATAGTACATCCAAGATGATTTGTGACAAGGCTGTAGAAGTATTCTTGATCCTCCTGGGTTGGAAAATAGTTCTATGAATCAAGAAAATTATAGTTGGGAATGATTTATCCCATGAACCATAAGTAAATAAATAAGAATAGAAATAAAAAAAACCACGGGAAACAAAAAAATAAAAGCTAAACATTTATCTATGTGACCTCTCGGGTCACCATTAACCACAAAACCATGCTATATACTGGATTTATCCAAATCCAGACTAAGAATTAAACTAAAAATGAAAATACAGGTGTGAGAACTAAGATTCTTAGTAGGGATTATAAAGAGAAACCATTCCCTATGCTTCACCTTTAAAGAGAAAACCATTTCATGCTAGTTTGAAAAAAATGAATATATGAAAATAAGGTTTTATTTTCAATAAAAAAAATAGAAAGCTAATACATCAGAATATATGATTCCCTTTTTAATTTCAAATAGTTTTTAAAGAAAGATAAACGTTCCAACAAACCATTTATAAAGTAAAAAATGTAGTAAAGTAAGAGTCTCAAAAGAAAATCATAACAGTTGATATGGTTTTATAAAAGTTTCACAAAATAGAATAAGGTAGAGTAGCTATAAAATAGATATCATGGGAGTATCCTAAACATAAATTGAATAGTCCCTAGATGTAATCGGTTCATAACCTTATTATGGACTT
The DNA here is from genome assembly GCA_963277665.1 of Viscum album. Taxonomy (NCBI): domain Eukaryota; kingdom Viridiplantae; phylum Streptophyta; class Magnoliopsida; order Santalales; family Viscaceae; genus Viscum; species Viscum album. The sequence continues at coordinate 670,953,580 of OY728167.1, forward strand.
TCAATGCAATCCATAATATATAATCAACTGACTGATCTAAACTATCCTCACCAGTGGAATAGTCCAAATTGGACTTTCTCTACCATGGGGATACAATACATCAAATCTAGACCAAATATAAACCACATCTCGACTCTCATTAAGATTAATAGGATCCCATGATAAAATAAATTAGGTTAGGAGAGTAAGTAATCAAAAATAGGACTTCCATAGAGGTTTATAATTATAAGGTAAATGTTTAAAAGTACTAACTAGGACTTAATATTTTTAGGATTCAAAATCATTTTGAAGGAAACATATTTTTTTCTATAATCCCATTCCACAACCCAAGGGAAAAAAACAACATTCACAAAGTGCCAACTGGGACTTCAAACTTATAAATAAAAATTTATCATTTGGAAACCACTTCTAAACCATAAAATTTCATACTCTGAATACACTCTTTATACTTAGACACACATTCACCTAAATATATATATATATAAATACCCCCTTTTCCTAATGCACATATTCACCTAACCTTGTGTGAAAATTTAAAAATAGGATACCAATATATATATGGATTTGAGTATAAGTCATATTTAAAAAGAAATAATAGAGTTAGAAACCATTTTAAAATTAGTTAGAAAACAAACATTCCACTAGGACTATATGGAAAACTATATGAAAGTCCAAAAAATTCTTATTCTTTCCAAATCCACATATTCAAAACAAATTGGAAGACCAAATAATCACCTGAGGTGATTTTAATTTCAAAAAATCTTGAAAACATGCTTTAGTAAAGTAAAACCATGGTGAAAACTTTTGAAAATTATGAATTAAAAGGAAGGAACTCATTATAATAATCTCAACCCATTTTAATGATATATTTAGCTCATTATATAATTAAAACACAAAAAAAATTACCAAGAAATTATAGTTTTTAATTCAAAGGCATGTACATAGGGCATCCTACCTCAAAACATGTCAACTTCAAAAAAAGAAACTTAAATACAACTAAAAGAGGTATAAGGAAGAAGAATAGGGGCACCATAGAAAAAAATCACCAATTTAGAGACAAAGAAACATGAACCCTAGACCACCAAAACCACGAAAGAATAAGAAAAAAAATAAAATAGAAAAAGGAAATATAGGAGGAATATAGAATAATATTAAATTAAATAATCACATAAAAACCTTGAATAAATACCAATTATCCACCATGAGGAATGGAGGAACCATGTGATAGGTGTGAGTGGAGCCTCCTAGAGTCACATGATCTAAATAGTGATTTAGGGTTAAAAACCAGAGGGGAAAGGGTAAAATAAATTTTTTAATGAAATTGTTCACTAAGAAGAATTTATCAAACCATGAACCAACCATGATCTATATAATAGTATTATATAGTATTATTCACATATAGGCCAAATTGTTTGGAAAACTATGCACTGACCTTGTAGTTTGGATCTAAAAAATTATAGAAGTTATCACACTATTGCCATACGGTTTGAAAAACCCTGAACCTTAACTGTGTGACATACTTTTCATGAATAAAAATTCCTTGTGTTGAATAAAAATAATCTTAAAGGAAATTGAAATAGATATAAATAAAAAATAAATTAAATAATAGAGTAATTTCATGTTATGGTGTGACAATTATCCTCACCATGACACTTTTTCTGCAAAAATTACAAAAGATTTAATTGATCTTGACTAAATAAAGGTTAAAAAACTATTCAAAATGAAACCCCAAAACCTAAGTAATGAAGAAATAAACCTCACTTTACCTTAAAGGATCACAATTTTGAGATTAAAAATGGGATAAATATACTATCCTAAAAAATTGAACCAAAATTCCAAGGAAAAACTAATGGAACTATAGGACTCAAACCATCAAATAGTAGAATGAAAAGAGAAGGAGACCTTCAACTATAAGAAAAACTAAAATAGGGAACAAAGAAACCCCTAAAATATAAATAAACAATAAAAATCATTGTGGAATGTTTAGTATCTCCATGATAATCCATCACATAACCTATATTCCAGGCTAATAAACTACTATATTTGAGGTCGGGTGGGTTGGGGATAATGAATTTCCCAGTCCATTAGAATTACAAACTCCCAAAAAGAGGAACATGAAGTATTTGGAGGTGAGATTAACTATAAGATACTTATATGGTGGTATTACCACCATTTAAAATCTGGATATCACGATGATTCAACCAGAGTGATATGAAACTCAAAAGTCCACAACTAGAAGTTCAAGCCTAGGGGATGTAAATAGTGAAACCAAGAAAAATTACATTCATAAATTCTTCAAAAAACCATTAAATATATAATTTAGGATAGAAAAAAAGGTATAACTAGAAAATTATGGGTATTAAAAATAAAGGTAAATACCTTAAATATACATGATCCACTATCACGATCCCAAAACTGGAGAGGCTATCTTCCCCAAAAGAAAATTTTTAGTAAAAAACTTTTGAAGGTGACCCAATCGACCAAAGTGGTGATAAGTCTTTGGAATATCCATTAAATAGGGATTAGATTACTTGAACTGACCACATTGGAATCACATAAGGGAAGGTTTCCTTTCATTAGTGGAAACAACTGAAGAAGTCTCATGAAATACAATCTACTCCAATTTTTACTTCTCACCAGACATGGGGTCTTTACCAGTATCAAAAGGAATAGAGCCACTACTCCCTAAAGTTTCCCCCAAAAAATAAAATTGTCTAGATATTCCCCATTCACCAACCCCTTATTTAGTACATGCCTAATTGAGAGGACTTGAGCACAAATATTTGGGTCAAGACCCTTCCTGAACTGATGAGACTTCAAAGAATTGCTCAATATGAACTCAAGAGAAAAGGTAAACAACTCATTAAAATAGCTATTGTACTCCTTAACCATACATTGATCTTGTTAGAGTCTCATAAGATCCACCAAATTCTTTACCTTAATCTCTTTAGGAAGGAAACACTGAGAAAACATGGTCTTAAAGAACTCCCATGACATCCCAACTCATAATCGAGAAGGTATGATGATCTTACATGGATCCAAACTTGGCCCTTAAAAAAGTACCAAAACGAAATTTACCCTCACAACATCAGAAGTTCCAATGGATTAGAAGATTCTATAAAATACCACAAGCCACTATAATGCCTCTTAATAACCTAGATGAGCTCAATGTACATGAAATCCTCATAAAGGAACCAGACCCACCACTCTATCATGAGTTTGGGCGGTGTCATCAATTGACCAAGACACTTTCAAATCCATATGAACCCTCAAAACTATTCTGGGAGGAATAATATAAATAATAAAAGGCAGAAAAGGGAATATCAACAACAATATCAATTTAAATCATAAATATAAAGAGTTAAATATCAACTCAAAATATTAATCCCAAAAATGAAATCATCCAAATAACTAAACTCAATTTGAAAATATTACCATATAAAAACATTTATAACTACACATTTCACATTTCAAAATTTTAAAATCTCACTCTCAAATTTGAAGCCACTTTAAATACCATTGTTCAATTTTAAGAAAATTTTCTCACTGGAGTCCATCATATAATCCCACAAGTTTTTCATTTAAAACATTCATAGGTCCTTGACATAAATATACTCTCACTTTGTTTAAAACCCCCAATTTAAATTTAAAAAACATAATACTTTATTCAAAACCAAGTCTCAATTTCAAATCCACCCTTTTCCTTTGAAACTACTTTGGAACGCAAAAACCAACTTAAGAAGTCAAATACTTACCCATGGTATTCCTATGATATTTTCATATATACATACATTTTAACACTCTGACCCAGAATCCTAGAGCCAGTTCTTTATCTTATTATATTGTCATGATTATAAGGAATCAAATCCCAAAGGACTTATCAGACTAGTATTCTTGGAAAACCAAATTAAATACATAATACCAATAATATAATTGGGAATTAAAATAAAACTTTCTACACAATAAACTAAAATAAACTTCATTATTTTAATATTATTCAAAGTTATCTTATTCATAACCTAGGGAAAGAAACATAATAAGTGTGAGCTCAAATGCTCAGTAAGGGCAGTGAAAGTAGAATAAATAATAAAACAATATAAATAAATTAACATGGAAAGGTAAATAAATGATAACACATTCCATTCATATGACTAGATAAGGAAATTTTAATATAGGAATGTGAGAAACTAAAACTAATTACATCTAAATCAATAAAATGAGAATGAAATGTATCCATAGATATATTGACATAAAATCTCATGGATGAATAATAAATGAATCTAAATGAGGGAAATGATTAATTATTGGACACCATGTTTACCAGTTACATGGAACAAGTGTCGTCAAGACCTTTCACAAGATGATTTAGCTATCAAGTAAAAACCCATATATTTTTCCAACTATTTCATCTCATGATACTACCGATGCATTGAAGGGATATCTATAATTGGGCTCCACCTATATCGTACCAGTCCAAAGTATTCCTCATATTCATAAAAAATGTGACTTATTAAAATATCTTCATTGAATAAAGAATAAATATTTATCTATAATTCCCTAGTATAGGCTAAGTAACAACAAGGTTTGTTTAAATTAATTAATGGAAATACCATTGAAAGATCATAATTTTTTAGATGGAAATGACATTTTAAACATTTTAATGTATCCCATAACACATTAAAACATTTAAATCATAAAAATCATGAAGGAATAATATAAAATGGAACTTATAATATCATGAGGGTAATGATATTAATGATATAACATGTTAAAATTCAGTAAATACACAAAATAAAAGTGAATTGGTGCATAATAAAAAATAAGTCTCAATGGAATGTAAATTGAGATGAAATCACTTACCTTAACCTTACTTTTGTTGTGTAGTATTTATCCTTCTGTATAGTGGTTTAAAATATGTTAGTAACTTATAAAATAACTATAATAATGTTAATAATATTATATATTAACTTATTACAGTATTTTATTACCCATTTTTTAACACTCTTTCAATATTTTAACTATTTTGGGTGTTAATTGCCTAGTTTTCTCAAGTATGTTTGGATTTGTGATTTTTTGTTCCTATTTATTATATCATGATTTCATAATATATAGAATTAAAAACATGAATTAATTATCATATATATTCAGTATATATGTATTTATAGTAGTCCTTTATATTTGGATATTATAAATTAAGTGCACCATTCATGGAGACGGTAGGTCATACGTATGCATGAGCGCTACCTTCATTTCTATATTGTATTAAAAGAATGAAAAATAAATGATACATATGTATATTATAATTACATTATAATATCTATGATATATATTTTACATAGTTTTATTAAAAACATCCTTTATACATTCCATGCATGGCATGAATGAGTCATATATCACTTTGAGGGGGCGGTAGTCGACACTTCCTCAAACGACATTATCATATTTACACAAGATGGAAAGAATAAAGGTGTGTTCTAAAAAAAAATTACAGAAGTATAAAGAAATTATAAATATCATATATAAAATATATAAACATATTTTCCATCACAATGTCCACCATAATAGGTGGTAAAGGAAAAATGAATAATCATCATTTCATGATGGAGTAGTTCATCGTACACAAAAATAGTATGTTCATTACCCATTAGATGGAGGTGTGTGTAAGTGTTGGAAGAAAAATTTACTTAAAAAAATAATAGTATATTTAGGATAATTTTTTTGTTACATAATAATTTAATAAATATATTTTAGGGGGTGTAGAATGAAAATGAAACTAGAGAGCTTGAGAGAAGATATTACCTCTTAAACGGGTAACTTCTTTTGGTTTGTACCAAAAGGATTCCTTGTAAGGATTTATGCACAAAGGAAGGATTAAAGGTATAGGGGATGGATTTATGGAATTTATTAGGGCATATATTGGATGAACATAAGTGGTTCGATAGGTGTGAGGAATGAGGAGAATTGATGTCCTTTTATAGTGGAGGAGTGACACTCTTGTAATATTTTGAAAAAGGAATTCTTCCCACGTTTTTCATGTTGAAAGTGGATCCAATAATGGAAAAAATAGATATAAGGGATTTTAGGGTCTAAATATGGACATAAAATAGATTTTGGACAAGTGTATAAGTCATTTGGTCCCTTAAGAACGTGTTTTAGTACCTTTTTAAGCTTAATTTTACCTTAATAATTTTAATTAATTTTAATTATATTCACTAAAATTTTTGGTCAAAAAATAAGTTGAACTTATTAGAAATTATAAATTATGATGATTCCAAATATGGAATCCATTTTTCCAAATTAAAATCAAATATTTTTCATAAATTAATTTAAATTTAATTCCACAGGCAGGATGACAATGCGAGTTTTTAAGATAAAAATGTTTAACAGTTTGCTATGTTTTTATAATCAGTTTCAAAGTGAAATTAATTATAATAACATAAATTTAATTAATTTAGAAAAATATTTTATAATTAAACTTTAAAACCAATATAAAACATAATTTAACATTATAAATAAATCATATGAAAAAGAAATTTTGAACTAAAATTCAGTATTTTTCACTATTCATTAAATAATGAATCTTCACAGAAAAATACCAAAAATTCACCCTTCTAATTTTTATGTTTGATTCCAAATATGAATTTTATTTTTAAATATTAAATTTATAAAATGGTGAAAATTTGGATTTAAAATGGATTATCCATTAAAAGGTGGTAAAAACGCCTTAATAAAAATATAGTATTTTATGTGTAATATCGAGTTTGTTCTTATGTTATGCTTATAAAATATATTAGATTAATATCAAAAATATTAATTTTAATATATAATATATATATATATTAAATTAAAATCACTCACTAATTTTAATTAATTTAATTTATTAGGGTAAAACAGCATGGTGAGCATAAAAATAATAATATTTTTCTTTATATTGAAACAGTTTTCATTTTAATTTATAATTATTTTGTAACCAATGAAATAATTTTATATTTTTGTAAACTTTAGATTTTAATAAGTTATTTAACCATTTTCATAACTAATAATTTAATAGCAAGATTTATTATATCTTATTATATTAAATAATATTTTAATAATATATCGTTATCTGGTAGAACTCGGTCTTGTGTGTAATGGAATCTATAAAAGAAAGCCTCTCTTATGTGTAAAGAATGACAAATTAGTGTTGTATTCATTAAAATATATTTAATATATAAAATATATTTAAAATACTAAATAAACTTTAAATTCTTAGGATATTATATTCTCTCATGCGATTGGTGATGCATGTGATACACGCTACCAAATACAATATTCATACTCTAGAATTTCAGGGCGTTACATTCTCCCCACATTATTATTTGATTCATTCCCTTTTTCTTGGTGCTCATAATAACTCTTATTCTCTTGGTGTCCTTTGAATGCATAGGATTTTGATAATTCCTTCTCTATCTTGATGGCACATGAAACTATCTCTTCATATGATGATAAATTCTAAGAAACCAGTTCCCTTCAGAGATTTGGATTAAGAACTTCAAAGAAGTGGATCATATTACACTCCGTTTTTCGTATATAATTTGTAAAATACATAGATAACCTTGTAAAGGTAGCTTTATAATACAGAACACCCTCTTCTTCTTTTTTCTTTAAGCTAAGAAACTTTCTATTTATCTTAATTTGATGATCATAAGGGAAGTATTTATTGAAGAATTTATCCTTAAATTAGATCCATTACCTGAGTTCTATTTATTATTCCTCCCTAGTATTTTGGATCAAGGAACACCATTTATTATCATCACCTTGGAGACAATACATTTCAAGTGTAACCTTTTCCTTTTCACCACATCGTAATTCCCTAAATATTTTCTCTAAAGACTTAATCCATTTCTCAGATTCCATTGGATTAGTAGTCTCACTAAATGATGGGGCCTATATTGCATAAAGTAATGAAAAATCAGAGTATCTCATTGTGGAACCGGTTTATCCATCTGAGAATGTTTACATGTCATAATCTAATTAATATGCCCTAATATTTCCATGACATTATCTGTCCCAACATCAACTGTATTGGTTTACCCCATAGGGAAATCTCTACATTTTCCATGAGTACTGATACCATTCCTAATTCTAGGTTCCATTTCTAAACAGTGGAATATAATGGATTAGCTCATAAAATTAAGAACTTTTTATAACTCTAAATACGGTGTAATGTAAATTAATAAAATTTTTCATATCTAATCTTATAATCATAAACATGGATTATTTGTGGATATCTTTACTTTTAAATCCTTCATAATGATAGGTAAAGAAAATTTGAACTATCCTAAGTGTATACCCAGGGAGTGTCAAACCAGGTGCCCAGTAAGACCTGTTTTTGTATACTAAGTTACCCTGGGTCCATCCCAAAACACCTTGTCAAAGTTATTACTCCTAGTTATATCTATGCTAGAACCAATTTCACTTGTAGTATCTAGATAGGGATGAATTTATAGGAATACCCACATAATATCTACTTTACCAAAATTCTAGGATTTTCTTATATACTCATCCTCAAAGTCTATCTTAGGGTTGTGATCCCTAATCTAAGTATTCTAAATCTAGTTTCCAAGGTTGCGGATAAACTTCCTTTGATACCAACCATAAATCCCCAACCCCAAAAGCCCGAAGCCGATGCATTATCTTATTAAATTTTCATGATTACAAGGAATCATTTCCTGAAGGACCGATTAGTTCAACATTATTGGAAATCTAGATTATATACCTAATACCCATAATACAATTGGGAAATAAAATAAAACATTCTATACAATAAACTAAAATAAACTGAATCATTTTAAGATTATTCAAATTTCACTTCTTCATAAACTGGGGAAACAAACATAATAATGGTGATCTCAAATGCTCAGTAAGTGAAATTAAAGCAGAAGAAATAATGAAACAATATGAATAAATTAACATGGCATGGTAAATAACTGATAACACATGACATTTTAATAACTAGATAAAGAAATATAAATATGTAAAGGTGAGAAACTAAAACTCATTCCATCTAAATCAATAAACTGAGAATGAAATGTATCCATATATATGTTGATGAAAAATATCATGGATGAATACAAACTGAATCTAAATGAGAGAAATACTTAATTATTGGATTCCATGTTTCCCAGGTACATGGAACCAGTACCGTCAAGAAAATTTATAATACGATTTAGATATTGGGCAAATAACCATCTATTTGTCCAAATATTTCATCTCATGAGACTACCGATGCATCGAGGGGCTATTTATAATAGGTCCCCACCCGTGTTGTTCCAGTCTAAAGAATTCCTAATATTCATAAACATTATGCCTTATCAAAATATCCAAATTGAATAAAAGAGAAAAATTTATAAATAATTTTTCAGTGGATACTAAATAACCAGAAGGGTTATTGACATTAATTAATGGAAATACCATTGAAATATCATAAAAACAATCTTGAGGTAAATGACATTTTAAACATTCCAATGTGTTCCATACCACATTGAAACATTTAAATCACAAACCCCATGAAGGAATATTATTAAATTAAAATTATAATATCATGAGGGTAAGTATATTCATGATATAACATGTTAATTTTCAGTAAATACACTAAATAAAATTGAATTGGTGCATAATAATAAATAAGTCTCAATGGAATGTAAATTGAGGTGAAATCCATTACGTTAACCTTATTTTTGTTGTGTAGTCTTTATAATCATGTATAGTGGTTTAGAATATGTTAATAACTTATAAAATAACTATAATCATGTTAATAATATAATATATTAACTTATTATAATATTTTATTACATGTTTGTTAACACTCTTTGATTATTTTAACTATTTGGGGTGTTAATTGCCTAGTTTTTTCAAGTATGTTTTGACTTGAAATTTGTTGTTCCTATTAATCATATCATGATTGAATCATCTCAAGAATATAAACCATGACTTAATTATCATATATATTCATTATATATGTATTTATAGTATTCCTTTATATTTATTGATTAGAAATGAAGTGCACTGTTCATGGAGACGGTAGACTATACATACCCATGAATGCTACCTTTATTTATTTGTTGTATTAAAAGAATAAAAACTAAATGATAAATATGTATGTTATAATTATAGTATCATATATATTATATATGTTACATATTTATATTAAAAACATCCTTTATATGTTCCATGTATGGCATGAATGATTCGTATCGTTTTGAGGGGGCGGTGGTCCACACTTCCTCAAACGAAATTATCATATTTACACAAGATGGAAAACATGAAGGTATATTATAAATAAAAATTCCAGAATCATAATGAAATTATAAATATCATATATAGTGTCCATCATAATTTCCACCATGATAGGTGGTAATGGAAAAATGAACAATCATCATTTCGGGAGGCAGTAGTTTTCCGTACACAGAAATAATATGTTCATAAAACATTAGATGGAGGTGTGTGTAAGTGTAGTTTGAACTCTTTATATAAAAACATACTAGTATATTTAGTATAATTTTTTTATAATAATGTAATAAATAGATTTTAGTGGGTGGATAATGAAAATGAAACTAGAGATCTTGAGAGAAGACGTTACCTCTTAATCGGGTAACTTCTTTTGGTTTATATCAAAAGGCTTACTTTGAAGGATTTATAACCAAAGGGAGGATTAAAGTTATAGGGGAGGGGTTTCGGAAATATATTAAGGTATATATTGGACTAAAATAAGTGGTTTGTTAGGTGTGAGTAATGGAGAGAAGTGGTTTCCTTTATAACGGAGGAGGAGTGGCACTCATGTAATATTTTGAAAAAAGAATTCTAACCACGTTTTTCATGTTGAAAGTGGATACAATAATGGACCAAATTAGATCCAATGGATTATAGGGTCTATATATGTCTATCCAATTGATTTTTGACAAGTTTATAAGTCATTTGGGCCCTTAATAATGAGGTTTAGTCCCTTCTAAGCTTAATTCTACCTTAATAATTGTAATTAATTTTAATTAATTTCACTAATAGTTTGGGTCAAAAACTAATTTGACCTTATTATAAATTATAAATTATTATGATTCCAAATATGGAATCAATTTTTCTAAATTACAATAACATAAGTGGAAGAAATTAATTTAAATTTAACCCTGCAAACGGGATGGCAATGCAGGGTTTTAAGGTAAAAATGTCCAAAAGTTTGCTATGTTTTAATAGTAAATTTCAAACTGAAATTGATTATACTAACCTAAATTTGATTAATTTATAAAAAAATTCTCTAATTAAATTTTAAAACCAATATAAAACATAATTTAATATTATAAATAAATCAGACGAAAAGGCAGTTTTGAACTAAAATTCAGTATTTTCACTATTCATTAAAAAATGAATCTTCACAGAAAAATACCCAAAATTCTATATAAGATAATTTTTATGTTTCAATTACAAAGATTAATTTTATATTAACATATTAAATTTATAAAAGGGTTAAAATTTTGATTTAAAATGGGTTCTCCATTAAAAGGTAGTAAAAACGCCTTAATAAAAATATTGTATTTTATGTGTAATATTGGGTTTGTTCTTATCATATACCTATCAAATATGTTGAATTAATATAAAAAATATTATATTTAATATATAATATATATATTAAATTAATATCACTCACTAATTGTAATTAATTTAATTTATTAGGGCAAAACAACATTGTGGGCATAAAAGTAATAATATTTTCCTTTATATTCAATCGGTTTTAATATTAATTTCTAATTAATTTGTAACCAATGAAATAATTTTATATTTGTGTAAAACATAGATTTTAATAATTTATTTAACCCTTTTCATAACTGCTAATTTAACAACCTTATTATATTAAATAATATTTTAATAATATATCGTTATCCGATAAAACTCATTCTTGCGTGTAATGTAAGCTATAGAAGAAAGCCTCTATTGCATATAAATCATGATAAATCAGTGCTTCATGCATTAAAATATATTGAATATATAAAATATATTTAAAATACTAAATAAAATATAAATTCTCAGGATATTATATTATCTCACGCGCTTGGTGATGCGTGTGATACATGCTATCATATAAAATATTCACACTCTAGAATTTTAGGGTGTTACATACATGCACAAAATTATGTGCACACCAACATAAATGTATAATCACACACATAACATTTACATACATTAATTTATGTGAAAATTAATAAGGAATACCAAGGGTTAAATAAAAATTATGGGGGTCACTTTTACAATCACTCTTTTGAAGAACCTAACAAATCCAAATCCATATTTTATCATAAAAAACATTCTTAAAATCTCAATTCACTTTACATTCAAAATTTCCATAAAAATTTTAAAATCCAAAACAATTTCTATTTCATTATCATAGAATGCAAGGTTTTTATTTTTAAAATACATCCTTGATAAACTAAACATCATTTTAAACCCAATAGAAACATCCTAAAATCAACTTATACCTATAATATGAATGAATCAAAGAAAAAATACAATCAAAGAATCAAAATTCCATGAATATGAAAGAATAGATTTTCATGCATGGTTTAGACACACTTTTTGGAAGACCATGAACTAACCGTGTGAATCCCATTGGGGGTTAAAAAAGGTATCCTCATGGCCTAAGCATTGGTTTCTAGGTTGTGCATAGTAACCATGAACCATATAAATCCCTAAAAAATTCCACCCTAAGCCTTGGATCTACTCAAAATAACCCACAAATTATCAATTCTACTAATTATCACTCAAATAGAGACCAAAAACCTCAAAAAAATATGATAACCAAGCTCATATTCAAGACAAAAACATCCAATACTACTTTGGAAACTCAAGCGTCCTTATGAATAGATGATGATAAAGAACCTACCCATTACTGGCCACTTGAATTCAAAAGATCATATCTTCACACTACTTAAAAAACCAAAATATAACAAGTTCAAAATTTTTTATGATACCATTTTTTCATGAACCGAACTAGGTTGACCTCAAATAGAGTACCCATGCCAATTTGAGACAAGGTATGTGAAGTGTTCTTTATATTCATAAGTTGGAAAATAGTGGTTGGAATCAAGAAAAATATAGCTGGGAATTATTTAATCCTTGAACCAAAAGTAAATAAAATATGATTAGAAATAATAAAACAACCACCAAAAATAGAAAAGAAATGAAAACTAAACATACCTCCATGTGACCTCTCAAGTCACCATCAACCATGGAACCATGCTCGATCCTTAAGCGATCCAAGTCTAGGGTAAATATGAAATAAAAAATTATACTATAGGCACGAGCATTGATATGACCAGTAGGTATTTCAAATAGAAACCACACCCTATACTTCACCTTTAAAGATAAAACCATTTCATACGAGTTTGAAAATATGAATATATGAAAATAATATTTTATTTTCCTTAAAAAACAAATAGAAATATGATTGGTTATAAGATAAATTTCCCTTTTTAATTTCAAATAGTTTTTAATGAAAGAGAGAATTTCCAATAAACTATTTATAATGTTAAACATGTAGTAAAGTAAGAGTTACAATAGGAATTCATAATAGTGAAAATTATTTTATAAAAGTGTCACAAAACTGAAGAAGGTAGAGTACCTATAAAATAGATTTCCTGGGAGTATCCTAAAGAGACCCTAGACATATTCAGTTTGGAACCATCTTCAAGCCTATCGATGTGATCTATAGTCTATAACCAACCTGACTGCTTTAAAATGGCCTCACTGGTGGTATAGTCCACCATGGAATTTCCCTACCATGGGTATCTAGACTTTTAATTAGGACTACATAGAAACCACCTCTTAACTCTCACTAAGACGCCTAAGATCCCATGATAAAAGAAAAAGGGTAGGTAAGGATGCAAGTGCAACTACAATATCTCAATCATGAGTCATCACAAGCCATCAGACATGCTAAGATCACCTCCCGACACCATTTATGGGAAGAACCTTACTAAACTAAAGTATTTCAATAGATGTGTACACTTCCAAGGTAAACATTTAAAAGTACCAATTGGGCCTTATTGTTTTGAGGATTCAAAATCATTTTCAAGGAAAGATATTTCTTTCCAAAAGGAAATTTTTTTAACCTAATGAAAAACCCACATTCACAAAGTGCCAACCGGGCCTTCACACTTAGAAATAAACATTTATCATTTGGAAACCACTTCTAAATCATATGCTTTCAAATTTCAAATCTACTATTTAAACTTAAACACATTTGCACCTCAATATATATAAATACCCCCTTGACCTAATTTACATATTCACCCAACCTTGTGTGAATATGTAAATAGTGGATACCTATATATATATATATATTAATGTTTGTATAAGTCATATTTGAAAATAATTAAGAGAGTTAAAAAACATTTTTAAGTTCTTTAGAAGTCAAACATGCCACTAAGACTTTCTAAAAAACAACCCGAAAAGGAAAAACATTCTTATTCTTTCTAAATTCACACATTTAAAACCAATTAGAAGACTAAACCATCACCCTAAGTTCTTGTAATTTTAAACATTATTGAAAACATGCTTTAATAAAGGAACAACAAGAAAATAGCTTATGAAAATTATGAATGAAAATGAATAAACTCATTCCAGTCATCACAACCCTTTTATATAATATATTATCTCATAATATAATGAAAATACCCAACAAAACCACCAATAAATTATATTTTTTTTAATTTAAAGGCTTGAATATTGGGTAACCTACCTCAAAACTTTCCACCTTTGACAAAAACAACTCAAATCCACCTTAAATAGGTCCACATAATCAAGAGAGACCAATATTAACCATAAAAATCCAAAAAAACCAATTTAGAAACACAGAAACTTGAACCTAGACCACTGGAATCATGGAGAAAGAAGAACAAAAGAGAAAATAGAAGAAGGAAAGATAAGAGTAAGGTAGAAATATATTACCTTGAATAATCACATCAAAACCTTGAAGAAATCCCAATAATCCACCATGAGGAAGGGGGAACCAAGGGAGAGGCATGAGAGGATCCTCCCAAAGTCACATAATCCAAATGTGGGGAGAAAGAGGAAATTTGGGGTAAAAAACTTAGAGGTAAAAGGGTAAAATTCTATTTTTAATGAAATTTAGCACTATGCATAGTTTGGTCACACAAGTTTTTAAACAATGCACCAACCATGCTCCCTCTAATAGGATTTTGAAGCATAATGCACGAGAAGTCCACATAGTTTGGTAAATCGTGATTTGAACATGCTGTTTGGATATGAAAAATAATATAATCTATTTCACAGTTTCTACGTGACTTGAAAAAACATGAGTCTTAAATATCTGACTTTTTTTTTCATTCCAAAAAACTCCCATTTTAAGAGAAAATCACATGGAAGGAATTTTAAATAGATATAATTCAAAAATAAATGAAATAATAGAGTATTGTTTGGTTAGTGTGGAATATAAAATTCTACAACAAAGAATAAAATAATCTATACCAAGTATTTTCCACCCAAGAAGTCTCCCCCACTACTAATTTGAGCCTCAACACATGGACACCACTGGTATTGGAGAGGAGATTTAACACTTAATTGATAGAGGTCACTTCACAAATGCCCTTTCTATGCATGAAATAACATATAAAGATCTGGTCGTGGAGTTTATAAAAAAATTTCATTGTAATGATCGATATTACACTGATGAAAATGGTGATATTATCAAGAAGGATGATGATATCAAATCCTGAATCAGTTATATAGTTTTCATCTTAGGAACTTTCCAACTCTGATTGGCCTATATGATGAATATTTCATGAATGACACCTATTACTCTGTGATCACTCTAACTTGGGACCCCATCATGTTATGAGAATTTTGGTCCCAAATCACACCACTGGGGATAAATTACATTCCCTAAACCACTAAGGCCTTCTAATTTCTCAATCCTATCCATCAGATCCTCCATTAGGTCCTCACAACCAGTTTTATAACCTCCTTAGACAACAAAGGAAGCATGAAACCACAAGATTTGATTTTGATTTATTCCATAGTCTCTAAGAATCCCATAAAATTGAAATTCATCTTTACATAGTATATTATGCTTAACTTTACCAAGTTGAAGGGGTACATTTTTTGAAACCTCTACATTGCTCTCTTGGATGATAAAAAGGGGATAAATTTTGATATGTATATGCCTTAACAAAACTTAACCCACCTCTTATTTTGGATATCACTTTGGTCTAGTGTATGATAATTCATTAGTTTGATGGGGAACACTGTTTTTTAAAGGATCTAAGGAGGTCACCCACAATGATACTCATGAATTCACACCATTTCTGGACGCCTCTCACCACACTTTACCACCTGAGGAGGAGAAACACTCCCCATTTCATATTACCACATACCACCCACCTATCCTAGACACATTCATGGAACCAATCTATTACTACCCATATTCCAACCAACCTAACTTGTAAGACACTCCATGTGATTACCCAAACCTCTAGTGGAACCAAAATTCATATATGTATGTCATGTTTGACTAAATGGTTTAATATACTCGATGCCAAAAAGTAGGTGATAGTTTATATGATTTTCCTCCTCCAATCCAATACCATACCTACCAAACCTTCATACTTCATAATGCACCTCGAATGATGATTTTATAACTTATTCAACTTTATGGGACTCCTTTCCATCTAGGGATAAGATAAAAACATGTGGGAGTCAAGTAGGAAATTCTTCAACGGGTGATGCTAGTGTTTCCCCCACAACCGTAACAAGCATAGATTATGAGATATATAGGGAAGATTTAGATTGGTATGAGGTTTTACAAGTATTTTTTGTTGAACCCTATATTAGTATATGTATGAAAGTAAAGGAATAACTATTTTCTATGAAAATGAATATTTTTCTTTCCCTCATCTAACAAACATTCATTTTCATGACTATCCCTTTGTTGTATTGTTTTTATTGATCTATTTTGTGTGTTATAGATCAATTTTATTTATCTAATTTGATTATTTTTGATATATGTTTTCCCATGAAAATTTTATGTAATTATAGGTACACACTTTCTAGTTTCTATGATTAATACCACATGTGGCTACCCTTGCATGACTTACAATGCACTCTTCCACTTG
Source organism: Viscum album (assembly GCA_963277665.1). NCBI lineage: Eukaryota > Viridiplantae > Streptophyta > Magnoliopsida > Santalales > Viscaceae > Viscum > Viscum album. The sequence goes on from OY728167.1 coordinate 670,970,739, forward strand.
GCGGGCTCTTGAACACAAACTTAATTCCCTTCATCTGGATAAAATCTAGTGGAGTCTTATTTATTTAAACTATAAACTCCCATATTTAAATTTTACCCCACTTTACTTTCATTCATTACCATTTCTCACCCTTAACCACCTTATACACTCAAGGAGGACCATGATCGGTCTTAATTGTGGGGGAGGGATCCTTAATCTTCGATACCCCATTTGATCAATTGCCTTGTCATTGCTAAGGATGACATGTTTTTATTATAAATTATTTAAAGGTTGGTATAAATGTAATTCATTCATATTAGTTAAATGATTTTATCTTTGATTAATCATTTTAAAATTTTACATATTTATTCTTTGATAATCTCATATTTGATGTGAGTGGACCTAGTAAATTTAAGGAGAATTCTTAAATTTTTTATCTTAAAACACTGTGTTTAAGGATTTATTTTATGATTAAGTAGTTTAAATTAAGTAAACTTATAATATAGATGTTAATTTATACATTAGGATAAGTGAATATTTGAAATGATTGACCCCACACACATTATTTTTACGCAATATTATTTTCATGAGCTATTGACTTAGAAAATTCATCAAGGTGAGTCCTTAGAAAAATATGGGTAACAAAAATTGAAATTTTAGTATCTTAAAAAATGAAATATTTTAGGTAATATATATATACCCATGATGATAGTGATCTATTCTTAAACTTAAAATATAAACTCAATGAGTTTTTGTGAGCTATAAAATTGATAGAGTACCATTTTTTGTCAATGAGATCACTTTTCTAACCAATCCAAGTCTATGATGAGATGGAAATAAATGGAGGTAATTTGTTTTTAATGAAGATTGAAAATTTCATATTAAAAAAAATGATATAATTATGGAAACTTGAAAATTTGAATTGAGTTAACTTTTCTTATTTTATTTGAGGATTGGTAAGTCTTAAAGGGTGTATGTAGAATTTTCAATGATTATTCATTTAAAACTTGTGTTCATTTGGATGATATAATCTATGAAATTTTTACATGTTTCTTATGTGGTACCTTTGGAATGATTTTATAGGTAATTATTTGAGGAAAAAAATGATCATGTGTGGAGGATCTTAATACAATAGGGTTCATGGGCTAGTTTAATAATAAATTCCACTTGAAAATGGACTTTTTGTGTGCATTACACTGTGTTTATGGACTTGAAATGATTAAATAGTGAAAAATAGGCATAAAATAGAGAATTGATCTAAGTTGAAATGAACCAGAGGTTTTGGAGTAAAAATATAATCATTTGGGATCATTTACTATTGATAATGGTTCTCAATGAAATCTAAAAACTATGCACCTCACCCAGGAAACCGTGTGAGAAAAAATTTCAAGATACAGTATGCACCACATGGTCTCTGCACAATTTACCAAACTATGTGGGAGTGAACAAAAACCATATGTGATCTTAAATTTGAGGAGGCAGAATTAGGCACATGTTTGACTGAACCACGAGGCTCTCCTCAAGAACCCTGCAACCCAAAACCAGATAGACATAACGATATACATAGTTGGCGCATAGTTTATCCAGCCATGCACCATAGGTCAACTTGACAACCACCCACATATACCACCATAACCACTATTTAACTCAATATTTAGACCCCTAATAACCCAGAGACATTGTGGTTTTCCTAATTAATTTTATTTTATTTTTTTGTCGGAGAAGAATCATTTGAGAGATCCATATTAGAGAAATGAAGATCTTGAAAATCTTTAGGTGGGTAATTCTAATTTTTTATGAAGTGTTGTATTTATTCTTATTATCTTTGTTTTAATGAATACTAGTGGTAAGTAGAGCTTATATTTCATCATTTTCATCATGTGCGTCTAATTACTTCCTTGTCTTTGGATTAAAATATAAAATGGATAATCACTTGGGTAATTTCATTATTATTTTGTTATATTGTCATTATTATAATTTTATCAAAATTTCTTCATGTATTCTTTCTTTGATTCATTAGATATGTCAAATCAAACCAAGAATGGCTTATTTAGGGATATATGAAAGAATTATTATTAATATCCTTATGATCATTAGGTGTATTCATGATCACCTTGGGGTTTATTTCATAAAAACTTCTAGAAATTAATTATCAGAATAAGAAATTGATTTTCAAGATTTTAATAAAACTCTACCATACCAAGGGAGGTTTTCCAAACATGAATCCTAGTGGTGAAAATTTATTATGAAAAACATAACAGAAAAGAAAACACATTTACAACAATATCCATTCAAGGATATAACCCCAATACATCATCATCATAAAGTCAAAAACCCAATTTTTTTATTTCTATTTTACATGATATAAACCCTCAAGATCATAAATTTAGGGTTAGTTTAAGAATAAACGGTCCTTGAAATAATTAGTTAATTATAAAATAATTTATCAAATAATGAAATTTGAAAAATACCAAATATTTCCTTGATGAAATACCCTATACTTCAACTACACTCATTTTGGAATCGGGAGACATTCAATTTAGGCTGCTTAGATATAACTAGTCGGGAGGAATAACACCAAATTTACATGAATGGTGGAAGGATAAAATTCCCTAAAATTGAGGATTTTATTTGTTCCTAATTGGTGATCATCATAGGGTAATATGGGTTGTGATGATATATGATGATTATCATGAACATTGGAATCATGAGATAATAATTAGAGACTTATTATTTTGACCTATCCACCAAGTATTTCCCATGGAATATCATACAATAATTGATCTACTTAGGGGTGTATGATTATAGTAAATCTTTATTAATTGAGACTGGTGAGATAACTAGCACTAGAAAATTTAAACTTTGATACCTTTATTATGGAATTCATTTCAACTTATCTAATCATTGGGTGTTTGGATATGTTGTTAATCTTGTCATCAGTTAGAGCACAACTAAGATGGGATTTGTTCACTCATATGATGAGTAAAGACATATGGCCCTTGATTTAATTAAACTGAATAAATTCATGTTCATGCCTAGTTGAGTCACATGATATGTTTCAAGCTACTTGGATGATGGGAATGTGATGTTATCATCAACTAGATCAATGAAATGTGATGTATTCATCTAACTAGTCAGTCTTTTTCAAATAATCAAGAAAAGTTGATATGAACTACACTAGATTATCATTGTTCTATTTTTAGTGGTCACTCAATATCATGTTAAAATGTATTATATAGGTATTCATATAATTTATATGATATATATTATGGTGGAAATGTTTGTATAAATATATGAGCATGTTTGATAGAAATCACACTAGACTCCTTAATAGATTGAGTATTACTGATGGTTTTTAGAGGAAACTATTTTCTTACATTAATGATATAGTAATTTCATATCTATTATCAATGATTATAAGGCATTTAGGGTCAATTAGTTAAACCTTTGTATAAGGATTAGGTTTTGATAAAAGTATTTTTTTACAAAATATAAATCCATACCCAAAAAGAGTTTGGATGGATTCACTAAGAGTTGGGAGGTTTTATATAAAGTCCTTATTGATTTTAGTAAAAGTGAGAGATTTTTGGATGTAAACTAAAATGATATTCATATAATTCATATAACATAAGTATACATTGGTATAAACATATCCTTAAGCTTGATCCTAAGTATATGTTGGTTCCAACATAGTTCAGTGTGCATACGATGCAACCCAAGATTAATTTGCACCCAAAGTAGTGTGTGCTTAGTGTGTTTCACCACCACTTCCCTCAAACATGGTTTCATTGGTTATGAACTACATTTTTGGTTCATTTATGGTTTTAATATTCATTTAATAAGTTCAATTAATTTTACAATGAGATATAATGCATGAGTGACATGATATGGCACCCAATAAGATTAATATGGGTGGTTCTCTTCATTAAATGAACAACATAAAGGATGGATATATAATGAGATGCGATCCATCTTGTTCTATTAGAACAATTTTTTAAAATGGTTCCAAATATCTATTGACCCATTGTATCTTTTATTATGAAAAATTAAGGTTTTAGCACCCCTATCGGTGTATGAGAACCATCAAGTTATAAATTGGGATCCTTTAGCCAGTGTAATCCCCCAGATACAATAAGTATAGGGTTTTTACTACTATTTTCATCTTCGAGCATACTATGAAATGAAAAATATAGATTACTCAATGATTCAAGTACGATGGTTCTTTATAAAACCATTCATATTGAGTTTGCTGGGGATAAATCATGAATACTGGTTTTTTCCACTTCCAAGTTTATTTGATGAATTCCCAAATCCAATCAACCGGATATTACTATTTTTAAATGTATGTATTAGTCCATATAATTTATATTGTTACTAATTTATATCATGGATCATGTACTTTAATCTATGGAAAAAACCATAATGACATATGTTCACGATGAGGGTTCACATGTTCTTTACATGAGAAGTGATATGAAATTAATTGAATATGTTAAAGGATTTGTCCCTTATGAGTTAATGGAAGAATATATCTTTATCCCTTTGATTAAAATGAAAATATATGATTAAATCCATGGAAATGGTAATTTAAATGAATATAAATCAAGTGTATAGAGTGATGACCCAATTATGAATCCTTCTTGATGATATATCGATAGAAAAAGGGATTATATTACATAGTTTATTTTTTAGTAAGGTTGTTTTTACAACATTAACTACTTTCTCTATAGGTTTCATGACATGTTTCTAGATGTTTATCTTATAATATAGTCAAATCCACCTAATTCCAATGATAAAGAAGCATAAATGGCTGCACACTAAGTGTATCTATAATCTCATTAAATTATATTGAGTTTACTATTAAGAAAAAAAATATCATCCTCAGTTTTTGGAATAATAATTACTCAAGTAAATTTAATCACATAAATTTATTCATGAGATATTCTAGTTTAGAACATGTGAGTTGTGTTTTATATCTTGTTTCATTATTTACATGGTAACAAATTAAGAAGTATTTACTCACCCGTTTAGTGAATAGATTAATATAATTATTTATTTAGCTACATGAATATTAAAATAGATATTTATTAATTAATTTCGTAAATATAATATTTTTTTTATTTAATGAATAATATTTATTTGAATAAATATTTAATTATTCAAGGTTCAATAAATTTTATGGGAGGATTAATGGGTCAAGTTAATAACTCGATGGAAATGATATAATTTATTTAATATCATTTAAATAAATATTAATTTATTTAAGAAATGATATTTAAATAAACACATTTCAGGAGATATCATAATAGTAATAAAATTATTATTTAACATGGGGTATTAATTTAATTAAATATATTGATAAGGGCCCATGTTCTATTATTTATGATTAACCCTAAGTATATAAATAAAAATATATCACACTACTAAAATATGTGACTTGTTGTACACAAAAAAAGCTCTCAATAATTCTCAAGTATAAAGATAAAATCCTCTTATACACTCTCTTAAGAATGTATAGAGAATAAGAGAACTCTGTTGTGATCATCACAAAATTACATAAATCACTTAAACTAACCTTTCTAGTACTTAGAGATTTAAGAAAATCATTTGTATATTCAAAGAGCATGCATGAATATAACTAGATGAGTCCTTATTTGAGTTCTTAATGGAAATGATAATTAAAATAGAGTGACAATGGATTTTTATCCAAAGGAATTCTAGGTCTGAGGTAATTATTGTTTTTAATTAATTATAAATTAAATGTAAAAGATCCAATCTAGGAGATTCTGGGGTTGAATTTTTTATGTTATTTATATATTATCTATTGAAACTAATAAAAAAACAAATTGGGTACCCATAAAACACTTCAAACAATGAACCAAAATCTAAATGAACATGTACTTAATAATAGAGTATCCATGAAAAATGTACTCACCACACTCCATATCAACCAAATAGGATTACCATAAATTAAAAAATGAATGATTGGAGAACAATTCAAGATCAAAACACACATACACTACAAAAAAAAAACAATAAATTTAACATGGTTTGGGGTATATAATAATCCATATAGAAACATTGTATTTCAATAATATGTAGGATAGATAAACTCTCAAGTAATAAGTGATATCACCAATCACTAGTTTAATGAAGTAACTATAAGTTATACAATACAAGTTATGAAATCCCATTCTAGGTCCACCTATTTACAGAAAAACCTTAGATAATTTTTACAATCCCTATTAAATATATGGAATGAATATTTAGTGAATATTATTTTATTATAAATTACCGTTAATATTTATAGCTATGGAATCCTAAATTTTTTATTACATAACATTACATTACATTGAACAAACAAAGAATGTTTTAAAGTTTAGTTTCTTAGAAAAAAATATACATAATACATGAAAAAATAAAAAATAATTCTAATACACTTGAAAGTATACATCATAGGTTAATTATAAGAATATTTAAAACATCAAATAACATGGGGACATACATCAAAAGAAAGGGTGAGCATAAGGTACAGTAAGGGAAAGAAAGGGAAATAATTTACATGTGATCATGAGAATTATCGATAAGAACTTGAGGAATATCATAAAAGCATAAGAAAGAGGAATATAATAATAATAATAATAATAATAATAATAACTTGGTAATTTGGATATGAAATTTAAATGAGACATTCAAAAACATATCACCAAGGTTTGTCACTGAAGTGTCATAAAAATTTCCAAGGTTATTCACCAAGGTATCGTTAAACTTGTCATATTCATGGATTAAATTCTTTACCCAATGAATTGGAGTGATATCATGAAAAACCTTCATATATATTAATTTTAATGTTATCCAAAAAGATAATAATAAATAATTTCATAAATAACCCATGGATAATAAAAGAAATGGGTTTCGTATAAAAATCATGGTGTTTTAAAATGTGCTTAAATATAAGATCAATATGCCAATTTTCACCCATAGAAAGGGAATGAGGGTTATATATATATTATTAAAATAATAAAATAAATAATTTTTAAATATTCTTGAATATACCTAGAAAATATAGAGTTTTGGGTATTCAAAAAAAGAAAATAAATGGAATTTTTTGAGAAAAAGAGAGAAATTTTGAGAAGTAAAATCGACAACATAACAGGTACAAAATGTGGTTTTAGAAAAGGGTAAAAATAGTAGGGAAAGGGGTATACCATTAATAAAATAATATTAATAATTTAAAGGGATATAATAAAATGGAAATAAGAACATAGTTTGTTAATTTAAAAGACATACCACATAAAAAAGGGAACATGAAAGGAAAAGAGAAGTTGAGATTTCCCTTACCTAGAAGAGTAACTCCTAAAACTAAAATATTGGGACCTTGGGAGCTTGAGGAAACCTTTAGAGGAGTAATTGGAAGGTCAAAATATTAGATATTCGTGGAGGATGAAATGAGAGTGAAAGGAAATGAAGAAATGGGTGGGTATTTATAGCAAAAGTGGGAGATTTTATTATTATTAATTTCTAAATAATGGCATTGGACACCTAGGTAGTGGTAAATAAAAAACCATGGGATTTACCATGGAATTTTCCCATGGTATTGGACACTTGGGACACCTTTTATTTTATTTTAATACACATTAGTTGACCTCAATTTTATATCACTTATTTTGGCAAGGAAAATTAAAGTTTTCATAAAAGAACATTTTAAAGTTAAAGTTTTCATTTTAGAATTTGGAAATAAAATTATATATTTGGAAATTGATTAAAATATATTAAAATACTTAATATCAATAAAATAACATATTTTAAGTCATGGATTGTGTTTAATTATTTATTAAATCATTCTAAAATAATTATGATGACATTAAACATACCGTAAAACTCAAACTGTATTTTTTACTATTCATGAAAAAATAAAGTATTTTACAAAATTCTCATAAATTTACCTTAACCTAATTTCGATGTGATGATTTAAAAAATGATATTTATTTTATCCTAATAATTCTATAAATATTATAATTTCAACTTTTAAATATAAAAATCCTTATTTATTAAAAATAATAGCGGATGGAAAATGCATAGTAAAATTTTTGACTCTTGAAAAAAATAAAATTATTTTATCATTTATTTTTAAATAAGAGTGTTCTTATCAAATTTCATTTAATTTATTAAGAAAAATGATTCTTAAAAGGTAAATAATGAAATAAAAATTTTATTCATATAAAGAGATTACACTTTATGTAACTAGGACCTCAACACATAACCCCTTATAACACCCACATACAACCTAAGGGGTGATGTGTGCGATTGTGATAGACTCATGCGGAAAATTGTCTAACATCACCCAAGCGGTAATTTCAACTAATTTTAACTTCTCCCATAAGAAATTTCATTCAAGCCTCACTTGTTGAATCCTAGTTTGGGCTTTGTCAAGATCAAATCCTAGTGACGCTACTTCCCTCCCAAGTTCTGACAAATAGGATTTATATGGAACGACTCTACTGGTTAAGGCCATCAACTCTTCTTTTTGTATCAATTTTTATTTGTCAAAATTTTACTTATAAACTCAAATGATAATGTTAAAATTATTATCATGAGTATATTTCTCAAGGGTCATATTGACCAATGATCATAATTGACCAATGGTCATATAACAGTCAAAACCAGATGGTCACAATTCCATTTATATTCACTTAATTAAAAAAAGATATGGTTTTGTTATGAATAATATAATTTAACACACAATTTAATGAAAAAATTATCATTCAAAAATCTCAGGTCGTTACATTCTTACCCCCCTTAAGAAATTTAATCCCCGAAATTTCAACTCATTCTCTTAGTTGAGAATAGGTGTGGGTACATATGCCTCATTCTTTCCTCTGGTTCCTCCATTGCTTCTTCATATTTGTGGTACATCCAGAACACTTTGACGAGCTAGGTAGTCTTGTTGCATGAAACCTTGTCTCTATGGTTCAAGATCTCCATAGGCTGATCCTCATAAGAGATGTCATGTTTCATTTGTACCATATCAGGATTCAATATATGTGAAGGGTCAGGTATGTACTTCCTCAAGAGAGATATATGGAAAACATCATGAAATTGTGCTAGATTTTGAGGAAGTGAAAGCTGATTGGCCACTGATCATATGCGATGAAGGATTTCATAAGGGCCAATGTACCTAGGGATGAGATTCCATTTCTTCCCAAACTGAATGAATCTCTTACAAGGTGAAATTTGAAGGAATACTTTTTTGAAAACATCAAACTTCAATTCCTTTTGATGGTTGTCATCATAGCTCTTATGATGAATTTGAGTAGTCTTTATGTGTTTCTAGACAACATGAACCTTTTCTATTATCTCTTTCACAAGATCAGGCCCAATAATCTTTCTCTTATCATCATCATCCCAACAAGTAGGAATTCTACATCACTTCCCATATAGAGCTGTATATGGTTCCATTTGAATACTTGAATGGAAGCTGTTGTTGTATGAGAAATCAAATAATGTGAGATGTTGATCTCATCCACCTTTAAATTCCATTAAACTTGTTCTCATAATTTTATAGAGTGTTTTAATAGTAATTTAATATTGGCCATCCATTTGAGGGTGATAGGCCATGCTTAAATTCAATTCGGTACTCAGATTAAGCTGAAGACATCTCCATAATTTTGATGCGAACCTTGGATCACAATAAAAATGATAGAAATTGGAACTCCATGAAACATAACCACTTAGTTTATATATATATTGGAAATTTGATCAAGAGTTAAGTAATCCCAAATAGAGATAAAATAGTCAGTCTTGGTGAGAAGTTCCACTATAACCCACATCACATTGTTTCCTTTGGATGTTTTTGGGAGACTAGTTATAAAGTCTATAGTGATATTTTCCCACTTAAATGTTGGTATGGGTAGTGGTTGTAATACCCCTTTAAGAATTTGTCTCTCTACCTTTTCTTGTTGACACACCAAGCACCTTTTAGTTTATTTGACAGTCACCCTTTTCATGTTATCCTACCAATAATTATCACAAAGGTCTCTATACATTTTTGTGCTTCCAGGATGTATAGAGAATGTAGATCTATGAGATTAATCCATCGGCTCTTTTATTTCTGGAATAGACGGAACACATAGCCTTGTACAAAATTTAAGTACACATTCTTGATAAATATTGAACTTAGGAAACTTCCCATTCTTCGTAGCATCTATCTTCTTATATAAAAAGGATCTTCTATTTGAGATTTCTTGATCTTCTCTAGTAATGATGGTTGATAAATCATTTGGGATAGGGTAAATGATATCCCTTCCTTTATGATTACCATGTCTAGTTTTACTAGGTATTTGATCAAAGGATCTCCTTGAATCCTCATCATTTTCAAAACAATTGGGTCTTTCCTACTTAATGCATCAAAATAGTTGTTTACTCTTCTAGGATGATAATGAATTGAACAATCATAGTCTTTAAGAAGTTCCAACCATATCCTCTGTATCATGTTCAATTCCTTTTGTGTAAAAATATACTTCAAACTATGGTATTCTATGTATATATCATATTTCTCCCCATAAAGATAGTGCCTTCATATATTCATAGAAAAAACAACCACATACAACTCCAATACATCCTTACGATAATTATTCTCATGAGTATTTAACTGTTGAGATTCATAAGAAATCACCTTTTCATTTTTAATGAGGACGCACACAAGACCATTCAGAGACCCATCGCTAAAAATAAAAATACTTCTCTGATAGAGGGTAGTGTTAACACTGGTGCATTAACTAATATCTTCTTTAGCTATTGGAAAATTTCTTCTCACCCCTTTATCCAGATGAACTTATCCCATTTTTGTGTTAAATTGGTTAGTGGATTATAAATTCATGATTTTTTTCACAATATTTCTATAATATTATGATAATATAAGGAAACTATGAATCTTAGATACTATTATAGGATGAATCCACTCCTCCACAACCTTTTTCTTGGAAGGTTCAACTGATATTACATCATTAGTTATAATGTTCCCAAATAAAGAAACATTTTGTAACCAAAATTAAAATTTTATGAACTTTCCAAATATCCTCTTCGTCCCCAGATTTTTCAATACATCCCTTAGATAATCCTCAATATCCTTGTGAATTTTGGAATATATCATAATATCGTCAATAAAAACTACCACAAAGTTATCAAGGTAGTCTTTAAAGACTTTATTAATAAAATCCATAAAAATATAAGGATAATTAGTCAAGATGAAGGGTATAACAAGAAAATACAAATACCAATATCTTGATTGGAAGGCAATCTTTATAATATATTCTTTATTCATTCTAAATTGACGATAACTAGATTTAAGATCAATATTAGAGAATAATTGAGCCCCATGAAGCTGGTCAAATAAATCATCAATCCTTGGTATAGGGTACTTGTTCTTCACTATGATTTTATTAAGTTATCTACAATTAATGAATAGTCACATTGATCCATGCTTATTCTTTTAAAAGAGAATAGGTTCTCCCCAAGGAGACACACTTGGTCAGATAAAACCCTTCTCCAAATGATCTTGGAGTTGTTTATTTAATTCATACAGCTCTACATTTTCCATTATATATGGGGTATTTGATATCGTCTTGGATCCTGGAATGATTTCAATGGATAACCCTACCTCTCTTTCTAGGGGAGGTCCATGTAACTCCTCAAGAAATACGTCAATATATTCATGAATTATGGGGACATTCTATATTCGTATACTTTTATTTAATTCTTCATCTTCACAGATCATTTTCATAAATAAGGCTGTGGGAGGTGCTTCTAGACAAATTTTAGGTTGATATATCTCTCCTCTGAAGAAAAGTTTAGGTTTTCCATTAAATACTACTAAGATTTCCTTGCTTCTGAAATTGATCTTATCATTTAAATTTGAGATCTAGTCCATCCCTAGTATAATTCTAAATTCCAGCATGGGAATAACTATTATATTTGAGATGATATTATGATCACCAAAGTAAATACTAGAGTTTCTATACACTATTGATTATTGGATAATCCCTCCAGGAGTCTTTAATGATAATTATACTTCTAGAAGTTTAGGGATTGATTCAATATTTTTTAAAAACTTGTAAGAAATAAAGGAATGTGTATAACCAGAATGTAACAAATTACATTATAGTTTTGAGAGAACAATGAGAGTACCTACCACTATATAATTTGGACCTTCAACATTAGCCATCGTGATAGAAAAATCCCAACCTTGTACCCTTGGCCTATGTTGAGGTTGATAATTATTACCCTCCATTAACTTCATATTAAAACAATGATTGGAAAAGATCCCAAGATGTCCACACTTGAAACATTTGACTTCAGTCTAGGACTGAACTATCTTCACTTAGTCATTAGTGTTGAGAAGTTGAGGCTTCACCTCACTACGATAGTTCTGAGAAATATGGACATCTCTTCTACACTTGTAACATTTATCGCTCTTGAGAAAGCAGTTCCCTAAATGTTTTTTCCCATATTTTTTGCAGGTGAAAATTTCTACTTTATTTCCTCCTCTTACATGATCAAAGTTACTCCACATGATTAGCTTCATTGATCGCCTATTTTCATTCGATATATGGGACCAATGAGTCTCTCTAAACTACAGTTAAACCTTCATAGCACTTTAGGCTATATCCTCATAGCTTCCATAGTCTTGATTGGCTAGGTTCTTCTGTATATGGATCAATATCCTTTATTGGATTCGTGTTTTTAACTAGTATACACCAATTATCAGCTTCTCCCTATAATAGGTACAAAACTAGGGTGACTTTATCTTATTCTGAACAATTGAGTATAAAAAATATCTTTTCTATAGAGCTTATCCATTGTTCAACAACCAATGGTTCAGTAGATCCACCAAAAGAAGGTGGTCGTTAACGCATGAAGGAATCAACAAAAATCTATTCTATTTGAGGTGAATCTGGTCTCTCATCATGATTCAAGTTAGTTTTCATATCTTGATTAAGTTGATTTATCATTCTCATGAAGTTTTCCATTCCAAATTCCATTAGAGGACCATAATATCTTGGTCGTTTGTACTCACCATTTACGCAGTTTCTCCTATTTACCACCATTTTCTAAAATAAGAAATCCTTAGTGAGAAACATGTTCCATTTAATAATCTTATAATTCTAAATGAATTTTTATATATTAAAACATCATGCTTAAATATTTTATTCTTTAATAGTAATTAATTTTTTTATAAATCCTTCATAATGTTTCATAAAAATATTTTGATTAACCAAACATATACCATGGGAGTGTCCGACCATGTGTGAATTAAGGCGTATTTTAATGTACCAAGTCACATCAAGTCAGGATCAATGTACCTTGTCAGAGTTGCTACCCCTAGGTACATCTGTGCCAAAAACATGTCCACTTGTTCGTATCCAAACATAGATTTCTTTACTCCAAAACCACTTACTTAATATTTCACCAAAATAACAGGATGTTTTCTTATATTTGAAATTTTCTATAGGCTTCTTCCTAATATTTTCAAATCCTAATTTACAAAAATATTTAAATTGTCCTTTGATACCAACTATGAAATCCCTCATTTTTATTACATAACTTTACATTACATTGTACAAATAGAGGATATTTTAATGTTTAGTTTATTGTAAAAAGGTAAACAATACATGTAAATGTAAAAAATTATTCTAATACACTTGAAAGGCTTCATAATAGGTTTATAATAATCACATTTACTACATCTCATAACCTAAGGACATACATCAAAGGAAATGGTGAACATAAGGCCCAATAAGGGAAAGCAAGGGAAATAATTTACATGTGATCCCAAGAATTATCAATAAGAACTTTAGGAATATCATAATGGCATGAAAAATAGGCACATAAAAATAATAATAACATGAATAATAACATTTTAATATGGAAAAAACATTTAAGTGATACATTCATAAACCAATCACCAGGGTTTTTCACTGAGGTGTTGTAAAAATTACCATGGTTATTCACCAAGGTATTATTAAACATGTCATCTCTAGAGATTAAAATATTTACCCAATGCATTAGAGAGATATTAGGGCGAAACCTTAATATTTATTAAATTTAATTTGATAAACATATATCATAATAAATAATTTCATAAATAACCCATGGAGAATAAAATAAAGGGGTTTTATATAAAAATCATGATGTTTTAAAAAGCTCTTAAAGACAATATCATTATGTCATTTTTACCCATGAAAAAGGAATGATGGTTTTATGTATGTAATTTAAAGAATCATATAAATATTTTTTACATATTTTTGAATACCCCTAGAAAATATAGAGGTTTTTTATTCAAAAAAATAAAATAAAAGATAATTTCTTGATAAAAAGTGAGAAATTTTGAGAAGTAAAATCATCAGCATAACGGGTATAAAACATGGTTTTTGGAAAGGGTAAAAATAGAGGGGATAGGGTTATACCATTTATAAAATAATATTAATATAGTATATTTTTATAATAAAATGGATACAAGAACATAGTTTGGAAATTTAAAATACATATCACATAAAAAGTGAACTTGAAAGGAAAAAGAAGTTGAGATTTCCCTTACCTTGAAGAGTAACTCCTAAAACATGAATATTGGGAACTTGGGGGATTTTTGACACATTGGGATGACTCCCTGGGAGGTAAAAATATCAAATATTAATGGAGGATAAAATGGCATTGAAAGGAAATTAACAAATGGGTGGGTATTTATAGAAAAAGTGGGTTTTTTTGTTAATTTATAAATAAAGGCATTGGACACCTAGGTAGTGGTAAATGGAAAACCACGAGATTTACCACAATATTTTCTAATGTTATTGGAAAATTGGGACAAATTTTATGTTATTTTAATCCACATGAGTTGAACATAATTTTATATTACTTATTTTGTCATGGAAAACTAATGTTTTCGTAAAATAATATTTTTAAAGTAAAGTTTCCATTTTTGAATTTGGAAAGTAAAATATATATTTATAAATTGATTAAAATATATTAAAATAATTGATATTAATAATATATAATATTTTAATTCATGTATTTTGGTTAATTAGTTATTATACCATTATTAAATAATTATGATGTTATCAAACATATCGAAAAACTCAAACTGTATTTTTTATTATTTACAAAAAAATAAAGTATTTTAGAAAATTATCATAAGTTCAACCTAACATATTTTTGATGTTATGATTTATAAAATAATATTTATTTTATCATAATAATTCTTTAAATATTATAATTTTATCTTTTAAATAATAAAATCCTTATTTATTAAAAATAATAATAGATGGAAAATGCACAATAAAATTTTTTACACTTGAAAAAAATAAAATTATTTTATCATTATTTTTTAAATAAGAGTGATTTAATAATAATATTTAATTAAAATAAACATTATTCATAATACCTTAGTTTATTATAACAATTATATCCTTTTTAAAAAGTACAATTTCTATCCGAAAAATCAATTTATCAAATTCCATCTAAATTTATGAAGAAAAACTATTCTTAAAACAGAAATGATGAAATAAAAATTTATTAATACAAAGGGATTATAACTTATGTAACTAGGGACTTGAAGCATAAACCCTTATAAAAACCTTATACTACCTAAGGGATAGGTGTGCGATGGGGATAGAATCATGGGGCGACTCGACTAACATCACCCGAGTGGTAATTTCCAATAACTTGAACTTCTCCCATAAGTGATTTTATTAAAGCCTCACTTGTTGAATCTCCTATTAGGATTTTTCAAAAGTGAATAAAAGTACATATACCTCCTTCCCATATTTTGAAAAATGTTCTTTGATCACACAACTCTACTGGTTGAGGCCATTGACTCTTCTTTATGTATCAATTTTTATTTGTCAAAATTTTACTTATAAACTCTAATGATAATGTTATAATTATTATCAAGAGTATGGTTCCCAAAAGTTATATTGAACAATGGTCATAATTGACCAATATTCATATAAAATTTGAATCTAGATGGTCAAAATTCCCTTTATATTCACTTCAATAATAAAAGATATGGTTTTTTTGTGAATAATATAATAAAACACACAATTTCAGGAAACCATTATCATTAAAAAAGCTTGGGTTGTTACAATTACACAAACAAGTTGGAAATATTATGGAAATCAGAACTCCACTCCCAAAATTTATCCACACATTTATCATATCTTCAACTAATATTTAATAAATATTCATAATTGATCTCTTAGTTACAATTATCAAACTTTTAGCTGCTCCACTGAATAGTAATCTCATCAAACCATGATCTTTACAAGAAACTAGATTCATACCTCAATAATCTCAAACTTTAATAATATTTAAATGATTCCATCCAAACAGAGTCCAAAAAGTTTCTCCTTAATATTTTTATTTTTTTGAATCCACCTTTTTTTATCCAAGTCTAATTGAGTAACAAAACTACTTAGACTTTCCCAAAATATGGAATTTTCAACAAGTTTTCTATATTTTCACTCCTACTAACCTTCCATACTTTCCAAACCCCCTTTTTATTAAGAATATAGATGAATTTATTTTTAGATGAATTTGCTTCATATATGAATAAAACACCAGATTATTAGCAAGATATATTAGACTATGATAGTCATAAAATAACATTATGTTCCCCTACTTCCTTATGAGTATTTATCAAAATTTTATTTCATAAAAATATTTACTTATTTTTCCAAGTGATCAATTTTCAAAGATAATAATCATTAAATTAGATAAAAAATTGATCAAAATAAAATTATATTATAAAATTTTAAATGTTTTTAAACATTAGATTTTCCCCAAATATATTCACCCACCTCATGAAATGGTCTGACTAAAATCACTTGAACAACACCCTATATAGGGTCACCACATGACCTTAGGTATAATTCATCGTATGCTATAGGTTTAAAAAAAGTGGAAAGAGTATATAATCAAAATTTGGGAGACTACAATCTCTATATAACATCCATTAATAAAAAATATATTACAAAATATCAGCCATAACCAGATATTAAAGTATGAATTTATGGATTTACAACACAAGAAAACCATAATAAAATAAATATACACTAGGATATAATAGATGAATATCTATTTATATAGTCATAAATCCTAATAGATCACCCACTAGGATTATCAATAGTACAAAATAAACAAATAATAAAAAGTATAAGGAGGATCCAATGAAACCCTGGTTCTCACCCCATACATATCTCCCAACACCATCTAGTTACTTTATCACAATCCAATACACAACCTATGCTCAGTTTTATCTAAAAAAAATAAGGTTTTCACATTCAATCAGGTGCCCATGTTGGGTGTGAAAAATAGATCATAGTAGGGTCATAAAAATTTCATAAAATATATGGAATCATCTATATGTTTATACATAAATAAAATAAATAATGAAATATATAACATAAAAAATGTGTATTTTAGATCATCGTGTGCTAACTAGGACACCAAAACGTTTGATCATACTTTATTTTTCTAATGCTAGAAGAAAAATCCACCTCACATCATAACCTAACCCATGCCTTATTACTTGAGGTAGGGAACCAGAATTGAGTCCCAACCACTATCCTTTCACTTAGGGTAGGGTGTCTTACCAAATCTTAATCTCATATATATTCTCGTATTTCTACCATCTCACTCAGGGTGAGGTATCTTATCATGACACATATCAAATATCATACAACCACCCTCTTACTTAGGTTGTGGTCTACATGCCAAGTCTCACACCACCACCCTTACACTTAGGGTGAGGTATCATACCATGTCACATAATATGAGTCCCACCTCCACCCTCTCACTTAGGGTTAGGTCCCATACTTAATGTCAATCACATCAAAACAAGTCCCCACCAGAACCCTCTCACTTAAGGGAGGGCCTTTGACTGAACTAGGAATTCTCAACTCTCACTCAAGGTAGGTCTTCATCCAAACTTGACCTCTATACTCTCACTCAGGGTAGACCCCTCATTGAACCATGAACACAACACGTCATGTCTCAAACTATACCCTATTAATATGTTAATAATTATAAACCCACATGTATATAAATTTAAATCTATCCTTGGTCCTAGACCATTCTATATTCTCACATCATAGGAATTCCTAAACCTAACCCATCACTTGGGTTCTAATTGTGCCTAAACTAGCACCACATCTTGAAGAGCATCACATCACCCACCCATACTCGTAGAAAAAACTATATAAGACATACTTGAACACTCCATAGTGACATTTCAAACCCATAAACATTATTATTTTTACCTTGAGGGTATCAAATAGGTCCCTTAAACATAACCCAGTCTCTAACCACTGATAGCAACCAACACTTTTCACCATACAATGACCCCACAACCCATAGAATCTACCTAACCTAAGCCTCAAGGGTCTAATGTAATTCCTATTTCTGATTCCCACTATGGATCCCAATATACATAGAAAATTCCATTCCCATACCCTCAAGGTCTCTTAGAAACTCATTGCCACACCACCAAGACACTTATCATGACCCATACCTAGGTACCATATTACATATTCCATAGTAGAGATCTTAATACCAACCATGTGTGACGTGTATAACCATATCACCCATCATTCCAAGGCCCAATCCACTTAATGATTACTGAATATCCTTAATAAAAACCAACCTAGGATATAAAAATTTCATCTTAGGCTCCAAGACCTATTATGGTCCTCTTATAAGTTCAACTCACAGACTCTCCCCCTTGGAGACAAGGCTTTAGAGTTATTAATTTTCCTCAACACTCAATAGAGAACTCACTCTAAACCACGAAATCTCAATGTAAGATAATTCCTCCACTTATGGAACTCTAACTCCCTATCGATTTAACCAAAACCCAAACCCCAAGCATTCATACACAATCCTATATAAACATGTATATGGTTAAGTATCCTAGGGACCAAAAAACTTACCATCCCATGCTATTATTTACCAACCTCAAACCAAGGATGAACTGAGTTCCACCATTCTTCTGACCCCCTACCTCATTCTACACAACATATATAATTAA
Source organism: Viscum album (assembly GCA_963277665.1). Lineage (NCBI taxonomy): Eukaryota > Viridiplantae > Streptophyta > Magnoliopsida > Santalales > Viscaceae > Viscum > Viscum album. Next base: position 670,989,796 of record OY728167.1, read on the forward strand.
TTATAAACATTTATAATTAATTTTATATTTAATTCAAAGATTCATAACCACTAAATTTTCACAGAGAATTCTCTCATATCCAAATAAATATGAAAATACATGATAATGAACCATAAAATGTGCTTGGAACTTCTAAAAACAAAATAACCATTATTCAGTACCTGATAAATAACTAATTCCAATAAAAGTGTGCAAAAACCTAGGAAAATCCATAAAGAAAAGTACATCTAATGAAATAGTAATAAACATGAAACATTGCCCCTATTTAGGCATATTCAATCATAACACACTAAATACCCATAAAATTTACATGATTCCCCATGATATATTGGAATAATATCTCAAACCCTAACCCATAAAATCATAGAATTCAAGGAAACCAAAAGGTAAGAATAATGGTAGAATAAGGAGGAGTCTGTACCTCTAAAAAATTATTAAGAATAAGCATAAGACACCATAGATCAATGAATCAATAGGGGAGATAAATAGAGGTAATGGGGAAGGCCCCCTTACTGGTTCATTGATAGGGGTAATAGAACCCCTAGTGGGGATGAAATAGAAGGGTTTAGAAATGATCCTTCTCCCCCACTAAAAGAACACCCTAGAACCTACTAGGTTTCCAGTTAGCTACCATTAGTTACCTGATAATGTACCAACCACCTGATGGACCTCTAATATCTACCTACTATAACTCATGGGTATTATAGCTCTATTTCCTCATCCATCTGGTACTTGGTGGTAAAAAAAACTTTGATGTAGTTCACCACCTGACCCTTTCATACTTCGACCTCTTGAGTCACCTCCTAAGCCTCCTGAAATCACCTAATTGGAGGAGGAATTATCTAAATCCATTATGTTTGTGATGCATTTAACCATATTATAGGTGAATATATAGGTATATATATAGAGATACAGGATTAACATACATTAATATTACACAAATTTTGATGAATATTCAGCATATTACAAAAGTACATGCTTAAGGACCATAATAGATTAGTATTTTTGTAAACTTGGAAACATATTCATCTATGTTGGTGAAAAATCTTCAACATCCCCCATAAAGATCTTTCCGATTATTAATTCTACATAAAAACATTACTCATAACCCGATGAACAGAAAAATAAGAAAGGGGTGATCTCAGATTCTTAGTAATCTTATATTGGAAATATCTTTTTAAAACATTTCTTGAGGAAAATATCCTTTCTTCTTTGAAAAATTTATTTTTAAAATAGAAAACATTTTTGAAAAAAATTTTCCTTTGAAAATAGATTTAAAATATTATAAAGGAATCCATTAAAACCAAAAAACATTTTTAAAATACATTTTACTTGAAAATTATCTTAAAATATCTATTTTAAAACATTTTTGAAAACATGGTTTTTGAAATAAAAACAGATTTATGATCAAAAAGAAAATTGAGGTTAGGTTTTCATAATTTTTTTTATTAAATATATTAATAACCAAATATTGAAAAAATTGTATTAAAATATGAATATATCATGAATAACTATAGTAGAATAAAATTCATGAGTTTTATTGAGATATGGATCATAATATTTCATCAATTAAAATATAAACATAATCAATCTCGATGAATGATGAGATTAATTCAATAAACTCTCACCACATAGTAAATTTCAGTCATAATCCACATGTAGGAAAATGATATTTAATGGAGATTAAAAATATCATGAAAAGAATAATATTAATGATATGACATTTCAAAGTTAGTCTATACACCTCATAGACAAATATAGGTGCATAACATGGCATGTGTTTCAAAGAAAGAAAATTGAGACGATATTACTCTACTGATTTGGTAAAATTTTAAGCATAAAACCCATGAATGAAAGATGATAAAATTTATATTTAAATATCCACAAATTTAAATATAATATTTATATAATACATTCATGGGAAGTATATATACCACACAAAATTAATTGGTGGTGTATAAGGCATGTATCTCACAAAAATAAAAAATGAGATGAAATTCCCTTACCTTGAGTTCGACTTGTCATATGTGTATTTATCTTCCTGAATAATAAACATATGTTAATTAATTAATTTTTTAATAACCTTTTTCATTTTTATTATTACTTTTACTTCACTTATTACCATGTTCTATAAAACTACTTAAACAATTAAGTTTATGTTGGGTGTTTTGACCAAATTCGGTTCATGTGTTAAAAACGGACTTGGTAGGTCGATTATGGTCCAATGGGTAATTATATAAAAATATAAATAATAATAATTACATAATAATCATATTTATAAATCAATTATACTTCTAAAACCAATCATGAAATATGGTTATGAAATATGAACCAACGTTACAATCATGGAGACGGTAGGACGTACGTACGCATGAGTAACGTTCTCATTTTTCAATGATCATCATGGGAAGATGGTAAGTAACATTAAACCCTTAAAAAATATATTTATATCATAAATAAAATTTTATTTAATCATATATAGTTATTTATATAATTCTTTTGATGTAAGATGAATCACATCACATCGAGGAGGCAGTAGTCCACACATCCACGAATTAAGTTATCACGTTTTAGTGTGTGAAAAGGGTAAAAAATAAAATGATGTATTATATTTAAATAAATTTAATTATGTCATTAATATCATATAGATTTTTTATATCACATATGTTTAATTAAAACCATATTTAATACATTCCATGTGGCGTGTGAGTGTATCACATTTCATTGAGGAGGCGGTAGTCCATACGTTCATAAACGATGTTATCATATTTACACCAAATGGAACACATAAAAGCATGTGTTATATAAAAATTTAAAAAGTATTAAGATTTAATAAATATAATATATATCATATCAAAATATATTTTCTATCATAATTCTCAACTATTAAATGTGGTAAAGGAAAAACAAACAACATTGTTTCATGAGATGGTAGTTCGTCGTACACAAGAATGGTAAGTTTGTTACCCATTAGATGGAAGTGTGTTTAAGTGTAGGTAGGAACCCTAATATAAAAACATATAATTGTATATAGTATACTGGTTTTATTATATATTCATGGAATAAGGAGAGTTTAAGTGGTGGAGAAAAAAATAAAAGAAAGGAGCTTTAGGAAGGATGTTACTTTTTTTTGGGTAAATCCTTTTAGTTCTCACCAAAAAGCTTCCTCAGATAGATATCTTCAAAAATTAAGGATTCAATGAGGAATGGAGGGATTTTGGGGATTTTATTTTTAAGATTTTGGTTGATAAAAAGTGTCTTGATAGGTGTGAGGAAGTGGAATGGGTGAGTGACTTTTTATAGTGGAGGTAAAGGACACACTTGGTATTTTTGAAAAGAATTGTGAGTTCCCCAAGTATTACATGTTGCACAATTTTATAAATGGAAAATTAATTAAACATAGATGTGGAGTGTCCGAAATATTTCTATAAAATAGGTTTTTAAAAGTTTATAGGTCATTTCCCCCCTTAATATTAATATTTAGTCCCTTGTTAAGCATAATTTTACCTTAATTGATGTAATTAATTTTAATTACTTTCACTAATATTTTTTGTAAGAAAATAAGATTAACTTATTATAAATTATAAATTCTTATTATAAAAAATATTTAATCCATTTTTACAAATCCCAATCACCTAAGTGGTAGAAAATAGTTTAAATTTAACCCCGCATACGGGATGACAATGCAGGTCTTTAAAGTAAGAACGTTCAAAAGTTTGCTAAGTTTTTAAATTCAATTTCAAAGTAAAATTTATTATAATGAAATAAGTTGTATTAATTTATAAAAAATTTAATCTAATTAAACTTTAAAACAATTTATAAATATAATTTAACCTTATAAATAAATTAGATTAAAAAGCAGTTTGGAATTAAAATTCATTATTTTTCACTGTTGATTAAAAAATGAAACTTCTCAGAAAAATACCAAAAATTAACCATAACAATATTTTTATGTTAATATTTTAAATATTAAGTTTATTTTGACATGTAAAATCTATAAAAGTTCAAAAAATTGGATTTAAAATAGGTTCTCCATTAAAAGGCCGTAAACTACCTTTATAAAAATGTAGGTTTTTCTGCATAAATTTGGATTTTCTTCTTATATTATGCCTATAAAATATATTGGATGAGTATAAAAAAAATATTTTATTGAATATATAATATATATGTTACATTAATTTCACTCACTAATTTTAATCAATTTAACTTATTAGGATGAAAAAACTGTGTGAGCATAAAAATAAAAAAATTTCCTTTATATTCAATTGGTTTACATTTTTGTTCATAATTAATTGGTAACCAATGAATTAATCATATATTTTTATAAACCATATATTTTCATAAGTTAGTTAATAATATTCATAACCACTAATTTAACAGATATGTTATATCTTATTATATTAAATAATAATGTTTTAATTATATTTTTTTGTTCAGTAAAACTTGGTCATGCATGCGACACAAGTCATTTAAGAAACTAGTTGTTGTGTGAAACACATGATAACTGAGTATAACATGAATTTTGAGCTATATATAATATATTTAATCTTTTTAAAACAATAAATATATTTTAATGTCCCGGGATATTATATTCCCTTACACACTTGGTGTTGTGTGTAGCGCAAATTTAACTTGGTGTTATAAATAACACAATAAAAACTTAGTGAATTAATATAAAAAATCTAGATTTAGTGTTTTGTGAAATGAAAATATCAAAAAAATATTAAATTAATTTAAAAAAATCAAAAAATCTCATGGTTTTATATTCCACCCCCCCTTTAAAATGAATTTCTCCGTCGAAATTTGTTTGGTTCATTAAAGGTTTAATACTTGAAAGTTCCTTTCATAGAAACCCACATCATAAAAATAAATACTAAAACTTCCATTAAAAAGGAAAAACTAGAATCATAACGGTTACCTAAACTAACTCATAACTAGTTTCCCCCATAGGAGAACATAGGTGGGAAGTGAAAACATGGACATAGAAGAGAAATATAACCATCATGTTTTGATGGAGGATGATAGATAACAAGTTCATAAGAAAGTTAAAAATCAAAGCCATAAATATAAAAATATCTAAAGTAACATTTTATTGGAAAATAAGGTACTAGGATAACTATGTTAGTTCAAGATCATTTCCTTAGATTTGAAAAATTTTCATGAGAAGATATACTTACTTCATTCAGTACAATGTCACCCTTTATTATACCATGATCAATTTACACTTCATCTATTTTTAAAAGAAATGAAGGTGGATTTTTCATTCCTGAAGAATTATCAGATCATGCGATATAATGATAAATCATTCCATAAAAACAAAAGTTTATCACATGTTATCCAATATGCATAAATACTTATATGGTGAGATAACACTTTAATCTCTAAAACCTCATTTTAAATTTAACCATCCCATAAATGGTTAACCTAACAACCCTTATATAAGATGAAAATCCAAAAATTCAGAATAAGATCACTAAATCATCTTCACATTGATTCCCCATATATCATAAAGTATCTATTATCTATCACATTCCAAACATGTGAATACCAACATCAAATATTCTCATGAAACATGGTAATAACCTGAATTACCAAATATCCTTATTAAAAAAATTCATGTTTCCTTATTTAATAGTTTATGGATATATACCTTAAATAAAAACATTCTATAAACTCCATCCATGATAGAATAAGCTTCTTTGTCAATAAATCCTTTATCAGATCCAATGAAATAAGTACCATTCAATTCACTTATTGATATCCAACATGAATTTTATCCAAACATCATTATCTTAACATTTAGAACATATTAAGGGTTATATTTCTCTTAATCATGTGTTTCCCATGAATATAACCATTCCATTAATTCAATTTCCTAGTCCATCAAACCATTCAACATATTCTTGTAAATCCATAAGGAAAAACCTAAAGTGAACAATCCTTATATATCTCAAAGCTCATAATTCTTGAATCAAAATACATAAACACTTAGGTTACTCCACGTCATCCATAAGACATTAACAAGTCTACCTTATCCTATTATATAATACATCTTTCCTTTCAAATTTCACCCGTAGTCTCATTATCATCAGCAATATAACCATTACTCATACCACCTTACTAATTCTCTTCTTGATCTTTCCACTTGGGACATCAATTTTCAAAATAACCATTCATTACACACTTAATACATTTAACCTTCAATGAGGTATTAGGGATTCCAATATTCCCATCCATTTATTTAATCAAACTATTCATTTTTCCTTTTTAGTTACTTGCTTCATGTCCTTCTTTTCCACAGTAAAGAAATCTTCTCATTCCTTTAAGACATTTACTTGAGTGATTCTTTACACTTTCTTGACACAAAGGAAACTAAATATTCTTTACTCTATGGTCTCTATTACCCAAACTCTGATTGAAATCCCTCATTCTCTTCCTTGTTGAGTCTGAGAGTTGGTTAAGGTACATGTTGTTAATCACGTTCCTTGAAAACTAATTAGGCATGATCACAACATCCTTCATTCCAGTGATCACCCCATTTGAATTCTCATTAGAAAATTGTCCACCACATTCAACATTAACCCAGTTTCTTCTCATTCCCACCATTGAATAAAACCAAAAAGCATAGTGTGAGCAATAATTATCAAAATAGAAAACCATATAGTCATGAAAAATTATATATAGGATGCCTAAATCATGGTTATTACTTCTTCAATATATAACACCTTAGGTTTATCCTAGGTTATTCATAGTCATGTTCTACTTAAATCCTTCATGATGGTTCATGAAGAGTTTTTGAATTCCTAAAGTATATCCCCTAAGAGTGTCAAACCAGGTGTGCAGTAAGGATTGTTTTCGTGTACCAGGTTACACCGAGTGAGGCCCAACACATGTTTTTAGATTTTTTACTTCTAGGTACATCTATGATAGATCCAAATACACTTATAGTATCTAGACATGGATGTATTTCTATAAAACCACTCACACTATACTTTACCAAAATTCTAGGACATTTCCTTGTAATTTTCCTCATCCTTAAACTTATCCTAAGAGATGTCCCTAGAAATATCCTTAGAAAAATTCCTAGGGATCTTAATAAAGTTTTTTCATACTAGTTTCCAAAGTTTGAATAAACCTTTTATACTTACTATAGAGACCCGGGCTTAACATACATGGATATTACACCAATTTAGATTAATAGTCAGAATATTCTTAAAGTACATTCCCAAGGAACATAAAATTTTAGTGTCTTTGGAAACTTGAAAACATAATATTATATCTCGGTGAAATATCTTCAACATCTCTTATAATGATCTTCCCCATTAGTAATCCTACTTGAAACCTTTATTCATGATCTTGAGAAATTAAACATAATAAAGGGGTGAGATGAGATGCTCAGTAAGGGTAAACAAGGGAGATATGTAAGTATAACATTATCATAAGGGTATGTGAACATGAAAATAAATCTTTAAGATCATAATATGCATATCAAAGATCATATACATGAATCATGGTTTGAATATTGGCAGTTCATAGGATATGAATCATAAGAAGTAAAGAACATAATACATGAAATAATAACATATAAATAAAATATAGAATTTTAGAAAACACATAATAATATAATATCATTACCTTTAAGTCAAGGTGAATTTATAAAACTTTACATGACACTTAATGAGGACTACAACTACTGGGCAGGACACACCACCATCCCCAGTCATAGTCCTTACCTTGTATGGGATTGGGTTTCCCCAAATTCCCATAGTGGAACAAGCCCTTTGACTTGATTCACATAATTATGTCATGAGATATAAATCTTTACCCAACGCATTGGATGGAGATATAGGTCACACCTATCCCATAATAGAATCATACATACATATTCCATAGGATAATAAAAAATCATATTATAACCCCTGAAATGAAATGGGTATAATAAAAATTTCATCACAAAATAACCTATAGAAAATGGATAGGTTTCATAACCACTTCATTAAATCATAACCAGTGAAGAGAAACAGATTTCAAAAGCATATAACCTAAAGAACAGAATTGAGTTTCATAAAAAAATTGTCATCTTAAACATAAACCATTAAAATAATGAATAAGAATTATGTCCATGGAGAATAAAACATTTCAAAGGATTTTATCTTAGATGGAAAAATCTTTTGAAAACATTTATTGAGGAAAATATTCTTTCTTCTTTGAGAAACACTTTTTAAAACATAAAACATTTTTGAAAACTTTTTCATTTAAAATTAAATTTGAAAAATTATAAAGGAATCCTTGAAAACCATAAAAAACTTTTAAAATATATTTTCCAAGAAAATGAGTTTAAAACTTCATTTTAAAAACCGTTTTAAAACATGATTTTTAAAATAAAAACATATTTATGATTGAAAATAGAAAGAAGATCACGTTTTCATAAAAACATTTCCTTAACTGTATAAATAACAAAATAGAGGGAAAATGGTAATAAAACATGAATATATCCTGAATAACCAGAGGATAAGAAAATTAATGAGTGTTATTGAGATATGGATCATAAAATTTCATCAATGAAAACATAAACATAAACAATATTGATAAACGATGAGATTGTTTCAATAAACTCTTACCACATGTTAACATTGAATCATAATCCCCATGTAATATAATGATATTACATTAAAATTAAAAATATCGTTAAAATAATAATATTCATGATATAATATGTCAAAGGAAGTATATATACCTCATATAAAAATATAAGTTCATAACATGGCATGTGTCTCAAAGAAGGAAATTGGGACGAAATTACTTTACCGATTTTGTAAATTTTGAAGAATAAACCCAATAAAATAAATATCATAAATTTGATATTTAAATAACTATAAATTTAAGTATAAGAGTCATATAATACATTCATGTTTAGTATATACACCACACAAAATAAATATGTGGTGTATAAGTCATGTATCTCTCGAAAATAAAAAGTGAGATGAAATTCCCTTACCTTGAGTTCAAATTGTCACATGTGTATTTATATTCCTAAATAATAAACTTATGTTAATTAATTACTTGATTTAGAAACTTTTTCAATTTTATTATTACTTTTAATTCATTTATAACCATTTTTGTATACAACTACTTAAACAATTAAGTTTATGTTGGGTTTTTTGATAAAATTTGGTTCATGTGTTAAAAATAGACTTGGTAGATCAACTATGGTAAAATGTGTAATTATATAAACATATATAGAATTAAAATTTTAAAACCAATCATGAATGATGATTATGAAATATGAAACAATATTATAATCATGGAGACAGTATGACGTACATTCGCATGAGTAATGTTCCCATTTTTCAATGATCAACATGGGAAGAATTTAAGTAACATTACATACTTCCAAAATGATAATTATATCAAAAATACCATTTTATTTAATCATATATATGTGTATATTTAATATTTGTGATGTAAAAGGAATCAAATCGCATCGAGGAGGCGGTAGTCCACACGTCCACGAATGACATTATCACTTTTTAGTGTGTGAAAAGGGTAATAATTAAAATTATATATTACATTTACAGACATGTAATTATGTAATTAATATAATATATATGATTTTTATGTCATATATGTTTAATTAAAACCATCCTTAATACATTCAATATAGTGTGTGAATGCATCACATCGCTTTGAGGAGGCGATAGTCCACACTTCGGCAAACAATGTTATAATATTTACACCAAATAGAACGCATAAAGTTATGTGTTATATAAAAATTAAATAATTATGAATAAATAATAAATATCATATATATCATAAAAAATATACTTTCCATCATAATTCCCAACTATTAAAGTTGGTAAAGGAAAAACAAATAACATCATTTCGTGAGGTGGTAGTTCACCGTACACAAGAACAGTTAGTTTGTTACCCATTAAATGGAAGTGTGTGTAAGTGTAGGTCAAAACATTAATATAAAAACACATAAGTATATTTAAGATAAATTTTTTTATTATATAATAATGTAATAAGGAGAGTTTAAGTGGTGTAGAAAGAAAATAAAATAAAGGATCTTGAGGAAGGGTGTTACCTCTTCTTTGGGTAACTCCTTTTGGTTTTCACCAAAGGGATTCCTTGGATAGCTTTATTACCAAAGGGATGATTCAAGGATTAAGGGAGGGATTTTGGAAATTAAATTGGGAATATTTTTGTTGATCCAAAGTTTCTTGAGATGTGTGAGGAATTTAGAGGTGTGAGTTCCATTTTATAGTGGAGGGAAAGGACACACTCTGTTTTTTGGAAAAGAATTGTGTGTTCCCCAAGTATTATTTGTTCCCAAAGTGTCCAAATGGACCATTATGGAACCCTATATGTGTATTTGACTACATATTTCCATCCAATATGTTTTTGACAAGTGTATAGGTCATTTTACCCCTTTATATTAAGAATTAGTCCCATATTAAGATTAATTTTACCTTAATCAATGTAATTAATTTTAATTAATTTCACTAATATTTTTGATAACAAAGTAATTTGAACTTATTATAAATTATAAATTATACTTAATCTAAATTTGAAATACATTTTTCCAAATTCTAATCACAAAAGTGGTAGAAATTAATTTAAATTTAATCTTGTAAATGGGACGATAATGCAAGTTTCTAATGTGAAAACGTTCAAAAGTTTACTAGGTTTTTATATTCAATTTCAAAGTAAAATTTATTTCAATGAAATAAATTGGATTAATTAATAAAAATTTAATCTAATTAAAATTTAAAACCATTTATAAAGATAACTTAACCTTATAAATAAAATATATGAAAAAGTATTTTTGAATTAAAATTCATTATTTTTCACCATTCATTAATAAATGATGCTTCATAGAAAAATACCAGAAATTCACCCTAGACTAATTTTTATGTTTATATTTATAATATTATGTTCATTTTGACATATAAAATTTTTAAAAGTTCCAAAAATTGGACTTAAAATAGGCTCTCTATTAAAAGGTAGTAAAACCAATTTTATAAAAATATTGGGTTTTATGTATAAAATTGTTTTTTTCATATATTATTCCTATAAAATCTGTTTTATGAGTATAAAAAAATATTTTATTGAATATATAATATATTTATTACATTAATTTCACTCACTAATTTTAAATAATTTAATTTATCAGAATAAAACATCTTTTCGAGCCTAAAAATAAAAATATTTCCTTTATATTCAATTGGTTTACATTTTCATTTCTAATTTTTTGGTAACCAATGAATTAATAACATATTTTTATTAGAAATTTATTTTCATAATTTATTTGATACTATTCATAACCACTAATTTAATTACTAGTTTATATCTTATTATAATAAATAATAATATTTTTATAATATTTTTTTATTCGGTAAAACACGATCATGTGTGTAACGAAAGTCATCAAAGAAAATCATTGTTGCATGAGACACATGATTACTCGGTTTCACATGCATTAAAAGATATATATAATATATTTAATCTGTTTAAAATAATAAATATATTTTAAATTATTAGGATATTATATTCACTTACGTGGTTGGTGCAGCATTTAACACAAGCTTAACTTGGTGTTGCATCTAACACAATCCAAACATAGCACTTTAATATGAAAAAAGATATATTTAGTGTTGTGTGAAATGAAATATATCAACAAAAGATTAAACTAATTCAAAATAATCACACAATTTCAGTGTGTTACAATATAATATGGAATGAGATGAGAAATCATTCCACTTCCTTATCATACTGTATTGTATGATTTAGAAATATCATGTATAATGTTATGAGTATAATCAAATTGTTTGATATACTCTAACTTCATATGATTTCATGGTTGTTGAATTATAAATGTTATCATTTTAAAATATTCCATGTTTGGTTATCATTGACCAAAATTTTTCATAAAATGAAACACTGGTAGAAGTAAAGTCCAAGGGTTATAAAGTCTATGACCGAGTGCTATTTACTCATGCATTTTAATGCTTGAGTAAATACATGGGGCTTAGGTAATATCCTAAAGGTATTATATAAATTATGAAATCCATGTAAATAGTGTTTAAAACTATTATTCATGCTCTTGGTTGATATTATCCCATGATGAAGTGCTATATTTCTTCTCCCTTCGTCAAACTCAAGAGATACTAGAATATCGTGGATAAAGGGAGAATCCCACCCATATGATGGGTGATTCACATCAAATAGTGAATAAACCATATAGTAAATAGATATTAGGTAGATTTTAATGGATCTTCATCAGTGACCATCTAATGGTGAAAGGTACATAATTTATTCATTCCAATTTATGCATGGTTTTGATCTCAATACATGGTAGATCATAGGTAAAAGGGTTTCTAATTTCTTTTTCTATAATAAAAGAATTTCATTTGATCCTTTAAAACCATTTTAGTGGTATAATATCCATGCCATTATCTTTTATTCTTAAAATACTGTTTAAAAGAAAGATTATTATCTATCATATTATATATCATAAGGCCCATAGTTGAATACAATTCTATATTTGAACTGAAACTACTCTTATGATATGTGATATTAAAATCTGTGTTGGGGTTGCTCCATATGATATGGAAAATTTTAGGTAGTTAATATATTATACTCCTTTAGTTTTAAATATATCATAGATTATGATATAGGGAGCTTTAATAGATGATGTCACTACTCACAGTTTGAAAAATTGAGCATCGTGTCATAGGGATGACACCCATGATTATTGTAGAATATGAATCCCAGCACTGAATGGTATTTTTTAGATAAAGGGTTTAATCCTATATGAGTTATATCATAATCGAGTAATATATTTCTCTTACACAAGGCCTAGTTAGCACATTTTAATCCTACATATCCTATAATTTCTAGATGCATTGGGTTAATTCAACAGAGATCATTGAGTGCTAGTTTAATATTACATATATGCATATCATATTACACAATTTCTTTATTGTGAGTTACTCTTTTACATAAACCAATATGTACTAAGTCTAATATCATACAACCCATATCTTAAGCTATGCTTGCAATGGGCATTGGGTTTTATCATACACTGAAAACTATGCTTATCACAAGCTACATTACCAGTCATATTATATAACTGATGGCACTAAATAGGTTTAGCATTGCAAGCCTTTTCTATCTTATCCTACGATATATGTATATTCCAGAATATGAAATACTCTAAAAATTTATTTTTCTATTTTTCAATTCAGAATTGACTTAAATTGTTTATAAATAATTTATTAATCATAATGAAATGTATTTTGGGAAATTTATTAATTTATAAAGGTGTTTATAAATAAATTAATTAAAAAGTGTCTATAATTAATTTATTAATTGTTTATGAAACATTTAGTAAATAAATATCCATAAATATTAATTATTAATATTAAAATAAATTTTCTAAATTATATGAAATGTTTTTTATTTTAGATATATAGTGTTTAGATTGAAATTTTAAGGGTAGTTTATAAATTACAATAGAGGAAAAAATATAGAAGGGTTTATATTTAAATTATGAATTGTTCATAATTAATTTGAATTGTTCAAATTAAAGGCCATATTTGAGAATTTATTTAAACCACATCAAAAGGGGTTTTGAATATTTATTTGATCAAGGTTAAAATGATATTAAATATGTGATATTTAGATTATGTAAATTGTTCACATAATAGAATTATGGTATAAAGTGTTTATATTTTATTAATAGCACATATTAAAAAAAATTCCATATAAAGGAATGATATGAAATAGTTTATATTAGAAAATTAAATATAAAGTGTTTATATTTATTTAATTATGGAATTACCATAATTCTTGGCTTAATTATACAAATTTTATAACATCTCTATTTATTAATTTTCTATAAATTATTTATCTCATGTTTAAATATATAAACTATTAATTTATTTAATTCATTCCCTATTTCATTAATAGATATAAATTATTTATATTCTAAATGGTTGTATTATTTATTTTAAACGTTAAATCACTTCAATAAATTTTCAAACATGCATATAAGGAGTTATATGCTAGGTATGATAATTTATTTAGTCTTCCACTACCGTGATGTTGGAATATATTAGGTAATGGGAATGAATTTAAAAGTTAATTATAGTTTATACATATTAAGTGTCAAAATTATGAATGAATTCAATTATATATTGATTAAAGTATCCTTAGATAGATGGACATTGGGTTAGACTGCTTAATGGTTCGAAGGCATATACCTTATCCAGAAAAGCGGGGGTTGACTATTTGTTACTCCAAGCCTACTCTTTTGGGGATTTTTTTATTTCATATAATTCTAAAACTTTACATTAAAGGGTTTCATGTATATTATTCATATGATGAATTTGGATATGTATAAATACAGTGGGATTTTAATTTGGGTTAGTAACACGAGATATGATTTTTTTAAAGAGTTATACATCAATATAATTGGAACATATTGATTTTTTTTGAAAGGAATAAGATTCCAAACTAAATCACTAGAAGTATTTATATATGTAAAGAGAATAAAATTAGATAATTTGGTGAGATTAATTACCTTTTAAAATACTATGTGTTAGATTCATTATAAAGATATTTTTAAAGACCTAGATCATTCAACTAGGTTGGACATGCCAAAGTTAGGTTCCCATGGATTATCTTGTGTAAGGAAAGAAAGTAATGTGATGACCCTAACCATTTGTTGAAATTTTCATGTCATATGATTTGGGTTACATTTAACTGGGAAACCTTAATCCTTAGGATATAAGATGATTCAGGCTGAGATAATCCATATTATGGTTGGAAAAATAATTATCCACTCAACTATACACGATTCATATATGATATGATTGACATGATTTTATACCATATATAGTAATATTTTATTTATGTGATAAATAGTGTAAGTAATAATAAAATATGTTTCTTACCCCACTAATAGGTATGATGAGATTAAAAGTGGTTATCATTTTTTTGGGGAAACATTTAATAAAATTCCATAATAAATGTTTGTAAAACATGATACTCATCTGATAAAAGATTTTGTTATAGATAAATGACATAATCAAGATCCAACATAAATTTTAGATCAACCTAATAGAAATAAAAATATTATTATAATAATCTTATTAGACTAGATAATACTTAATAATTGTTCTGAAGAAAATAAAATTATATATGTTAGAGAAACCCATTCCAAAGTAAGAAACAATTGAAGTAGTTCAACAAGTGGATCTAAATTATTATGTAATGTATCGAATAATTCACTAAAGGTTTATTTAAGGATTGTTATGGTCATGAAATTAATTATATTTTCATAAAGGGAAATGTTTCAATAATTTTAACGCTTTTAAGAAAATTTTACCATATTTTTGCAAAGTGTTGGAGAAAGAAGAACTAGGGCATGTGATTTCCATGTTAAAGTGTTGTATATACAATACAAGTGGGAAACATTTAAATAGAATTTAGGAAAGTTTGATGTAAATTCCAAAAATGATTATTTGAGTAGCAAGTTAATATCATTGAAACCTAATGGTGTTATTAGGAAGGAAGATTAGTTATTACATAGGATGGAATTTTCTAGGATATTTGAAGGAGTTTGAAAAACTCCATGGAATTTCCATGTTTGGTATCAATGTTATATGAATAAATTATTGTATTTTAAAGTGTTTATTATACAAAATGTCTATTTTAATGTTGTTTTAAATATATATGAGTTTAAAATCATGGAAATTATTTATAAATCATTTATTTTACACTAAAATTATGAAGCAAAGAGTTCCTAAATCATGGATTTGAATGAAAATAAAAATATCAAGCTCAAGATGAATATAAATAAAGGATATGTATAATTATATCATTACTATTATATGATAATAGAATCTATTTATTAACAAATAATTATTATAAACAATATGAAATGATTGTTTTAAAATGAATGGTTTATGATTCATCAAATTTTATAACATGATTAATAATACAAACACATATAATATCAAAATTTGAGATGGAAAAAATAAATTATTTGTTAAATATTCCTAATTAATGAAATAAATGTTATTTCATGACCCAAAGTACTTTGTTTGATTAGCATGATGTTACAAGAGAATATAGTCTCTATGAATCTAGTGAGACTATTTTTGGACTTAGATAAGTTCAAAGTTAATAAATAAAGGATTATTACAATCAAAGTAAAAAGGGAATGTCACTCTCAATGATTTTTTTGTAATGAGTTCTAAGGATGTCACGAATCAACTCCGATCACCCTTGATTCAGGAACTCAATTTGGTCTATGACATACCCGAGACATATTCCTAACTACCCAAGGATGGTATAAATTACTAAAGGCATCAAATAAGAGTTTAAAAGAATGATTTTTCTAAAAAATGAAATTAAACTAGCTGCTAAATTTATTAATATTCTAGCATGATGCATCCATATGTTGGACACCCATGCCAAATCAGATAAGTAGGTCAAATAGAATATAAAAAATAAAATAATAATAATAAATATATAATTAAGAAGAAATCCCATTGTTCACCACCAACCCTCTCATGCAAAACAACACCTTTAATTCAACATCGATAACTCCACATGCATAAACACCACCCATAAAAGAAAGGAATAAAAATAGTGATGGACTGTTTGGATGAACTTCTAAAGCACTATAGAAATAAAATTGACTTACTATAATAATTTCTCCATTCAACTAATTGTCAGACCCCACCTACCAAGATATAAAATCACTAATATAGTGGACCAGAGAAAGGAGCCTATAAAATGAAGCTCCTCATAACCAATTCCTGAACCTGCAAGGGCCACTTAGTCTATAAAAAACAAGTGGTTTGAGTAGGGCGTGATCATAAAAAAAATAAGTAGTTCATCATTATAGAATCCATGTATTTCCCTTTTCAAATCATTATATAAATAATTTTTTTAAATTAAATAATTTAAAATAGTTATTTTCACCACTTTTGAAAATCAACTCAATGACATTTCCTTTAAAAACTCCATTTCCTTTTTAAAACATGAACATGATTAAAATCCTATTTAAATATATTTACACCACATAAAAGTAACTAAATAGATTAAGTGGAAGGGAAAAAAATTAAATAATAAGTCAAGACCAAAATAAAGTACCAATGGTGATACAAATTTCAGTTTGAGATAAAGTAATGAAAATATGACTTTTAATCTTTATAAGTAATAAAAACAAAAACATATATGATCCAATTTGAAAATAAAGGTAATTTCCATAATGAAAAACATTTCTATAAACATGAAACATGAGAGTTCCCTAAGTCATATAAAGTTATGGTCACCCTAGGTCCTTGTATTATATTTTGAATTAATGGTCAATATAAGTTTGCACACTATCCACTAAGGTAAACATACCTTATCTTAATATAATGGTGTCAATCATCCAAAAGACCACATAAATTCCACCTCTAGGGAGTACATTCCTTGGTCTAGCTGTGTACGTAACCCATCCACAAAACTATGAACTTAATCCAAATATAGTATCTTTTTTAGCATGGTTTAATATAAAAGGGATACTTAACACTAGTCTCCCCCTATAGAAACCTAGGTCCCATGTTCCATTCCCATTTCAAACACGTCACATTCCATTTGAGAGGATTTCCATCACTACATCACAAACCACTTCCATTAAACATATTACAAACATGCCTTTGGAACCAAAAAATAACAAAAAAATATTTATATGTATACACATATACATATATAAATATAAACTTTCTTTTCAAGGTACCAGAAATGACTTTAAATCTTACTTTAGAAATCATGCTCTAAAATGTCCTTTAAAAACCATTTCTAAATAAAGTGGAATTTGAAATTTTCTTTAAAACTAAAAGAGATTTACCATAACCATTTTTTTACTATAAAATTATATAACCATTTTGAAACCATACCCCTTAAGGAACATGCATAGTAAAAACAACATAAGAAGGAACATCAAATTTCATGAACATAAATCACACATAAGACATAAGGAAATCCCATAAGGTGGATCTTGAACATTTATAAATAAAATAAAGTCTTAAATTAAATCACAAATCAACTCAATGCAAATATTTTTATAAAAATCACCCAGTGTTATATATTTATGTGAATATGTATCCATACATACATATGAATATATACACATAAAATAATTTAAAATCCTGTAACATTAGAAAAAAAATTTAATCCAAGAAGAAAACCTTTATTTGGAACCAGAATCATTTAGAGAAATCATAAATGATGAAGAATAATTTCATTAAATCATTATAAAATCATTAAAAACATGAAAAATAAATAGAAAAAATATAAATAATTTAAAAATACACACAAATCTATTTAATGTGAATTTTCAACCAAAAACCCATTATGACCCCAGGAAAATCCACTTGAAATTAAACAAACCACCTTTTAAAAATGATATTTCTTTGAAAAACCTCTTAATAATTTAATATTATAAATTAAATAAATAATTTTAGGGAAAATAATTTGGATGGAATAATAATTCAATACATTATTAGGAAAAAGTGAAAGGAAATGAAATGCCTACTTTAAACAGGCGCGAATAATAAAAAAACTTCAAGAATAGAGAGAAGAAGGCCAGAGAGGGCCTCTATACACCCTATAAAAAATACACTTGAAATAAACACCAAAACAAACCTAGGTATTGACTTACCACAAGCCTTCATAATAGTTATAATGAAAACAATAAATAATAGAAGGCAAGAATGAAGAGGAGTGGAAGAAGCCCTGACCTGGAAGAATCCAATTTGAAATCGTATGAGGAAGAGATAAAAATTAGAGGGGAAGGGAAGGAGGGTCTCATATAGAAGTACCCTGGTCGATAATTGAGAAATTGAGGAGATGGATACTTGATTTGGGTCTTTATTTAATTAGGAAAAATTTATAAAAATACCATTTTTAAATCCCTGGGTAAGTCACATGATTGTCACATAATTTACCAAACTATGCACCCTTCATGGAATAAACCTGGGGAACTCACTTGGGTTGGCTGCACAATTTAACCAACCACATTACAATCATGAAAAATATCTATTATAAGATTCATAACTCTAATTCATGGCTATTTCATGGTTAATACTAACCATATAATAAGTATAAATTATTTAATTTTAAAAAATTTAAAAAATATAAAACCTATACCTCTAGGAAAATAAAATAAATAAATAAATAAATAAAATAATTACAAAAATAATGGTTGGTATTTGGTAAATTATCATGATAATTTCAAAATTATAAATAAATATAAAAGTTATTATCATCACAACATTTGTTGTTGTGAAGTTAAGGGGTTTGTATACTTGTTCATGGAGTTGAACATTAGGCATTTTATTCCTACGTTCCACTATTAGGTATTAGAGGTAGGGTCTAATCAGGAGGTGTTGACACTCCATTTTGTCACATAAGATGAAAAGAGTTAAAGAAAAATACCTCTAGTATTAGAGAGGTGAATAGCCCTAAGAAGGATCAAGGGAACTTACCTATGTCAGACTATGTGCACTCAGCTTGCACACCAGAAGGATCAAGTAGTCCCCCCTATGTGGCTCTAAAGGATCAACCACCCCTATGTGGGGTACCTATTCTAGGTACCTTCATGGGTGACCTCCTTCTTCCAGGGTCCCATGTTTTCTTATAAATAGAAACCTTGGCTCCTCATTTGACAGACCGGAAAAATGGAAGAAGCTGCAGAGCTTTGGTCGCATATCCCCTTCTACCATTCCCTCAAAAAAAAATTAGGTAACCCTCCAAAACTAGAGAGAATAGGGAATTAAGTGGGATAGTGGGATCGAATTCCATCAAGGTTTTGAAACATAAGACACCTGAGTGGGAACCCCCCAGTTGACAAGAACAAGAATGATAGTCCCTCCCCAAACCTAGACCTGAGTATGACCCTTTGAGGGACACCTAAGGAAATCCTCATTGCCTAGATCAAGGCCTCTCCCATGTTTTGGTTCCAAGGTTATCCACTGCTTAAGTAATCTCCTTCCTACACATGCCTACCCTACTTGAAGCACCTCTAGTTCCTCTTAGGACACCCTTCATAAAGAAACTTATGATCACCAAGCCTTGACCTGTGTGAGACACCTTCTAAGCCCTATTTCAAGCCATCAATGATAAGGATCCTCTTCCTTTGGATACCTAATATGAGGGGGTAAAAATTTAAGCATCCACTAAAACCTATGGACTTTCATGACCACGGTGAGACACACACTAGTGTGTCTCCCATTTAGTTATGAATTCCTTCAGTCAGAGGTGTCCTACACTTGTTCAACTTGATGGGTAGGGTCCTATGGGTGCATAAAGATATGAATCCCATCATTCATGATGACACAAAACCTAGGGAAAGTTCCAAGGACCTCTAGGTGTTAGACACGAGGGATAGAGACCTTCTATCCCCTCATCGCCTCTAAGACCAGGGATCCCCGGTTCTAGATAGAGAGGGAGAGGATCACACTTGTTTTTCCCTTTTATTGGGATTAGTGAATTATATTACTATCCTCTATAGAACTAGGAATAGTGAATACCTCCTAGAGTAATCCCTTGGTATTTTATTATGGGTTGTAGCTAGGTGGGTAGTACGATGTGACTATCTTGGTTACCAAAATGGGAGAGGTGATGGGCACATCAAACCCCTTTCTTCTTATCTCATCACCCTTCCCTCATTCACTAGGGAAAAAAAAGAGTCAATGTGGTTTTACAGATCTTTGGATTCCAATTATTTCTCACATTTTAGCATGAATAACATGTGCTTAGAGGTTATCTATGATATTGACATCTGCATGGTCAGATGCATGTCTTGGTAGAGAATATTTTTCCTGATCTTCCTCTCACCCTCTCAGGGGGCCTCCATAGGCATGGGTCCTCAAAGCCATGTATCCAACCAAAATGGAATCCTCCTAGGTTTAAGCCCTAAGAAAACCTACAAATAACCATGTTTTGAGACATTACTCATGGACCCACTCTAAAGAAAATCCTCCCATACGGTGTAAGCCCCTAAAACATTCCTTGATCTTCAAAGGGTCCATATTCCCAATGAAACAAGCCAAGGACCTCTTATTTGGTATAATAACCAACTTAATCTCCTAGAAGGACCAAATTACCTAGAAGAAAAACATTTAGAGGACCCCCATAGGTGTGGGTTCACACAACCAAACTACATGGGCTTTGATTCCCATCCAAATAGGATATACAGGGAGCCTCCATGAGGTCCAAACCCAAAACTCCAATATCAACCCTGCTCCTCCATGAACCACATTTCTAGTAGGTTCACATCAAAAATAAAAAATCACACCTCTTAACAGTTCCTTGGACCACCTCAGCATAAGTAACACACCAAAATTTGGTTAGGAATGTCACAAACCGTCCTAGTGGTTCCCATGCCGTGACTCCCCAAGCCTACCTCCAATAGGCTCGGGGATGGTGACTAGCACTAAGTAGGAATATCACTAACATGGGAGGCATTACCTAAGTATCTGTAAACACACACACACACATATCAAAGCCCACAAAAATTCTAAAATATAAAAACATCTAAACAACCAATGCATGCATACATCTATATACCACAACCAGAGTACAAAAAGAAGTAAAGGAAAGTAAACAAGGCCAAATACAAGAACACCATAAAGAGTCTGTAACGAAAAGACCAACCTGTAAGCAAAAAGTTACTGAGACTACTATCTGTAGTCATAGAAACACACCTCAACCTATCTGCTCTCAAAAAGCACTTTTTAATCTTGGTCTACCTAGGACTTCATTGAAAGGTCGATCATATGCACAAGAAATGACACATGCGGGAAAATACCATGTAGGGATGAGTATAAAAATACTCAGTAGGACTCCCCGAAACCACAAATCAATATAACAAAGGAAATTACATACATATCTACATAGTTATATGTCTACAACACATAAAAAAATAATATCCAGATATACTAAATCCAATATACATAGTCTAGAGGTAAGCCACAACCATAGTATACAAGGCTTAATATTATAGATCAAAGATTCCACAAATCACTCATCCAGGTGAACACACTCTTGAGTCCAATAGCAATGATGAAGTCTATCTTAGAGGTGTTTCTCATCAGGTACTGTCATGAGAGAGATATGATGATATATCTAAAGATAATATGATACAACATATGAGGATCACATCTAGGTCCATGGGGTGATACCAAAAACTTCATCTGGATTCAACCACTAAGTAGAGGATCGATGCTCGGTAGGATTGGTCACATAGATTCCAAGAACTCCACCTTGGGAACAAAGATGAATGAAGGATCTCACTCCAAGATTCTCAGGGGGATTCCAAAAAATATATCCAGGAAGTACTGCTGAAGGGAACATAGTCTTAGGAGTAGGAAATGATTCACACCTACCTTCATAGAGATGATATGGGGAACAAACCCTAATAAAACTTGTCCAAGATATAGAGGACAAGAAATCTAATCCATGTAGAAATGGGGGTAAACAACATGAAGTAGGGGTACACACTGTGTCCCTTGACATGTAGAAAGGTTACACATTGTGTCCTTGAATCTAAGGTCTGACCCATGTACCCCAGTCGTGTGCCAGTACACGACGTCATCCCGTGTATCCTTTTCTATGTACTAGTACATAGGGAAGCCTGTGTACATGGACCAGGCCATGCCATGTGGGGGTGTACACATCGTGTAGGAAACCTGTGTACTCCATCCCGTGTTTATGTACTTCCCAAGTACACTCTGAATTCACCCGGTTGGGACCTCACACTGTGAAGGCCTAGCCACACGTTTATTTACACCTTATTCTTATCCAGAACCCTATTCACCACCAAGGGGGCCCTACACGCTGTGTAATTCTTGATTACACACCATGTTCTGCAAGAATTTATAGAAATCCCATTCTTCCTCCATGCACACTGTTCGATCCTATGACTTCTGTTCTAGTTTTTGATTAAACTAGAAACTTAAGATCCAAGGTCATCGAGTCATTCCATCACAAAATAGATTTGATTCACTTCCAATATGATAGTAAAATGGATCAAATAATCATTATTAATTCCATGTTGAAGAACATGAATTTAGGGATCCACCGTCATCTGAATTTCTCTATATCTATTGTCACAAATCCATCATGCCATTCTGATCCAAGATCTACGATATCGGATCATTGTGCCAAGAATCAGGTGTGTGATGATCGATTGATCAGGATGTGTCGAGTCGTGGTCCACGTAAAGAAGGAATGTGAAGAATGATGAATGAGGGGATAATAGAACAAAAACCAAAGAGAGGAACTAAACTTGATCTACATTTGTGTTGATCTCAACTGTTAGAAAGAAAATCAAATAAACAAAATAATTGAAAAGATTAATCTCCCATCAAAACCCCTCATATATTACCCATCCTAAAAATATGATTGAACCATGGATCATTTTGGTCATTGATTTGTACGTGTTCATCAAGAAATTTAAGATCAGGGAAAAGAAAATAAAAATAATAAACCCTACCTCGATTTAGTTTGATCGATGATGAAGAACAATCACTGCGCCGTGTTTGTTGGTGAGATCCTCGAATCTGGGGTTGCTCCAATCGGTCAATCCACGATCTACAACTTCATCATCATTTGTTTGAGAAAATTCTCTAGGGGTTCTCTCCAACGATCTTCAAGGTATTCTAGGTTTATATGGTTAATTCTATAATTCTAACATAAGGATGTTTTTAATAAAATATTAGGTTGCTGTATCAACACAACGAATTAAAATAATTTTATTAAATTTTTTTATCCACTTTAGGACCGCGATAATGTTTTCACAAATGACCTTCTCCAACCAATGTTAGGTCGCTCCAAGGGTAAAAATACCATTATGAACACAATGGTTCCCTTAGATTTATGATCTAAGAACCTTTTTAGGAGTTATTACACTTTTTTAGGAAAATCGTGCAAGCATGATATTTAATATATTTAATATATTTCATACATTTCTTCTGGGCACACCGGGCCTTATAATCGCATATCGTCTCAGTTCTTGGTCTTGAAATTAATCCATATAATATTTAAAAACTAATAAACTTGGAGTTTGGATATGGCAGCTAACAAACCAACACTGGATCCCCTGGTCTGAAATAAAAACTCCAAACACTTAACACTGTTTCCCCAAACCAATCTTAGAGACTCTTGGTCCTAAAGTAGAGCCGACTGCTCTGTTACCACTCTATCATGACCCATACCAGTGGGGCCTATTCTAAGACTCCCCAAGCCCACCCCCAATAGGCCAGGGACTAGTGAATATCACTAAGTAGGCATATCACTAACAAGGGATGAATTTCCTAAGTAACTACACACACACAAACACATATCTCTAAGCCCACAAAATGCTAAAATGTAAAAACAACTAAACAAACAATGCATGAATACATCTATTTCCCACAAATAGAGTACTATAAGAAGTAAAGGAAAGTAAATAGGGACAAATATAGGACCACCACAAAGAGTCTGTAACCACAAGTCCAAACTGTAAGAAAAAAGGTATTAGGACTGCTGTTTGTTGCCGTTGAAACACACCTCAACTTGTATGGTCTCATAAAGTACCATATGTTCCTGGGTTTCCTAATAATCCATCAAAAGGTCGATCGTCTACACAATAAACAACATGTTTGGGAAAAGATCATGCAGGGGTGAGTATAAAAATACTTAGTAGGACACCTCGAAACCATAAAGAAATATAAAAAAGGAAAGTACAGTCATCTACACACATGTATATGTCTTCAACACATATAACAAGAATATCCAAATATACTCAATAAAAGTTAAATAATATAGAGTTAATCAACAACCATATAATACTAGCCTTAGGATTCCATCTCAAAGATTCCAAAAACCACTCATATGGGAGAACACACCCCTGAGTCTGATAGTACTGATGATGTTTGTAAGAGAGGAACAGCTCATCCGGTACTTTAATGAGAGAGATACACTGATATACCTGAAGAGAATATGATACAATAGATGATGATCATAAAAAATGACATGGGGTGATACTAACAACTCTATATGGATTAACCCGCTATGTATATGATCGACGCCTAGTAGGATTTGTCACATTGATGCCAATAAATATAGATAGGGCACAAATATGAATAGAGGATCCCACTCCAGGTCCCTTGGGGGGATTCTAACAACTCTATCCAGAAATCCATACTGAAGGGATCACATTCATAAGAGTATGAAATGATTCACATCTACCTTATGGGAGATGATATGGGGAACGAACCCTAATGAAACTTGTCCAAGATACGAAGTATAAGATATATAATCCATGTAGAAATGGGGGTACACGACTTGTAGTAGGGGTACATGCCATGTCCCTTGACCTCGGGTACTGCCCGTGTAAACGACCCGTGTAATTCAAACCGTGTCCATGTAAAAGAGGAGTAAACGATGTACAGAATGGTTACACACAATGTCCTTGAATCTGAGGTCCAGGTTGGGTACCCCAACCATGTTATAGTACACGACATCATCCTGTGTATCCTTTCCCATATACCAATACACAAGGTAGCCTATGTATATGGTCCAGGCCATACTGTGTGGGGGAGTACATGCTGTGTAGGCAACCTGTGTACTCCACCCCATGTCCATATACTTCCCAAGTACATGCTGAAGTCACCCGATTGGGACCACTTTCCATGTAGACCTAGAGGCACACCACGTGATACCATATTCTTATCTAGAACCCTAGACAATTACAAGGGGGTCCCACACACCATGTAATCTAGGATTACATGTCGTGTTTTGTGGGAATTTCTAGAAATACCATTCTTCCTCTACACACATCGATTGGTCCTCCAGCTTCTATTATAGTTTTTGGTTCACATAAAAACTAAAGATACAATATTTTAAAGTCATGAAATCCCCAAATAAATTCATTTTATCTTCATATCCAATCACAAAATAGATCAAATAATCATTCTTTATTTTTCACTGAATAATGCTGAAGAACATGAATTCGGGGATTCACCATCATCTGAATCACTCCATATCTATTGTCACACCTCTATTGTGTCATGTCAATCCTAGATCTGCGATATCAGATCATTGAGCCAAGAATTGGGTGTGCAATGATCGATTGAATAGGACATGTCGAGTCGTATACCAAGCGAAGAACGCCCACAAAGAATGATGAATGGGGGGAGAAAAGCACAAGAACCGAAGAGAGGAATGAACCTTGATTGATTTTCATGCCGATATTGATCCATACCTGTTATAACAAAAATAAAATAAAAATAATAATCATAATGATTAATCTCTCATCAAAACCTCACAAATACAACCCATCCCGTAAATACAATCGAACCATGGATCAATCTATTCGTTGATTGGTCTGTATTAATTAAGGAATTTTGGATCGAGTAAAATAAAATAAAAATAACATTCCCTACCTTGATTTTATTCGATGTATGATGAGGAAAAATCACTACATCAAGTTCGTTGGTGAGATCCATAAAATTTGAGGTTGTACTGATCGATCTATCCACGATCCGCACCTTCATCACCATTCATTCTAGAGAAATATTTAGGGTTTCTCTCTAATGATCCTCCAAATATTCCATGGTTATATGGTGAACCTTTTAATTTTTAAATAAGTATTAATTTAAAGAAATATTAGGTCACTGCATCAACATAAAATATTAAAATAATTTTATTCAATTATTTTATCCATTTTACGCCTGTGATAACTTTTTCACAAATTACCCACACCGACCAATGTTAGGTCTCTCCAAGGAAAAAACCACCATTCTAAACTCAAAGGTGCCACCATATTTCGGATCTAGAAACCCACTTAGGATTTATTATACTTTTTTTCATAAAAACTGTGCATGTGTGATATTTAATATATTTTAAACATTTATTCCCGGCATACCGGGCCTCAGAATCGCATGTCGTCTCAGCTCCTAGTTTAAAAATTAATCCATTTAATATTTAGAAAATAATATAAAGAAAATCTAGGTCATTATAATGAACCTTTAACCTAAACACCCTTGGCGCATGCCATTAAACTGTATGGTTTGGTCCTCATCGAATAACCTTAAAAGGTATGATGTGTACCATTAAGTGGAACCAAACTACATGGGTTCTAATTAATTTCATAAGGATACAAAGAAATATCATCTTATAGGATCCATTTACCAATGACCACATACCTTTGGAAAGTAGGTTAGTGAAACATCTTGAATAAGGGAACCATTGGGTTTTTCTGGCTCCACAAACAAAACCTGTTGGAGGCTATTCAAAAATAGTGAACTCGACATGAATTATTGTGTGACCATTCAAACCCCCGTAATCATGAATTCAAACAAAAAACACAAAAATTTTCATCCAAAATAAAAATGGTGAACCTGATGTGAATCCTTATCCAAGATGATGGTTCACCCACACATTTTACCCCTTTCAATCTCAAAAGAAAAGAGGTCCAAACAAGAACATCAATGATACATGTGTATGATTATTGAGATACTACTATTATGGGGTTTTCTTATTTTTTTTTCACCTATATTAAAATATCTTTCATACAAATCTCCCTTTTATCCAAATGGAATCATTCCAGTTCTCATAGGTGTGTGCATCAGCCACTACCCAAGATGGGTCCTAAACCAAATAGAGGACACCATCACCCACCCATCATCTTCAACGTTGGGTCTCAAATTAATTGGTTCTGGAGTAATACCAAAATGTTACCATACCAACCCTAGAGGTAGAATGATATGACCTCCATTTTTTTAATCGACACAAGATTTCCACTCAATGATGGGTGGTGGCTCCAAAGTAGGCAGCACCAATCTCCATCTCCAACCATTTCAGTAGATTATCCCTAGAACGAAGTAATTAACTCCTCCCTTATCTTATGGAGACATATCAAGAGACCACAAACGGACCCACCCATAAGACACAATGGTCCAATAAAAGGGATCCTTCCAATATTCACCACCAAAAAAGCAACATGATAGTGAAACCTCAGTATGATGAGGGAGCCATCTTCAGAAGTCTCTCCTGAGTCATCTGGACCTAGACATGTAAGACGACCCACCGAGGGAAGAAACTGTTCAATAGGGAATAGGGATACACCTCTATCCCCTTTGGAGAATCCCACCAAAAACATATGGTGGAAAACAACAAGTAGGCATAAAAACCAACCCATACCCAGAAAACCCTCCAGTCAAATTCAACAGAAAACAGTGAGCAGGAACAAACAACTACCCGCATCAACCAATATTACCAACAACCACATCTGGTAATATCCAAAGAATCCCAATATTAAAATTTGGTGGAAACCATGAGTAGACGTAAAAACCTAACCACATCAATCAAGTTCTCCAGTCAAATTCGATGGAACACTGTGAGTAGGTATAGACACCTATCTGAATCCATCTAGCCTACCAGTAGCCTCGTTTGGAAGCATCTAGGGAGATCAGTCGGTAAGTCCCAACGAAAAAGGGGAAGAACCAAATCTATTCTTCTGCACCTAAGTACGTTTAGTATCCATTCGTATGAAATGGAGGACAAGATAAGGAACACACCCTTGAACCAGGAATGGAATGGGAATAAATCCCTATTCCAACCACTGTGGTTACCAATAACATCTTAAAAATGGTGAAAGGAAAAAGAAATTCCTTCCCACATCTTGAAAACTTTATAGGAAATAATAAATGAAATGGTAGTTGAAGAGGGGAGTACATATAACTCCATCCCCACAATTGGGTGGTTCATTATCATGTCACTATAGAGTAGACATGCACCTCTTCCCCATCTAGGAGGGTCTTGGGAAAAATTCCCCCATGATATATGGATAACCAGATTGGGTCTATACCCCCGTTATAACTAGAGGTAATCAACCTATTCCAATAGATTCTTTGAGGTAGGCACAAACCCCTACCAAAATTCCAGAAACCTACAGGAATGTTTTGGTAACAATACATGAGCTAACCAAACAAGCTTCCATTTAGGAAAACCACTTTCCCTAGTAGAAAGACCGAGTTTCTCACAAGAAGGCATTCAAAAAGAATCCTCACTAGAGATTAATGTAAAATGAAGAGCTGATCTACATTCCTAATCTTCTTAATTCCCAAGCTCTTGAATCCATCAGATATTTATCTATGGAAGCATAGTGTCCCAATATCCTGTTACCAAATTACAAAAATAGTAGTAACAGGTCCAAAGGTCCTCCCTAGACACCTCAACATAAAGGCTTGCTTCATGTACCAAATCTGATAATTCTTGAGATCCCATCTTCTAATAAAAGCCACAAAATTCCTTATCATGGATAGTATATCAAAAAAAATATGGTCCTCCCATTTCTATCATCCACTCTGAAGGTCCTCCCCATGATATATGCTATATTAACTCTCTTCATAGTTGAACATCAATCCATGATGGTAGTCCTCCCCATAACGACATTTCACTTCTTCAATAAGGTCCTCCCCTTATAAATTTAATGATGAGAAATCCCTCTTATCGAGAGGCACTTGGGAAAATGAGGCCAGTCATGTCTGATACGTTTTCATTAACAAGTGCGATCATTTCTCTGTCGGAAGATATCCCAAGGTGATGTTCATTTTCCAAACCACCCTTGGATCACCTGCCTTCCAATACGATAGAGGAAGTCCCTACCAATATTTCTATTTATAATAAAGTATCAGGGACGTGTCCACTTTGTTCAGACCAGGTTGAGGAACTTCTAGTAGAAGACAAAGAAGATATGTTAAAAATAAGGAGATAGTTGGTTAAAGATGATATACCACTCATGTTTTAGTCATTACCCACTCCCTAATACAACATTCCATAGGAATTGTTGGAAGATTGTGTACAAAAAATTCACCCCAATATACAGAACACTCTTCATCACTTGAAGGAATAAGTATTACCTTATGATGAATATCTAAGACATGCCAAGGTAATATAAGGGATACACCACTAAATTTACATGGTGTCTCTCCGGGCTACATGAAATCCAAAATTGGGAAAATAGTATGGAGCCCTTCAACAAAAATGTCTTTCCATGTTAAAATAATTGTGTCAGCTGATCGTAGTTCCCCATCTAGTGTTTATATCAGAGGACGGGGTAAAAAATGGGGAATTTCATTTCACTACACTCCCCAATCAAAAAATCCCACTAAAGATGACATCGTGCAATGTCATAGTTTTAGGACGAATTCAATAAATGATATTTGTTCACAAAATATGATATGATCAACAAAAATAGGCTACAAATGAATCTCACCAACATCAGTCTAGAATAGAGAAAATCATTAAAATAATTTTTCTGTAGGAATATGAAAATATCGAGCAAGCCTCACGCTTAAGGGAAGTCAATCTCCATATAGCACAAATGTCACAAATAGAGTAAATGTATTTGGAAGTAGGTGGTTCAGGTGGTATCTATTTAATGAAACCAACCCATGTATGAACACAAATCCATAAAATCAAGAATTTAGCTATAGAAGTAGTAGACAAAACAACCCAATACCAACCCATCCTATAGGGTTTGGGTTTTTTTTTAACACAACCTCCAAGTTCAGAAAACTAGGCTTGAAAGGTTGAGGAAATAGAGTGGGAATATCCCCAACCCACATGGTTGGGGAATTATTTACCAAAAAACATCATCCTCAATAGAATTTATTCTTTTCCCAATTTTGGGGAATGGAACAGATTGATCCCTCTTTGTTCATCCCATCTAATGATCTGATATCCTTACTGGGAATATGAAAACAATAAACATCTAGTGATTCCATTCATATTACCATCCACCAAATTTTTATAAGAGAACCAGTGGAGGAGAGTACAAAGAATCATGGAGTGTGAAAATGATACCAATCTTAAAAAGTGACGAACTAAATTCCTACAATGCATTATGAATCAGTGAATTTCATTAACACCACCCCTAAAAACCCTAAAGACCATGAGTCCAATACCAAGGAGCAGGGGGAGGAAGTCTCTATCCATAAAAAGGTCCACACCAAAATTATTGATGGAGTTTTTTTCACTTAGAAGAATAGGATTTCTCTGAATTTGGGAATCACATAAACCAATCTACCACTACCTTCGTAGAAAGAGTGAACCAAATAAAAGGGTAAAGGTAAGGTTGTGCCTCACCCACCTCATGAAGAAGTTGAACCCCTAAACCTTGAATAAATGTTTGATCAGCAAGTGTAAGTGATGAAAGAGTGGAGAAGAATCAACATGGAAATACTCTAAGGCAACATTACTACTGATTATGGTCTAGAAATAGAGCCTCAACTTGAATTCCCATTAGGTGTACCTCAAAAAAGAGTGTTCAAGACAAAAGCTAAAATAAAACAAGAACATCCAATTAACATTTAGAACTGATGACTAATATATGTCTACCCCATGGTAGTGAGATATCAGGAGTTTCCTTCCTTGGGTACACAACCAGGGTTGGATCAGACACATCCTCATGCACTATACCCTATGGGATACCCATCATGGATAAAAGTAGATCTTCCACAAATGGATCCACCTATTACTACCCTTGATCAAGCTCTCATTCAAAAAATACCCCTCAAGCGCTCCTCAATATTATTGAGTCATTGTAAACATGATTAGAAGATATGGAGAATGATGTACACCGGTAAATCCAGAAAAGAGGCCTTACCCTAAATGTATGGATCCAACCCCACCCCCACCAAAATGAATAGGAAATCTTGGAATTTTGACTAGATGCAACTCAATCACCAAATCATCCTCAGCTCATAGGCATACCCAGTCAACCTAACCCACCAAGGATTAAAGGGCCTCCAAATCATATTCCAAGGGATGATCCACCTACATCAAGTATTTTGGTTCCTAAATTTCATACAAAAGATCATCCCCATGCTGTAAAGAAGATACCTTTATCTTAGAAGTATGAATTTTTAAAACAATTGGCCCTGGTGCTATCCAATTTGTCAATTCTGGAAACACTAATCCTATAAAAATACCTCTAGGAAGCACTCATAGAGGCTTTGTCAAGTCGAAAAGAATTTGAGGTTGAAGTTGTTACTACTAAAGTATATCATGAAGAGATTGATCTTGTAGAATTACACATGATCATCTATTTCATCGATTAGGAAAAAGATACTATTATAAAAGGATATATCAAACCTTTTCATATATCTTGCAGGATAAATGATGTGAATATATGATGAGATTTTATTGACAATGGCTTAGGAGTCAACCTCATTCCAGTACACACAATTCATTGAATAAGTTACAACAAGGACCACTTTTCCCCTTCCACTCTGACACTATAGGGTTATGACAAGAGAAAGTAAAATAATCTTAGTGGAATCAAGCTCAAGGCCCAGTTTGGGGACCTTGTATCTGAATCAGATTTTTTGGTTATTTGGAAAGACATGATATTCAATGTTCTGTTAGGAAGGCCCTGGTTTCCCCAAAATGTATCAATCCCCTCATAATATCACAAATACCTCAAGTATTTCATTAATATCCAAATGGGGACATTATATGGTGATAAATCCCCATTCAAATATTAAAAAACTCAACACATAGATGTAGGGTTCCACCAGAGGGAAGGGAAACAACCCATGCCCAATGGTTTTTCTTAGTTCATGTCCTCAAATAGTCTAGAAATTACCCCAACCAATCCATTTAAATAGACCAGTGAAGAATATGTGCTACCTATCCATCTAATCAATGACATGGGACAAAAATCAGTGGCATTTTTAAAAACCTTCATGATATCAGCCAGGACAATTGATATTGGCAGTGCTAAAAAGGTCACATACTTTCTAGAAAGTGGTTGATGATTGTATGAAAATTCCCTCATTTCATCCATGGATCTCAGATACATCCTTTACTAATTATTTGGGATAAAATAGGATAAAGATACTCCTTCTCTATCCCACACCCAATCACCTTTAGAGATACAAAATGACCCCACTTTATCAATGGGATCAGAGGGAATTGCTTCATCTTTTTGATGTCGAAATATTGACTCCCCTATTAGACCTATATATTTTATTCCATTAACTAATTACCATTAGATTAAGGAATAATAGGAAGATAAATATTAAGAGTAAGTGTAAGAGGAAGGGGAGGTGGAACTTAGGGATTCCGCTCCAACATTTGAGGAAAGTGTCTCTACCACAATTGATGATCTCAAAGAAATAAATCTGGTCATCGAAGAAGATTCACAACCCACTTTGATCAGTGAACCCATGTATTCTGAAGAACAAGATTCATATAACCCCTTTATGTAGAATCACTAAGATATTTTTTCTTTAAATGACATATAATTATAATACTTGACCCCATGGTGTCCACTCACCACTAGGGTTTCTAGAAAATCACCGGGGATATAAACAGGCAGTTAGAAGGACACACCCAACTCATACCATGAAAATCAAGGTTGTAGTTGATAATATTATCAAAGGAAATTTCATTAAGGAAGTAAAGTATCCAACATGGCTAGCAAAAATAGTCTAGATAAAGAAAAAGAATGGGAAAATCAGGGTCTGCATTAACTTTAGTGATCTCAATCAACACTGTCCAAAAGATGATTTCCCAATCTGGACCACGGAACTAAAAATTAATGAAACAGTCCGATATCAATCCCTCTACTTCATGGATGGATATTCAGGGTATAATAAAATATTAATGTCCTAAGAAGATGAAGAATCCACCACCTTTAGGGACCCTCAAGAAGTAGTTTTCTATAAGGTAATACCCTTTTTCTTGAAGAACGTTGGTGCCATATACCAATATTCCATGCATCATATTTTCAAAACCTTCCTATGGAAGTTTGTTGAATTCTACGTTGATGACTTGGTGGTTAAATATTGATAGTTTTCTAACCATTTGGGAGATATTGGTACCATATTCAAAAATCCGTGACAACATATCTTGAAGATGAACCCCCTAAAATGTTCTTTTGGGGTCACCTCAAGGAAATTTATTAGATTTTTCATATGCCATCATGGAATCAAAATAGATGATGAGAATACAAAGGATATCCTTAGTATGTCACCACCTTGGGACCTCAATGATTTTATGGGTTTATGGGGACACATTTCCTACATTCAGTGCTTTATAGAAAACCTCATAGGAAATTGTTTTCCCTTCACTAATTTGATAAGAAGGGGGTCACATATAAGTGGACCAATGACTATCAAGATGCATTTTACAACACCATGAAATATCTCTTGATCCCATTAGTGATAATGCTACCTGTTGAGGGGAATATTCTCATTCTATATGTGAAGGCATTGGAACAATCACTATGGACTTTACTTTATAAAAATAATGACACTGGGAATGAAAACAACCTTTATTATTTTAGTTGAACCATACTCAAAACTGAGAAAAAAAATTTATATATCAAGAAGATCAACCTTGTTCTAATATTTATAGTTTAGAAAATGAGGCACTACCTACATCACCATGAGTTAAATTTGTTCTCTCACAATAACCCACTAAAATATATCATCATTCATCCTATGTTGATTGGATATTTATCACGTTGGGAGGTTATCCTGTAGTAGTTTGATATATCTTTAATGCCTTTGAAATCGGAGAAAGGCCATGATTTGGTATATTTTCTTATAGAACACCAATCTATAGAAGAAACATAATTAAATACTAAATTTCTAGATGAAGATATCTTTTCTATTAAAGATGTCCCATAGACATGGGAAATATATTTTGTTGGTGCATCCATAATCCTAAGAGGGAAGAGAATGGAAGACCCTAATATCTATAAAGCCAGTTTGGGAGTCACAGTCATTTCTCTTGCGAAGTTAGTCTTGACTTACTCCTTCATGTTGTTAGAATATTATAAAATAAATGATTCAGAATATCAGGCCAAGAACTAGAACTTCAAATACTAGTGGGCCACCTTGAGGTGGAAGTAGATTCATAGTTGGTAATCAATTAGATCAATAAGGATTATTTTATCAGAAAAGAAGATATAACCCCCTACTTGACTATGTATGAGGACTAATGGAAGAACTACCCTCAGATCCAAAATTGAATCATGTCCTACTATCAAAAAACAATAAATTCAATGCATTGGAAAATACATCCACAACTCTAGAAGATCTATAATGGGATGAGATATTCATCAAAATTGCATATCACCAAATGGTCTCACCATTTGTTCACGTTAGCATGAAAGAAGGCAATGAGGTCAGTCCCATTGCCAAAACAGATGGTCCCATGATTGGTTGGATGATAAATACTATGAAATACCTCAAAAATTGAGTGATCTCATCAGGACAAGATAGAAAAGAGAAAATTTGATGATTGGTGAACAAATTTACTCTTTATGATAGACCAGATCACTAAAAAGTCATCTATAAATGGGTATTTTATGGAGTCCTTCTCAGATTCATCGATGGGGAAGAGACTTCTGTTATCATAAAATAAATACATGAATGAACCTATGGTTCCCCCCAGTCAAGGTTCTAGATTTTTAATCAAATAAAAAATCTTGGATACTTATAGCCTTCAATGATGCAGGATTTCACAAAATTCATCAAGAAGTGTCATTCCAACCAAGTGCATGCAAAATTCATCTGTCCAACCCCATATTTTCTACATATAAAAAAATAATCCTAAATATTTTCTACATGAGGAATGGTTGTTGTAGGGATGTTTCCTCTAGCTATGACAAATAATTTTAAACACATCATAACTACTGCCGACTGCTTCTACAAATGGATCAAGGAAATACCCCTCAAATAATTCGGGGCCAAAGGCATCATAACATTCATGAAATCCAACGTGTTTAAGATATTTGGTGTCCCTCATAAAATACCAATGGACTAATTGTTGTTTTTTTGAGTTAGAGAAGCTTTATCAGAAGTATAATATCAAATCGTACCACTCATCCCACTATCACATAGTGGCTAATGGACAAATAGAGGCCTTTAAAATGACCCTTTCAAAAATACTCTAGAATATGGTGGATAATGATAAAAATTATTTTCCTGATAAGGTCTTTAATTACTTTTAACCCTACTGACCCACAACTCATGCCACCATATAGGTGACCCCATATCCACTAGTATAAGGAATAGAAGCAGTTTTTCCCATTGAGGTCCAATTTCCCTCACTCTTTATTTCCATCCATGATCAGCTATCCATAGATAAAAAAATCACATAAATGACTGGATGAACTGGAGAAACTCAATGAGACAATATTGCATACCTTTCATCACTTGGAGGTCCATCAAAATCAGATATAATAGTCTTTTAATATGAAATTCCACCTATATTCTTTCCTCCAAAAAGAACTGGTACTTGTCATCAGGACCTCAATGATACGACAGAAGAAGCCTCTAAAGCTTGACACAAAGTGGTAGGGACCTTATTCCATACCCAAGGTCAACCATAAAAAATCTTATTTATTGGTATTAATGGATGGAGAGATCATTATGGCCCTTACCGATGAATTATTTCTCAAGAAATACTTTATGTAATAAAATATCATGAATCATATCATCTACATGATGTTAAACTACATAGTCTGTATTTTTTTCATGACTTTAAAAAGTGTAAAATTTCATCAACATCACAAGATGATAAACTATATGACGCCAACATCCTTACTGTATGAAATTAAACTTCATAACACCATGGTCATGTATGTACAAACTTAAAAGTCACACCATATGGTCCTAGTCATATGAACCAAAACTAAAAGGAATCATAGTTCAATATTTAATAATATAAACTACATATCCCAATGTCCTAGTCACAGGATGTTAACTATACAAAATCATCCTTTCTGCATTATGTAAAATTTCATGGTTTGTGTCCTTGTTTCATGATGTAAAACTGCATAACATCTCAATCCATGATTGAGAGGATTATAATATTCAGTGCTAGTATCCCACCACAACTTTATTCAAGAACTATGTGTGGCTTGATTCCTATCATCACATGATACGTAGTGATGCTTAGTTCCTCAATCCTGGTTCTATCCACAATATAAAAAAACTCTCCCTCTCCCTATGTATGGGACAGACCTATACATGGAGCCTTACTAGATCTACATGTGGATTTATTCCCATTCTCATGAGATACGTAGAGATTCCTAGAACCTATGTACCAAGCCTATTATTAGAGAAAAAATGTACCCTCTCTTTCAAAGAAAAAAAGATCTATACAGGAGACCCTAATTTAGGTTCATCATTCGGGATCCCATCATGGAAATAGGAAGATTCCTATCCCATATGTAAAAAACAAAAAATTATACAGGGAACCCCACACTCCATAGCCAATGATGGTCGAAATTATTCCTTTGTGATCATAGATATTTTTTCCACACATCATACATCTTTTCATGGGTAGTTTCAGATATTCATAATCTTTCCTGGGAAATCAATAGTGGAATATCATATTCCCGAGGATTCATTTTTCGGACTATATAATAATACACCCTAGTTTTCTTTGTATAAGTATCCCACCAAAAGTTTCTATTATCCATAAGTTTCATCTATGTGACTATGTAGTAATATAAACCTGTTGGATTTGCATAAGTATCCCACCAAAAGGTCTTGTCAACCAAAGCTATATTCATCCCTAGGAGAGACCTATTATATCTCTATAATCCCCAATGATGTTTTTGTCCCATTTCACATTTCATATCAAAGAACCCCCAAGATCATGGTTTATGAATTCCCCCATTACATCTAAATCATGCTAGAGTATCCTCATCCTCTTAAAACATACATCACTCATTATTTCCATTAGAGAAATGGTCCTAACCATATGTCCTAAAACTTCAATACACATTCATCCTTACCGCATGATGTTAAAATGAATGGATTATATCCTCAACACATGATACTAAACTGCATAGTTTCCCAGAACTACATATAGGTTGATTATCAATATAATGAGATACATAGTGATTCTTAGATCTTAAAACCTAGTCCATCCACCACAAAATAAAAATGTCCATATCCTTCATTTTTATTACCATTTTGTAGTTGAAGATACATTTACACTCCTTTTTTCTCACAACCGAGCGTATATCACATGGGATCAGGAGGTCTGGTGAAGGATTACCCCACATGATTAAAGAATATCAATTCACATCAAGGTTACTATGATCCTGGTCACAAGACCTTAAAAGGAACACAAGATGTCCTTACCACACAGAATTAAATTTCATGGTTGAAACAAATTAAATAAATATTTGTGGCTTTATTGTTTCCATCACAAGATATTCAGTGACACCCAAGTCTCTAATCTTGGGTCTTTCCACATTATTTCATTTTCATGTCCGGTAACCCACATCCTTATCGCATGAATTTAAACTGCATGGTTCCTTAAGAACTATGTGTGGCTTAATTCTCATTCCCAAAAGATATGTAGCAACTCCCATGTCCTATCCCATGGCCCAACTCCAACATTACAAAATAAAATAATCTTTTCATGCATAGGGGTAATACCCGCATGGGGAAAGTATTTC
Organism: Viscum album; assembly: GCA_963277665.1. Taxonomy (NCBI): domain Eukaryota; kingdom Viridiplantae; phylum Streptophyta; class Magnoliopsida; order Santalales; family Viscaceae; genus Viscum; species Viscum album. Next base: position 671,028,341 of record OY728167.1, read on the forward strand.
TCATCATTTCTGAAATTTTTTATATGAAATGATCCTCCCATATTCAAGTAATTTCCTCCCATGAATCAAAATCTATGTTTAGGACAATCTGAATCTCCATAAATTTCCACAACCATCTGTAGTGAAATTTCAAATTCCTAGGGAGGCCTTTGTATAAATATGTTTAATACACCCCATTTGGATTTTCATAAGTCAGCCTCATAAAATGACTTATCAACTAGAGGTACATTCATCCTTGGAAGATACCTCTTCCATCTTTATAAACCCCAAATAAAAACATCATGCTAGAAAATGATTTTGGAATATAGTATGTGGTCTTTACTTATATGTTTTTCTCACACCATGTTTTAAATATGAAAATCATAAAACCGTGACTGAAAATTTCCCTTTGGGTATCTAAATAATGTTAGAACATTATTGGACAACAATCTTTGTTTGGGTCATCATTCTGAAACTCATGGGAAAATCTATTTGACCTAAAACACCAATCACATTAGTATATCTTACGAGACTTTAAATTTTCTATAAAAAGAGACACAATACTCGCCAGGTTAAAAACCCACGAAGGTAACCCTAGGTAAAAGTAGAGTCTAAACTCGATAGAATTATGCTCTCTATAGTTCATGCAAGAATCGAGTAATGAAAAGAAAAATACATAAAAAATTTTAGGCTGAAAACTCATAAAGGGCGGCCTAAGAAATAACCAAGTCTCGCCCACTATGTCTTATTTATATCAGACTTAGGAAAAAATTATGGTGATGAAATAAACGAATAAAGGTCTAGGGTTGTCTATATGGACCTAGAAATATTCAAACTATGCTCTCTAGGTCCAAAGAACTAAGAAAAAATTTGAGCCCTCCCACAACCCTAATGCAATGACATTTAATCAAATGGGTCATTTTCTATGTTATATTACAATTAGGATGAAGAAAGTAATGTATAAATAGGTGGTTGAAAAAAATCCTTTTTATTCATGCTCTCAAATTTGAAGGAACATCCATATTCCAGAGCCTTTCTATCAAATCTTGCATGTGTACCTCAAAATAGTCTTTGAGTTGTTGGATTGTAGTTTGAGAGTTATCTGTAGTTTTCCAAAACCTATCCAATTGCCAACGAGCCCATACCCAAGTGGTAAGGGCTCCTTCTTGGCATCCAAGAGACTCAGGTTCAAAACCGGGTGGAGGCGAATTTCCAGGGTACTGTAGCAGGTATTGTAGCAGCCCTGACTAATCACCCGATTTGGGCCTTCAGGCCACCGGTTTGGGCCTACGGGTCTCCAAGGCCTTCGGGTCATCAAAGGCCTTCAGGCCACAGGGCCTTCAAGTCACATAGACCATGGAGTGGCCCAGTTCACATAGAATAAGACCCAGAAGAGGATTAGAGAAACATGAGTAGCAGCCACTAGATGAAGAGCTAACCGGATTGGAAGAATGAGAGGGTATGACAACCACCATCAGGACCAGGCACCGTTCAGCTTTGTACGGGGCATTTCTAGTCTATCAGAAATGCAAGGTGGGGAGTTAGGTGATCATTGACGCAGAAAGCTAGGGAGGGGCAGTTCAAGTGGGCTTGGCCTACGGGTCATGTATTGGGCATGGTATGCCTCTGGGCCTTTGGGTCATGTATTGTGGGTTTGTCGGGCCTTGTGCCTTGGTCCTACGGGTCATTTACAGTTTCCCCTTAAACCCTGAAAAGGGGGATTTTCCATAATAAAAATAAAAAAGAATACCTTTGGGCCATTCGGGAAAAACCTAGCCAATTGTGTGGAAAACGAATCCTCAACATTAGGAAGTTTCTCCTGCTTTTCAGTAATAGAGTCTCTTCCTTGTTCCAAGGCCCACTTAAAGGATTGGTGGAGTTGGACCATCTCTTCCATTTTGGAATCCATTTATTCTTTAAGGTGCGTCATTTGGAGAGATTTCTCCTCCCAACAACACTATTATTTCTCCACCTCCATAGTATGATTGAGCCCAACTTGGGATACAAAATCTCTAAGATCTTCAAACCAGCCTACTAGCTATGCCTCATCCTACTGTGATCTCTACTCTTCCTCCCATCAATGGATAATTAACATCAAAACATGTCGGATTGTACAGTAGTCAAGAACACCGTACCCTAAAATAGAAAACATGGTTGGAAGTCAGGGAAGTCACAATAGAAGGTTTTAAAGATGTATCTTCGAGACTATCTTCAAGATGTCTTGAGAGTCCATATGGAATATGGGGAGAAAGGAATATAGTGTCTCCAAGTCTAACTTGGATCCAATATTTTATGGGAGATGTATTCTGGGATTAGTTCACTCAAGTAGTCAATTTGTCCCACTCCCTCTAAAACGGTATCAGTTACACCTACAAGTATTGTCTGAATTGGCATGGAAGCCACCTCTCAAGATTAACTACTGAGGTTGATTGAACTAGACAGTAACTGAAACCCCTCTTCAGCATCAAGGGGTTAATAGGAAAGAAAGGAAGTGCAACAACAAAAATAGTTAATAACATTAACCCTATGTTGGATCAAATGTTGGGATTAATGCCCCCCTAGTACTCCTGGACTTAGTAATTTGAGTAAGAACCTCATGAGATAGAACATACCCAAGATTTTGTTTGTAAGACAGGATCAAGGGACCTCGATTATCTCCCATTTTAGGGTTATAATATGTTAATCCTTAAAAAATGAGAGTAGGATGGTCTTGTATGCCTTTTTCATGAATGTACTTGGTAATGTTTTCTGCAGACAAATATTCATAAGTCAATATCTGGTGTGAGGCATCAAAATAAAAGGAGGTCATTTGTGTTTGAAAACACAAGAAGAAGAATACTAATGTTTGTATAATTCCATATCAAATTTACAAAATTACTCTATAGATGTGGGAATATTAATGTTTTTTAACCTATCCTCAATTTCCATTATTTTATTAAAAATTCTGTAAGTATCATTTCATGCTTACGAGTAGGGTTATCCGAGACGTGTAGATCAAGTACCAAATTGGTTCTTCTGTTGATTATCTCTTACATCCTCTTAGAATAGATGAAATATTCAAACACTATAGGGTCAGGATCAACACAAAAACCTTCATTATACCATCTAGGATCCCCGTCAGGCCCTTCAAGAGTGGAGATAGGGACGGTGGTGGTTGTTGTAGGGTCCTCCAGTGTATGTGGTAGATCTGAAATACCATGCGGAATAAAGTAAGTGACCGAAACATGAAACATTATGATATACATATGAAATTAACATTTCCCTATCCCTTATCTATAATAATAGTGGTAGACATGGCTACATCTCTTCACACTTTACCTGTCAAAGGGATAGATTCATTAACATTAGTCTATGCCTCCTCTGGGATGTACCCCTTGATCCTAGAAGGATTAGTGTCTAACCCATTAAGGGGGGAAATTGAAGTAGAACCTACAAAAAATAGACATATTTTAAGAAGTAAATTGGGTGAATCATAAGATTAAAATGACACTAAAATACTTATTGTGATGCATACGTCAGGCCAACTTCTTCGTCCTATTTCATTTCTTCTCTTGAGACAGAGAGGGGCCCGTATAATTTCTCTCAGTCATGGACACTTGAGGTGGATGTTGATAAGACCTACCCACAATTTCTTCCACCATCTTCCTTTATCCTAGGGATAGATCTAGGGATTCAGGAGGCTCAACCACTACTCTGATGTGGGTACCCACGTGCCTATATTTCGGCAAATCGAGAACCTTTCCTACTACTTCTTAATATCCTACTCTAAAAAGTGATATATACCCCCTCAAAATTAATTATGTTGTATGAATGAGAAAAAATAGAAGGTAGGAGAGAGATATACCTCACTAGGGTTGACATAGTCATCCCATTCCTCTTTAGTTCAACCAACTATCCCCTCAATAGCAACTCAATTCTGCATGTTGGATACTCATTTTGTGGCTGGGGTCTGATCATTAGTATCATATATTAACATTTCCAAATCCCAAACATATTACCCCACGTCAGTAAAATTACTTTTAGGGAAAATATCAGAGGGATATTGTATGTTCCCCAGTTATGGGATGCATATGCTAGCCTAGAGAAATACCCACATGTATCTAATGTCATAGGTTATTCCCTGCCAAGATTGGATCACTAGAGGTCACACATAATATGATGATAATGCGCCTGGCTATGAGGAATATCCAACATCTTTTTACTTTTAACCTTTTATAAGATTCTATTTTCTCATAGGAGACTGGGTGACCAGGGCTCGGGTATCCTTTTGGTAGTGATGAATCAACCACATTGACCTATATGATGTGATTCTCTCAGGCCCAGCCCACTCCATGACTCATTATCAAGAACTATTTTAATACTTTTGAGATTCAAAATAATCCCCCTCTATCCAAAACTTTATACTATGCATGAAACACCTAGTAATTATCATAACTCTGACTCAAGGGACACCTTTTGTTAAAACCCCTTGAGGGTATGAATAAATACATGCACTGAAAAACCCAGATTCTAGCCTGATCAATGCATCCAATAGAGGAACTTGATTGTAATTTTTTATACCTCTAAGGAAATCAGGATTGGGTAACCATTGAGTGTTTATCAAGACAAACATGCATGGGGGAAAGGCACTTGGCTATTTCAGACACTTGAATTAGAGAGTTATTTGATATTGAGAATATGCCTCACATATGCTCTCACTATCAATACAAGCCACTAGTTTACTATCTCTGAATAAAATCATGTACAAACTTAGATTTTTCTATGATTTCCATTCTCATTGAATGCCCTGTTAGGAAGATAACCATATTGGAAGAAGTTTAACTCTGCTGATTCATTCATAATCCTCAATGATTTGTTGTACTTCATGGATAAAGGTTGTATATGAGAAAAATCCTGAACTAATGATGGAAACTAGCCTTCATGGACTTGAACTCCACTTAGAATAGAATAAGATCTGAAGTGTGTTGTAATCCACCCCCACAACAATTGAAATAGATCTGAAATTTTGAATGGTTCCTTATCGATGTACACATGTAGTAAAAATTGGTAGATATTTACCAGAACAGGGGCATCTAACCCTACGTGGATCCCTTATGTTAGTTTGGATTCTCTAACAAATTTACCTTGTCTTACACCACCATTGTATTTTCAGACCAATAATAAGTAGATACTTAGCCACATTATGAGGAAGAATTTAATATTAGTCATTTTAAAAAACCTCAAACTTTACCTTGTAAACCCAACGGGTATAATTCTCTTGTTTTAATGTAGGACACAAGTTGTTGGGAATGCTCAAATTTTCTGTGTTCGGGAATCCCACAGGGCATTGACAAGTGGGGCATTCTCCTTCCTACTTTAGTAAGGCCATCATCCATGATTCAGGATGGATATATACCCTTGAGATAGGTTCCTTCTTCTACACCTTTATAGACACCTTAAATAGCTTGTGGGCCAAAGCGAGTGTCCTTTCAGCATAATTCTACATTGATTTTTTTGGGATAAACTATTCATATATATCCATGAGGATAAGATATCTAGAGATATTGTAGATCTCCCACAAGATAATTAATAATTTACCATATTTCATATGAAAATAATTTTTCCAATAGCTCCATTGGTGAAGCAGTTCAAGGATGATGTCCATATTCTTGTAAACATAAGTTTTCCCCACCCAAAAAACCTTATAAATGCCGATGTCTTGCTTCTCAGTCTTGAATTCCGAACACGTTTGGATCACACAATATACCCACATCCATTTATTCCAAAATAATCCTCCAAATAATAAGTCCCAATTCTCCTTCCAACCTTGTGATTGGTCTATCTTGGAAGTGCATAAGGTTTTCTTATAGTAATGAGGTTTCAAATCTTGGGTGCGATGCTTCATATCTAGGGTACAATGGCTATGGTGCATGACACATTCAGTAGTAATTATTCCTTACATAATGAATACAACATTGGAGGAGATGTTGGTGGTGTAAAAATTAGCATGTTCCATGAACCAAGAATTTAGGAAGTAACTTTGAGCCTTGAATATGGGAGCATCTCTTAGAAGTCTGTGATCTTACAGAGGCACATAGTCACTTCATAGATACTAATGCTGGTACTGCATCAAGTGATTCACTAAGTCTAAGAGAGTGGATTCCCACATGTCATAGTAATCTAGACGAACATATTTGAGCATCTATAAGATATTTTCAACAACTTTTTCATATGAATCCATTGAAAAAACCATTGAATATCTACAAGGACACATCAATATTTTTATTAAATTCAAAATCTTTGTTCTAGAAAATTCAAAACAAATTGCAAAGAAGAGGACCTCACATATGTCACCCACATAAGAGACTTATGCAAGTGACCTAACATAGGTCCCTAACCCAGGTGACCTCACATAGGACCCTCTCCAAAGTGACCTCATATAGGTCCCTCGACCAGTTCTCTATGATGTGTTGAAAATGTCATATCAATAGTTTACTCAAATTAGATTCTTTGGAAGACCTACCCAAAAAAATAATGGAAAGAAAACACAAAGTACCTATGAGACAAGAACATAAGAATATAAAAGTGTAAGGAAGTATTATCTAGATGTTCAAAAGTATTTATAGACTTGGATGACCTATACTCCATACCTACACTCCATACCTGCACTCTAGACTTGTGCTCCAAACCTGCGCTCTAGACCTGCACTCCATACCTGTGTAGAATAACTATGCAGGTGATGTGTGTGGACCACCTATGTGACCTTGAGAATATTTTCCTCCCTCTATATCAGGACGAAAACCTATTTTTCCAATTATATCCAAACTTGAGGGGGGGGGGGTATTTGTTGACACTCTATTTTTTCACATGGGATAAAAAGATTTAATGAAAAATACCTCTATTATTAGATAGGTTAATAGACCCAAGAATGATCAAGTTAAATCTTCTAAGTAGTCCTACACACACTCATAATGTACACCTAAAGGATTGTGTAGCCCCCCTTACGTGGCTCTGAAAGATCATCCACCCATGTACAAGTCCTTTCAATGAGTACTTGCATCAGGTACCTGTATGGGCTAATTCCTTATACCGTGGTCCAATGTTTTCCAATAAATAGCACTCTAGGGATCCTAATTTAATTGACCATAAAAACAGAAGAATCCTAAGAGATCTAGTCATGTATCCCCTTCACCTATTCCCTAAAAAATATTTCATATAACCCTCCAAAACCCCAGAAAATAGGTAATTAAGGGGGATAGTGGGATAAAAGTCCCTCCTGGGTCTGAAACACAAGATGACTATGTAAGGACCCCCTACTCTTAGTTGACAAGAATTAGTGAGAAGGTACCTCCCCAAACTCAGGACCTATGAAAGACCCTTCTAGTGACATCGGAGGTAACCCTTTGGGCAAAGATCAAGGCCTCACCCAAGTGTTGTTTCCAAGGTTTTTCATCACCAAGGAATCTCCATCCCATGTTGTCCTACCCTACACAAAGCACTTCCAGTTCCTCCTGGGACACCCTGCATGAATCACCTTCTATTTGGAAATCCTTGACCCGCACAATACACCATCTAAGACCTATTTCAAGCCACCAATTATAGGTATCCTCTTCCTTTGGATCCCTCGCCTGGGGGGGGGGGGAATTTAATCCTCCAATAAAGTCTACAAACTTGAAAAACCATGGAGAGAGACACACCACTGTGTCTCCCATTTAGTTATGCATTATTTTGGTCAGAGGTTTCTCATACTTGTCCCACCTGATGGGTAGGGTCCTTGAGGTGAATGAAGTTATGGATCCCATCGGTCACGGGGACCCCAACCCTAGGGGAAGTTCCAGGGACCCCCTAGTCTCAGAAATGAGGGCTAGGGACTTGTCCATCCCTCTTAATATGTAAGAACAAGGATCCTCATTTATATATGTGGAGGGAGAGGATCACATTTTCTTTTCCATTTTATTGGGATTAATTCCTTATCCTCCTATCTTCTCTGGAACTTGAAACAAATTATTTCTACAAGAGAAAGACCTTGGTATTTTATTAAGGGTTGTATCCATGAGGGTAGACTGATGTGACTCTCCTAGTTACCAAAATGAGAGAGGAGACAGGAACATCAAGGCCATTTCTTCTTATCCCATCTCCATGCCCTCATCCACTAGTGGATGAATGAGTATGTATAGCTTTATATATCTTCCACTTACTCTTGTATCTAACATTTGAGAATGAATCATATGGGATTATAGTTTAGATACGATCATTAAATCCTCATGGTCATATGCATGCCTCTATAGAGAATCCTTTTCAAGATCTTCCTCTCACCTTCTCAGGGGGGCCTCTATTGGCATGGGTCCTCAAAGCCATGTATCCAACCAAAAGGGAATCCTCCTCAATGTAAGCTCCTACCAAACCTCCAAATCACCATGATTAAAGACATTCCTCATGGAACCAATATAATGGGAATAATCCCATATGGTGTAAGCCACAAAACCATGCCTTTATCTTTAAAGGGTCATATTATCGATGAAACAAGCCAAGGGCCTTCTATTCGGTACAATACCTAAATCAATCCTCTAAAAGGGCCACATTACCTTCAATAATAACCTTCATAGGGATTCCATATGTGTGGTTCCTCAAAACAAAACTATGTGTTCTTTGATTCCTATTCAAATGGGAAACGTAGGAAGCCTCCATAAGGTACAAACCCAACACCCCAAAATCAACCCTGATCCTCTCTGGTCCACATTCCTAGTAGGGTCATGTATGACCTGGGAAATAACAACCCTTATAGGTTCCTTGTGATTTCTCAACATAATTACCAAACCAAACATTGGATAGAAACCTTTCCCCTATACCTCCTTGGAAGATGATGGTAAACTGCGTGGTTTAGTCCTCATATCAAGACCTTAAAAGGTATGATGTGTCCCATTAAGTGTCAAACAAATATTTGGGTTCTGATTAATTTCACAGGGATACTTAGGAATCACATCTTATTGTTCTAATATCGACATCAAAACAACTACCATCTCCTTATATTATGATAAACTCTATATCACCCCACTGCATAGATTAAAATCAACATCGTAGTAATAAATGACAGAGTGATATCTAATTCTCTCATAAAAGTATACCATTGATGGATAACCTTAGATACATACATATACTTCCCTCGATAAAGAAACTCAGATATATAAAAGTGATTCTAAATTCCATTCATGATAATAATTGGTTGTTATCCTAAAGGTGACACACGTTTTACATGTGAATTAATGAAGGATTAATGAATATGTCTTAAATATTTAAGAGAGTCCTAGAGTTGGAAAAATTCACCCCAAAAGGGTGTGATGAGCTTAAATTTCCATCTTCTCAACCAATGGAAGTCCCTAAGAATCATTGTAACCATTTCTCAATGACCACCTACCTTTGGAAAGTAGGTTTGTGAAACATCTCAAATAAGGGAACCATTGGGTGTTTTTAGCTCCATGAAAAAAACCTATTTTAGTCTGTTTGAAAATAATGAACTCAACATGAATGACTATGAAACTTTTCAAACCCTCACAATGATACCCTAAAAAAACATGAAAATGTTTTTGTTGGAAATAGGTGGTCACATAGATATGTGGTAGGAATTACATAGAGATATAATGAGATAAAAAACCCACTAAAAGTGAAACAAACAAAAGGATGATATGGAATCATATCACATGTGATATGTTTTAAAAGTGATTATGTATGGTATTGTTATGTATTCTTAAAATATTTTAAGAATATAAAATGTATCATGTTATAAAAAAGGAAATATACAATTTATCATTCTTTCATATTAGATATATATATATATATATATATATATCATAAAGTGAAATGATAGTTTACCTCTCGAAGTACAACATTGAGTTATCCTTAACCGATGTTTGTCATGGATCATTTGGTTGTGAAGAAATGTTTATGTTTAAACAATTAGGATCCTCATATCATAATATAGAATATTTTTATGAGCCAAAAAAATTGGTTTTGTGTGCTGGATGAACCATAAAGTATACCACATGGATCATCATACACTATGTATTTGGTATACTAGGGGTTTATGGTTCATATTCTAAGTCCCAAATACCTAAAATTAGAGAGATACCTAGCATTATAAACTTCATAATTTGATACATTTCTTATTTAATCCTTTCATCTTAGCTAATTAGGGGGTGGTTGGGTATGTTTTTTATCATGTCATCAGTTGTAGGAAAACCAAGATGCGATTATTCCTCTCATATGATTATTATAACGTATAGGACCTTGATTGAAATAAACTAAGAAGTTTATTACTATACCTAGATATTAAATATGAAGTTCTTGTCTATTAGGTGAGGGAAATGTGATGTGATCATATATAAATGTGAATAACATGTGATGTATTCATATACTCATTGAGTCTATACTTGTAGAATTGAGAATGTATGACTTATATATATGGTATTAAAATACATCGTGTCCCATGGTCACTCGATGTATTGGAAAAAGGTATCATGTGAAAATTAATTCTTACATATGATTCAGCCAGTGGACATAGGTATTGAGATATATGTATTTGATAGATGTGATTAAAGATCCTTTTATAGATTGAGTACCACTAATGATTTTATAGAGGAATATCTTTACTTACATTTGTGAATTTGGAAATTAATATTAGTTGAAAATGCTAAAAAAGACCATATGGGAACACATTGTGGTTGAATGAATGGGGATTCGTTTTTTGTTAGAGAGAATCACTAAAAGTATATTATATTTTTATATAAAAAGGTCTTTTGGATAGGTATTCACAAGGTATTTCATATGATGTGATATGCAGTGAAATTGATGATAGCGTTCCAAAATAGTTTTGGAAGACATCCAAAGGGAATTTTGGATATGCTTTCACAAGTTGTTGTATAAGATATAATATAAGGTGAAATATCATAATGTTTATGAAGCTTTAATTCATGTGGGATATTGAAGGAGGAATTCCCTAATTCATTAAGCATGTGATTCATTTGGCCATATCATAGGTGAAGATATATGTATATCATATGGCTTGCTATGGGATATCATGCCATTTAATTATCCTAAAATATTGTATGATTTATAAATATTGTGTGGAGTGTTATGAGTATAATCATATAGTATGATACATAATAAATTCATATGATTGGTTGAATATTGAATGATAACTGTTATTACTCTTGAATTTTCCATGCTTGGATATCATTGATGGAAATATTTCATAAGATGAAAAATTGGGATAAGTAAAGTTTGAGGGTTATAAAGGTTGTAACTGAGTCCTATTTTCTTATTCCATGTAACTCATGAGTAAATATAAAAGGATTATGGAACATCATTAAGGTCTTATATAAAGTATGAAGGCTATGAAAATGGTTTCTATAGTTTTTAGTAAAGATATTGATCAATATTATAGCATATATGAGTGATCTATTTTTTCTCCCATCCTTAACCTTGAGAGATACTTTCATATATTAGATATAATGAGAATATTTACCATGTGATGAGTTATTTACATTAACCCATGGATATACTATGGAGGAGGGATATATTAGGTTACTTCTAAGGGATATTCATTATAAAATTGGATGGATAAAGAAGGATCAATGAATATTGACTAGTGAAATATGCATAGTCTCTTCATTTTAATTTATTCATGGTTTTAAATGAAGTACTTGTTAGATATTATCTAAAAGGGTTTTGATTGGTTTTACTGTGATAAAATAATCCTGTTTGATCCTTTGAAACCCATTCATAAAAAACTTCCAAAAACACCTTATAGATATGTACAACACTCGAATACCCAATTTGAATATGAATTATCTGATCAATTTTGTTTTTTAACCAAAATTAAAATTTGATCAAAAATAAATGGCCCATAAATTCATGGGTCATTATAATTTTCCCACCATAAAGATTTTGTCCCTGAGAATCTCCTAAAAATGTCACCTAACCTATAATCTATCAATCAGAATCTAATACCAATTTATGATCCTAATTTCAAAATGATCTATACTTAACTCAATTACCCACACACTGAACCTAGATACATTTATTTTTTTAAAATCTTAGTATGACCCTCAAAACATGACAACCACATCTTAGATAATGCACTCGATGTGGTTTTGACCTCACTACATCCAATTATACACAAAACACTAGTTGATTATCCTATGGATTAAATTTATTGAAAATTCATGGCTTCAACGACCAATGTAGCATTAAGTCACTCGATCAAAATTCCTTAACCATGTGAGGTATCCAAAAATAATGCTAAGAACCCACACCAAATCCCCAACCAAAACATTGGTGAAATTACATGGATGAATCCGTAAACATTCCAAATCTACCATCTTACTTATAATAACCCAGGCTTATCATAAATTGATATTACATCTTTTTAGGTGAATATTCATTACTTTACACAAACCCATTCATGAGGAATGTAATACTTTAGTGCCTTTGGAAACTTGGAACACAATCTTATTAATTCTTGAAATATCTTCAATGTCTCCCATAAAGATCTTCCCATTGAGTAATATTCAAATAAATACCCTACTTAAAACCTTTCTTTATAACCAGAGGAAAGGAAATAAAAAAATGGATGAGATCCGATGCTTAGTAAGAGTAAAAAAGGAAGATACATATGAAGATCATGAACATCAGGGCATGAGAACATGAGAATAAAATTTGAAAACCATACCCTATATAAAAAATATCATAATCATGAGTCATGGCATAAAGACAGGTAGTTCATAATACATGAATCATATGGAAATCAAAGAACATAATCCATAAGAGCATAACATTGGCATATTAAATGGAATTGTGGTATACACATAAGCATATAAAATCACATCCTTAATAGTCAAGTATCATTACTAAAAATTATCAAGTAACCCCATGGGTGACTATACCTCTTGAGTAGGACACACCGCCATCCCTAGTGGCATCCCTTTCCTTATAGTGGAATGAGTTTAATTCCAAAACCTTCATAGCAGTAAAGGTTCACTCCTAATACCATCATAGTAGAAAATATCCCTTACTAAACTGGGTTGACTCATCATTCTAGTCCTATCTATATCATGAGATATAAATCTTCACCGAATACATTGTAGGGAGATATAGGTCCAATTGTCTCATAATGAAAACAATATTTATGTGTTCCACAAGACCGAAAAACATTCATCATATAATAATCAATGAAATGAAATGGGTTTCATAAAAAAATTATCATATCTCAACCCGTGGAAAAGAGATATCTTCCATAATCATTTCATTACTTAATCATAGCACACCCTGTGAAAATAAGTATGTTTCATAATAACTTTATCATGGTATAAAATTTAGAATAGAAGAATGTTTATTAAATATTATGCCATGATAAATATAAATTATTTAGGGATAGAATAATAATAGTATCCTTAGATCATATCCCTAATAAATCATAAGTAACATCAAAGGATGTAATGTTAGATTGAAAATTAATATGAAAGATCACATGAAAAATTTATTTAGGAAGATAAATTTTCTTTGAAAATCACTGTTTTGAACTGAAACATTTTGAGAATATTTTTTATTGAAAATAAACTTGAAAATTTATAAATGAAGCTTTAAAATAATTTAAAACATTTCTTGAGACAATATCCATTCCACTTTGAAAAATATTATTTCAAACTAAAATATTTTGAAAATATTTTTCTTTGAAAATAACCTTAAAAACTTATAAAGGAAGATTCTATGAAATAATTGTTCATGACATTCGAAAATTATATTCATGTCGTACATGTTAAAATGAATATTCCTTTAATATTTTTGGTAAAATAGAAAAGGGAATTGTTTGGAAAAATTAAAGATTCCTTTAATTTTTTTTGAACTCTAAAATGGGTAAAAATTTATTTTAAAAACATAGGATAATGATAGAAGATTTTTTAAAACATTTTAAAAAAACATGGTTTTTAGAAGAAAACCACCCCCAGTAAAGTTTTTTTTTGTATTTTATTAATGAAAGGGCAGAAGTTCACAAACCAGTGTTTAAGGGGGTCTAAATAAATGAAGTCCCAAATAATAAACCCAGATAAAATGCATAACTTCTGGGGGAAAAGATCCAGGACTCGAGAAAATTGTCATATGGTAATATAAAGATGCTCTAGATACAAGAAAATACGCCATAATATTTCCCTCTCTCCAGGTATGAAGAATGGTCGTATGATTTTTAATGATAAACTTGAAGCTCCTGATGGAATACTTGATGGACCAGGGAGTATGCCCCTTACCTGAAAAATCATTATAGAGGGTAAGATAATTTTTCTTAATCGCCTGAATGGGGAGGTTACTCTATCTGCAAAGTTTGAGACCATCGAGAAGGGCCAAGGATTCCACTTATAGGGAGTCACCGGTCCCCAGGAAGGCTGAAAACCTAGTGACAAATGAACCTTTAGTTTCAGGGATAACTCCCCCTTCTCTTCAAACCCATACGACTCAACCCATAAATATTCAGTTTATAACCAGAAAGCGGCAGATGACATAAGACCCAATTCCCCTGGTCAAAAGAAGGAAAAAGGGAGGCTTTCTGAGGGAGAATTGGTTGTATGGAAGGTGCATTCACTGGGTCACTGGACAACCTGCAGAACTCTAGAATGAGGTTTCTGGTTTTGAAAACTATACCCGTAGTGGATAGTGTGCTTCACTGGTACCTCTTATCGTTCCATGAAGACCAGATCGTCCAACAACCAGCAATGAAAATGAGAGCCCTGCCATTTCTCTCCATGATGGAACTATCCGCTACAAGGAACCAATGCTGGAAGAAGAGGTCATCATTGAAGGCCTGATCGGACCAGCCTGCTAACTACCCAAAATAACTCCAGATAGTCTTGGCCTAGTCACTGTTAAAGAATAAATGTGCATAGGATTCAATACTGGACTCCCTACAACAAAAGCATTTCAAGGCCAGGCTGACACCTCTGTGCTAGACATTATCATCATATGGAAGGGCATTGTGCCTGACATGCCAAACTAGGAAGAGGTATTTGGAATTAATGACTTTATACCACAACACCTCACCCTATCGATCTATGGGAGAATAGATAGAATAAATCATAGCAAAGGATTTGAGGAAAAAAGTTCCATTTACAGAGGATGTGAAGACACATTTATATGGATCATCAGAAAAAACAATACATTCAAAAATATTCCTCTGATTTCAATCCAAGGTGGACTGAATAAGAGTGGGATGATTGCAGGCCTCCCTGAAAGAGATGTTTGGTGTCAGACAGCAAGTAAAACAAAGAATTTTCCCCAACCAGTTGTGGTGCCAAAAAATAATATCACCTCTTCCTATGAAAATATATGAATAACCAGAGGATATGAAAATTTATGAGTTTCTTGAGTGATGTATCATATTATTTCATTGTCTAAAACATAATAAAAAACAATTCGGATAAATGATGAGATTGTAAAATAAAATATTTACCACTTTGGTAACTTTGAATCATAATAAACATAAAGGAATAACATTAAATAAAACATAAAATATCATTAGGATAAATAAATTCATGATATTAATAGTAAAATAGGTTGTATATACACTTTTGGAAAGAATATAGGTGCGAAACATAACGTACGTGTCAAAGAAGGAAAACTAAGACAAAAATACCTTACCACTTTAGTAATCTTTTGAATCATAATCCCTAATGAAGAATAAAATAAAATTAAACTTTAAATATCATGAAAATAATTTGATGCATGATATAATATGTTAAAGGGGAAGTATATACACCACATAAAAAGAAACAAGTGGTGAATTTTCATTTGTCTCCCAAAAATAATAGAAAGACTATAAATCACTTACCTTAAGTCTTGAATTATGTTGTACATGTTAAAAATTCATGTATAATAATTTTAAGTTTATTATACAAATATTAAATAATCATATTCATATATATCATACCATATATTGTTTTCTTTTGACCTTTTACTACCCATTTATTTACAATTCCATGTTAAAGTCACATTTCAGGAAATAACTGCTTTATTTTTCATGTATGTTTTGAATTTTTATTTTTTGGTACTCTTAATTTAATAATGGTTTCACCATATCCATAATGTTAAAAGTTATATAAATATCATATATACTCAGTGTATATTTATTTATAGTAACCCATAAAATTTAGGGATAAAAAATGAAATACACTATTCATGGAGACGGTAGGCCATACGTATGCATGAACGTTCTTTCTATTTTTTTGATTAAAATAAATAATGTTAAATGATATATTATTATTATATAATCATTTTTATGTCATATATATTACATATTTTCATTAAATCTATATTTTTTACTTCAATGTAAATCTTGAATGAATCATATCGCTTCGCGAGGCGGTAGTCCTCCATATACATGAGCAACATTATCATATTACCAAGACATAGAAATCATGAAGTTATGAGAGATATAATAATTAATTAAGAATAAAAATATCATAAATATCATATATAAATAAAAAAATCCATCATTATGTCCAACTGTGAGAGGTGGTAACAGAAAAACTAATGACATCGGTTCACGAGACTGTAGTTTGCCATGCACATGAATAATGATTTCATAACCCATTTGATGGATGTGGATATGGTTCTAGGTGATAAAATTAACATAAAAACATCTCATCATATGTAATATATTGATTTAGTTATATAATAATGGAATAATTATAATTTAAGGAGGTGTAGGAAGAAATAAAACAAAAACACTCATTGATGAACGTTATGTCTTCTTCGGGTATCCTCCTTAGGTTTGCACCAAAATCCTTAATAGGTTGGATTTATCTCTAAAATGAGGTTTATAGAATGATATTAGGGAATTTATAAAGTTATTTTTGTATTAATTGGATGAAAAAATGGATGTGAAGGTGTGAAGAGAAGAGGAGAGGGGGTGGCCCTTTATAAGTGAGGTGAGTGATGTACTTGTAATTTTTGAAAGGAGAGAATTCCACCCTCATATTTTTCATCTAACAAGGCTCAAATAATGGAAAATTATTGAGACTATAATGGGTGTTTAAAATGTTTTTGGTTATTTTTAACCCTTATATTTTATTTTAAACCCCCGGTAAACCCATTTTTACCTTAATAGTGAAAAATAAATTTTTACTGTTTTCGCTATTCATTTTGGTAAAAAAATAATTTGGACATATTATATAAAATAAATTATGATTATTAAAAATATGGAATAAATTTTAACAAATTACATTAAAAAATTTGCATTGTTTAATTTAAAATAAATCCTATAGATGCGATGAGAAAGAATGTTTTCAAAGAGGAAATGTTCAAAAGTTTATAAAGTTTTTATATCCAATTTCAATTTAAAAAAGTTTAAAATGGAATAAATTAAATTAATATTTATATAATTGGAATAATTTTACTTTAAAAAAAATTTAAAATATAAGAAATATTTATAAATAATTTAAACAAAAATACAATTTTCAATTAAAATTCAGTATTTTCACTATTAATCAAAAAATGACACTTTTCAGAAAAACCTAAAAATTAAATATAAGATTATTTTGACATGATGAACTAAAAAATGGAGTTTATTTCATAAAATAAAATTTAAAAGTTTAAAAAATTAAATTTAAAAAAAACGTTTAGAAGTGATGAAAAAGAGGGTTTTCGAGAAGTGTAATTTTTTCATGTAAAATATAATTTTATATTAACTCTATGTCTAATAATAATCATTATATGATTATAAATTTAAATTTATTGAAATATAATACATAAATTTAATTTAAAATAATTCTCATTAGTTATTATTTTAATTAATTAAAATGGAGAAACATTATTCACTTTAAAATGATTTTTAGAGAAAAAAACCCAGTTTTAAACCCAAAAAGAAACTTATGAAAAAATACAATATAAAATATATTCAAAATTAATTAATTGGATTAAATATTACTAAATAATATTTCTTTAACTTTAAAACATAATTTATCAATTAAATCACTTAACTTATTGATAATAAATTATAGTTTTACAAAAATCAGTATTTTTCACTATTCACTAAAAAATCAACATTTTTCGAAAAATCACAAAATTTATTCATAAGATAACTTTGATATGATTATTTCAAAAATGAAGTTCATTTTATCAAAAGTTTTCTAAAATCTTTATAAATAAAAACAAATAAATTTTTTTTTGATGAAAACATATTTTTGATTAATATAATTACTTTACTAAAAATTGATTGATCATTTACTTAGAATTTATAAGTAAATTTAAATTGATTAGGAAATTTATATGTATATTTAATAAAGTAGTTTTTACAATTAATACCTACCTAATTAATAGTTAGGTTATAATAATATTATTTCATGGTTCGTTGAAGCTTGGTGTTGTGTTTCATACACGCTATCAAATAAAATATTTGTTGCATATAACGCAAGCTTAAAATAGTTTTTCATATAAAACAATATATACTCAGTGTTACATGTAATGAAAAATATCAAAAAGATTAAATTAATTTTAAAAAAATTCATAAAATATTAGGTAATTACATTCTATCCACTTGAAATTAATTAATCCCACAAAATTTGTCTTGTTCAAGGTTTAACATTTGAAAATTTCTTCATATAAACCCACATCGTACGAATGCATTATAAAAAATCCCTTAAAATGGGAAAGTTGAAAAAATAAAGGTTTCCTTAAGTAAACCAAAACTAGGTTTCCACAAAGTAGAACATAGGTGGCAAGTGATGATTTGGTCATGTAATAAAAGTGTAAATAATTATAGAGAGTGATAGAGGTAATTGATCACAATAAAGTGGATGATCCATAGAATGTTAACGATCAAAAAATCATAAACTGAATATATTGGAAATTTTTTATTTATATCATAAAGAATTATGATAATAGGACAAAATTTTATTTCGTGATCCTTTTATTAATGTTGTATAATTTTTACGAGAAGATATACTTAATTTTTTTTATTCAATTTCATAAGAAAAGTCTTACCCTTTGGTTGTGCCTTGATCAATTTCCACTTCATCTATTATTATAAGAAATGAAGGTGAAATTTTAATTCCCGAAGAACTAATGGATCATAAGATCCATAAAGAATGATAATTCATTCTTTCTATCTCTAGTTTTAAAAACAATGGTTAGTATAGGTTATCCAATATGAATGAATTTTCATATGGTGAAATAATATAATAGTATCTAAAACCTCATTCAAAGTTCAACATAAACAGTTTTATAAAAAATTAACCTTATGACCCTTCTGATAGTTTAAAATCAAAAACTTTATAAAGCGTGCCACAAAATTTCCAAAATGAACTTATCATTAATCTCCAAAAAAAAAAATTAAATAGTTCTTAATTTTCATATATCAAACATGTGAATACCTTCATTATTTATTTTATTGAAACAATAATTACCATAAAACCTTACTAAAAACATACATGCTTCCTTATTCCTTAAATAAAACAAATATTATTAGATATATTCCTTAAATAAAAAAATGATATAAAATCCATCAATGATAGCATAAACCACTTTATGAACAAAACATTAATCAGTTCTAAGGAAATTAGTACTATCCAATTTACTTTATTTTAATCAATCATCTATTTATCTAAATACAATTATCTCAATATTCAGAACATATTAAGGGTTATATTAAAAATATCACCTTTCCATTAAATCAATTTTCCAGTCCATCAACATCTTTTAACATATTATTTCAAAACCTCAACAAAAACATATACTGAACAATCCTTATATATTTTAAAAATATTTAATTCCAATAAATAAACACTTCAATCATTCTACTTCATTATTAAACCGTTACCTAGACTTATTCAGCTTATTCCATAATACCTCTTTCATTTCATATTTAATTTTTCATATCTTCATCATCAACAATATAAATATTACTCATATAACCTTGCTGATTTTCTTCATGATATTTTCCTTTAAGACATCGATTTGTATAATGCCCATACTTTCCAAATTTAAAAAATTCAAAAATTGATGATATCTTAGGGAGAATATCATTCATATCCATTGCGTTAATCGAACTCTTCATTTTCCCTTGGTAGTTACTTTCTTGTGGCCTTTTTTCCACAGTCAAAACATATTAATGTTCCTCTAAGACATCCACTTTGGTGTTTCTTCCCACATTTTTGACACATAAGAATCTGAATCTTCTTTCCTCTATGGTCTCCACTACCCTAAATATTAGTGAAACCATTCCATCTCTTCTTTGGTGAGTCTATGAGTTGTTTAAGGTATATGTTGTTAACCATGTTACACGATAACTAATTAACCATACTCACAATGTCTTTTACTCCAGTCATCATCCCATTTAACTACTCATCAAAAAATTTTCCAACACATTCAATGTTAACCGAGCTCCTTATAGTTCTTGTCATTGATTAAAACCAAAAATAATAGTGTGAGCAACACTAATCATAAAATAAAACCACATAATAATGAAAAAATGGCATATAGGATGTCTAAATCATGACACCTTCTTTTTAATCTATGATACCTTGGGTTTATCTTAGGTCATTTATATTCATTATATATTTAAATCATTCATGATGGTTCATAATGATTTTGTGAATTTATAAATCATATCCCATGGGAGTGTCAAATGAAGTGTGAAGGAAGGCCTGTTGTCATGAATTAGGTGATGATCGAGTCCAACTCAATGCACCGTTTTCACATTTATTACCACTAGGTAACTTTGTTCCATTCTACTTGAAGTATCTAGAGAGGGAGGCAATTTCTTGGAAACCAATCACTCTATCCTTTAAGAAAATTTTAGGACACTTTCATTTACTTTTACTCATCCTTAGAATTATCCATAGAGACATCCCTAGACATATCCGTAGAAATATCCCTAGGGATCTTGTTAAAGTCTTCTCATCCGGGTTTCCAAAGGTTAACTAAAAATTTCCTATGATACCAACTATAGTGAACCAGAAATCTCATACATTGATATTATATGTTTTCATATGAATATTCATTACATTACACAAACACATGCATGAGAACCATAATAATTTAGTTCCTTTGTAAACTTGGAACATAATATTAATAATTCTAGAAATAACTTCAATTTATCCTATAAATATATTCCCATTAAGTAATCTTCAAAGACATAGCCTATTTAAAACCTTTCTTCATAACTCGAGGAAAGGAAATATAAGAAAGGGTGAGATCAGATGCTCAGTATGGGTAAACAATGGAGACACATAAGAATATCATGAACATAATGGTATGAGAATATGATCATTACATTTGAAAACCATACCATACATAACAAAGATCATAATCATGAATTTTGGAAGGATGATTAGTAGTTAATAAGACTTGAATAAAA
The DNA here is from genome assembly GCA_963277665.1 of Viscum album. NCBI lineage: Eukaryota > Viridiplantae > Streptophyta > Magnoliopsida > Santalales > Viscaceae > Viscum > Viscum album. The sequence goes on from OY728167.1 coordinate 671,049,699, forward strand.
AATAAATCAAATAACATGATCCATGAGATCATAACATTGGCATATGACATGGAATTGTTGAATACACAAAAGCATAGAAAACCATATCCTTATTAGTTAAGGGTTATTTCCAAAACATATCAAGGAAATCCATGTGCAGCTACACCTCCTAAGAGACAGAAACCATCATCCCCAGTGGCATACCTTTCCTCATAGTGAAATTATCTAACTCTACAGACCATTATAGTAGTCAAGGTTCACTCCCAAGACCATCATAGCTAAAAAAGTCCCTTACTGAACTAGGTTCACTCCCTATTCCCATCCTCTCTATCTCAAGATATATAAATATTTACCCATTGAATTAGAAAGAGATATATGTACCCCCCATCTCATAATTAAAACCATATTTATGTGTTCCATAATATTATAAAACATTAATCATATTATAACCCTTGAAATTAAGTGGTTTTCATAAACATTTCATCGTGTTATAACCTATGGAAAAGAAATAGGTTTCATAATCATTTCATTATTTTATAATAGAGTAACCTATTAAAATAAGTGGGTTTCATAATAATTTTATCATGGTATAACCCATGGAAGATAAAAGGGTTTCATAAACATCATTCCATCATAAACATAAACCATTCAAGTAATTAATAAGAATGTTATCCTTGGATCATATCCCTAGAAAAACCTATGTAACATCAAATGATTTAATTTTAAATGGAAAAGGATTTTGAAAGACCACAAGGATCATTTCTCAATTAAGATAAATTTTATTTGAAAATCACTTTTTAAAATTAAAACATTTTAAAAAATCATAGGATAACGATGAAACATTTTTAAAATAATTTTTAGAAAACATGGATTTGGAAGAAAATTGATTTTCGAATGAAGAGATAAATAAGTTGGATTTTCTTAAAAAAAGTTCTCAGTTATTTTAAGTAAAAAAGTTTGTAAAAATGTCACTATTACTTTAAAATATCATGAATATCTACATGATAATAATATTCATGAGTTTATTGAGACATGGATCCAAAAATTTTATCACTGGAAACATAATCGTAAACAATCTCGATAAATAATGAGATTGTAACATAAAATAATTATCACTTTGGTAACTTTGAATCATAATAAATATGAATGAATAACATAAAATGGAACATAAAATATTATTAGAATAAATAAATTCATGATAATACATTTCAAAAGGTCTGTATATACACCTCATTAAACAATATAGGTGAATAACATAACATACGTCTCAATGAAGGAAAATTGATACAAAAATATCTTACCTCTTTAGCAATATTTTGAATTATAATATCAAATAAATAACAACATTAAATGAAACTATAAATATCATTAAAATAATATGATTCATGATATAAGATTTCAAAGGGTAGTATATACACCACATACAATAAATGAGTGGTGAATTTGGATATGTCTCCCAAAAATTTGAGAGAGACTTGAAATCCCTTACCTTAAGTATAGAATTTTTTCAAACATGTTATAAAATCATATATAATAACTATATGTTTATTATATATCTATTAAATAACCATATTAATATATATCATATCATATATGTTTTTTATAATATTTTATTACCCGTTTATTAAAAATTCCATGTTATAGTCATGTTTTGGGCAATAAGTGCTTCGTTTTTTTGTGTATGTTTTGAAGTATTATTTTTGGTACTCTTAAATAAATCATTGTTATGAAATATAAATAATGTTAAAAATTATATAAATATTATATAAATTCAGTATATATGTTTTTATAGTAATATATAAAATTTTGCATTAGAAAATGAAATACACCGTTCATGGAGATGGTAGGTCGTACGTACGCATGAATGTTGTTTCCATTTTCTTATAGGATTGAAATAAATAAAGGTAAATGATATAATATCATTAATTAATAATTTTTATTTCATAAATTTTACATATTTTTATTAAAACCATCTTTTTTACATTTGGTGTAAAGTGTGGAGAAATAACATCACTTTTCGAGATAGTAGTCCGTCGTACGCACGAGCGACGTTATTGTATTCCAAAAAAATAGAAATCATGAAGCTATGTGTGATATAATAATTAAATAAGAATAAAAATATCATAAATATCATATATAAACAATAAATTCATAATTATTTCTATACATGATTGGTGGTAATTGAAAAATTAATGACATCGGTTTGCAAGGCAGTAATCCCTACACACATGAACGATGATTTTATAACCTATTATATGGAAGTGGAGATGGCTGTAGATAATGTACTTAACATAAAAAATCTTATTATATGGAAAATATTGAGTTAATTATAGCATAAATTAATAATAATAATTTAAGGAGGAGGATAAAGAAATAAAAAAAATGCTCATTGATGAACGTTACCTCTTCTTCAGGAATCCTCCTTAGCGTTTCACTAAAATCCTTCATAGGTTTTATTTACATGAAAATAAGGATTCTATGATGATAATATGTAATTTGAGAGGTTATTTTTGAAGTTATGTTTTGAAATAAATAGGTGTGAAGGTGTGAAGATGAGAGGAGAGGGAGTTGACTTTTATACGTAAGGTGAGTCGCACACTTGTAAATTTTGAAAAGGGAGAATTATACCCATGTTTTCTTCATGTTAAAAAGCTCCAGTAATAGGAAATTACCAATAATATAAGATATAAGTCCTAAATATGGCCATAAAATGAGTTTTTTTACAAGTTATGAGATATTTTTAACCCTTATATATTTAGTTTAAACCTCCAGTAAATCATTTTTTACCTTAACCTTGTTAAATAGGTATTTGTTGTTTTAAATATTCATTTTGGTAAAAAATTAAGTTTAAGATATTAAAAAATATAAATTATTTTTATTAAAAATATGGAATCCATTTTTAAAAATTCCATTCACATAAGTGCAAAATTTTAATTTAAAATAAATCCCTCAGACTCGACCAGAAAACGGGTTTTCAAATAGAAAATGTTCAAAGTTTACAAAGTTTTTATGTCAAATTTCAATTTAAATTGATTAAAATGACCAAAATTATATTAATAGATTTATGATTTTTCTAATTTTAATTTGAAACCAATTTAAAATACAATTTAACTTTATAAATAATTTCAAACTAAATGACAGTTTTCAATTTTAATTCTGTAATTTTCACTATTCAAAAAAATGAAAATTTTTAGAAAAAAAAAATTAACCCTGAGATTATTTTTAAATGAAGAATTAAAAAATAGATTTTATTTTAGCAAATAAATTTCCTAAAACTTTCAAAAATTAAATTTTAAACAATACCCCCAAATGTGCTGAAAAATTAGGATTTCGAGAAGTGTGTTTTTTTCAAGTACAAAATGATTTTATATTAACTATATATATATAATAATAATTGTAGAGACCCGAAGCTTGACGTACATGGAAATTAAATTAATTTTGTGGAATACCTAATACATAACAAAAACACACACACAAGGACCGTAATAGTTTAGTGTCTTTGGAAACTCGGAATATAATCTTCTAATCGTGGTGAAAGATCTTCAACATCTCCCATAAAGATCTTCTTTTTTTTATACGTAAAACCTTTATTTATATCCTGAAGAAAAGAAAACATAAAAGGGTGAGCTCAAATGATCAGTAAGGGTAAACAAAATAAATGTCATTCACATCATATACATAAGAACATAACTTTTGGAAATCTTAACCTGCAAAAGAAATCATAATTTCATAACATGGGATAAATCATAGTAGTGAAAGGTAAAACCCAATAATCATAACTTTAAACATGAAACTTTGTGGCATACACACATAATCATATAGAATCATTTCTTATTAGTCAAGACTCATTGCCAAGACTATCTTAGTGGACAAAGTCCCTTTCTGAACCGAGTTCACTCCTCGTTTCAGTCCTGTTTCACTGAACCAATATAACCTACCGTTCCAGCCATGTCTATATTAGGAGATATAAAATCTTTACCCAATGAATTGGAGGGAGATATAGGTCCCACCCATCTTATAATGATACCATTCTTATGTGTGCCACAGAATCATAAATCATACATCATTGCATAACCCATGTAATAAAAATGGGAATCTTAAACATCATGACATCATAAAAAATTTCATATAAGATAAAGGAATTCATAAAAATAATTCCATCACAACATAATCAAATAAATGTAATAATAGGGATAGAAATATAACCCTTTATTATCTTAGATGGAAAATAATTTTGATAAAACACTTGAACACCATTCTTGAAGAAAATATCCTTTCTACTTCAAAAACATTTTTCCTTTCTTAAAATGTCATAAAATTTTAAACTAAAAGAAGTTGATTAAAAATAAACATGAAAACTTGTAAAAGAATCTTCTTGTATATAATGTCTTAAAAATCCATTCATGCCGTATAAGTTAAAAAAACATTCTTCGTACTTTTGTCGGAAAAGTCAAAAAATACCTCGTACGAAAAATGAAAAAAGATTCCTTTTATATATTTTACTAAAAACTCACCGAAGGATAAAATTTAATATAAAATATTTTAGAAGGATATAAATATTACATATTGAGGAAAAATTGATGTGGATAATAAAATACACCCCAGTAAATACCAAAGTATAAACAATCTCAGATAAAAATGAGATTGTGATATTTCCCTTACCTTAGGTCCGATATGCTTTGTAAGTGTCCGAAGCTCCTGTATAATGATTTAAATAATGTTATTGACTTATTACAAAATCATACGCATTGTTATTATATCATATACGGTTCACTTATGACTTTATATTACCAGTTCTTTTGTAAATTCCATGTTAAAGAAGTGTTTTGGGTAAAATCGTTTCATTTATTGTAGGTGTTTGGACTTGTTGTTCTTGAAATTATTATTACTTATATCATGATTTACTTACTTCCATAATATAAAACATGAATTATATATCATATATATTCAGTATATATATATATAATAGATAGATAAATGAAATGAAACACACCGTTCATGGAGACGGTAGTCCGTACGTACGCATGAACGCTGTTTTCCTTTCCTTATTGTCTTGAATGGAAGTAAGTATATGACATAAATATATATATATATACATAAATCCTATAGATTTAACATGTCATATATTTCATTATTATTCATTATATATACTTTATAATCATTCTGGAATGGTTAACATGGATAATGAATCTCATCGCATCGTGGTGACGGTATTCCGTACGTACGCACGTGCAGTGATTTCCTTTTTCCGTAGGATGGATAGAAGGTTAATTAGAGTTGTTTCATATTTATAATAACATATCAGTATATAAGAAATACTGATGTTATTTCTTTATCATGAAACAACTAAATAATAGGAAGTTTAAGAAGAAAGAAATTGAAAAAGATCAGTAATAGATATTACCTCTTTTTGACGCGCCTTCACTTAACCTCCACTTAAAGAACTAAGGATGGTCTTTCAAGAAGACCAGGACCTCTAGGATGATACTAGGTAAGTGGAGAAGAGATTTTTTCAGGGGTTGTCCGAGCTTGAATTCTCAAATTGGTGTGAGGAGGAGAGGGAGGAGGTGCCCTTTTATAAGGGAGGAGAGGGGCACCTTAGGAAAATCTCAAAATATTATTTTATATTTAAGGTCAAATTCGGTTTATAATGGTTCCAAAGGGTCTTATTTAGAAGCTAAAGTGGGGATGGGTCGAAATACTCTCATACAATAGGATTTAGACAAGTTTAGGTTATTATTTTATCCTTATCAATTAGATTTAACTCTAAGTTAAATAATTTAACTTTTACCGTGTCTTTTTGTTTTCTTACACTATATGGTTAATAAACTTACTATATCAAGTCAATAGAACCCCAAGTTGTTTATTATTAATATATATAATCTTATATAATTCATTTGGCAGAACCATAGATTTTTAGGAATAAAATAACAATTAATAATATAATATTTGTTTTAAAAACTAATTTTTGTCAATTTTGACACTATTTGGTACATGATTTTTTATGAAATTTATAACAGAATGATAAGTACAAACCAAGTTACTTAAATCAACAATAAAATGTCATATTAACCTAGAAAATTAGTTTAAGTCATAAAAAGTCTCAAATTACATTTATTTGGGCATTTATAACATCAATTATGTCAATATTTCATTAATAAGACAATTACTGCATCATCTTTGTGTCATAATAAATGATAATTATTTAGTCCCTAAACATTCTAAATAAATTCCTATGATTTAGATAATTGTATTATATTTCTGGAGACTATTCAGGTTCTAAGTTTCATGAAGTTTATCACTAGATTAAAATTATTATACTTATAGGATTTAAGAAAGTGACATGTTGTCACATTCTTTGGTTTTAATAATAATTAAATTATTTTCATTGAAAAAATTTAATTAAATGAATATAATCCGACCCTTAGGTGATATGGGTCGACTTTTAGTCATCCAATAGGATTTTTACATTTGTTAGGGTAATTTTAAAATATTATATTTACTCTTAATTACCCGATTTACTTTTAACTATGGTAAATAAAATTTACCGTAGTTACTATTCATAATTCCCAAAAATAAAAAGTAGCTTATTAAAATAATTTGGATACATTGATTCCAAATATGGAATCCATTTTTCCAAATTCAATACACAAGAGTTTCAAAAATTAAATTAAAATTAATCCCGTTGTCGAAAGAAAACGAGTTTTTCTTTAAAAAATTGCAAAAGATTGAATTGATTTAACCTACGAATTCAAGGTAAAATCAATGCTAATGACATACATTATATTAAATGGTAAAAATATATTCTATTTATACTTTAAAACCATTAAATATTATAATTTAACCACATAATATATTACGATGAAAAAATTTGTTTTTAATTAAAATATAGCATGTTTTTACTATTCATTAAAATATGAAAGTTATCCGAAAAATATCTAAACTTTATCTAATGTAAATTTTTATATCCTGATTAAAAAGAAGAATTTTATTTTTTCAAATTGAACTTATAAAAATGTCAAAAACTAGATTTAAAGTGGGTGTGCCATCAAAAGGCGACAAAAATGCATTTTTTTAAAAATACTTATTTTACCCGAAAAATTTATTTTGTTCTTATACCCTGTTCTAGAAATGTGTAAGATGAATAATAATTTTATAAAATTCAAAATTTAGTTAACACTATTCATAACGGCTAGTTCATAACAATATTATAATAATATATTGTTGTTTAGTAAAACCCAGTATTGCGTACAACACACGTTATCGAGGAAGGTCGCGATTGCGTGTAATGCAAGCCAAGTCAGAGTTGCGTGTAGTGCAAAACTCCTTTATTGTTGCTTATAACAGAATCCAAACATATTTTATTTATACATTGAATATATATATATATATATATATATATACACTCAATGTTGCGTAGAATAACTTCTATCAAATGAACTTGAAATTGTGTGTAACAAGAGCCAAGAAAAATGTTGCGTATACTGCAAGCTAATACAGTGTTGCGTATAGTGCAAGATAATCTTGGTGTGTCGTACAATAGAAGATATGAATGAAATTAAAAAGAATGTATCTTATAAAATCTCGGGTCGTTATATTCTACCCCCTTAAAATGAATTTTTCCCTCGAAATTCGTCAGGGTTATAAATGGTTTACTACTCGCAAGTTTGTTTAATAGAAACCCACATCGTAAAAAGGAATACCAAAACATGGCTTTTAAAAACTAAAGTATGAAATGTAACGGTTACCCAAATTAACTCATCAAGGGGTTTCCACGTAGGAGAACATAGGTGAAAATATGGATATGGAAGAAAAATCTAACCATTAAGTTCTGATGGAGAGTGGTAGAGAACATGGCTATGAAAAAGCCAACAATCACAAAGCTATTGATTTGTAATGATCTAAGGTACCATCTGATTAATCGAATATAAGGGAACTAGGACAACATTTTTGGTTTTCAAGATCATTTCCCTAAAGTTGATGAATTAAAAGAAATACTTGCATGATTTTGGTACAATCTCACTGTTGTTCGTGAATTGAACAATTTCCACTTCATCCCTTAAAGAAATTAAGTTGAATTTGTTATTTGTGATGTGTTAGCAGATCATGTGATAGAATGATGGGTCATTCCATCTCTTTCAAACAAAAGGTTATAAAAAGTTATAAGTCCATCTTAGGGTTAGATTAATCGTATATGGTTCCAAAAATGAACTTATACTTCATATATCATATCACTTAATAAAATAAAACTAGTTTATACTAACCAGAGACTTCCTGTAGGCCAGTGGTAGGAGATAAAGGCCAGTCGCACTTCAGTTGTGGGTTCGATTCCCACTGCCTTGTCCGAAGTGATGGGCTGTCGCCCGTCCTGCAGGTTGTCCTTTTTCTAAAACTATATTACTATAACATACCATCAATAATATCGAAAAAACTTATATCCTTAAACAATACTAACTTATGTCCAACATAATCAATTCCAATCTTTAGGCTTATCTATAATACTATAGTCCACTCTCATAATATAGTGAAAACGATTACCAGAGATTTAATACCATCGTTGATCCCCATATATCATAAGATATGTCTTGTTGGTCACATTCCAAACATTCAAAGACCTTAATCATGTATTCTCTTGAATACCCATTGAACCTAAGTGAAAACATGAATGCAGTTAAAAGTTAACATTTTCCACATACCAAAATCCAAAAATTCTATATACTCAATCCATTACATAACCTTCTCCTTATATCAGTCATGGGCTCATGAATACTATCAAACATTTAATTTTCTCCTTATCCCTTCTATATTCCAAAAATATCTGAATATCCTTTAATGGATACTGGTACCATTAATCATACACTTTCAAAACTCAAGGAAAGAAAACAGTGTAACAATCCTTAGATGTCTCTTTATTCCATATTACCATGAGATTACTTATACAACATTACACTTGATAAACATGTAACAATTCTTTTAACTCACATATCATTTGTAGTCTCTTCATCATCATCAAGATAAATACTACTCATACGGCCGTACTGATTCTCTTCATGAGAATTTCCCTTAGGGCATTGGTTTGTATAATGTCCGTACATTCCACATTTAAAACATTTAACCATTGTTGATGTCGTAGCAATACCATTATCCTCATCCATAGTATTAACTGAACCTTTTCCTTTGCACTTACTGGCTTTGTGTCCTTCTTTTCCACACCCAAAGCATCTTCCAGTTCCTTTGAAAAATTCTCCTTGATGCCTCTTCCCACATGATTTACATAGGGGAAATTGAACTTTCTTTCCTTTATGATCATCATGAAACTCCATCTTTCTCTTATTAGCCGAGTCAGGAAACTTACCAAATTTTAATTTATTGATCATATTATGAGATTGCTGATTCGACATAATAATTATGTTTGGACTTCAAAATCCCATTTCATTTGGTTGCTCATGAAGAATATCATTCCATTGTCCATCATATCCTCCATTATCGTGAATCATCTTGTTTCCACCCATTTTCTAAAACCCAAAAAGAATAGTGTGAGAGGCAAAAATCATAATAAAGGGGGAGTAACTTCAATATCTAACATCCTTGGTTTAATCTAATATCGTTACCATAGTTCTAGGACTATATCCTATATGTATACTTATCCTTAGGGACATCCCTAGACATACATTAGAAATATCTCTAGGGATCTCACTAAAGTTCTCGCGTCCTAGTTTCCAAAGGTTGACTAAACCTTTCCTCTGATACCAACTGTAGAGACCCGAAGCTTGACGTACATGGACATTACATTACTTTTGCGGAATACTTAATACATAACAAAAACACACACACAAGGACCATAATAGTTTAGTGTCTTTGGAAACTCGGAATATAATCTTCTAATCGTGGTGAAAGATCTTCAACATCTCCCATAAAGATCTTCTTTTTTTTATACCTAAAACCTTTCTTTATATCCTGGGGAAAAGAAAACATAAAAGGGTGAGCTCAAATGCTCAGTAAGGGTAAACAAAATAAATTTCATTCGCATCATATACATAAGAACATAACTTTTGGAAATCTTAACCTGCAAAAGAAATCATAATTTCATAACATGGGATAAATCATAGTAGTGAAAGGTAAACCCAAATAATCATAACTTAAAACATGAAACTTTGTGTCATACACACATAATCATAGATAATCATTTCTTATTAGTCAAGACTCATTGCCAAGACTATCTTAGTGGACAAAGTCCCTTTCTGAACCGAGTTCACTCCTCGTTTCAGTCCTCTTTCACTGAACCGATATAACCTACCGTTCCAGCCATGTCTATCTCATGAGATATAAAATCTTTACCCAATTAATTGGAGGGAGATATAGGTCCCACACATCTCATAATGATACCATTCTTATGTGTGCCACAAAATCATAAATCATACATCATTGCATAACCCATGTAATAAAAATGGGAATCTTAAAAATCGTGACATCATAAAACATTTCATATAAGATAAAGGAATTCATAAAAATAATTCCATCACAACATAATCAAATCAATGTAATAATAGGGATAGAAACAGAACCCTTTATTATCTTAGATGGAAAATAATTTTGATAAAACACTTGAACACCATTCTTGAAGAAAATATCCTTTCTACTTCAAAAACATTTTTCCTTTCTTAAAATGTCATACAATTTTAAACTAAAAGAAGTTGATTAAAAATAAACATGAAAACTTGTAAAGGAAGATTCTTGGATATAATGTTTTAAAAATCCATTCATGCCGTATAAGTTAAAAAAAACATTCTTCGTACTTTTGTCGGAAAAGTCAAAAAATACCTCGTACGAAAAACGAAAAAAGATTCCTTTTATATCTTTTACTAAAAACTCACCGAAGGGTAAAATTGAATATAAACTATTGTATAAGGATATAAATATTACATATTGAGGAAACATTGATGTGGATAATAAAATAAACCCCAGTAAATACCAAAGTATAAACAATCTCGGATAAAAATGAGATTGTGATATTTCCCTTACCTTAGGTCCGATATGCTTCGTAAGTGTCCGAACCTCCTGTATAATGATTTAAATAATGTTATTGACTTATTCCAAAATCATACTCATTGTTATGATATCATATATGGTTCACTTATGACTTTATATTACCCGTTCTTTTGTAAATTCCATAATAAAAGAAGCGTTTTGGGTAAAATCGTTTCATTTATCGTAGGTGTTTGGACTTGTTGTTCTTGACATTATTATTACTTATATCATGATTTACTTACTTCCATAATATCAAACATGATTTATATATCATATATATTCAGTATATATATATATAATACATAGATAAATGAAATGAAACACACCGTTCATGGAGACGGTAGTCCGTACGTACGCATGAACGCTGTTTTCCTTTCCTTATTGTCTTGAATGGAAGTAAGTAGATGAAATACATATATATATATATATACATAAATCCTGTAGATTTAACATGTCATATATTTCATTATTATTCATTATATATACTTTATAATCATTCTGGAATGGTTAACATGGATAATAAATCTCATCGCGTCGTGGAGGCGGTATTCCGTACGTACGCACGCGCGGTGATTTCCTTTTTCCGTAGGATGGATAGAAGGTTAATTAGAGTTGTTTAATATTTATAATAACATATAAGTATATAAGAAATACTGATGTTATTACTTTATCATGAAATAACTAAATAAGAAGAAGTTGAAGAAGAAAGAAATTAAAAAAGATCGGTAATGGATATTACCTCTTTTTGACGCGACTTCACTTAACCTCCACTTAAAGAACTAAGGATGGTCTTTGAAGAAAACCAGGACCTCTATGATGATACTAGGGAAGTGGATAAGAGATTTTGGCAGATTTTGTCCGAGTTTTAATGCTCAAATTGGTGTGAGGAGGAGAGGGAGGAGGTTCCCTTTTATAAGGGAGGAGAGGGGCACCTTAGGAAAATCTCAAAATATTATTTTTTATTTAAGGTCAAATTCACTTTATAATGGTTCCAAAGAGTATTATTTCGAAGTTAAAGTGGGTATGGGTCGAAATCCTCTAATCCAATAGGATTTAGACAAGTTTAGGTTATTATTTTAACCTTATCAATTAGATTTAACTCTAAGTTAAATAATTTAACCTTTACCGTGTCTTTTTGTTTTCTTACACTATATGGTTAATAAACCTACTATATCAAGCCAAACGAACCCAAAGTTGTTTATTATTAATATATATAATCTTATATAAGTCATTTGTCCGAAGAATAGTTTTTTAGGAATAAAATAACAATTAATAATATAATATTTGTTTTAAAAACTAATTTATGTCAATTTTGACACTATTTGGTACATGATTTTTATGAAATTCATAACAGAATGATACGTTCGAACAAAGTTACTTAAATCAACAATAACATGTCATATTAACCTATAAAATTAGTTTAAGTCATAAAAAGTCTCAAATTACATTTATTTGGGCATTTATAAAATCAATTATGTCAATATTTCATTAATAAGACAATTACTGCATCATCTTTGTGTCATAATAAATGATAATTATTTAATCCCTAAACATTATAAATAAATTACTATGATGTAGATAATTGTATTAGATTTATGTAGACTATTCATGTTCGAAGTTTCATGAAGTTTATCACTAGATTAAAATTATTATACTTATAAGATTTAAGAAAGTGACATGTTGTCACATTCTTTGGTTTTAATAATAATTAAATTATTTTCATTGAAAAAATTTAATTAAATGAATCTAATCCAACCCTTAGGTGATATGGGTCAACCTTTAGTCATCCAATAGGATTTTTACATTTGTTAGGGTAATTTTAAAATATTATATTTACTCTTAATTACCCGATTTACCTTTAACTATGGTAAATAAAATTTATCGTAGTTAATATTCATAATTCCCAAAAATAGAAAGTAGCTTATTAACCCAATTTGGATCCATTGATTCCAAATATAGAATCAATTTTTCCAAATTCAATACACAAAAGTTGCAAAAATTAAATTAAAATTAATCCTGTTGTCGAAAGAAAACGAGTTTTTCTTTAAAACATTGCAAAAGAATGAATTGATTTAACCTACGAATTCAAGGTAAAATCAATGATAATGACATACATTATATTAAATGGTAAAAATATATTCTATTTATACTTTAAAACCATTCAATATTATAATTTAACCACATAAGATATTACGATGAAAAAAGTTGTTTTTAATTAAAATATAGCGTGTTTTTACTATTCATTAAAATATGAAAGTTATCGGTAAAATATCAAAACTTTATCTAATGTAAATTTTTATATCCTGATTCAAAAGAATAATTTTATTTTGTCAAATTGAACTTATAAAAATGTCAAAAACTAGATTTAAAGTGGGTGCGCCATCAAAAGGCGACAAAACTACATTTTTTGAAAAATACTTATTTTACCTGAAAAATTTATTTTGTTCTTATACCATGTTTTAGAAATGTGTAAGATGAATAATAATGTTATAAAATTCAAATTTTAGTTAACACTATTCATAACGGCTAGTTCATAACAATATTATAATAATATATCGTTGTTTTGTAAAACCCAGTATTGCGTACAACACACGCTATCGAGGAAGGTCGCGATTGCGTGTAATTCAAGCCAAGTCAGAGTTGCGTGTAGTGAAAAACTCCATTGTTGTTGCGTATAACAGAATCCAACCATATTTTATTTATAAATTGAATATATATATATATATATACACTCAATGTTGCGTATACTGCAAGCTAATACAGTGTTGCGTATAGTGCAAGATAATCTTGGTGTGTCGTACAATAGAAGATATGAATGAAATTAAAAAAATGTATCTTATAAAATCTCGGGTTGTTACAATAATTGTGTGAATATCAATTAGAATTTATTTATATATTATCTATACATTTCATTGAAAACATTCCTAATTAGGGATTAATTTAATTAATTAAAATGGAGAAACATTATGCACTTCAAAACATTTTTTGGAGAAAAAACGCTTTTTTAAACCCAAAAATAAAGCTATACTAAAATCCAATATAAAGTTGATTAAAAATTAATTAATTTGATTAAATAATAATAAATAATACTTATGTTACTTTAAAACATAATTGTTCATTTAAATCACTTAATTTATTGAAAATAAATGATAGTTTTTCAAAAAAAAATAGTTTCACTATTCACTGAAAAATCAACATTTTATAAAAAATCCCAAAAATTCACCATAATTTAATTTTGGTATGATTATTTCCAAAATTAAGTTCATTGGATCAAATAAATTTTCCTAAAAATTCTCTAAATAAGAATAAGTAAATTGTTTTTGATGAAAATATATTTTTGATCAGTATAATTACTTTACTAAAAATTGATTGATAATTTACTAAGAATTTATAAGTAAATTTATATTTATATTTAATAATATATTTAATTATATTAATTCCTGCCTACTTAACAGCTAGTTTATAATAATATTATTTCCTGGTTTGCTAAATCTTGGTAGTGCATGTCATGCATGCTATCGAAAAAACTCAATGTTTCATGTAATGAAATCAAAAATTGGTGTTTCGTATAATGAATTATATAATTAGTGATATGTGTAACAAAAAATATCTAAAATATTAAATTCATTAGAAAACAAAATTCAAAAAATCTCAAGACGTTACATTACACCCCCTACAAGCACTGATACAACCTTGATTCGACTCAATCTAAGATCACACTAATTTCCATCTAATTCCAATAACTGCATGTGGAATCTATCAAAATTCACACATGAATCTTAAATCTGGTATTTAAAAAGGATCCATATAAAACTAGACCCACCTACACCCCAACATCTTGATACCATCTCCCCCATCCATGAGTCGATTTCATCATATCTAGGACCCTTCCAATATATGGGTCATACACCTACGACTGATATGATTCTTCACATAACATTTCTTTCCATAAATACACTTACCAAGTAGAGTGCTAAAAAATAACCAATATCATATGCATATTACTCTTATTAATCTATGATTATTTCATTCCAGACAACCCCTCTCACTCCATGCACCTGAAACCATGATCACACAGTGCTCCAACACATAACCATCCAAACATACTAATGATCTATTAATCATCTCCAAAACCTTAGTAGACATGAACTACCCTAATAGATTCTACTGTCACAAACCATTATCTCACTTCAACACATATATGACCTTATTTAGTTCTTTTACTCCACAATACCTTCATCAAAATCTCATGACATTATATATGGGACACCACAAATCACCCATCAAAATTTTAATCCACCAAGCACTTAAGTATTTCACCAATACCATCAATCATAAAAAATATATGGAAACCATGTTCCCAAACCCACTAAACTCACATGAATCACCTCATTATTCATGATTAAGGGATAAAAACACTATTATACCATCACAACTGCATCACTTGTGTTCTCTTGGAATCTTAATAATTCTCAATATACCCATAGATGACCCCTTCCACCAATGCAAAACCAATGAGGCACCACACATTACCCACATGTATTGAACCTCACATATTGATTCCTTCCTTGAGAAACCATAAAACCTCTCACTATTCCTTCCAAGTCCAGATTGAATCTCTAAATAACCCTTTCAAAGGTTCTTTTTCCACCACCGATTTCAATCTCATCCAAACCAAAATCGGGTGTAATCTCCTATAACACCTGATTAAACAACCTAATTCTTACTTAGATGGGTTATATCCTATAATACCTAGGCTCACATGATTAATCTTCTAGCCGTTAACCCTTTTAATGAAACATACCCATAAAAAATGACTCTTGTTATTATCTTCCCAATAACCCAAGGCATCTTAATAATGCTCATCTACACATAGTAAAATTATTAACCACCACTCGAGCACCATAACAAAACCAAAAACCATCCACCCAAACTTAAATCATACTAGTATTGACCATCTCGGATCACCTTACACTATCCCATCAAAAATAAATCTAGAAACCAACAACGATCATCATCCAACTGATCCTATCCTTTAAAAATAGACATCAAACAACCAATATCACAAGAAATCTAAGTATTTCACATCTCAAAAACCTAAGGACTCTCAAATTCCATCCCCTCTCAAGGGTATTAAACTCATCATGACTACCCATGCCTATTCCAAACTGCATCCCATGCACACCTCACCTATAATAATCCATCACCATGACCCCACATGATCAAACCAACCCAATGAGGATTACCATACATCACCCAGAACCAGGTATAATATAGCCATCATCAGATAACATCCCATGATATGACCCACATGAACTACCATTATAAAATACCAGCTACTCATGAGTCAAAAACCATGACCCATCTGAGTATAATTCCACCAAAAAGTTATATAGAAAAACACTATATAAGTTAATATTGAAACTTTAAACAACTATATCCTTTCTTGTCATCAAGGATTAGTCATACATAAGTATAATGGTGTCCTGTGAATTATATTTGTTAAGAATGATCCATGTATGCACACTTATTACCACTATGATCAAAGATAAAACAATAAATTAAAAATCAAAAATCAAAACATCATACAGAAATAAATATATCAAATTTATAAGTGAAAACTGAGAACCAATATACCATTACCCTAATAAATTGGACTTCACACCAAAAAGGTGTTCATGAATCACCAACCCGAGGTCCATCATATGATCATACGCATTCTTATCCTCAACCATTATACCAAAATAACAATTCAATAAAAATAATTCTATGATATCATTTTGTAACTCCTTGACCAAAATAGTCCAAAAAACCCTAGATAAGGTCTCTTCATGATCTCAGGTGAGTATCCCCATACACCAAAGGTTACCAACCAATAACGAGAGTCTATGATTAATATCAATGAGATTATTCTCTCTATGTCACAACCATCGATAATGAATATATAACCAAATATCATCCTTAGTCACATTTTAGATTAAACATGCATTAAAAAAAGAAAACTATGAAAAAATAAACATATACCACACTATAATAGATAAATTTATAGTATTATAGTAATATATAACAATATATTCTACACTCTAATGATAAAAATTATATAATAAATGAATAATAAAAGGTACAAGGAGGCTCCAGTACAACCCTGATCCTCACCTTAGCCATATCTCACAACACCATTGAGTTTCTCAAGTATGATCCCCCACACATCCTATGATTAGTCCTATATACTAATTATATGGTCTGTATGTACACCAGGGTGCTTGTGCAAGGTGTAAGAGATAAATCCCAATGGGGTCTCACCAAGTGACCCTAATATACACCATCATATACAAGTGTATGGATAAATAAAATTTATAATGATATATATTATGTATAATGAAGCATGTTGGGTCATCCTGTGATAACTAGGACACTATGACACCTAACCATACCTATATTAGACTATATTGTAAGAATATTTTACCTTGCATCATAACCCATCCAATTCCATACCATTCGATCTAGGGACCAAAAACTGAGCCCCAACCACTATCTCCTTACTCAGGGTGGGGTCTCATACCAAAATCTGATCTCATATCCCATCCCATACCACCACCCTCTCACTAAGGTTGAAGTTTTTTATCACATAATATATCACATCTCATACCATCACCTTATCACATAGTGTGTGACCTCATACCTTATCACATTCCCTAAATCATTCCATTTCCCTATCACTTAAGTTGAGGTCTCATACCATATCACATAACATGAATCATAACTCCACCCTCTCACTCAAGGTGAGGTCACATATTGAATATCAATAATATAATACCAAGTATCAACCACTACCCTCTCACTAACAAGAGGCACTCAGACCAAACCATGACCTCCATTATTTCTCTCAGGGTAGGTCCTAAACAAAACGTTGGCCTTTTCCCTCTCACTCAAGGTATTCATATCATAAAACCATGACTACATCACAACACATATTGAACTATATAATCTCACTTATAGTAGGGTCCACACCCACACATATGTCAATTTTCATCTGGCATGGGTCTTATCCCTCACTAGCCTCTCAAATCATAAGAATACCTCAACTAGAACCACCACCCAGGTTTTTATACCAACATGACCTAGAGACATGCCTCGAAATACATCAAATAACCCACTTATCATAATAGTCTAAACTCCCTAAAATATATTTAAACACTTAAGCATGACATGATGAATCCATTAGCATTATTAGTCCACCCCTCAGGATATCTACTAGGTACCTAAAACCTAACATAATCATTTCCCATTGATAGAAATCCTAAATCGTCAAAACATGATGAACCCACAACCTACAATACCTACCTCAACCAATCATGAAGGGTAGTATACAATTCCTCCTTCCAATTACTTATTAAAATTTTGAGACCCAATACCCAAGGACTATGTCAAACCCACACCATCAAGGACTCTTGGAAACTCATTTCCATGCCATCAAGAAACTTCATATATCCCATACCTCGGTCCTATATCACTTCTCTCTTAAGAGATATATAATTACCATTACCTTGAGTAAACCCTCATGAGAACACCACATCTAGCCTCAAGGGAATTATCCTTCTCTAAGAATACACCAAGACTTTAATCCACCTTGAATAGAGTATCAAAAGCAATGCGTGAGATATATAACCATCTCACCCCTAATACCATGGGCTAATAACCCTCATGACTACTGATTAACCCAAGGAAGAACAAAACTAGGCTATTTGAAACTCACCCTAGTCACAAAGTCCTATCCTGGCCCTCTCGTAAACTCAAATGGCATCCTATCACCCTTAGAAACATACCCTATGGGAGATTCCATTTCCTTAACACTCACCTGATCACTCACATTGAACTTAGGAGGATTAACAACACTGATTCCTTTCCCTAAATCATTGTCCATTTATCCTGAACCTAAACCCCAAGAAAGCATACACAATAATATATAAATATAATTATGGTTAAGTATTATAGGGACCACTTAGCACTAAAATAGAGTTACCATCCCATCTCATGCTCTCCCAACCTCAAACCAATCCCACACCAAGCATCTCCATACTCTCGAGTCCCTATATCAAAACATATGGTGAAAACAATTAATTATAAAAATTTATAAATAATTATATAATTTAATTCAATGTTTCATATATAATAAATTCTAATAGAGTGATTTACCATGGCCAAATCCTTGATAAATAACATGCCAACTACTCATGGAATGATTTTGGAACCATTATGAAAAAACTTCCCATTGGTAAATACCTAATTGATAACCATTTTGAATGTAATTCAAATAAAAAACTAGAAAATTCCACCAAGAGACATAACAATAATGAAAATATAAGTAATGGGTGGACTATTACCTATTTAGTCTTCCTCAAACCATTGCGTGCCAAGGCCCCATCAAATCAAAATGATTACTTAATGATTTAAGGGAATCATCGCTGAAACCATAAACTATAACATTATCAGTCATAGGAATCCAAAAGGGAAGAATAATGGGGGAAGAAGGAGTATTTAGTACCAAAAAAATTTTATGAAGAAAAATTCCAAGACACCATAGATTTCGGACATCCCTGAACCTGCACTTCTGAATCTGATGATAAAAAAACCTTTAAATTTCTGGATTTGATACCAATAAATTAAAACTAATTTAAACTATCCAAAAATTATAACATCAAATATAAATTTTGGATAACTTACATACCAAAGAAAATTTTAGGTTTAGATTTTTAGATAATTAATAAAATATTCTACATAACAACTTGTATACATAAACAATTGGTTCATAAAGATCTACATCCTCCCTCACTATTCTCCTCACATCTAGTAAACTACTTAGGAATAACATAATTAAAATATTTATTCACAAACTTTGGAAAATGAAAAATAATAAGGGTGATATTAAACGCTCAGTAAGGTTAAACATAAGCACTGAAAATTAAATGTCATTAGTGAGCATAAAATTAGAATAATGTTGTGATGACATAATAAAGGTTCATGAGAATAACATAATAGAATTAATACCTATCAAATATGGATTATAAATCATGATACATAATATAAAGCTATAAAAAATCTAAGATCCATAGGTATCAGTAATCATGATCCATGAGATGTCAATCTTGATCAAATGAAACATTAAAAATCCAAAGAAATAATAAATAAAATGTTTTGTTATCTTGGAAAATTATCTTCATATAACCCTTAAAACCCATACAAGAACCAATATAATTGGAATAATCATTATGGTTCAATTCCAATATAACTCTATGGAGAACAGAATCATTATCTAATGAATTGAAGGTCTATAACAGACCCACATGTCCTTGGTTTATAAAGAAACCACCCTTCCTTGGTTTATAATGGAACCACCCATCATCATAAAAAATTTACAAGAACCATAACATGAAACATTACATATATCTTTCATTTCATCATAATACTCATAGAAATAACCACCATTCCTTTTATAACTAGATTAACCTGTGGAAAAGAAATTTTTTCCATGAAAATATCTTTGAAGAAATTATAATCCATCTAGAGAAAAAATTAGGATGTTATCATTACAATATATCACCAGTGGAGTGAAAGTACAATCAATGGTTTTTTTCTTTTTTGAATAAAAAATACCAATAAAAGATCATTAAAAATATTCTCAAGTAAAATAAACTTTCCACTTTGAAAATCAATTTTAGAAAATAAAAATTCAAAAAATGTTTTGTAAATAATTTTTTTAAAATAAACATGGAAACTTATAAATAAATCCTCAGAGAAAATAATGGTTATAAAAATATTAAAATCCATTCATGATGAAAATGTTAAAAATAAATACTCTTTTAAACTTTTTTAAAAAGAGTCAAAAGTGATCCATGTGAAAAACATTAATACATTTCCTTTTAAACCCTTTTAAAATAAGGTAAAATATCATGTAAATAAACTTTAGGAAATAATTTAGGTTTTTAAAATAACATTCATTAAATCATTTTATAAGGTAAGTATATGGTAGAAAGATTCCTGATCTGAAAGAAGATAGAAGATCAATATTTTTTTACAAACAAATTTCTTGATGTTTATTTAATATATAAGAAATGAAATGGAAACTAAACATATAAATAACGTTCATTACTGGAGGACAATAAAAGAGATGTGGTATAATAAAATAATATCATATTATTTCCCCAAAGTAACCTTGAATATAAAAAATCTTGAAAAGAAAATAGATTGTAACATAAAACCTTTACCGTTTTGGTAACATTAAAATAAAAATTAATTGAAATAGAAAATATGATATGAATCTATAAATACAATTAATTATGTGAAGTAATATGTCACAATTTATTCATGAGTTAGTAAGTATACCATATAAGGAAATATTGGTTCACAATGTGAAAATTTTCTCAAGAAAATGAGATTAAGACAAAGAAAACCCTCAGAAAGATCATAAAATTTAAAGTGATAATTAATCCATGAAGTGATTATGTTAACATATGTAAATCCAAATATATCAAGCAAGAATATAGATTAAAAAATTTAGAGATAAATTTGTACATAATCATGGAATATTAAAGTCAATGAAGTATAAGTATAACCAATTGAATGGAAATTGAGTTAAGAAACCCCTTACCACTTGGTAATTTTCAAGTTAAATCCCCTTGGATGAAATAATATAAATTGAAAATTAAAATCCCATAAACTATAAATAATTAATGATATAACATGTAAAAGGGATATTATATACAATATATAAAATCAATTAGGCGCATAACATTAAAACATACCTCAATAAAGTGAAATTGAGAAGAAATCCCTTACAAAGTTAATATCATTGAAGTGAAATTTAATCAAACAAGTGATTATGTGTAAGAAATTTAAAAAAAATGTGTAAATAAAAAATAATGTAATCAAAGGCCATTTAACATATAATAATTGTATAATATATTCAATGAAGTAGAATTATAACCCAATGAATGGAAATTGAGTTAAGAAACCCCTTATCAGTCATAAACATTCAAGTCAAATCCCCTAGGATAAAATAATTTGAATTGTAGCATTAAATAACATTAAGTATGAATGATTACTGATATAAAATATAAAAGGGTAGTATAATCACCATATAAAATAAATTAGGTTTATAATGTTATAATATTACTCAATGAAGAGAAATTGATACAAAATCCCTTACATTGAGTCCAAACTACCCATGTATATCCTTTAACTATTGTATAATGAACTTATATAAATTATTTAATTATTTAAGTATATTTTATAGGTTTATTAAATTATCAATAAAACATTTCTTTCATTTATTTTAATGAAATATTTAATTACTTAATCTTCTAAATTCATGTTGTGTGTTTTGAGGAAGTTTGGTTCACAGTTGCAAAATGACTTTAGCATGTTGGTCATGGTCAAAGAATTCATTATTAAAACATATATAGAATAATAATGATAACATAATTATAATTTTTATATATTAACTATACTTTTAAAACCAATTATTAAATATCATTATAAAAAATTAATTATGTTACAATCATGGGGGTGATAGGCCGTACACACGCATGAGTAACGTTTCCATTTTTCAACACACATGAGAGAAAGAAGGTAAGTATTATTTTATATTTAAAAAATTATGATTACATAATAATTATAATATTATATCTTTAAATATAGTTATATATACCATCCATGTGAGGCATTTATGAAAAATGGACCACTTCTCTTTGTGGAAGAGGAAATCCGCACGTATGCATGAACGACATTATTATTTTTCAATGAATGAAATGGTAATAAAATATATGATATATTATATTTAAAAATTATAAATATGTAATTAATATCATATATATATACAAATTAAATAAATCATTATAAGAACCCATGGGAGGCGATGATGGAAAATGAATTACATGAGTTCTCAAGACGACAATCCACCATACACATGAATAATGGTTTAATTTCTAATTTTATAGAAGAGGAGATGGATATAAGTTATTAAATTAGCATAAAAACATATAATTACATGGAATATATTAGTTTTATTATTTAAAAAATAATAATAATATCTAAAGGAGGTAAAAGAATAAATAAAACTAAAACATTCGGTTAAAAGCTACACCTCTTCTTCAGAAAACCTCGTTTTGATTACACATTAATCACTATTAGGCTGTGAATATTAAAAAAATAAGACCTATAAAAATTGTATAGGGATTTTAGGAAGGTATTTTTTAAGGGATTAATTGAGATATATTTCTCAAATGTGTGAGGAAGAGAGGAGATGGGTTTTCCTTTTATAAGTGAGGGGAGGGGCACAATTCAAATTACTTAAAATATTAAATTAATATAAATTAATTTTCAATGAAAAATGGAACCAAATTAATATAATTAAAATATTATATATGTAAGAGTATAAATTATCTCATACAATGAAATTTTAACAAGTTTAGATTATTTTTTCACCCTTCTCTCTTTATTTTAATCCTCCATTAACCCTTTTGACAGTTACCGAGATATCAATATTTTTTACTCTTTAAGGGTCAATAAAGTTACTATAAAAGGATAAATGACCCATAAATATACCATGGTAGATATTTTAAACCATATAAAATTAAATTTTATGAATATAATATTTTTATTAATTTTAAATCATTTAATAAAATATTGTTTATTATAAAATATCATTAATGACATTTTTGAAAATACATGAAATATTATAATATAATATGCATATGACTCATGTAAGATGGTTAAAAAATGAAATATATTCTAAGATAATGAGTATACAGTATTAATTTAATCATAAAATAAAATTTATATTGGTTTATATATTATTTCAATCCTCATATTTTTGTTTACCTCTTGGTTAACCAATTATAACCTTAACTGTGGTAATGACTTTTTCAATACTAAAGGGTTATAAATTTACTTATAAGGTAAAAATTGGATTATAAATTTCAAAGGAATTATATTTTAGAATATTTATCATCCTAATTGTCTCTTTTTAATATTTTTATGACTTTAAATATTTTAATTAGATATATTTAACATAAAATACTACTAATTCCATTTTAAGAACTATTCCAATGATTTGACTATGAAAACAACAATAATTTTTTTTAGTAAACCTTTAAAACATATATAATATGTTATATTTATCTTTAAAATTAATGTAAACTTTTTAATCAACCAAAAATATAATTTTTAGTGTTTTTAAAATCATTCACTTGATTTTTGACTGCTTGCAAAAGCACTGTGTCTGTGTTGCGTTAGAATTTAAGGTAATTATTTCATCACTAAAAATTAAAAATACATTACCATGATAAAAAAATTAATTAATATTTAAAATAAACATTTATATATTTTTTACCTATCAAAAATATTTTATATATTAAAATAAATAATGTGATATTTTTTACTTTATCTTTTACTTAAATATTATAATGGTAAAAATAAAATGTAATTAGAAAAAGGTCACATTTTTAATGTTTAGATGATTATGGATTAAATTTACTCATACAATTGAATTAAGGCAAGTTTTTGATGAATTTTAATCCTTATCACATTAGTTTTAACCCCAATTAACCCATTTTATCTTTATTATGGTAATAGAAATTTAATATGGTTAATATTAATAATGATAAAAAATAAAAGGGAAATATTTAAAAAAAAATTGACATCCTAATTCAAAATATGGAATCTATTTTTCAAGATTTAAATAATATAATTTTCATAATTTAATTTATAATTAAACTTGAAAAATGTAATGAAAAAATATTTTCCAGAAAAATGCCCTTAAGTATAAAAATGTTTTGATACCAAATTCAAGTATAAAATTCATTACTATGACCATAATTGGATTATTTTTAATAAAAAATAAATAAATAAAATTTAAAACTAATATGAAATAAAATTTTACTTTTTAAATACTTGAAAAAAAGGCTTCAACTAAAAATATGATTTTTTCAATATTCATTGAAAAATAAAACTTTTCAGAAAATTCTTAAAAATTCATCATAATATAATTTTTATATGATAATTTGAAAAATTATATCTTTTTTATCAAATTAAATTTATAAATGTTTTAGAAATTAATTTTATTATTCACTCATAAAAATCAATAAAAATCATTTTTTAAGAAAACATTTTTTTGAAGCATAAAATGACTTTATTGAAAAATTGAGTGATTATTTCCTATGAATTAATCAATAAATTTTTATTGAGTAATAAATTTACATATATTTAAGAATGTGGTTAATCATATTAATACCATAAAATTTAATGATTAGGTTATAACTATAATATTTAAATAATAACATTTCATAGCTCTTTTAAGATTGGGGTCACATGTTATATAG
Source organism: Viscum album (assembly GCA_963277665.1). NCBI lineage: Eukaryota > Viridiplantae > Streptophyta > Magnoliopsida > Santalales > Viscaceae > Viscum > Viscum album. Next base: position 671,075,084 of record OY728167.1, read on the forward strand.
TTTTCAAACATAGTGTTCTTTAAAAATATCAGGATATTACATTACCCACCTTTAATAAATTTTAACGACAAAAATTTTAACTTGATCTTGGTAATCAAGGGTTTGAAATTTGAAAATACATTTGTTAAAATCTAAAATCAAAAAAAGGGTTAATAAAACTTCCTTTTGAAAAGAGGAAAAGGGAAATAAGAAAGTCATCTTAAAATAACATATACTAGGTTTCCAAAGAGGAGGAAATTATTGAGAAGTAAAAATATAGACATGTAGGAAATGGTAATATCTAAATAATGATAAAGATTGATATAAAACACTAATCATAAGAAATAGAATTATTATGAGAAAGCTAATGACCACAAAATCATAAATCTATAAAGTGTGAAAAAGACTATCGATTTATCAAAAATGAAGGTAATATGATTAGTTTTTTGTTTTAAGATCCTTTTCCTAGAGTTTATGAATTTTTTTTTACCTTATATACTAATAATATAAACAAATATACTTACTTGATAATTATAAGTTCATACTTTAATCAATTTCAACCACAATATTATCTTTTTCTTCAAACAATGGGTATTCAAGATGAATTTTTCATGCATGAAGTAGTAAAATAAACTTTTATCAGATCACATAAAAAAGGATAAAAATATTATTCTGTTATCTTTATATATTAACCAAAATTGAAATATTTGGCATAAGGTAATATAATACACAAAATATATGAACTTTTATATGAATAAATAACACATTAATCTCCAAAATTGATCAGTAATACCCAAAGTTCAATCTAAATCATTCCATAAATAACTATCCTTTAAATTCATTATAAAATTATTGACTAATACTGAAACCCAAAAATTATAATTATTTTATCACATATTTCTACTGAATACCTTTAACATTTATCTCCAAAAAATATCAATCACTCTTAAAGTCTCATACCAAAAATGTATATTCCCTAATCATATAATCTTCAAGATATGCTAATCATTTCAATAAATAACATGAATCACCATAAAGACACATTAGAATCATATATTCTTCCAAAATACAATTCAAAATATATTCATTAAATAAATTCCCATCTTATCCAAAAATATTACTATTTACCTTAATCATATAAAGTTCCCAAAACAGTGGACATATTCAAAAATATCATTAATCACTTAATCAACAAATCACTTTTCAATACCATGGTTATCTATATGATAAATCATATGCTCCCAAATTATAGTGACCCACAATTACCTCAACATTAGAGATAATATAAGCCCTAAAGGTTATAAATACATTTAAACTTGTGTCTAAAAAATTTAAAGTCATTATTCCTTAAATTAAATTTTCACTAAAATCCATAGTAATACCAAGGGTTATATTACCATAAATGTCTCCAAAATTACTCTTAATCATATTATACTTACATCAATTGAAACATAAAATCTGGTGTCTATGAATTTTAACTTATGATAAAACTTAAACTTAAAAATCCATGACAGTTTCCATAACTATTAAGTTTACCTCTCATAAAACCATTATAATCTCTAAAGTTATCTAATCTTGGATTTTTTACCAACTGTGAAAAACTTAGACATGCACTTTAGAATCTGGTGCTAAAATAATAACCTTTACATTTATAGGTTTGATACCAATAAATGGGACCCAATTTAAACCATCCAAAACATAAAGCATCAAAAATAAATTTTGGATCACTTACATATCTAAGGACCATTTAAATTTATAGTTTTAGAGAATTAGTAAAAACTCTTACGTAATAACTTGGATAAAAAAACAATTGGTTCATGATGATCTAAATCTCCCCCACTATCTTATTCATATAGGGTAACCTTCTTAAGAACAAAATACTTAAATTTTTTTCACAACCTGAGGAAATGGAAACATTAGAAGGGTGAGAGAAAATGATAATTAAGGGTAATAATAAGAATTAAAAATTTAATGTCACCAGTGAACATAAGATGAGAATAACAGAATGATTAATTAATCAATGTTCACAAAAATAAAATAAGATAATTCGTACCCGTCAAACATGGATCATAAATCATGATACATGTCATAAATCTTTAACAGAGTCAAGATCCATAGGGATCAATAATCACAAGCCATGTGATATCAATATTGATCAAAGGAAACATTATAAATCCTATAACAGGAAAGAATAAAGCATGTTGAAATCTTTCTAAAATCATATTTATAAAACCCCTACAAAAACCCTTACAATAACCTTTACAATTGTAATAACTATTACAATCAACTTCCAACAAAATTCTATAGAGAACATAATCATTATCAAATGTATTTGAGGGCTATAATGGACCCACCCATCCTTGGTTTATAACATAATAACCTATACATAGTTTATAATATAACCAATCTTCATAATTAACAATTTTCAAGAACCATAACATGAATAATGTATATAGATCTTTCATTTCATTGTAAAACCCATAGAAACAACAGTTATTCCTTTTATAACTTGATTAACCTATGGAAAAGAAACGAGTTCCATGAAAATCTCTTTGAAACAATCATAATCCATACAGAGAAATAATTATTATGGTAGTATTAAAAAATATCCCCGTTGGATCAAAATTAACATTAAGGCTTGTTGTCATTCGTGAATAGAAATACCATTAAAATATCATTAAAAATATTCAGGAGGAAAATTCTCTTTTAACTTTGAAAAACACTTTTAAAAACTAAAAATTCACATCATATTATAGAAATATTTTTTTAAAAATTACCATGGAAAATTATAAATAAATATTAAAATAAAATAATGATCATAAAGGTGAGATAACCCATTCATGATGTAAATATTAAAAAAACATTATTTTCAAACTTTTTTAATGAGAGTCAAAAGTGACCCAAGAAGAAAATGTTACGAAAGCTACTTTTAGAAAATTTTAAAAGAATATAAAAAATCTTGTAAATTGACTTTATAAAATCATTTATGTTTTGAAAATAATGTTGTTGAAACCATTTTATAAAATAAAGACATGTAAGAATTATTGATGATCTAAAATATGATACAATATCGGTATCACTTACAGACAACTTTCTTGATGTTTGTTTAATAAATAATGGATGAAATGAAAAATAAAAATAAATAACACATTCATTAAAAGAGTATAATAAATGGAATGTGGTTTAATAAAATATTATCAAATGATTTCCCTAGAGTAACATTGAATATAAAAACTCTTTAAATGAAAGGAGACTGTGACATAAAGCCTTTATTACTTTGCTAAATTTCACATAAACATTAATTTAAAGAGATAATATAATATTGAAAATTAGTTTAAATCCAATTAATTACATGAATTAATATTAAAAAATTAATTAATTATTCAATAATTATACCATATAAGTAAATCATGGTGGATGGTATGAAACATGTCTCAAGAAAATGAGATCGAGACAAAGAAAACCCTTATAAAAATCATAACTTCTGAAGTGATATTTAATCCATGAATTGATTATGAGAACATATGTATATTAATATAAATAAAGTTTAAATATATAGTAAAAAACATTATAGATCAATTAACACATAATCATGGAATAAAAAATTCAATGAAGTAGAAGTATAACCCAATGAATGGAAATTGAGTTAAGAAACCCCTTACCTCTTGGTAACTTTCATGTTAAATCCACTTGGATGAAATGATTTGAATTGAAACAAAAATAAAATTAGGTATAAAGGATTCATGACATAACATGTAAAATAGGTAGTATATACACCATATAAAATAAATTTGGTTCATAACATTAAAACATTCCTCAATAAAGTGAAATTGAGATGAAATCCCTTACAATGATCGAATCATTGAAGTGAAAATTAATAAGTGAAGTGATCATGAGTAACAAAAGTAAATATAAAAAAATATTAAATTAAAAATAATAAAAACAGATTTAATTTCTAAAATAATAATTTCATACCATATTTAATGAAGTTGAAGTATAATCTAATGAATGTAAATTGAGTTAAGAAACCCATTACCATTTAACAACTTTTAAGTCAAATCCTCTTGGATGAAATAATTTGAATTCAAAATTAAAATTCAATTAAGTATGAATGATTCATGATATAACATGTTAAATGACACTATATACACCATATCATATAAATTAGTTTTATAACATTAAAATATTCCTCAATGAATAGAAATTGATATGAAATCTCAAACCGCAAGTCTGGACTTCCTATGTATGTACATTAACTCATGTATAATATATTTATATAAATTATTTACTTGTTTAATAAAATTTTACATGTTTATTAAATTATCATTAAATAATTTTTTAATTTCATTTAATGAAATATTTAATTACTTAATCAGTTAAGTACATGTCATATGTTTTGCAGATGTTTAGTTCATAATTGAATAACAACTTCTTTATGTTGACCATTGTAAAATAGGTAATTTTTAAATCATATATATAATAATAATAATCAAATAATTATCATTTTTATACATTAATTATAATTTTATGTATAACTATGAAATGTTTTTATGAAAAATGAATTATGTTACAATCATAGAGACGACATGTCGTGCATAAACAAGAGTAACGTTTCTATTTTTCAACAAACATGAGATAAAGAGGGTAAATATTCTTGTATCTTTATGAAATTATGATTATATCATAATAATAATATTGTATATTTAAATAAACTAATATATACCATTAATGTAAGGCATTGATGGAAAACTGATCACATCGCTTCGTGGAGGTGGTAATCCACATGTATGCACGAACAACGTTATCATTTTTAAATGAATTTAAAGAAAGAAAATAGATGGTATATTATATTTTTATAACAATAAATATGTAATAAATATAAAATATATACATTAAATTTATCATGATAACCATCCATGAGAGGTGGTGATGAAAAGTGAATTACATCTGTTCGACAGGCGGTAGTCCACCGTACACACGAACGATGATTTCATTTCTTGTTTTATGTAAGAGGATACAGATATTTTATATTACATTAGAATAAAAATATATCATAAAATATAATATACATTCATTATTATTTTATAATTTTAGAATAATATTTTAAGGAGGTTTAAGAATAAATAAAGCTAAAATATTTAGTTAAAATCTATACCTCTTATTTAGAAAACCTCCTTTACTTGACACCTTAATCCCTCTAAGGTTGTTATTATTCTAAAAATAAGAAATATATAAATTGGGGAGGGGTTATAGGAAGGTATTTTAATGTTGGATAATATATATTTCTCAAAATGTGCGAGGAAGAGCGGAGCATATGTACCCTTTTATAAGTAAGGGAGGGACACTCTTAGAATTACTTAAAATATCAAATTATTATAAATTAATTTTTAGGAAAAAATGTTTCCATATTAATATAATTAAATTATAATATATTTATGAGTATAAATTTAATCATACAATAAAATTTTAACATATTTATTTTATGTTTTCACCCATATCTCTTTGTTTTACCCCTGTTAACCCTTCTGATATTTATCGATATATCAATGTTTTTTACTCTTTAGGGGTAACGAAAGTTACTATAAAAGGATAAATGAACATATAATGGACCATATATAATATTTTAAACCATATAAAATTCATGTGTTTAAATATAATATTTTTTATGAATTTTAAATCATTTAATAAAATATTGATTATTATCAAATATCATTAATGTGTTTTTTTGGAAATACATGAAATAATATAATGTAATATGTGTCTAACTAAAATAAAATGGTTCCAAAAAGACATATACTAGAATATAATGAGTATATGGTCATAATTTAATCATAAAATAAATTTTATATAGGTTTATATATCATTTTAAACCTTATATTTTGATTTACCCCCTTGGTTAAACAATTTTAACCGTAACTGTGGTAATGACTTTTTCAATATTAAAGGGTTAAAATTTAATTATAAGGTGAAAATTGTATCATAAATGGAAAATGAATAAAATTTAAGACCATTTATCATCCTAATTTTCTATTTTTAGTTTTTTTTGTTTTTAAAATTATTCAATAAAATATATTTAACATAAAATACTATTTATGTCATTTCAAGAACTATTCACATAATTTGACTTTAAAAACAACATGATAGAAATGGAATTGGAATATAAACCATTTAAACAAACCAAATATGTTATATTTATCTTAAAAATTATTGTGAAACTTTATATCACCAAAAAATATCAGTTTTATGTTTTTTTAAATCATTTACTTACTTTTTTTACTGTCTGCATAAGCACTATGTCAACGTTGTGTATGCATTTAGGGTAATTATTTCATCAATAGAAATTAAAAACAATTTAAAATGATAAAAAAATTCATTAATAACTAAAATAACCATTTATTACCAAAAATAAGTTGTTTTTATCACATTCACAAAATATTATAGATATTAAAACCATGAAAGTGACATTTTTGACTTTAACATTTACTTTAATACTATAGAGATAAAAATAAAATATAAATAAAAAGGTAATATTTTGGTAGTTTAAATTATTATGGATGAAATATAATCATAAAATTAAATTGATTAAGGTTTTTAAATGAAATTTTAAACCTTATCACATTATTTTTAACCCTAGTTAATCTATTTTAACTTTATTTTGGTAAAAAAAATGTAGTATGGTTACTATTTATAATGAAAAAAATAAGAGGAAACTATTTAACAAATTTTTACCACATTAATAAACATATTTAATCCATTTTTAAAGATTAAATTCATAGAAAAATTAGAACTTAATTTAAAATTAAACCCACAAAATGCAGTGAAAAGAGATTTTCTAGAAAAATGACTCTTTAAGTATATACATGTTTTTATATAAACATATAGTATAAAATTCACTGAAAATACCATAACTAGATTATATTTAATCAAATGTAACTAATTAAATTTTATAAATAATCCAAAATAGAATTTTACTTTTTAAATACTTGAAAAGAAAATACAATTTCCAATAAAAAACAATATTTTTCACAATTCCTAGAAAAATCAATCATTTCAGAAAGTTATCAAAATTAAAATCTAAGTTAATTTTGATATGATACTTTAAAAAATGATATAACTTTATATATATATTTTTATTAATTTTCTAGAAATTAATTATATTATTCACTCATAAAAATCAATAAAAACTCATTTTTGAAGAAAATATATTTTTGAAGTATAAAATGAATTTACTGAAAAATTGAGTGCATATTTCCTAAGAATAAATAAGTAATTTTTTTATTAAGACAAACAAAGATATATATATATATTATAATTCATTTTATGTTATTATTACCCGCCAATTTAACAACTTTGTTATATCTATAACATTTAAATAATAATATTTCATGGTTATTTTAAACTTAGTCTTTCATGTTTTATATGATTTTGAATAAATTATTATTTTAAAATATTTAGATATTATAATATAATTGGATAAATTTTGGAAAGAAAGAGAATAAAGGGGGAACCCCCCTTATTGGATCATCATGTGGGGGAAAAATATCCTCAAGTGGGGGTGGAATATAAGGGTATGGACATTACCCTTTTCCCTTATTAAAAACCCACCCCATAACCTATCTGGAACCCAATTGAATACCACCATGTTCCCAATAAGGCACCAAAAACCCAATGGAATTCCACCATCCACTTAGTGGAACTCCATGGGAGTATATCCCCACCACCTTAGGCACTAGGTACTTTGAGGAATCCTATTGGTTATCCAGTGGAAACTACAACATTACTGTAGTTCACCACCTAACCCTTTCCTACTTCTAACACCCGATCCACCTATTAGTCCTTCCAAAATGGTAAAAAACATCCAAAACACCTCCTAAAGATGTATAAACACTAAGATACCCAATCTGAATCTAAATTTGATGGTCACCACTTCTTTAGATTCGAAATTAAAATTATATCTAAAATAAATGACCCATAAATTATCATGGAATTACACATAAAATTTAATATTAAATAAATTAAAACGCATATAAATATTTTTTATAGGATAAAAATTTGATAAATACTTCAAAATCTTCCACAACTGAGATAATTTATAAATTTTAGTTGTGTAGAATAATGGTAAAAATGATCATGCATCATATAACTATACATTTTTATACATTTAATGTGTTGTTTTTATTGATAATTTATTTGCTAAAAATGTTTATTACACACACACACATAAAGATTTATTACATATATAACATTTCCATTTTCTTAATAAGATAAAGTTCAATTTTCCATGATATTTTTTTTTATTAAAAATTGATTATAACACTATAAGCATCTTGACATAATCATGTTATAGATAAAATAAAATGATTACACATCTACTATAAAGAATATTCATATAGATTTTCTAGTGATTCGTTATGTCTTATACACTTTTTGTGTTTGAAAGTTTTCATGTTAAATTTATTACTATAAAATGAGTCTTTGTCACTTTTAAAAATTGATATTTCTCTATGATTTTTAAAGCATTGAAATTTTATACACTAAGAAAACACCATCCCCTTTTTGAAATTTATTAATTTTTTTATAATTTATAATTACTAACCATTAATATTTTTATTGTAGAAATATAGTCTTTGGGGGCTCTCTTTATTGATGGTGTATGAGGATTTCTTACTTTCCATCATCACACAGTGGTTCCTTGTTGGTACTATGGTGCACAACTAAAGTTAGTGGGCTATGGATTTTAAATTTTTATTACCAGAGAAATTTAAATTCTTCATCTCTAGAAATCCTATTCCTGGTAAAGTTTTGATGATCACACATGAATTTAATTTAGCATAAAATTTGATTGAACACTTAACTTATTCAGATCAAATCCATGTTTGACTGTCGCACCTCATTGGTGACTATTGCTTAAAGTATTTGATCTCAAAAAACTATAAATCATCCACACACACTTCAATATTACTTGGTTATGCCAATATTCCGAATCCATGTGCTATCTAGAGGTTTGACAACACCTTCAACATCCCGATGATCACCATGAATCCCTTCCTTAAATCTATGAAGGTGTTCTTGGATCGATCACATGGAAGTAGTATTTCTCTCTTAAAAATGAGGGAAAGAGGATATAAGATCTCTCAAATTCATGGGAATTAGTTGTCCCTAAAAAATGATCCCCTCTTTGCTTATATAGTGGTAATTAAACACCTAGAAAGGGTTCCTTGGTCCCCGTATAAGTAACAACAACTAAATAAGCCATAAATGACACATTGTAATCAATGAATTACATCATAAACATAATTTATATTTTATCACCTACTTGTAATATGTAATAAATATATTACATTATAAATTTTATCCTTTAACTTGATTTCTAATTCCTATAAATATTAAATGAACCTTGAGTATTAAAATAGTATTAATTTGCATGTATTCACTTAATACCATATAAATGATTTTAATTAATAAATTCAACTCTAATTATTTTAAACATAAATAATAATAAATTTATTTATTTATTAGAAATTGTTTATTCTTAGTCATGTCTCAGACCCTATGGTGGCCCCCCCATGTTCTATATTTCTATTCAACAGAATATGCTAGACTTTTGAATATGAAAAGTGTATGAATTTATAGGCCCTTATCTTGATAGAAGTGAATAATATTCATATACCAGGAGTAGAGTATAGAAACCCATCAAGACCCTTAAGGAGATAATGGGATGTCATTGAAATGACAACCTTTCCTATGAACACACACTGTGTAATATAATCTCTTTGTCATGAGATATTTCACAAAGTGGAATGCACACCATATGTCATCATCCATAATTTATTTTATTATCTATTGATCGAACTAGACGAACTTACCTTCTTATACCATGGACATGGACCTAGTAAAGGCACTACCATCTTGATCAACTATGACCAATATATCACTTTCTTTGGGAAGTAACAAATTCTATCTTGATTATTCCATAAAATCCACACCATCAATGATAAACCCAATTAACTCTACCCCACTATGATATCAATTTCATAGTTTTTTTCTTGCATAAATTTATGAAATCAAATAGTATAAACTGATAATAATATCAAGTCAAGAAACCATTATATGTGTTTTCATATAGGAACTACCAATGACACCTAAAACATGTGGTGTTTCTATTGGTGGTCCAATCCTCATGATCTCATCTACTCGAGATCACCATGAGTGAAATTAATGAAAATAAGTATAAATTATTATGATACCACAACACATGATGGCCAAACATCATATATGTCATGTTAGTATGATGTATTTGGACCATAGGGTATAACTTTAAGATTACTGTGATGGTATATCTAGGTTATCATTATAGCTTGGGAACCGCTATATCATCTTGATATGAGATGTAATCTAAGTACATTACCATAAATATAGTGGAAAAATAAGTATCAAAACTATTATGGTAAGATAAAAACACACACACACACATATCAAACTATATGCAAGTAATTTTAATCAAAGTACATACAAGAGTGGGGTCTAGGGAACCCACTTACAACACTACCAATTTCACTACATCAAACTACTAACAAGTCTCAACCCACTATATCTCATATAAGAATCATGCTTCTTCTGAGATATGGATTTAGTTAGGGGGTCTGCCACATTGTACTCTATGGATACTTTTCTAACTACAACTTCACTTATTTGAGTATAATACCTCAAGAGATTAAACTTTCTAAGCATATGATTTATCCTATGGTGTGACTGGGACTCCTTTGAAAGAAGAAATACTACATTATTATCAAAATATACTAGAACATGGTCTACACTAATAGGTATAACACCAATGTCTGAGAAAAATATGGATATCCAAACCACCTCCTTATCTTTATGAAAAGCTGTAATATACTTAGATTCTGTTATCGAATTGGAAAACAAAGGTTCCTTCTAGCTTCTCCAACTCACTGCACCTCTATTCAAGAAAAAGTCATAGCCTAAATATGATTTTATATCATCATGATTTTTCTAGAAACTATCATTGGTTTATACCCTCACAACTAGTTTCTAATATCCTCTATACACCAAGAACATATCCTTTGTATGCCTCAAGTACATCAGGATAGTTTCCAAAACTTCCCCATATATCTCTCCTAGATTAGCTTGATATCTTTCTTCCATGTTTAATAAAAATGAAACATCAAAACTAATACATAACATGACATACATGATAGATCACAATGATTAATCTTAAGAGATTATACTTGTTCCTTCAATCTCTTTCAATAACTGAGGACACATTTTCTTAGAGAGATTAATGCTACGTGACATTGAGAACAAACCTATATTGGATTATTCTATATTGTACTATTTGACTACCTTGTTAATATAAATACTTTTTCTTATCCCAAAAAACCTCTGATATTTATCTCGATAGATCTTGATCCCTAGGATATATGCTACTTCACCTAAGCCTTTCATGGAGAATCATTAATTTAAAAAAGTATTAATTGACTATAATACATGAACTTAATTTAATATAATTAATATTTCATAAAAATATGATATAAGGAAAACAATGGCATCCAAATAGATTTTATATAGACAAATGGATAACTTTCATTATTAATAAAACCAAATTCTCTCATGGAATCATCAAAATGAACATTCGATGATTGTGATTCCTACTTCAAAACATAAATGGTTCTCTATATTTTTTTACTTTATTATAATTATTTGAATTAATAAACCTTTCAAATTGAGTTATATATAAATATTTAATCAACAATCTATTTAAAAAATTATTTTTGACATCCATTTTACAAATCTCATAATCATGGAAGGCTATTATTATAAGAAATATTTTTGTGGATTTCAGTATCACTATCGGTGTAAAGGTTTCATCATAGTATATACCTTTATGTTTAATTAAACACTTTAATTCCAGTATTGACTTATAGGTTTTGAATTTAACATCCATGTATATATATTTCTTGAAGAACTATTTTCAGCCAATGGGTTTCACATTAGCTGGAGAGTCTACCAAAATTCAATCTTAATTTTGGTACATGTACTCCATCTCATAATGCATGGAATATTTCCATTCTGTATTATCCTTACCATATACTAACTCTTTTTAGTTTTGAGGTTCATAATTATCTATAAGTAATGTGTCACTTGACTTGGTTACAAAAAAAACCATATCTATCTAGTTCTCTAACCTCTTGAGTTGTCCAATGCAATATGCATGTATTAGGAACATCTTCATCTCCCATGGTCTCTTCTAGAGATGATTCCTATACAAAATATTTTTCTTTTGGATAATCAAATTCATTGAAGTAAATCTTTCTCCCACTATTTCAATTATAAATGTGTTACCTTTTTAGAAATATGGAATGTATTTCCATATTCACTTTTCCATATGAAGTGTTATATAAGTAATATCCTTTAGTTTCTTTATAAAAACCTATAAATATAAAATTTATGATTTGACAGGATAATTTTTCATTAGGTATAGTATTGAGAAAATTATTTTATCCCCATACATGTATGTATAACTGATTGGGTTTCTTTCCATACCATAACTCATTTGGAATCTCATGTGTAGCTTTAGTTGGTACCCAATTAAGGGTATATTCCACTATCTACAAAACATATCAACAAAAAGATAATGGAAGACTTTTATGAATCATCATTGATCTGACCATGTCAATAATGTTCTGATTCATCCTTTCACTAACACCATTACACTAAGGTGTATAAGGAGGAGTTAGTTGGGATACTATCCCACACTCCTATAAGTGATCAATGAAATATTGTTTAAAACACTATCCACCCCAGTCTGAGTGGAGTGCCTTAATTTTATTAGCAAGATGATTTTATATTTCTTGTTGGTATTCATTGAAAATCTAAAAGTAATCTGATTTATACCTCATTAAGTAGATATAGACATATCTACTATAGTCATCAGTCAAAGTAATGAAGTGTGAAAACCCACCCCTTTCCTCTACTAGAAACAGACAATATATGCCAGTATGAATCAATTATAGTAATTTAGTAGAACTAACTCCTTTCTTAGAGAAGGTTTCTTTGGGTTTTTCCCTTTATAAACAAGCATGACATACATCTAGGGGTTTTAACCCAGTTGAGTCTAAAAACCCTGCTTGATATATTTTTTGTAAATGATTCTTATTTTCATGACCAAGCCTACAATTTTATAGGAGGGTGTTATATGAATAATTTCATTGGTTTTTTCATTGATTTCCATTATATGGGTTTCAATTTTAATTATATAAAATCCATTGTTAAGATTCACCATAAAATAACAAATGTTTTGATCCACTTTTTTAGTATAAAGACTGAATAGTTTGTATTCTTCATATCCTTATCAGCTTGGATAACTAAATCCAATAGATCAAGGAGAAAAATTTTCATGTTATTAATGTGGTAATTTACAATAAAATATGATAATGTTAGTGATAAATATGTAATAACGAGATAATTGTCTTATTCATGGTTTATTTTTAACCCAAGGGCTTGAAGTCTCTTAATGTACCCAGTCATCTTGAGAACATGAGGCCCTTGTTGAGTCCCTCTTTCTATAATACACCTATATAAAACACTGGATATCTCATTCCTTTACTGAATTTATATCTTTTGGCATAACTACTATATATGGGATAACATATTGTAGAAACCATTTTCCTTGTGAATTTTCTAAAATTGACAGAACATCTATGATAAAATGATACATTGTACATCTAGTGCATTATCTACATTAATCTCGCATTTATTTTTATTGTAACATCCCATGTAAATAAATAATATGAAATTTTCATATTATACATGTTTTTTAAATGTTTTTACATTTATCCAATAAAAGTTAGAGGCATAAAATGTGAATGAATCCAATTTTAAGCACAAATAGTCTAATATTCTTTAAAAGGTGGATTTACCGCCATTTGATGGCGAACTATTTTTAAATATAATTATTTTACTTTTATATGTTCTATTTGAAAAAATAATATTATTATTTATAATCAAGACATAAAAATTTACTTTGGATGACATTTTGATATTTTTCTGATAATGTTCATTTTTTTTAATGAATAGTGAAAATACTGTATTTTAATTGAAAATTGTCTTTTAATATAATTTATTTATATGGTTATATTATCTTTTTAAATAGTTTTAAAGTGTAATTAGATTATGTTTTTACCATTTAATAAAATTTTGGTCATTGTAAGTAATTTCACTTTGAAATTGGATATAAACAAGTGTCAATATTTTGATAGTAATTATTTCTTAAAAACACACGTTTTGTTTTGACAACGAGAATTAATTTTAAATTAATTTCTACCACTTATGTGTTTTGAATTTTGAAAAATAGATTCCATATTTGGAATCAATAGGTAGAAATTGTGTAAATTAGTAACTTTTATTTTTATAAATTATGAATATTTACTTCGGTAAATATTTTATTTACCACGGTTAAAGGGTAAATCTTGTAAATAAGGGTAAACAATATTATTATAATAATATTTAATTACACTAAAATGTGTCTTAATTCTATTAGTTGATACATGTTAGACCATGAGAATCCTTGGGTCTATTTTGGGACCCCATGGAGTCAGTTGGGAGTGATAATGACACTTTATATTAATTAATTTAAAGTAAAGAAAAAAATGACTTAAACTTATATCTTTTAGTAAATAAATTTTTTACATGGGGTTATATAAGTTATATCTTTGACTATAAATATTAATTATATATATATAAATATTTACTACATCATGGTATTTTATTTATAATTTTTAGATATCAAATAAATAAAATTATTTATGACACAATGATGATGCGGTGTTTACCATATTAATGGACGATTTAAATAAATGAAATTATAAAATTTAAGAAACTATCCAAAACCTATCCAATTTTAATTGGATGATTTTATTTAGAACAATAGTCTTCTTATATTAAAATTTAATGAGTTTTGGACCTTTTTAAATAGAAAATCAGTTTATAATAAAATAACATTTTCAAACATTCCTAAAAATCCCCTCACCCCCCTTATAAAAATCCATCACCTCTATCCCATTAAACACACCTCACAAGCCCCTTTTCTTGTCCAAACTATGGCCAAATAGTCTGTCAAGATCCCTATATTACTCCTATAAGACTTAACTTATACATAAGGTACTTCAAGGAAGCCTTTTGGTTCAAACCAAAAGGAGTTACCCGATTTAAAGGTAATGTCTTCCCTCAAGTTCTATTCTTTTATTTTACTTCTACACTCCATATGATCTTATAATTCTTTTTCTACATAAAAAAACTAGTATACTAAATATACTCGGTTGTTTTTATGAGAATTATTCGAACTGCACTTACACACACCTCCATCTAATGGGTAAAGAACATACTGTTTCTGTGGACGACGAACTACTGCCTCACGAAACGATGATTGTTCAATTATCTCCTAACGCCTATCATGGTGTCCATTAAGATAGAACTGTATTTATATGTGATATATATTATATTAATATTTTCTCTATACTTCTGTATTTTTCATTTATATCATACCTTTATGGTTTCCATAATGGGTAAATATGATAATTTTATTTGAGGAAGTGCGGACTACCGCCCCTCAAAGTGATATGACTCGTTCATGCCATATGTGGGATGTATAAAGGATGGAGTTAATGAAATTATATATGATATTATACTATAATTATAATATACCTATGTATCATTAAGTTTTCATTTCATACGAAATAGAAATGAAAGTAGCGGTCATGCGTACGTACGGATTACCGTCTCCATGAACGGTGTATTTCATTTCTTATCTCCAAATGTTATATACTGCTATAAATACATATATATACTGGATATATATGATATATATGATATCTAAATAATGAATATAATTCTAGAGATAATGAAATTTTGACCACACAGACAACTTGTAATTATAAGAAGTTCATTTTTGACTCAAGTACCAAATATCGACAAAATAATCGTTATTAACTTAAATGATTATATAATGTTTATAACGTGGTAAGAAGTGATATAAAAGAAATAATAAAAACGAAAAAGGTTCCTAATGAAGTGCAAATTAACTTTAGTTTATTATTTATGTTATTAAATAATGAACGAGTCAAGCCAGACACGAGGTAAGGGACTTCGTCTCAATCATCTTTCATTGAGGCATATTTTGATTTGTACACGACTTTATTCTATACAGTGTATAAAAACATTTGAATTTTAATTTCATTCAAAGGGAATATTTTTCTATGAATCATTTTACTAAATGAAAAAAGGAATGTTTCTTTTTAACGTACGTGGTGATAACGACCTTTCTACCGCCGTGAGTATTATTTCATCTTTGGATTCCTTAAAAAGTTGTAGTGTTTTTTTAAAAGGAAAATAAATACCATATACCATTTTTATGTATTTTGGTATTGAAAATGGTTTTGATAAAGCATTGAATATTTCAATATCTTAAAATGATATATTTTTATTGAAATGTTGAAATGTTATCTTTCTTTTATGTTTGTTTCATGTGTTATGATTATGTTATAGTTATTGGGAATGCTTTATGTATATGGGTGGTTCCATGATAAACCTACGGCGGGTGAGCCCGAGATAGCTCTCCAATGCATTGGTTAATGTGACATAAGTAAACATTAATGTTTCTCCTAAGAGATTTAGGGAATTACTGTGATGGGTATTCCAAAGGTAACTCCCTATGTAGCTGTGAAAGCTACAACATAAGTATGTTATGGGTGCCAAAAGTTACATTTATGATTTATGATTTCTACATGTTATTCATAAATATTATGATTTCATGAGGTATGTTAAAGAGCTTATTTTTTATGGACTAATGTTTTATTTCTTTATTTTATAAACCTTACTGAGCTTTTTATGCTCATCCCAAGTTTTGAAATGTTTTTCACAGGACGTAAAGATGAATAGGGTCAAAGATGGGATCCAGGAAAAGTCATGCTATCTAAAATATGGAACTAGACATGAATCTTTTTTTCAAGAGTTTTTGTTTTATAAAAAAATGGAAACTGAGTAAAAGTGTCCACTTTTTAATTTTTGAGATGTAATGTAATGGTTATGGCCTAATTCTCTAAAACTCTAAACCTGAAAAGATCCTCAATGTGAATTATTCATTTAATTTAGGATTATGTAATGTTTTAATGATGGGTCCTTATAGTTGGTATCATAGGTTGGTTTAGAAAACTTTAAGAGTTTGAATATTGTTAAATTAATGTCCATAAATTAATTTATGGTAAGATTAAAATGATATAGCATTTAAAGATTACCATGTTGCTCCTCCTAATACATTTTTGTGTTCAGAATGGTTTTCCATAGAGGAAACATGGTAGCTATGATGGGATGACATCCAGAGGAAGACAAACTTCCAAACCAGCAACCTGAGATGGTCAGAATTAGAACTGAACAGTTTTTTGTAGTGATGGAACAATTGACTCAGGCTATAAATGGTGGTGGTATCCATACATGAGATCAGCCAAATCAACCACAGAGGAACATGTCAGTAGTAGACCATTTCATGAGGTAGCATCCCCCATCATTCAGAGGATCATCTAACCCTGTTCTAGCTGAAGAGTAGATTAAATAATTGGAGAATATTTTAGATGTCATGGGGTGTTCAAAAAATTAAAAGGTTAGTCTTTCTGTTTACCATTTTGAAGGTGAAGCCGATCAGTGGTGGTCGATGGTGAAAAATATCTGGGATAGTTCGTAGATTTATGCCCTTCATTAGGATGAATTTAAAGGTATGTTTCTCGAGAAATATTTTCCTAATATTGTTTGTCTTAGGATGGAAAAAAATTCTTGGAATTGAGTTCGGAGGTTGACTCAGTGGCTTCTTATGAAGCAAAATTAACTCGACTGGAATGGTATGTTCCAAATTTCATATGATATATTGATAATAAAATCAACCATTTTTACTTAGGATTAAAGACAAATTATCAAAGTGATTTTACGTATCGTGAGTTCTAAGTTTATGAAAAACTTGTTCGATATGAAGAGAAGGTGTAAATGGAGTTTGTCAATGATCAGGTGTTCTTTGAAAAACAACAGAATAAGAGGTCAAGGTGGCAGAAAAAAGAGAATAACTCTTCAAAAAATTCTGATGGTAAGAAACTTAAGTTTACAGTTTGTGAAAATGGTGGTAAAAATCTTGCTGGGGAATGTATTTTGAGTTTTGTTAAGTGCTACCGATGTGGTAAAATGGGACATAAGGCTCGTAATTTCACTGAAAAAGATCAAGGTAATGGTAAGACAAAATCTGATTTACAGTCAGTAAAAAGTTATAAGTGCAATGAAATGGGTCATTATAAAAATGAGTGTCCAACAAAGGAATCAACTGAGGGAAAGTAACCAGACTACCAACAGAAAGGGGTGGTGAAATCTTTTGAAACTACTTCAGCAGGTGTTGGGCCATCGAATGAAGTAGTATCAAGTACACTGTTTTTTTGTTCAGATTATGCCAATGTGTTGTTTGATTCAGGGTCTACATGTTCTTTCATTTTTGATAAATTTTCTAGTAAATTGGAAATTCCATATCAAGATATGAATCCTAAACCAATAGTAAAACACCTAGAGGAAATTTTGAGACAAAATGAAATCATAAGAACCTTCCTATACTTGTGTGTAGAAATAATCTACCTACAAACCTTATTGTTTTGCCTTTAGTAGAGTTTGATGTTATTTTGGGTATGGATTGGCTTTTCGTTTATCATGATAAGATTGACTGCAGAGCTAAAGTGGTTTCTTTTCAGAAATAATTTCAGTTTTTATACAATAATGAACCCTTACTTTTGATAACATATTGGGAAGCTGAGTAACTAGTAAAATATTGAAATGAATGTTACCTTGCATATATTGTTGAAAACAAAGGAACTGTTCAGATAAATGATGTGCCAGTGGTAAATGAGTATCTTGATGTTTTCTCTGATGAGTTTCTTAGTATTATACCTGACCAAGAAGTTGAATTTACTTTTGACATAGTTCCAAATGCTAAGCTAGTTTCAAAACCCCCTTATCGAATGGCTAAAATTGAACTTTTAGAGTTAAAGAAGCAATTGCAGAAGTTATTAGATAAAGGTTTCATTTGAAATATCTCATCACCATGGGGTGCTCTTGTCTTGTTCGTTAAAAAGAAATATGGTTCAATGAGACTTTTCATTGATTATAGAGCATTGAATAACATCACTTTTAAGAACAATTATCATTTTCCTCATATCGATGATTTGTTTGATCAGCTCCATGGAGCTCAGTATTTTTCGAAGATTGATTTTAGGTCGGGGTACCATCGGTTTAAATTAAAGGAATAATACATTCTAAATACTGAATTTCATACTAGATATGGCCATTATTAATTTTTAGTTATGCCATTTGGGTTAACCAATGCACCTGCTGTATTCATGGATCTTATGAATAGAATTTTCCATGAGTTCTTGGATAAGTTTGTGGTTGTGTTCTTTGATGATATTTTGGTTTATTCCAAAAGTAAAGAGGAACATTAAAGTCATTAAAGGGTTGTATTTCAAACCTTAAAATAAAAGAAACTATTTGAAAAATTTATCAAGTGTGAGTTTTGGTTACAATAAATTTCATTCCTTGGTCACATTGTTTCCAAAAATGGCATAACTGTTGATCATGCTAAAACAAAAGTTGTTAAAGAATGGCCAAGACCCACAAATATAACCAAGATCCATAGTGTTCTTGGTTTAGCATGTTATTATTGAAGGTTTTTTTGGGAATTTTTCATGGTTATCTAGTCCAATGACTAAGTTAACACCAAAAGGAGTTAAGTTCATCTGGAAAAAAGAATGTGATGATTTTTTTTAGAAATTAAAAAGAATATATTGGTGAATGTTCCAGTTTTG
This sequence comes from Viscum album, assembly GCA_963277665.1. NCBI lineage: Eukaryota > Viridiplantae > Streptophyta > Magnoliopsida > Santalales > Viscaceae > Viscum > Viscum album. The sequence goes on from OY728167.1 coordinate 671,094,967, forward strand.
TAATTACCTTCCAAAGAGGGTGAGTTTGTTATCTACATTAAAGCTTCATTGAAAGGACTTGGTTGTGTCCTGATGCAGAATGATTAGGTAATTTCTTATACTTCACGTCAGTTGAAACCTCATGAGTTAAATTACCCTACACATGATTTGGAATTAGCTGCTATTGTTTTTACTTTAAAAATTTGGAGGCATCATTTGTATGGAGTAAAATGTGAAATATATACTGACCAATAAAGTTTAAAGTATATATTCACTTAAAAATATTTAAATATGATACAGAGGATATGTCTAGAATTAATCAAGGATTATGATTTCATGATTCATTACCATGCAAGAAAGGAAAATAAAGTGGCTGATGATTTGAGTCAAAAGAGTAATGCTACCTTAACCATGTTACATTTGGAGCAAGATCATTTGATTAATCATTTGTTGAACTTTTTCATAGAAGTTTTTAGTGTAGGAAATTCCTCTATTTTGTTTCAGGTGTCAGTGAAATCATCTCTATCAGATAGAATTAAGCAGGCACAGAAGGAAGATAGTGAGTTGCAGAAAAAGGTAGAGTTGGTTCATAAGGGTAAGTTTCCTGATTTTAACATTGATAATGATTACGTTTTGAGGTTTTTAAAGATATTATGTGTTCCTTGTGATTCACAGTTGAAGAAATAGTTATTATGCGAAGCTTATAGTTCTTTATTTTCAGTTCATCCTGGAAGTACTAAGATGTACAAAGATCTTTAAGAGTATTACTGGTAGGATGGAATGAAAAGTGATATGGTTGACTTTACTATGAAGTGTTTGAATTGACAATAGGTTAAAGCATAGTGGTAGTTACCGAAAGGAATGATTCATCCTTTACCAATGTCAGAGTGGAAATAGGAAAATATATCCATGGACTTCATTGTGGGATTACCGAAGACATCTCGAGGTACTAATGTAATCTGGGTTATTGTTGATCGATTGACCAAATCTGCTCATTTCCTTCCTATTCGAGATACTCTATCTCTAGATCAACTTTCTCAATTGTATGTTAAATAGATAGTCAGGTTTCATGGAGTTACCCTCTTCATTTTATCTAATCGTGATCCTAGGTTTACTTATAAGTTTTCGGAAGGCCTTCATAAGTCATTGGGTAATGAATTAAATTTTAGTACAGATTTTCATCCTCAATTATATGGGCAGTTAGAACAAAGAATTTAGACCTTGGAGGATATGATACGTGCTTGTTCACTAGATTACTAGGGATGTTGTGACCAACATCTTTCTTTGGTTGAGTTTTCTTATAATAACAGTTTTCATTCTAGTATATAGATGGATCTATTTGAGGCATTATATGGGAAGTACTGTCAAACTCCATATTTTTGGGATGAAGTAGGTGAAAGGAAGTTTATGGGACTAAAATTAGTAGAAGAGATGGCAGAAAAGATTCAGTCGATTCAGAAGAATATGAGAACAGATCAGAGCAGGCAGAAAAGTTATGCGGATAACTGTAGGAAGGATCTTTCTTTCGAGGTTGGTGATCATGTCTTTCTCAAATTTTCTCCATGGAAAAGTGTAATGTGTTTTGGTAAGAAGGGAAAGTTGAGTCCTTGTAACAGCCCAAGATTTTATAAAAAATATTCTTTTTAATTTTATTAATGTCTTGTGTTGTACGCTACACCAAAAGGAGCTTGCACAACACGCATCCTTGACTTGCCTTGCATTACACGCAATCGCGACCTTCCTCGATAGCGTGTGTAATACGCAATACCGAGTTTCACTAAACAACGATATGCTATTAAAATATTATTAAAACTAGCCGGTATGAATAGTAATAACCACTTTTTAAAATTCTTTAAATCTTATTTTTCAAAATGAACTTCATTTTTGGATTCGGAGTATCGAATTTAGCCTAAGGTGAAATTTTGGTACATTTCGGATAACTTTCATATTCTGATGAATAGTGAAAATTACTAAATTATAATTAAAAAACAACTTTTTTAATAAAAATAATTAATAGTGATAAATTATTAATTGGAGTAGTTTTAAAGTATATTTAGAATATATTTTTACAATTTAATACAATGTTGTTCATTGGATGTAATTGCACATTTAAACCAGACATAAACAAGTGTCAATCTTTTGATAGATGTTGTTTCTTAAAAACACGCTATTTGTTTTAACAGCGGGATTTAATTATAAAATTAATTAATGCAACTTCTATGTTATGAATTTGGTAAAATAGACTTCATTTTTGAATTCGGAATATGAAATATAGCTTAGGATGAAATTTTGGCATTTTTCTGAAAACCTTCATTTTTTGATGAATAGTGAAACTACTAAGTGGTAGTTAAAAAACTGAATTTTTCATAAAACTTAATTTTACCGCTTCTGTGAATGGAATTTCAAAAATCCGAGAGACACGGTTGATGACAGTAAGTAAAATGTGGTTCAATGAGATGAAAATAATTTTTGGTGAATAGTAACTTTTTACTTTTATTTACCACGGTTAAAAGTAAATAGGGTAATTAAGGGTAAGAATGATATTAATATTACCCTAACACATGTCCTAATTCTATTGGACAAGTGTATCTCGACCAAAAACAACCTTAAGTGTAAAATATTATCATTTAGGCCCACTTGGATTAGATTAGGACATTTATTATTATTTAATTCAAAGAAGAGTTAAAAGAGTTAAAATCAAAGTTTATTCACTAAAACATTTTTAATATGGGGTTATACATAAAATAAATTCGACTATAAATATTCATTAGAAAGCTAAAAAGATTTCCTACATAATGATATTTTATTTATAATTTTTAGACTTTAAATAAATTACTTTATATATGACACAACGATGATGCAGTAATTACCCTTTTAAGGAAATATTAACATAATTGGTGTTATAAATACTCAAATGAATGTAATTTGAGACTTTTTATGAATTACACTAATTTTATAGGTTACTATGATATATTAGTGTTGCTTTAATCAACTTGGTTCGAACATATAATTCTGTTATGACTTTCACAAAAATCATATATCAAATAGTGTCAAAATTGACACAAAATAGTTTTTAAATCAAATATTATATTATTAATTGTTATTGTATTCCTAAAAATCTAAGGTTCGGCCAAATGACTTAGATAAGGATTTATATATTAATAATAAACAATTTGGGGTTCGTTTGGCATGTTATAGTAAGTGTATTAACCATATAGTGAAAGAAAACAAAAAGACACGGTAAAACTTAAATTATTTAACTTAGAGTTAAATCTAATTGATAAGGTTAAAATAATAACCTAAACTTGTCTAACTCCTATTGGTTGATAGGATTTCGACCCATCCCCACTTTAGCTTCGAAATAAGACCCTTTGGAACCATTATAAACCGATTTTTACTTTAATATAAAATAATATTTTGAGATATTCCTAAGGTGCCCCTCTCCTCCCTTATAAAAGGGCACCTCCTCCCCCTCCTCCTCACACCAATTTGAGCACTCAAGATCGCCCAACCCCTGAAAAAATATCTTCTCCACTTCCCTAGCAAAATCCTAGAGGTTCTGGTATTCCTCAAAGACCAATTTTAGTTCCCTAAGAGGAGGTCTCCAAAAGGCGCTTCAAAGAAGAGGTAATTACCGTTACCAATTCTTTCATCTTTATTTCTTCTTCCACTTCTTCTTCTTAGGTGTTTCATTATGAAGTAGTAACATCAGTATCACTCATATACTAATATGTTATTATAAGTATGAAACAACCCTATTTCACCATCTATCTATCCTACGGAAAAAGAAATCACCGCGCGTGCGTACGTACGGAATACCGTCTCCACGCCGTGGTGTAATCTATTTTCCACCACCACCTTACATGGATGGGTATAATGGTGTAAAGAATAACTATACATAGTTATTAAAACATCATATTGATTCTGATATATTGTATAATCCACTCCAATTCAATTCAATATTTATGGAAATGATATCATCGCTCGTGCATACGTACGGACTACCGTCTCCACGACGCGATGAGATTCATTCTCCATGTTAACCATTTAAGAATGATTATAAAGTATATATAAGAAATAATAATGAAATATATGACATTATAAAGCTACTGGATTTATGTATATATATATATGTATGTCATCTACTTACTTCCATTCAAGACAATAGGGAAAGGAAAACAGCGTTCATGCGTACGTACGGACTACCGTCTCCATGAACGGTGTTTTTCATTTCATTTATCTATCTATTATATATATATATATACAGAATATATATGATATATAAATCATATTTTATATTCTGGAAGTAAGTAAATCATGATATAAGTAATAATAATGTCAATAACAACAAGTCAAAACACCTATGATAAAAGAAACGATTTTACCCAAAACGCTTCTTTAACATGGAATTTACAAAAGAACGGGTAATATAATGTCATAAGTGAACCATATATGATATCATAACAATGAATATGATTCTTTAATAAGTCAATGAAATTATTTAAACCATTATACAGGAGCTTCGGACACGTACAAAGCAAATCGGACCTAAGGTAAGGGAAATATCACAATCTCATTTTTATCCGAGATTGTTTATTCGTAAGTATTTACTGGGGTGTATTTTATCATCAACATCCATGTTTCATCAATATGTAATATTATTTCCATCCACCTACAATTTCTTAAATCCATTTTTACCCTTCGGTGAGTTTTTAGTAATATGTATGAAAGGAATCTTTTGTCGTTTTTCGTACGAGGTACTTTTTGACTCTTCCGACAAAAGTATGAAGAATGTTTTTTTTAACTTATACGGCATGAATGGATTTTTAAAACATTAAATCCAAGAAGCTTCCTTTACAAGTTTTCAAGTTTATTTTTAATCAACTTATTTTATTTTAAAGTCGTATGACATGTTATTAAAGGAAAAAAAAATTTGAAAAAGAAAGGATATTTTCCTCAAGAATGGAGTTCAAGTGTTTTATCAAAATTATTTTCCATCTAAGATAATAAAGGGTTCTGTTTTTATCCCTATTATTACATTTATTTGATCCTGTTGTGATGGAATTATTTTTATGAATTCCTTTATCTTATATGAATTGATTTATGATGTCATGATGTTTCAAGAATCCCATTTTTGTTACATGTGTTATGCGATGATGTATGTTTTATGATTATGTGGCACACATAATAAAGGATTCATTATAAGATGGGTGGGACCTATATCTCCCTCCAATGCATTGGGTAAAGATTTTATATCTCATGAGATAGACAGGGCTGGAACGGTAGGTTATACCGGTTCAGTGAAACAGGACTGAAACGAGGGTTACTCGATTCAGAAAGGGACTTTGTCCACTAAGATAGTCTTGGCAATTAGTCTTGACTAACAAGAAATGATTCTCTATGATTATGTGTGTATGCCACAAAGTTTCATGTTTTAAGTTATGATTATTGGGATTACTTTTTCACTTCCATGATTTATCCCATGATTATGAAATTATGCTCTCTTTTGCAGGTTATGATTTCCAAAATGTTATGTTCTTATGAATATGATGTGATTGATATTTATTTTGTTTACCCTTACTGAGCATTTGAGCTCACCCTTTTATGTTTTCTTTTCCCCAGGATATAAAGAAAGGTTTTAGGTATAAAAAAAGGAAGATCTTTATGGGAGATTTTGAAGATCTTTCACCATGATTAGAAGATTATCGTCTGAGTTTCCAAAGACACTAAACTATTACGGTCCTTGTGTGTGTGTTTTTTTTAATGTACTAAGTATTCCGCAAAAGTAATGTAATTTCAATGTACGTCACGATACGGGTCTCTACAGTTGGTATCAGAGGAAAGGTTTAGTCAACCTTTGGAAACTAGGATGTGAAAACGTTAGTGAGATCCCTAGAGATATTTCTAAGGTATGTCTAGGGATGTCTCTAAGGTTAAGTATACGTATAGGTTATAGTCCTAGAATTGCGCTAACGATCTTCGAATTTAACCTAAGATGTTAGATATTGAGGGTACTACCCCTTTATTATGTTGTTTTCCCTAGCATGATTTTTGCCTCTCATACTATTCTTTTGGGGTTTTAGACGATGGCTGGAACCCGAAGGAACCGTGTTAATGCGGAATGTGATGGGAATGCAATGATTGTCCCCCTGAGCAACCAAACGATATGGGAGCCGGAATGCAAAATCTTGTAGCCATGCTCACACAACTTTCTCAAGATAAGAATCATGCAGGACTTCCAAACGAGCAAAGGAAGGAGCAACATTCTGTTGAATCCTTCATGAGGCAGCGTCCACCTTCTTTTAGTGGGTCTACTGATCCATTAGTTGCTGAATAATGGATTAGTACTACTGAAAAGATATTTTCAGTTCTTCAATGTTCTGAACATGATAAAGTCATCCTAGCAGTGTATCGTTTGGAAGGAGATGCTGATCAATGGTGGAATCTTATTAAGAATACGAGGCAAAGGGATGAAATTGAGTCTATGGAATGGGATGAGTTCAAGAACTTATTTTTCAATAAGTACTTCCCTCGTATTCTCCGAACAAAGATGGAGAAAGAGTTTCTTGAACTGAAGCAAAGGGATGATGAATCTGTTGGTACCTATGAAGCGAATTTTACAAGACTTGCAAGGTACGCTTCTGGTATTATCATCCAACCTGAAAGTAAAGTTGATCGATTTTTCAGTGGCTTAAAACCAAGTATTCGAAGGGCATTAGCTATAAGATACTTCAGTAGCTATGAAGAAATTGTGCGTTGTGCTATCAAGGTAGAAATGGAAGTTGGTGTTACATATCCATCTCATGGTTTTGACAAGAAACGAAAGATGGAGTTCAAGGAGAAATCTCAGAATAATGGTGAAAAGAAGATGAATGTTTCCTTATGCACAAAGTGTGGAAAGAAGCATGGTGGAGATTGTCCTAAAGGGACTAGAAAATGTTTTAAGTGTGGAAAAGAAGGTCATCGAGCAGTTGAGTGTCGAAGTAATGGAAAAAGGGATTCTAATGAAGTGAATAAAGCAAACACTGCAGAGAACGCACAACCAACACTTCAATGCTTCAAGTGCAAGGAGATGGGACATTATGCCAATAAATGCCCTAATCCAAGGGTTAGTGATGATCGACATGAGCAACCACTTAAGGCAAAGGACAAAGGGAAGTCACATGCGATCAATATTGGAAATGTTGAATATGACAACGATGTGGTGGAATGATTAAGTGTTTATGTAATGGGATTCCAAAATAATGTTGTATCTTGGAATATTGGAATATTTATCTATTGGTCTAATGTGGTATTCAAAGTGATTGAGATATTATGCGCATAATGAAGGGAAAACGAGAAAATGAAATGTTTAACAGTATTCATGAGCTCATGATTGATATAAGGACTAAGTTTGAGTATATAGAATTTTGAGGATTTTGGTATGTGAAAAGTGTTAACTTTTAACTGCATTCATGTTTTCACTAAGGTATTCAAGAGAATACACGATTAAGGACTTTGAATGTTTGGAATGTGACCAACAAAACATATCTTATGATATATGGGGATCGATGATGGTGTTAAATCTCTGGTAATCATTTTCACTATATTATGAGAGTCGACTGCAGTATTATAGATAAGCCTAAAAGATTGGAATGGATTATGTTGGACATAAGTTAGTATTGTTTGTTTTTTTCGATATTATTGATGGGATGTTATATAGTTTTGGAAAAAGGACAACCTGCAGGACGGGCGACAGCCCATCGCTTCGGACAAGGCTGTGGGAATCGAACCCACAACCGAAGTGCGACTGGCCTTTATCACCTACCACTGGCCTACAGGAAGTCCCTGTTTAGTAGAAACTAGTTTTATTATATTAAGCAGTATGATATATGAAGTATAAGTCCATTTTAGGAACCATATATGATTAATCTCACTATAGATCGACTTATGCATATAATTTTTGCTAACCTTTTGTTTGAGACAGATGGAATGACCCGTCATTCTATCACATGATCTGCTAACACTTCATGAATAACAAATTCAACTTCATTTATTTAAGAGATGAAGTGGAAATGGTTCAAGGCACGAACAACAGTGAGGTTGTACCAAAATAAAGTAAGTATTTATTCTAATTCAAATTTTCATCTTTAGGGAAATGATCTTGAAAACCAAAAATGTTGTCCCAGTGATCTTATACCTGATGAATCAGATGGTACCTTATATCATCACAAATCTATGGATTTGTGATTACTGGCTTTTCCATAGCCATGTTCTCTACCACTCTTCATCAGAACATGATGGTTAGATTTCTCTTCCATATCCATATTTTCACCTATGTGGAAACCCAATGATTAGTTTATTTGGGTAACCGTTACGTTTCATACTTTTGTTTTTAATGATTGGTTTTGATATTCCTTTTTACGATGTGGGTTTCTATTAAAGAAACTTTCTAATAGTAAACCATTTATAACCCCGACGAATTTCGAGGGCGAAATTCATTTTAAGGGGGGTAGAATGTAACAGCCCAAGATTTTATAAAAAATATTCTTTTTAATTTTATTAATGTCTTGTGTTGTACGCTACACCAAAAGGAGCTTGCACAACACGCATCCTTGACTTGCCCTGCATTACACGCAATCGCGACCTTCCTCGATAGCGTGTGTAATACGCAATACCGAGTTTCACTAAACAACGATATGCTTTTAAAATATTATTAAAACTAGCCGGTATGAATAGTAATAACCACTTTTTAAAATTCTGTAAATCTTATTTTTAAAAATGAACTTCATTTTTGGATTCGGAGTATCGAATTTAGCCTAAGGTGAAATTTTGGTACATTTCGGATAACTTTCATATTCTGATGAATAGTGAAAATTACTAAATTATAATTAAAAAACAACTTTTTTAATCAAAATAATTAATAGTGATAAATTATTAATTGGAGTAGTTTTAAAGTATATTTAGAATATATTTTTACAATTTAATACAATGTTGGTCATTGGATGTAATTGCACATTTAAACCAGACATAAACAAGTGTCAATCTTTTGATAGATATTGTTTCTTAAAAACACGTTATTTGTTTTAACAACGGGATTTAATTATAAAATTAATTAATGCAACTTCTATGTTATGAATTTGGTAAAATAGACTTCATTTTTGAATTCGGAATATGAAATATAGCTTAGGATGAAATTTTGGCATTTTTCTGAAAACCTTCATTTTTTGATGAATAGTGAAACTACTAAGTGGTAGTTAAAAAACTGAATTTTTCATAAAACTTAATTTTACCGCTTCTGTGAATGGAATTTCAAAAATCCGAGAGACACGGTTGATGACAGTAAGTAAAATGTGGTTCAATGAGATGAAAATAATTTTTGGTGAATAGTAACTTTTTACTTTTATTTACCACGGTTAAAAGTAAATAGGGTAATTAAGGGTAAGAATGATATTAATATTACCCTAACACATGTCCTAATTCTATTGGACAAGTGTATCTCGACCAAAAACAACCTTAAGTGTAAAATATTATCATTTAGGCCCACTTGGATTAGATTAGGACATTTATTATTATTTAATTCAAAGAAGAGTTAAAAGAGTTAAAATCAAAGTTTATTCACTAAAACATTTTTAATATGGGGTTATACATAAGATAAATTCGACTATAAATATTCATTAGAAATCTAAAAAGATTTCCTACATAATGATATTTTATTTATAATTTTTAGACTTTAAATAAATTAATTTATTTATGACACAACGATGATGCAGTAATTACCCTTTTAAGGAAATATTAACATAATTGGTGTTATAAATACTCAAATGAATGTAATTTGAGACTTTTTATGAATTCCACTAATTTTCTAGGTTACTATGATATATTAGTGTTGATTTAATCAACTTGGTTCGAACATATAATTCTGTTTTGACTTTCACAAAAATCATATATCAAATAGTGTCAAAATTGACACAAAATAGTTTTTAAATCAAATATTATATTATTAATTGTTATTTTATTCCTAAAAATCTAAGGTTCGGCCAAATGACTTAGATAAGGATATATATATTAATAATAAACAATTTCGGGTTCTTTTGGCATGTTATAGTAAGTGTATTAACCATATAGTGAAAGAAAACAAAAAGACACGGTAAAAGTTAAATTATTTAACTTAGAGTTAAATCTAATTGATAAGGTTAAAATAATAACCTAAACTTGTATAAATCCTATTGGTTGATATGATTTCGACCCATCCCCACTTTAGCTTCGAAATAAGACCCTTTGGAACCATTATAAACCGATTTTTACTTTAATATAAAATAATATTTTGAGATATTCCTAAGGTGCCCCTCTCCTCCCTTATAAAAGGGAACCTCCTCCCCCTCCTCCTCACACCAATTTGAGCACTCAAGCTCGCCCAAACCCTGACAAAATATCTTCTCCACTTCCCTAGGAACATCCTAGAGGTTCTGGTATTCCTCAAAGACCAATTTTAGTTCCCTAAGAGGAGGTCTCCAAAAGGCGCTTCAAAGAAGAGGTAATTACCGTTACCAATTCTTTAATCTTTATTTCTTCTTCCACTTCTTCTTCTTAGGTTGTTTCATTATGAAGTAGTAACATCATTATCACTCATATACTGATATGTTATTATAAGTATGAAACAACCCTATTTCACCATCTATCTATCCTACGGAAAAAGAAATCACCGCGCGTGCGTACGTACGGAATACCGTCTCCACGCCGTGGTGTAATCTATTTTCCACCACCACCTTACATGGATGGGTATAATGGTGTAAAGAATAACTATACATAGTTATTAAAACATCATATTGATTCTGATATATTGTATAATCCACTCCAATTCAATTCAATATTTATGGAAATGATATCATCGCTCGTGCATACGTACGGACTACCGTCTCCACGACGCGATGAGATTCATTCTCCATGTTAACCATTTAAGAATGATTATAAAGTATATATAAGAAATAATAATGAAATATATGACATTATAAAGCTACTGGATTTATGTATATATATATATGTATGTCATCTACTTACTTCCATTCAAGACAATAGGGAAAGGAAAACAGCGTTCATGCGTACGTACGGACTACCGTCTCCATGAACGGTGTTTTTCATTTCATTTATCTATCTATTATATATATATATATAATGAATATATATGATATATAAATCATATTTTATATTCTGGAAGTAAGTAAATCATGATATAAGTAATAATAATGTCAATAACAACAAGTCAAAACACCTACGATAAAAGAAACGATTTTACCCAAAACGCTTCTTTAACATGGAATTTACAAAAGAACGGGTAATATAATGTCATAAGTTAACCATATATGATATCATAACAATGAATATGATTCTTTAATAAGTCAATGACATTATTTAAACCATTATACAGGATCTTCGGACACGTACAAAGCAAATCGGACCTAAGGTAATGGAAATATCACAATCTCATTTTTATCCGAGATTGTTTATTCGTAAGTATTTACTGGGGTGTATTTTATCATCAACATCCATGTTTCATAAATATGTAATATTATTTCCATCCACCTACAATTTCTTAAATCCATTTTTACCCTTCGGTGAGTTTTTAGTAATATGTATGAAAGGAATCTTTTGTCGTTTTTCGTACGAGGTACTTTTTGACTCTTCCGACAAAAGTACGAAGAATGTTTTTTTTTAACTTATACGGCATGAATGGATTTTTAAAACATTAAATCCAAGAAGCTTCCTTTACAAGTTTTCAAGTTTATTTTTAATCAACTTCTTTTATTTTAAAGTCGTATGACATGTTATGAAAGGAAAAAAAATTTTGAAGAAGAAAGGATATTTTCCTCAAGAATGGAGTTCAAGTGTTTTATCAAAATTATTTTCCATCTAAGATAATAAAGGGTTCTGTTTTTATCCCTATTATTACATTGATTTGATCCTGTTGTGATGGAATTATTTTTATGAATTCCTTTATCTTATATGAATTGATTTATGATGTCATGATGTTTCAAGAATCCCATTTTTGTTACATGTGTTATGCGATGATGTATGTTTTATGATTATGTGGCACACATAAGAAAGGATTCATTATAAGATGGGTGGGACCTATATCTCCCTCCAATGCATTGGGTAAAGATTTTATATCTCATGAGATAGACAGGGCTGGAACGGTAGGTTATACCGGTTCAGTGAAACAGGACTGAAACGAGGGTTACTCGATTCAGAAAGGGACTTTGTCCACTAAGATAGTCTTGGCAATTAGTCTTGACTAACAAGAAATGATTCTCTATGATTATGTGTGTATGCCACAAAGTTTCATGTTTTATGTTATGATTATTGGGATTACTTTTTCACTGCCATGATTTATCCCATGATTATGAAATTATGCTCTCTTTTGCAGGTTATGATTTCCAAAATGTTATGTTCTTATGAATATGATGTGATTGATATTTATTTTGTTTACCCTTACTGAGCATTTGAGCTCACCCTTTTATGTTTTCTTTTCCCCAGGATATAAAGAAAGGTTTTAGGTATAAAAAAAGGAAGATCTTTATGGGAGATTTTGAAGATCTTCCACCACGATTAGAAGATTATCGTCCGAGTTTCCAAAGACACTAAACTATTACTGTCCTTGTGTGTGTGTTTTTTTTAATGTACTAAGTATTCCGCAAAAGTAATGTAATTTCAATGTACATCACGATACGGGTCTCTACAGTCCTAGGTTCATTGGACCTTATTAAATCCTAGAGAAATTTCGGTCAGTTGCGTACAAAGTGGATTTACCTACAAGTTTATCCTAGTTACACAATTTTTTAAATGTTTCAATGTTGAGAATGTATTTTCCAGATCCATCTCATGTTTTAAGCCGAAAGGTAGTTCAGTTGGAAGAGAATGTCTCTTATGAGTAACAACCAGTCGAGATTCTTGACTGAAGAGAGAAAGTGTTGCGGAACAAGGTAATTCATCAGGTAAAGTTTTTGGGAAAAACAATATGGTTGAAGAGGCAATGTGAGAATTTTAAAATGCTATGAGGGATAAATACCCCCATTTATTTGATAAGTGGATAAAAATTTTGAGGACACATTTTCCAAAATGGGGGAAGGATGTAACATCCCAAGTAAATAAAGAATATGACATTTTCATATTTATTAATATTTTTGAATTAAATATTAATTTTACTTTAAATGGGATGCTATGTTTGATGGCGTACCCAATACACAACAACGATTTTCTTTGAAATATTAGGTTACACACAACGTTGAGTTATACTAAAAATAATAAAATATTATTATTATTTTAAATGGTAGTTAATTCCTAGCCATTGTAATGAAGGGAATGAACAGAACTAACTACAATATGATTATACATGTTTTTTAAATGTTTTTACATTTATCCAATAAAATTTAGAGGCTTAAAATGTGAATGAATCCAATTTTAAGAACAAATAGTCTAATATTATTTAAAAGGTCGAATTGCCGCCTTTTAATGAAGAACCATTTTTAAATATAGTTTTTGTAACTTTTATATGTTTTATTTGAAAAAATATTATTCTTCTTTAGAATAAGGACATCAAAAATTACTTTTGATGCAATTTTTGTATTTTTATGATAATATTCATTTTTTAATGAATAAAGAAAAATATTGTATTTTAATTTAAAACTGCATTTTAATATAATTTATTTATATGGCTAGATTATATTTTTAATTGGTTTTAAAGTTTAATTAGATTATTTTTTTACCATTTAATCCAATTTTGGTCATTGGAAGTAATTTCACTTTGAAATTGGATATAAAAAAATGTCAATATTTTGATAGTTATTATTTCTTAAAAACATGCTTTTGGTTTTGACAACGAGAATTAATTTTAAATTAATTTTTGCCACTTATGTGTTTTGAATTTGGAAAAATGGATTCCATATTTGGAATCAAGAGGTACAAATTTTGTAAATAGGTAACTTTTATTTTTATACATTATGAATATTTACTTTGGTAAATATTTTATTTACCATGGTTAAAGGGTACATCTGGAAAAATAATGGTAAAGAAATATTATTATTATAATATTAAATTACCCTAACATGTTCCCAAATCCTATTTGTTGATACATGTCCGACCATGGGAATCATTGGGTCGATTTTGGGACCCCATGGAGCCACTTGGGAGTGATAATGACACTTTATATTAATTAATTTAAATTAAAGACAAAAATGACTTAAACTTATATCTTTTAGTAAATCAATTTTTACATGGGGTTATATAAGTCATCTATTTGACTATAAATATTAATTTTAAATAAAACAATATTTCCTACATCATGGTTTTTTATTTGTAATTTTTAGAAATCAAATAAATAAAATTATTTATGACACAATGATGATGCAATGTTTACCTTATTAATGGACGATTTAAATAAATGAGATTATAAAATTTAAAAACTATCAAAAAACTATCCAATTCTTATTGGATGATTTTATTTATAACAATATTCATATTATCTTAGAATTTAATGAGTTTTGGAGCTTTTGAAACCGAAAATAAGTTTATAATAAAATAATATTTTCAAACTTTTTTAAAGAGCCCCTCCTCCCCCTTATAACAATCCATCACCTCTAACCCATTAAACACACCTCTAGAGCCCCTTTTCTTGTCCAAACTTTTCCCAAATAAGCTCTCAAGATCTGTATATTCCTCCTAGAATTCTTACCTTAGGTATAAGGCACTTCAAGGAAGCCTTTTGGTTCAAACCAAAAGGAGTTACCCGATTTAAAGGTAATGTCTTCCCTCAAGTTCTATTCTTTTATTTTAATTATCCACTCCATATTATCTTATTATTATTTTTTTACATAAAAAACCATTATCCTCAATATAATAGTTTTTTTATGAGAATGATTTGAACTACACTTACAAACACCTCCGTCTAATGGGTAAAGAACAAACTGTTTTTGTGGACGGTGAACTACTGCCTCATGAAACAATGATTGTTCAATTATCTCATACCACCTATCATGGTGACCATTAAGATGGAAATTTATTTATATACGTTATATATTATATTTATATTTTATCTATACTTCTGTATTTTTCATTTATATCATACCTTTATGGTTTCCATAATGGGTATATACGATAATTTCATTTGAGGAAGTGCGGACTATTGCCCCCTCAAAGTGATATGAATCGTTCATGACATATGTGGGAAATATAAAGGATGGAGTTAATGAAATTATATATGATATTATACTGGAATTATAATATAAATATGTATCATTATGTTTTCATTCCGTATGAAATAGAAATGAAAGCAGCGTTCATGCGTACGTACGACTTACCGTCTCCATGAACGGTGCATTTCATTTCTATCTCCAAATATTATGTACTGTTATAAATACATATATGTACTGGATACATATGATATATATGATATCTTAATCATGAATATCATTATGGAGATAATTTAATTTTGACCACATGGATAACTTGTAATTATAAGAAGTTTATTTTTGAATCAAGTACCAAATCTCGACAAAATGACCGTTATTAACTTAAATAATTATATAATGCTTATAACGTGGAAATAAGTGATATAAAAGGAATAATAAACCTGAAAAAGGTTCTAAAGAAAGTATAAATTAAATTTATTTTATTATTAAGGATATTAATGAATTAATGAGTCAAGTCAGACACGAGGTAAGGGACATCGTCTCAATCATCTTTTATTGAGGCATATTTTGATTTTAACACGACTTTCTTTTATACGGTGTATAAAAACATTTGAATTTTCATTTAATTCAAAGGGAATATTTTTTTAGAGACCCAAATCTTGACGTACATAGACATTACATTAGTTTAGAGGAATACTTAATACATAACAAAACCCAACACTCAAGGATCGTAATAGTTTATTGTCTTTGGAAACTTGGAACAAAATCATCTAATTATTTTGAATGATATTCAACATCTCCCATAAAGATCTTCCCCATTTGTTTTCTTACCTAAAACCTTTCTTTATATCATGGGGAAAAGAAAACATATAAAGGGTGAGCTCAAATTCTCAGTAAGGGTAAGCATGGATATAATAAAACAACCCATATACATTTGAACTTAAAAACATGAACAGAATGTTTAAACATCAAAATCTTGAGCAATGACATAAAACATGGCAGTAAATAAGGAATATATCATAATGGAACATCAATAATGATAAAATATCATGGGAATAAAACATTTAACTGTGGAAACCTTTAAGAACATGATATGATTTCCATAGTAGCCAAGACATTCCTGCCAAGACCATCTTAGTGGACAAAGTCCATTTCAGAATCGAGTTCACTCCTCGTTCCAGTCCTGTATTACTTAACTGGATTAAATTACCATTCCAGACATGTCTATCTCATGAGATATAAATATTTACCCAATGCATTTGAGGGAGATATAGGTTCCACCCATATCAAAATGAAATCATTCTTACGTGTGCCACAACATAAACATAAATCATTAATCATAACCCAAAGAATAAAATGGGTTTTATAAACATCATCCCATCGTAACATAACCCATATAAAACAAATGGATATCATTTCATCATAAGAAAAATGAAACCATGTAAATCATAGAGACATTATACTTGAAACATAATCATACTAAATAATGTCATCTTAGATGGAAAATAGTTTTGACAAAACACTTGAAATGAATTCTTGAGGAAAATATCCTTTCTTCATCAAAATCATTTTATTTTCACAAAATTCCATGCAATTTTAAAAGAAAAGGATTTTTTTTGAAAATAATCATGAAATCATTTAGAGTAAGATTCTTGAAAATAAGGCGTTATGAAACCGTAAAAATTCGTTCATTCCATATAAGTTAAAAAAAACATTCTTCTCGTACTTTTTCCAAAAAAGTCAAAAAGTTACCCATGTGGTAAAGAAATGTAATATTCATTTCATAACATGTGGTAAATTTCTTAAATGGGTAAAAAGGACATTAAAAATACATGAAAACATTTTTAGAAAACACGGGCATGGATGATAACAATCACCCCAGTAAATACTTACGAATAACAATCTCGGATAAGAACGAGATTGGAATAGTTATCCCTTACCTTATGTCCGATATGCTTCGTATGTATCCGAACCTCCTGTATAATGATTTAAATAATGTCATTGAATTATTAAAGAATCATATTCATTGATATTAAATCATATATGGTTCACTTATGACTTTATATTACCCGTTCTTTGGTAAATTCCATGTTAAACCAGCGTTTTGGGTAAAATCGTTTCATTTATCATACCTATTTCGACTTGTTGTTCTTGATATTATCACTTATATCCTGATTTAATTAATTACAGAATGTAAAACATGATTTATATATAATATATATTCATCATATACATATATATATATATATTATATATCGATAAATGTATGAAATACACCGTTCATGGAGTCGGTAGGCCGTACGTATGCATGAACGCTGTTTTTGTTTCATTATTGAATTGAATGGAATTAAGTAGATGACATACATATATATATATAAATCCAGTATAATTATTATGTCATATATTTCATTATTATTCATTATATATACTTTATAATCATTAATGAATGGTTAACATGGAGAATGAATCTCATCGCGTCATGGAGACGGTAGTCCGTACGTACGCACGAGTGATGATATCATTCCAATGATCGTGGAATTGTATTGAAGTGTGTGTATAATATTTCAGAATAAAAATCACTTTACAATAATCATATATAGTTATTTATTTACACCATTATACCCATCCAAGTAAGGTGGTGGTTGAAAACAGATTACACCACGGCATGGAGACGGTATTCCGTACGTACGCACGCGCGGTGATTTCGTTTTCCGTAGGATGAATAGAAGGTGTAATAGGGTTGTTTCATATTTATAATAACATATCAGTATATAAGTAATACTGATTTTATTACTTTATAATGAGAAAAATAAAGAAGAAGAAGTAGAATAAGAAAGAAACTTGAGAGAATCGGAAGAAGAGATTACCTCTTCTTCGACGCACCTCCTTTACGCTTCCTCTTAAGGAAGTAGTGTTGGTCTCTTGAGAAGACCAGAACCTCCAGAATGTTTCTAGGGAAGTGGATAATAGAAATTTTCAGGGGTTGGCAGAGCTTCAAGGCTCAAAAATGTGTGAAGAGAAGAGGGAAGTGGTGCCCTTTTTATAAGGGAGGAGAGGGGCACCTTTGAAAAAACTTAAAATATTATTTTATAATAAAGTCATATTCGGTTTATAATAGCTCTAAATTGAATTATTTGGAAGGTAAAGTGGGTATGGGTCAAAATAATTTCAACCAATAGTTTTTAGACAAGTTTAGGTTACTATTTTAACCTTATCATTTAGATTTGACTCTAATTTAAATAATTTGACTTTTATCGTGTTTTCTTGTTTTCTTACACTATATGGTTAATAAACTTACTATAACAAGAAAAACGAACCCCAAGTGGTTAATTATTAATATATATAACCTTATCTAAGTCATTTGGCCGAAAAGTAGTTTTTTAGGAATATAATATCAATTAATAATATAATATTTGTTTTAAAAACTATTTTATGTCAATTTTGACACTATTTGGTAATTGATTTCTGTGAAAATAATAATAGAATGATTAATTCTAAAAAAGTTAATTAAATCAATACTAACATTTCATATTAACCTAGAAAATTAGTTTAATTCATAAAAAGTCTCAAATTACATTTATTTGGGTATTTATAATATCAATTATTTTAATATTTCATTATTTAGGTAATTAGTGCATCACCATTGTGTCATAAATAAATTAAATTATTTAATGTCTACAAATAATAAATAAAATACCATTAGGTAGGAAATATTTTTAGATTTCTAATGAATATTTATAGTCTAATTTATCTTATGTATAACCCTATATTAAAAATTATTTAGTTTTTAAACCTTGATTTTAACTATTTTAACTCTTTTTTAAATAAAATAATAATAAATGTCCTAATCTAATCCAATTGGACCTAAATGATAATATTATATTCCCGAGGTTGTTTTTGGTTGAATTATACTTATCCAATAGAATTAGAACATGTTTTAGGGTAACAATAATATCATTTTTACCATTCATTACCCTATTTACTTTTAACTGTGGTTAATAAAAGTAAAAAGTTACTATTCACCAAAAATTATTTTTATCTTATTGAAACAAATTTTACTCCTTGATATTAATTATGTCTCTCGGATTTTCGAAATTCCACTCACAGAAGTGGTAAAATTAATTTTTATGTAATTTTTTAAATTCTCCTAGGAGGTGGGTAAAAGACGGTGAAAAGTTCAATAAAATTTTTATATATCTAAAATTATTATAAAATGACTCCAATGAATTATATTGAACTTATATAGGTATTATGTATCAATTTTTTTTACCTAAACTAAATTTAAATAAAATAAATAATTATTTAAATAAAAAGTCATTTTTTAAATAGTAACCCAGTGTTTTCACTATTCATAAAAAAATTGAAAGTTTTCAAAAAAAATACCAAAAATTCACCCTAGGATAATTTCGATATTACGAATCTAAAAATGAAGTCCATTTTGAAAGATAAAATTTATAAAATTTCAAAAAGTGGGTATTAATATTCATAATGGCTAGTTTACATAATATTTTAATAACATATCGTTGTTTAGTGAAACTCAGTATTGCGTACAACACACACTATCAGGGAAGGTCGCGATTGCTTGTAATGTAAGCCAAGTCAAGGTTGCGTGTAGTGCAAGATTCCTTTGTTGTTGTGTATAATAGAATCCAACCATACTTCATTTATACATTGAATATATATATATACAGTCAATGTTGCATAGAATAACTTCTATCAAACAAAATTGAAATTTTGTGTAACATGATCCAAGAATAGTGTTGCGTATACTGCAAGCTAATATGGTGTTTCATATAGCACATGATAATATTAGTGTAGCATACACCACAAGAAATCAAATAAATTAAAAATAACACTTCTCATAAAATATCGGGGTGTTACAATTTTTCTATGAAGCATTTTAATAAATGACAAGAAGGAATGTTTCTTTTTAACATATGAGGTGATAAAAAACTTTCCTCCACCGTGAGTATTATTTGATCTTTGGATTCCTTAACAAGATGTATTATTTTTTTAAAAAGAAAATAAATACCATATACCATTTTTATGTATTTTTATATTGAAAATGGTTTTGATAAATTTCAATATCTTTAAATGATATATTGTGATTGAAATGTGGAAATGTTATCTTTCCTTTATGTTTGTTTCATGTGTTATGATTATATTATAGTTCTTGGGAATTATTTATGTATATGGGGAGTTCCGTGATAAACCTAGGAAGAGTGAGCCCGAGATAGCTCTCCAATTCATTGGGTAACGTGACGGAGGTAAACATTAATGTTTCTACTAAGAGATTTAAGGAATATATTGTGATGAGTATTCCAAAGATAACTCCTTACGTAGTTGTGAAAGATAAAACGTAAGTATGTTATGGGTGCCACAAGTTACATTAATGATTTATGATTTCTATGTGTTATTCATAAATCTTATGATTTCATGAGGTATGTTAAAGAGATTATGTTTTGATGGACTAATGTTTTATTTATTTATTTTATAACCCTTACTACACTTTTTATTCTCATACCATGTTTTGAAATGTTTTTCATAGGACTTAAATATGAATAGGGTCAAGGATGGGATCAAGGAAAAGTAATGCTAATAAAACATGGAACTAGACATGAATATTTTTTTCAAGAGTTTTTATTTTATGAAAAAAATGGAAACTGAGTAGAAGTGTCTACTTTGAAATTTCTAAGATGTAATGTAATAGTTATAACCTAATTATCTAAAACAATAAACTTGAAAAGATACTCAATTTGAATTATTCATTTAATTAAAGATTATGTGATGTTTTAAGGCTGGGTCCTTATATTTATCCTCCTTTATTACTCCCATAGGAGGCTCAATAGGAAGTGAAGACTCTAGCACATGAAGCTTCCTCTCTTGGCGTAGTACTATGTGAAATCACTTGTACCACTCTTAAAAGTATTGTCTGATCAAGATATTTTCTTTATCTATAATTAATATCAGTGATAATGTATTGTTGTTGTTTATTTTTATTTTATCTATAAAAAATAAATTTAACAGTTAGTACTTTATCTTTATTTCCTTTTAGACATTATTGATTGATTAATTAAATCATTTAATCTTTCCCACTATTTTATTAAACACTATTACCCCTCACTAATATATTTGGAATAATCTAGCACTTGAGTATTCTAGTAGAAAAGATCCTTGAAACCTCACCTCATAGTATAAGATATTTCTACACCGCTACTTAGAGAGTTCCAAGGTAAGCACTATGCTGGCCAACCACATTAACTCGGAACTCCTTGCACTGTTGAGCAATGTCTCAGCTTCATGGAATCATAACCTTGATTCCCTCAACTGTTTGACTCAAAATTGGTATCAATATAGCTATGACTACTTCTTTGCTACAAGCTTTAGTTAAGTCAACCGATCATTTACATAAGAACTCCCCAGTAGTAGGAAGCACACAAAGCTAGGGTTGATGAGAACTCGTAC
This sequence comes from Viscum album, assembly GCA_963277665.1. Lineage (NCBI taxonomy): Eukaryota > Viridiplantae > Streptophyta > Magnoliopsida > Santalales > Viscaceae > Viscum > Viscum album. The sequence goes on from OY728167.1 coordinate 671,116,575, forward strand.
ACCCAGTTTTGTTCAAATATAAATGAAAGAAGGCATTAACCACTTAATATTAATTTTAGGGTTCTTAACATTACTTTATAAATGTATTAATTTTCTATTTTATATGTTCAAACTATGTTGTCACACTCACAACTAAGCATGCGTTAATATAAAAACATTCATCACGTCTTTATGCATTATTTTATTATTATTTTATGTGTTTCCCACAAAAATGAACATTCATGAAATAATCAACAATTCATAAAATAAATAAACTAATTGAATCATCATCAGCATCTGGTATTAGTTGATCCATTTAAACTAAATGGATCAACCATGACCTAGGGGTATAATACCTGAGTCGGTCTTGACTTATATCACATCTCACACCCTGGTCCATTGTTTTCACATATCTTTTGGGATTTCTTCTTGTCTTGGTGTGGTCCAAATGTTGCAGTTTCATCTTCATAATATAAATGTACTCACGTGTGGGAAAGGGGGTATTAGGAAGTGAAAAAATACATACAAAAATTATTGATGGGAATGCAGAACCTTATACATATCAAACAATAAAATATTATTCACATAACATCAAAATTAAATAATATTTATAGTCATCACATGTAGTTGTAATAATTAATTAAATAAAAATAAATTCAAACAAACAGGGTTACTCAATGCTCAAGAGCATTCTATGGGTAAAATAAATGCATTATTAAAATTAAAATGTAATAAATTCAATTTTTAAGGAAAATAAATTAATTAAATTATTTATTTATTTCAGTTAATTTTTATTCATTTGATCCGAGAGAAATGTATCCCACAATTAATTCTTCTATTCATTTTTTAAACCTAATATGCTTTTTTAGAAACAATCCTAGATATTAGCTTGTTAATTTTGGAAAAATACAAAGTTGTGTGGAACAATACTCTATCGAACAAAGCTATTCTGGTCACTAGATTCTTGTAGGGACATTCCTAGAAAATAAGGTTTTACTAGAATAAACTCCGACCATTAGAAATTTTTAAAATTAACATATATAAAAATATATATTCCTCAGATTTTAATACCCATCAAAACCACTCTTCATATGAATTAATTTTTTCAAATGGAAGTAACTTGGCTGCCCAATATTGCATCAATGTGCGGTCAGATCCATTGGCAGAAAAAATACCTATAATTAAATTTAATTAAATTTAATTTTTCTTTGCTGAAAAAATTCACGCACTCTATCTGATACCAATTTTTGGTGTTGGAGTGCATAGAGGAAGCCGATGGATAAGGGATGTTAAAATTTTCATCACATTAGTGACATAACTTCATTTTCTTTGATGATATGATTCATGAAAAAGGTTTTAGGATCATACATGAATTTAATTAAGTAAAAAATTATATCAAATGGTTAAATCATTAGGATAAAAGGAAAGTTAAAATTTAACTCATCGTCGATGAAAATTTCTTAAAGGATCTATAATTTAACCCCTTTAGATCATCTACACACAATTTATGAGTACGTGGGTACAAATATCTTCAGAATATATGTTCTATCGTGGTGGTTTGACAATGCCTTTGATTTCATAATGATCAATACACCTCCCTTCCTTTTATCCATAAAGGTATTCTTGGATCAATTTCTTTGAAGGTGTATTTCTCTCTATAGGATGTGGAAGGAGGAGATATGATCTCTTACATTTGTTGTAATAACAATTACATTATAAATGATATCCTCTTTGATTATATAGTGGGAATTAAACACCTAAAAAGGGTTCCACAACCCCCTTATAAGTAAAACCCACTAAATAATCCATAAATGATGCATTATGATGAAATAATTGTATCATAAACATCATTTATATTTTATTTCATACATTTAATATATAATAAATATATTACATGATAAACATGAGTCTTTAAATCAATTAATAATTCTATAAATATTAAATGAATCATAAATATTAAAATAATATTTGTTTGTATAATATTTTTCCATGTATTCACTTAATACATTGTGAATAATTTTAATAAATAAATTAAACTCCAATTATTCTATAATATAATAATAATGAATTTATTTATTCATTGACCATTGTTTATTATTAGGCATATCTCAAACCCTGTATTGGGGCTCACCATGTCTTATATTCTTATTTACCTAAATAGGGAATACTTTTGAATGTGCTGATTGTGTGACCCTCTAGGCCCTTATCTCAATACCAGTGAATAATATTCACAAACTTGGAGTAGGGTCTAACAACTAATCAAGGTCCTTAAGGAGATAATTAGAAGTCATAACAAAAACAACCTTTCATATGAATACATGATATGAAATATAATATCTTTTCATAGGATATATTATAAAGTGGGATTCACACCTTATATTTTCATACATAGTTGTTTTATTATTTTTTGATCTAACTGGATGAAATTACCTTCTTCTACTATAGACATGGATTTAGTAAAGTTACTACTATCCTGATCAACTAGGCCTGAGATATCAATTCTTGTCAAAATAGAAAAATTCTATCTTCATTATTGAATCAATTTCATACACAAATAACATGCCCAACAAAAGACACCTTACTATGATATTAATGCTACAGTTTTCATCTTTCGTCAAACTATATAATAAAATAGTATACGCTAATAATAATATCAATTCAAGAGACCATTATACATGTTTGAAAATAAGAACTACCAATGACACCTGAAATATGTGGTGAGTCTATTGGTGGGTCAGTCACCGTGATATCATATACTAGAGATAACTAAGTGCGAAATTAAGAAGAATAAGTCTCAATAATTATGATCCACTAGTACCTGATGGCCATAAATCATCTATGTCTTTTCTGTATAATGTATCTGGACCATAGGACATAACTTTAAGATTACATTCATGGTATCTCTAGGTTCTCATTATAGCATGGGATACACTATAAACTTTTGATATGACATATGATATAAAGAAATTAACATAAATATAGTGGATGAATAAGTATCAAAACTATTATGGAAAAATAAACACATTTATATATCAAACTGCATACATGTAATGGTAATAAAATTACATACAAGAGTTGGGTACAGGGAACCCACTTACAACATTCCTTATCCATTTATTCTCTTCACCACTCTTTTATTAATTCACCATTTCTTCTTGGTCCTTTTTCTATATTTATTTCTGTGAATTGGAAGTTTGAACATGAAATGTTTTAGTCAATCAAATATGTTGTTTTCATGTCTATTTGGTGTCGATGGAATTTTTTTTGCCTTCTTCTAAGTTTTTCCAGCCCATGTATGACACCCTTTTTTGTCACTCAAGACTATGCACTGTATGCCTTTCAAGCCCATTCTGGATTCATGTACCTTTTATTACTTTTAAAATTTTTTCATTCAAGGCTGTATCCCCATATTTCTTCCTTTATGGTTTTGTTAAATTTGTATTGATTTACATTTTTTGATTTCCCCTCATGTTTTACATCTTTATTTCAAAGCTCTTCGATCATTGTTTCCCATGGATTAAATATTTCTCTGGAGTAGTATTCCTATTTATTAATCCAAATTTTCATGACCTCGTTACTCAAATGGTCCCCCTCCTAGACCGTCAATGAGGGAAGAAGAATAATGGCCCCAAAATTCCCATCTCCAGTAGGGATCCAGTTGGCGACTAGCACCGAGGGTATACAAATATCAATATGGGATTCATTAACCTCCATATTATATGCATGATTGGGAGACAAGATATCAATGAACAATCAACTCCCTAAAATAATATTAAATAATGGAAAACAAAAACCATCACATCATGCATGTACAATGTAAAAAAACAAGAGTCTCTATATAAATACCCAAAAGGAAAATCTAAAGCAATGATATAGAAAAAATTTCAAGGTACGAACTATTAATGTTCAGTACAACCAACATAATCCTCTTGGAAACCAAAAAAATAGTTTTTATATACATGGGGTGAGCATACAATTATAGTCAGTAGAATAATACCCAAATTATCTCATGCACATGTGAAAGAATCATACTAATAAACTAGTGAGAAAACAATAGAACCAATGACACCTAAATATATCAACTAACCAAAATCCATCCTCATGAGAGAACGCTCACCAAGTAATACTTCTAGGTATAGTAACACAATAATAAGCATAAAAAAATGGCACCCCGCACTGATTTTTGCTCTCACATGCCAATTTCATTGTCCTAGAACTCCCATATAACCTGTATAGAAACTTACTTAAATAAAACTATTCCATCACATCATATCACATCTCACCCATAGATACCCGGTCTATCACATCACATCACCTCACGTCTCACTCACAGATACCCTGTCCATCACACCACATAAAAACCATAACCATAATATTTTGGTATAGTGAAAATGAAGAACATTAACCATCTTCCCTCCCCCTAGAATACACGAACCCCACCATAATCCATATCATCAAACATCACCACAATTTCTTACCCTTATAGCCCATGCATGTCAACATCACTTGGAAGAGAGAGTAGGGAAGATCAGGTTACCAACCATCCATCCTCACCAATGTGATGTTGAAAAAATCCAATCAAGAGACTTAGTTGTTGGAAAAAAGTTCTAGACATTGGTGGGGTTTATATAGAAATCACAATAAAAATACAAGGTATATAGATAAATCCACACACAAGACCCACCTATGGGTTCACAAAAAGAGCACCAACTAACTCACAACATCACCACCAAACCTCACCATATTCACCACTTCTCTAAAACCTCTTATTAAAAAAATATGAAAAAAAGCCACAAGAAACATACCACAAAATATATTCCATACTTTTCATTTTAATTAACCCAATTTCCATATTTCCCACTTACCAACCAATTTCAATTAACTAACCAATTTGTTTCATTATTTCAGCTCATTTATATCACAATTAACATCCATAAAAATTAACCACAGTTCCTAAATTATTTCAAGCTTACATTAACCATTCAACTCAGGCCATTTCAATTCATCACTTTAAATTTAATTCCATCAATTCCTGACCTTCTAGAACAAAAAAACACATCCCAACCAACCATATTTAATATTCAAATCAACTCTATTTTGAAATTATTCCACATCCAAAACTAAATACTCTTTATGACACCCACATCATTTCTAGTTTCCATCACATCCACCACATTTCACAACCAAAAAATCCATCACATACACCCACCAAAACATAACCAAACATCACCACCACACATCAAAACCACACAAAACCACAAAACTTATTTTATTTTTAGAAAGGGTATTTCATCACATTTCACATTACTTTTCAAGGGAATTCTCATACAAGCCATAATTTACAGGGCAACCAATTATTTAGCTGGATATAATTTATTATCTAATTCCTTTTAATGTGTTAACAAACAACCATGCAACAAGGGTTCCATAGTCACAAAAATCACAGTAAAAACAAACCCCCCAATGAACATGTTTTTTATAAATGCATCAATCTTGTATAATAAAAACATTAAATAATATCAAAATCTATAAAACATGTAATTTGATTCCCCTTACCCTTAAACTTGAATTAAAAAAATTCTTTATCTTTTTTAGGCTGATGCATACTATCATCCCAAAGATAAATAAGAGGATAACCCATCCCGAATGATACAAATAGAAGAGAATCAAAGGATCCCCTACCTCACTTTACAATTCACCACGCAATGTTGGATCAAGAGGAAGGCCACCACCAAGCACCCCAATGAAGGAGAAAACCCTTACTAGACAAGAACACAACTACCACATCATTCCATTATAAAGTGAACACTAAAAACTACTAGTTCCTAAAAAAAATTCCCTAGATGAATAAAAGGGACGAAAAAAATAAGGGAAGGAATGAAACTCACCTAGAAACACCAACGATCGATCCCCCAAGGCCAGGTTTGAAATCCATAGAAAGGGGGATGAGATAACTCCTTGGTATGCACTTGGGTTTCCTAAGAAATAAGAGAAAATACAAATAAAAGAAAGAGTTCGAGGGGTTTTGAATTTATACACAGTTATAAAAACACAAGACCACGGTGAAACCTCCCTCGCCACACCGTATACTTAATGAAAAAATGGAATTCTATGAAATAAAGGGAGGGAACACACCATATCCTGGCTATTCAAAGAAGCCTCTAAGAAACATGACAATCTCCACAATACATATATGATAAAATAGGAAAGGGAGAATGACCTAACCCCGACCACTATGCCATAGAACCCAACAATAGGATGAGGGATACATCATAGACCAAATCCATAGTGAATCTATCCTAGAAATGTCAGAATTAAGAAAACACCTCCTCTAGGGATCCATACCCCCATCCAACACCCCTATGCTACAACTAATTGGGCAAGAAATCCTTCTTTGTGTTGAAACCTCTCTCCACACAACAACTATACCGATTTTGGTATTAGCACCAAAGGCCTCCTCTTGATCCCCTATGCTACATCCAGACCCTCTATGCCACAATATCCACCCTTATGGAACAACTCAATCCTCCATGCCACAAAATCCCTTTCAAATGGATTCTCCAACTGCAACATCCTTTTTCCCTACAAACACCTCATAACCTCATCTAGAAACCTCTACCACCATAATTCCTGTAATGTAATAAGTCATAAGGTCTATACCATTACATCATATATCTCTCAAAAATATTATCTACCTTGAGAATCAAACCCAACATAGAAAGGAAAAAGGGAAAGGAGGTCCTAACAACAATCCCATGAGATTCCTATTAGGGATCTCGTTACAACTAAACATCACCACCAAACAAACACACAACGACTAGATGATAACACTCACTAAATATCATACACATCCACATCCTTTACATCATCTGAACACTAATATCTCTCTACATAACCATCTATACCAATGTATCAACCTCCACAAAACCCAAGTCAACAATTTCCATAACCACTATACAAAACGGCCCCAAGGACACGAATCAAGTAATTCCATCTTCCATTTCAATATGGCATCCAATTTGGGTGGAACTGACTTACCCACATGGTTTTAATACATGTTATAGTATAACACATCTTGATTAGGAATCAGTTCTTCCCTTATTTATATTTTTTAATATTTAACACACATCACATGTCAAGGGAAAAAGAAAATTTCATAACTAATAAAATCCAAAAATCACATCAACAGGAAAGTAAAAATAAGAAGAAACTAAAAATAACTCCAAGTACTGGGTATGAATCTACATCTCATGCTCCTAAGTATTTTCTCAAAGTCACCATGCCTCAATAGAACACAAACCAAAGGAATGGTCCATCCATACATCTTCTTCTCCTAATGATCTTGGATCTCTACTGCCTACTCCAGAAATGTTGTGTCATCCTCAATATCTAACTCTCCTAAATAAATGAAATGAGATTCATCATGAAGATACTGATAGATCTGAGAGAGGTGGAAAGAAACATGAATCCAGTTTAGTTGTGGTGGGAGTGTAATATCCTGTTACTTTTATAGGTATTCCTAATCCTTCTTGGGTTAATTTATTATTACGTTAAATGAAAAAGAATTATCAGCCAAAAGTTGCGTTTTTGTTAAACACGTCGCGGAATGGTAAAAATGACCAAATAACACCCAATAATATTAAATTTAATATTTACGGTGTTAAATATTGAGTAAGTATAAGTTTTTAAGGTGTGAAAAGTCTTGCGGAGGATGGAATAAAAATATTAATTATATTATTTTAAGCTTGGGAAATTTATTTTAAATAATTGAATAACTCCAAAACGGTCTGTCGTATGAGAAATCTGAGCATACTGTTATGTCCTAAATATAGTGTTTACCCTAGGAGGGGTATAACATTAAAGGAATTGGACTTTTGGATGTCTCTCTCATGAGATAATTTTTTTAAATAATATTTAATATATTATTTATTAAAAATTAAATATCTCCCAAACGGTGTGTCGTATGGGAAATATGAGACTACTGATGGGTCCGGAATGAGGGGTTTACCCTAGAAGAGGTAAAACTTTTGTTCGCATTGGCTGTTTGGACGTCTTGCTCGTAAAAACAATGCTTTTTATTTTAATTAATTATTTATTCCGAGTTTTCATTAAAAAATCACTAATATCTCTCAAACCGCTTATCGTTTGTGAAATCTGAGGCCACCGTTGGGTCCGGAACGGGGTGTTTACCCTAAAAAGGATATTACTTTCATTCACAACAGAACTTTGGTGTCATTTAGTTTTACATTAAATAATTAATTTTATTAAATTAATTTAATCTAATAAATATCGGATTACATTGTTCATCATCACTAACATTAATGCCAAGCACCATTTTTAATGCCATGCACCGTCAAAATTGTCCATTTCTTGACCGTTTTGAATGGTTCCTGTTGCAACCCATTAATATGACGATTTAAAACCCTCCGACATCAAGATTTAATTTAAATGGAGGATTAAAATGTGAGTTTCAGTTTTTGAATTAATGAGCATTCTCTTTGGGGTTTTAAATACACCAAGAATCTCGGATTTGAGGGATGTTGTTTCCGAAAGGTTCAAATAACATCACATCCTCCTCTGTGCACCCCATCGAACCGATCTTGGTTCCTCCAAAAGATCCGATAATGACATGGTTCTCCTCCCATGGGTGGTGCATGTGAAAAAGGGTATGACGTTTTGTGTTTATTTTATTTTTTATTTTATTTTTTTATTAATATTTCATCTTTATCTCTTAAATATCTTTCACGATATTGGTCGGTTTTATGCACCGTTAGTGTTGTTGAATTCGTCTCGATGAGCATAATCAAAATAACACTTTTGTTTATAAGGCAATAAGATTTTTATTAGTCTTTTTTTTCACATTTTAAATGGGTTATTTTAAATAAATAATTACATGTATTATCAAAAGATAATTATGTAAAATTGTTGAATAATAATTATTAAGAATCACCAAATGATAATTTCCTCTTTTTGTTGAAAGGACAATTATAAATAATTATCAAATGATAATTACAATAAATAATTGTGAGATAATTGTGAGATTGTTAAATGATAATTATTAAAATAATGCATCAAAGGATATTATTTTAAAATTATATAGGAATAATTATAAAGGACTACCACATGTTTCATTGTATTATTTTAAATATATTATAATATAAAATGTGGTTTATAATTATTCCGAGGATAATATTTTGAACATATTCATTGACCTAAAATGATAATTTGGAATTTTATCAAGGAGCATGAAACTGTTATCACATGTGATAATCAAAATGATAATTTGGAAATTATACAAGAGAGATAAAATATTATCGCATTTAATATTTTATTTGATAATTTGAAATTATCCAAGGGAGATAAAATATTATCGTATGTAATATTTTAATGAATAATTCATAATTATTCATGAAAGAGAAAATGTAATCGCATGTGTTATTTTATTTTCTTATGAAATAAAATAGAGGGATATGATTATTTAATGAGGATTATAAATATTCTTATGGACTTTTATTATGATTTCATGCGTTAACATAATATGATAATCCCAAGATTGTCTAGGAGAGAGAAAATGTAATCGCATGTAATCTTTTTACTTCCTTTTGAAATAAAATAGATGTTTTGGTTCTAAGACCCCTTGATGAACATGAAACTTTGGCATGTCGATGTTTTCATTATTAAGGTCGTGAGTAGGTGTATTGAACCACACATGGTGGTTTATCTTTTTCGTTGATATCAACGAACGTGAGGTAGGTGGTTCCGTTCCGATTATCTATGTGGATTATCCTTGTATTGCTTGATTTATTTCAACTGATGATTTAAATTCAATTACTTAACTTGATTTCAATTGATGTAATAAAATCATATTCCTTTGAATTGAGATATTTGAATTGGTTTTGGCATGCAAATTTGGAAAACCCCCAATTCCATTGAATTGGGGTGTGTGTTTATGGAAATTGGATGATTTAAATTGTTAAATTTAAATTATAGATTTGATGGAAATTATTTCAATTAATTTGTTGAATTTAATTGTAGAAATAAATTGTGTAATGATGGAATTGGTTTTGAATGGATTTCAAACTGGTGAAAATGACTTAAAATGATTTGATAGAAACCCAATGGTTTTATCTTGTGAAAAAGGAATGTTTTGAATAAAACCTGTTTGGTTTAAAATGGAAAGAAATTGGCACTTTTGAAATGGAAGAATGGGATTGATCATGTTTTGAGTAGTCTTAAAATATTTCGCCCATCATGTAAGAGCGCATGCAAGCCTGAGGTAGTTAGTGAGTTATTTGGATACACTCTACGCTAAAACAATGTTCTAAACATACATGGGGTGGGTTACATCCCCGATGGGCTAGTGATGAGTCTCCTTTGACCAGTGTCATAGGGATGTGTGTACAAACATTTTGTTGAGTTCACATAGAGAGTGCAGAATCCTATAGCTGGTTAATATTATCATACCTTTTGGCAGATGACTATGTTTCTCGCTTGTTTATTTATATTTGAGATATAAATTTATGCCAATACATTTGAAATTCTTTTCATGCCTACTAAATTTATATAAACTATTTTATATAAATGTTTTATTTAATCAATTATTTTAGAAATATTCCATCATTTGTAAAATCATTTCTTAAAATATTTATTTCCATCATTTAAAAATGTATAACATGTTTTTTTTAAATATTCTTTTTAATTTCCAAACCTGTTTATTTGAAAATTGAAAGCTTTTGTTTGGATAATATATATTTGGAATCTGTTATGGAATATTTGGTGGTATCCTACTGGGTTTAGGCTCACACCCTACTTTTTCCTTTGCCTGTTTGTAGACTTTTTTCTTCCAGGTTCGAGCAAAGGGAAGGGATATCTTGGAGGTGGATCTAGTTATTGATCTTTGGTCTTAGTGATTTGTGTCCTTAGGGACCTTGGAGTTGTTTTCCCATTTTTAGTACTTGGGTTATAGTACTTTGGGATTTTTTATGCCACTTTGTATTATGGTACATTACTCCCAGTGGAGTTTATTTTTGTTATGCATAATGTCTTTTTTTTTCTTCCGTATTATTGGTGGAAAAATCTTTCCCACTTGCATGTTGTGTGATTCCATGTTCTAGTCGTCGACCCATGGTGATCCGGAACTCCCTTCGGGCTATGTCAGAGCCGGCTTGGTTATCGTTTTACCAGGGTACCTGGGCTGGTTCGTGACAAAATGGTATCAAAGGTGGTATCCATCCTTAAGTGTGATGCACTGCCTAGGTTGAGATGTAGGGCCCACAACGAGGATGTTGTGATATAAGGGGGGGGGGGGGGTGATTGTAATACCCCAAATTGATAAAGGGTTAAATGACTAAATGATATGAATCATGTCAAAAAGGTGCACCTTCCTTTTTGGGAGCCTACCTGATTAGAACTCCATAGTTAAGTGTGCTTGGCCTGGAGTAGTGATCATGATAGGTGACCTTCTGGGAAGTTTCCCAGGGTGTGTGTGAGTGAGGACAAAGCACACTGAAAGAAAATGTGTTGGCCTATGGGACATTCATTAGTCAGATGACCCATTTGGGCATGTGGGTGGACCCTAGGGTGGGACCCATGTGTCTATGGGGTAACTAGTGGTACAAGGTGGGTCCGGACCGGAAGACAATGTAAAGGAGGGGTGTCTGTACTGTCACCAGGGCCCAGTTGTTACATTTGGGAAACATCCCAAAAGGTCACCCATCATGATCACTACTCCAGGCCAAGCACGTTTAACTATGGAGCTCTAATCAGGTAGGCTCCGGAAAATGAAGGTGCACCTTGTTGACATGAGTCATATTATTTAGTCATTTAACCCTTTATCATTATGGGGTGTTACAATCACCCCCTTCAGAACACAACGTCATCATTGTGGGCCCTACATCTCAACCTAGGCAGTGCACCACACTTAAGGCTGGGTACCACCTCTGATACCAAATGTGACAACTGGGTCCCGGTGATAGCACAACCACCTCACCTTAACAAGGCCGTCGGGTCATGAAAAATGGTATCAGAGCCAATACCCAGCTGGAAGTGCTTGGGCACTGCCTGAGTTTGAGGTTTGGGGTCTACAACGAGGGTGTTGTGCTTTAAAGGCGTGGATAATGTAACACCCCTGAAAAAGTGAGACTTAAAAGGCTAAATGTTACTACCCATGTCAACAAGGTGCACCTTTAACCCTTTATCATTCTGGGGTGTTACAATCACCCCCCTTTAGAACACAACATCCTCGCTGTGGGCCCTACATCTCAACCCAGGTAGTGCACCACACTTAAGGCTGAGTACCACCTCTGATACCAAATGTGACAACTGGGTCCCGGTGACAGTACAATCACCCCGCCTTAACATGGTCGTCGGGTCATGACAAATGGTATTAGAGCCAATACCCAGCCGGAAGTGCTTGGGCACTGCCTGGGTTTGAGGCTTGGGGTCCACAACGAGGGAGTTGTGCTTTAAAGGGGTGGATAATGTAACACCCCTAAAAAAGTGATACTTAAAAGGCAAAATGTTACTACCCATGTCAAAAAGGTGCAACTTTCCTTTCGGGAGCCTACCAGATTAGAACTCCACATTTAATCATGCTTGGATTGGAGTAGTAATCAGGATGGGTGACCTTCTGGGAAGTTTCCCCAAGTGTGTGTGAGTGAGGACAAAACACACGGAAAGAACATGTGTTGACATGCGGGGAAAATCATTAGTAGGATAAGCGACCCAAGTGAGTAATAGCCTATGGTGTGCTGGGAAGGCAACCATGGAATTACAGGAGACCCATGGGGTTAGATGATAAGGTTCATGGCCCAGGGAGGCAGGTCGTGACAAAAATGGTATCAGAGGGAGGTTAAGAATCTTTCCTTGATGACAATATGATTTTGATTATTCTTGTTGGGACTTAAGAGGTAGTTGCGATTGAGTGCCTATCCATCTGTCACCGTAATGAACCTTAAGTCACCAGGGGTGGTTAGGGAAAGACGACTTGTGGATTAGTTCTAGTCTTTTCCTATTTTTATTTGGATAGAGTTAAATACAAATCATGTATGTTATACCGGTCAGTATCATGTTTCCCTCATTGTTATTTAAGAGCATTATCTAATGTCTTCGTTATTGTCTACTGATGTTGTGTAACATTATACCTCCGAGAAGACATGTAAATCAGATCCAGGAAGGGGCTACTGCTGAAAATCTATGAGTGAATCCTCCAGTGGAACCAAGCCTAGTTGAGTTGATTGTGTGAACTGTCCAAGATTTGGGATAGGCACCACCTCTAAATCCCCTTTTAGGATCTAGCTGTGAAACCTGGGGGGTGCTCGTCAATTTTTTTTATCAAGAGTTCTTTTACCAGAAACCACCAGTTTTGAAAGGCTCCACTGATCGTCAACATGCTGAGGAATGGTTTGGCGGGATAGAAGTTTTTTTTTGAGTTCTTGTAGACACCAGAAGAGATCAAGGTGAAGTGTGCCACCTTTTGTGTTGGATGGACTATGAAGAAGATGGTGGGACACAATAATGACGACAAAGAAAAATGAGGGCTTAGATCGGAAGGACATCAAGGTTCTTTTCACCAAATAGTTCTATCCAGAGCCAATGGTGTTGGCCAAAGCTATGGAGTTTTTCAAGCATGAGTAGGTTAAAAGAACTATGGCTCCTACAGATGTTTGGGGGACTTGTAGAAGTTAAGACACATCTTTCCCACTCCATGCAGCAGCACAAGATCATCAAAAAATGTGGGGTAATCAAATGCTTCACGTACAAAAGGGTTCCATCCACAGGAATCCAGAACGAAGCTTCTTCATGCAGTGAAAGAGTCTCTAGAGGAAGCTAATACATGTCCAAAGACCATAATAGGTATCATTACTATAGCTTCGTATTTAGTGACTGCACTTTTGATACCGGTGCATCTTACTTGTTTATTTCAACCTGTATCCTTAATCTTCTTAATCTTCCTATGGATATTTTATCTTGTGCAATGGATATTACTACACCCCTTGGTGTGAAGAGAGAGCATGGTATCTGTAGTTCTGTTTGTGTCTTCTCCCTATCAGATGTCCAGTTTTCTTGGAGTTTTCTCATACTCGACATGGATCCTCATGACATCACATTCTGGATGGATTGGATTATTGCTAATAAATCCTGGATTGATTGTTATCTTTGATGGGTCTACATTACTACACCCAGTGGTGTGCCTATTTTAATTCAAGAAGAAAGTGATGCAAGGTCGAGTAGAGCCGAACCATCTTATTCGGATTTGGTGAAAGTGATATCAGTGTTTACTTTTGATCTGGAGCGAGATTCAATGTGTGGTGATCTACCTCCAGTCATTGTTGATTTTCTCGACATGTTTCCTTATGGATTCTCTAGTTTTCTACCGGTAGGGGAGGTTGAGTTTTCCATTCACTTGATGCCTGGTACTTAACCAATTTTTTCCCCTCGTACCAAATGGATCCAACTAAACTAAATAAACTAAAGTTCTAGTTGGAAAATCTTCTTGAGAAAGCCTTTATTCACCAAAGTATGTTACCTTGGGCGGTGCCGATTCTAACCACCATGAAATATGATGGTTTCCTGACATATTCTCTTCTTGAGATGATTCTTCAGGAAAAGAATCTTGTTGAAGAATTCTATAATCATTAGAGACTCTCTTTATGGTGGGGAGACTGATTCTCATTGGTTGTTCTCTAAAGATAGTGTCATGTGTTATCAGAACCATTATATTTCACCGTTAGTGACAAGAAAGGCTATAATGGGGGATTTCTATGGGTTGTGCACCTAGGAATCATGAAGACGTTCTACGACTTGAAGCAATAGTTTTGGTGACCATGTATTCATGAAGGTTTCACCCCAGTTGGGTAATCGACAACTTGGGAGGCAAGGGAATCTTTCTCCTTGTTTTGTGGGATCTTTTGAGGTTGTTGATTATCTGGGAATTTTTTTTACCATTTAGAACTATCACCGCAACTGACGTCGATACATAATGTGTTTCATGTATCTTAGCTTTGAAAGCTTTTATCTAACTCATCTAATGTTCTAAGTTGGCGTGATCTTGAAGTGGAACCTGTTTTATCTGTGATTGAACGACCAGTCGTGGTTGTTGATTCCGAGAATAAGGTACTTCATGGGAGGATGATACCTCTAGTCTGTGTAATGTGGAATTATGGTTCTAATTCTCATAAGATATGAGAGAGGGAGGCACTAATGAGAGAACAATGGACTTGATTTTTTTAGGTAAAGGTTTCTTCATAGGCTTTATGCGGACAGAAAGTTCCTATGGTGGGGAGGTTGTAACATCCTGTTACTGTTTCAGGTATTCCTAATCCTTCTTGGGTTAATTTATTATTACGTTAAATGAAAAAAAATAATTTATCATTGAAAAGTTGCATTTTTGTTAAACATGTCGCGGAATGGTAAAAACACCCAAATAACACCCCATAATATTCAATTGAATATTTTAGGTATTAAACATTGGGTAAGTATAAGTTTCTGAGGTCTGAAAAGTCTTACAAAGGACGGAATAAAACTATTAATTATATTATTTTAAGCTCGGGAAATTTATTCAATATAATTGAATAACTCCAAAACAGCCCGTCGTATGAGAAATCCGAGTATACTGTTATGTCTGAAATATAGTGTTTACCTTAGGAGGGGTATAAAATTCGAAGGCGCCAGAATTTTGGATGTCTCTCTCATGAGATAAATTTTCTAAATTATATTTAATATATTATTTATTAAAAATTAAATATCTCTCAAACGGTGCATCGTATGGGAAATCTGAGACCAATGATGGTTCCGGAATTAGGGGTTTACCCTAGATGAGGTAAAACATTTGTTCGCATCGGGAGTTTGGACGTCTCGCTCGCAAAAACAACACTTTTTATTTTAATTAATTATTTATTCCGAGATTTCATTAGAAAATCATTAATATCTTTCAAACCGATTATCGTTTGAGAAATATGAGACCACCGTTGGGTCCGGAACGGGGTGTTTACCCTAGACAGGGTATTACTTTCATTCTCAACGAATATTTGGTGTCATTTAGTTATACATTAAATAATTAATTTTATTAAATTCATTTAATCTAATAAAAATTTGATTACACTGTTCATCATCACTAACATTAACGCCAAACACCATCAAAATCATCCGTTTCTTGACCGTTTTGAACGGTTCATGTTGCAACCCATTAATATGATGATTTAAAACCCACCACCATCAAGATTTAATTTAAATGGAGGATTAAAATGTGAGTTTTAGTTTTTGAATTAATGAGCATGCTCTTTGGGGTTTTAAATACACCAAGAATTTCAGATTTGAGGGATGTTGTTTCTGACGGGTTCAAATAACCTCACATCCTCCTCTGCGCACCACATCGAACCGATCTTGGTTCCTCCTCAAGATCCGGGATTGACGCGGTTCTCCTCCTGTGGGTGGTGCATGCGAAAAAGGGTATGACGTTTTGTGTTTATTTAATTTCTTATTTAATTTTTTTATTAATCATTCAACCTTCTCTCTTAAATATCTTTCATGATATTGGTTGGTTTTATGCACCATTAGTGTCGTTGAATTCGTCTCGACGAGCAGAATCAAAATATCACTTTTGTTTATAAGGCAATAAGATTTTGATTAATCTATTTTTTCACATTTTAAATGGGTTATTTTAAATAAATAATTACCTGTATTATCAAAAGATAATTATGTCAAATTTTTGAATAATAATTATGAAGAATCACCAAATGATAATTTTCTCCTTTTGTTGAAAGGATAATTATAAATAATTATCAAATGATAATTAAAACAAATAATTGTGAGATAATCGTGAGATTGTTAAATGATAATTATTAAAAGAAATCATCAAAGGATATTATTTTAAAATTATATATGAATAATTATAAAGGACTTCCACATGTGTAATTGTTTTATTTTAAAGATATTTTAATATAAAATGTGGTTTATAATTATTCTGAGGATAATATTTTGAACATATTCATTGACATAAAATGATAATTTGGAATTTTATCAAGGAGGCTGGAACTATTATCGCATGTGATAATCAAAATGATAATTTGGAAATTATCCAAGAGAGATTAAATATTATCACATTTAACATTTTATTTGATAATTTGAAATTATCCAAGAGAGATAAAATATTATAGTATGTAATATTTTAATGAATAATTTACAATTATTCAGGAAAGAGAAAATGTAATCGCATGTGTTATTTTATTTTCTTGTGAAATAAAAGAGGGATATGATTATTTAATGAGGATTATAAATATTCTTATGGACTTTTATTATGATTTCATATGTTAACATAATATGATAATCGCATGTAATCTTTTTTACTTCCTTGTGAAATAAAATAGATGTTTTGGTTCTAGAACCCCTTAATGAACATCAAACTTTGTCGTGTCGACGTTTTCATTATTAAGGTTGTGATTAGGTGTATTGAACTACATAGGGTGGTTTATCTTTGTCATTGATATCGATGAACTTGAGGTATGTGGTTCCGTTCCGATTAGCCAAGTTGATTATCCTTGTATTACTTGATTTATTTCAACTGCTAATTTAAATTAAATTACATAACTTTCTTTCAATTGCTGTAATAAAATCCTATTCCTTTGAATTGATATATTTGAATTAGTTTTGGCATGAAAATTTGGAAAACCCCCAATTCTATTGAATTGGGGTGTGTTTTTATTAAAATTAGATTATTTAAATTGTGGATTTGATGGAAATTATTTCGATTAAATTGTTGAATTTAATTGTGGAAATAAATTGTGTAATGATGGAATTGGTTTTTAATGGATTTTAAAATAGTGAAAATGATATAAAATGATTTTATAGAAACCCAGTGGTTTTATCTTGTGAAAAAGGCATGTGTTTGAATAAAACCTGTTTGGTTTTAAATGGAAAGAAATTGGCACTTTTGAAATGGAAGAATGGGATTGATCGTGTTTTAAGTAGTCCTAAAATAGTTTTCCCATCATGTAAGAGCGCATGCAATCCATAGTTAGTTAGTGTGTTATTTGGATACACTCTACCCTACAACAACGTTCTAAAATATACTTGCGGCGGGTCACATCCCTGACAGGCTAGTGAAAAGTCTCCTTTGACCAGTGTCATAGGGACGTGTGTATACAAATTTTTCTGAGTTCACATAGAGAGTGTGGAATCCTATAGCTGGTTAATACTATCGTACCTTTTGGTAGATGACCATGTTGCATGCTTTTTTATTTATATTTGAGATATAAATGTATGTCAATGATTTTGAACTTATTTACATGCCTACTAAATATATATAAACTATTTTATATAAATGTTTTATTTAAGAAATTTTTTTAGAAATATTCCATCATTTGTAAAATCATTACTTAAAATATTTATTTCCATCATTTGAAAATGTATAGCATGTTTTTTTAAATATGATTTTTAATTACCAAACTTGTTTATTTAAAATTTGAAAGCTTTTCTTTGGATAATATATATTTGGAATCTGTTACGGAATCTTTGGTGGTATCCTACTGGGCTTAGGCTCACACCCTACTTTTTCCTTTGGGTGTTTGTAGACTTTCTTCTTCCAGGTTCAAGAAAAGGGAAGGAATCTCTTAGGGGTGGATCCAGCTATTGATCTTTGGTCTTGGTGAGTTGTGTCCTTAGGGACCTTGAGGCTATTTTCCCATTTTTAGTACCTGGGTTGTAGTACTTTGGGATTTTTTTATGCCTCTTTGTATTCTGGTACATTACTCCCAGAGGAGTTTCTTTTTGTTATTCATATTGTCTTGTTTCTTTTCTTCTACATTGTTGGTGGAAAAATCGTTCCCACTTGCATGTTGTGTGATGCCAGGTACTAGTCGCCGACTCGTGGGGATCGAAAATGCCCTTCGGGATATGTCAGAGCCGACTTGGTTGTTGCGTTACCAGGATAACCGGGCTGGTTCGTGATAGGGAGTACCAACTAATAATCCACCTTCACAACATTCCCCCACACCTTGAGAGGCCCAAAAAAAAACAGGGAAAGATCTTACTCCCCATGAAAAACCTATGCTTCCAACATCTAGGAGAAACCATTAAGAACATATGGTCTTCCACATCAAATTTCAAGGTCTTCCTATTGTAACTGTCATAAGCCTTCTATGGGTCCTATACTACATCCATCCTCTCATGAACAACCTGAACCTTCTATTTCATGATCAACACCACATAGGGACAGAGATCTAATGAATCCTCAACCTCAGCCCAACAAAATAGAGAATGAAATGGCTTCCAGTACAAAGCCTCAAATGGGTCCATGCTAGTGGATGGGTGATAATTATTTTTATAAGAAAACTAAAAAAAGGTAAAGTGGTTTTTGAAAGATCTAGAAAAGTCAAGATGCATGCCTGTAACATATCCTATAGAATCTAGATAGTCCTCTTCATCTTCCTATATGTTGATGTTAGAAAGAAGTGTTGAGGTGAAAATGAGTGACAAAATTATTTTTCAATCCTCTACATAATCATGAGTTTAATCAAGCATATCGACCTAATAAAATTGAGCTTTGGAATCTATACATCTACAAAAACTCATTTACATTCCTCACTAAAACATCCATGACATACAACTATTTTATCACCAATAAGTGAGCTACTTTTGTCAACCAGTAAATGATTACCGAGAATCATCAAAAACTACATGACCATAGGGTAACCCTATAATAAATTCCATATAGATTTAATCACATTTATACTATTAAAAATTCAATGAATGCAACAAAGTAATAATAAAAAAATGTTTTTCCATTACCTACTGGAATACCAAACACCAAGCCATAGACTTCACCACCACCCTCTTCATCCCGGGCCACTAAAAATACATCCTCATTCCAAAATACATCTTGGACACTCCTGGGTGTACCCAAAAATGTGATATATGAAAATCAATAATTAATCCCTCATGCATCACCACTGAAACAAACAAAATCCACTGAAACAACATTCAATTCTTAGCATCCTCCGACTATCCATTTGGAGAATCACTATGGCCAACACAATTATGCATCACATACAACTCTGAGTCTCCCCACCAATACTCATACAACTATTGTATTAAATAATAATTTACTAACATATGAAATAATAAACCCCCTCCATCATCAAAACTTGAATCTATATGGAATGATACAAACTCATCCCTCACCCTCCAGTATCCCCGAACTCCTGAAAAACACCCTTCCATGAATTCCGGATCAAAGAATCATCCAAGAAATTACAATTTCCTAGGGTTTTTGAGATATAAAATTAAAAATCATGAATAAAATATAAAAAACTATATTTCTATAGATTTAGATAATAATGAGAAATGATATACCTCCGGATCTTGTTATCCGGGAAGATCACAAAGCACTCTTTGATGAGGTAATGTAACCATAACTTCAGTACAAACACAATTTCTACTAGTTCCATATCATTAGTGGAATTTTACACTCTTGGGGACTTAAATACCTAGAAACATAGGATATCAATAACTTTTTCTACATTAATACACATCCCAATCCTAGATGGGAACCATTGAAGATCATCTCAAACATCACCCCTTCCTCTGGAAACAAAAGTACTTGGGTATAGATTAATATCTTATTCAGGTAGTCAAACAATACATGAAACTAATTTGTACAGAAAAAATATTGGTCTTTTTCTATTCGAATTGGTCAATTAGGCGATAATTCATGAGAAATCGGACATGAATCTCTGGTAAAAGCTTGCAAGACCATGAAAGATTCAAAACTATACCACATTCTTATGTGTTTCCAATGATACAAACCTCGATATTTGAAAAGTCCATGACCAAAACCAATTGAGCGACCATGTTCCCAAGAAAATGAACCTCTCATACCCAAAACATACACTTGGAAAAATTTCCATAGAGTTAGTGGCATTAATGAACCTGTGAGAAAAAATTGAGATAATCATAATGTTCTTGTCTAAATTTTAGTTGATCAAGATATCATTCATGAAAATGACTATGAAATGGTATAGTAATTCATAGAACAAAGAGTTTATGATCCCCATGAACATAGATTATGTGTTCATAAAAAATAACGACATGGAAATTAACATAAAGTTACCATACTTACATATGAAGTCAGTATTTGGGATATGACCCTCCTTCACCCTCAGTTGGTGATATCCAGATCATAGATCAATCTTAGAGAACAAATTCACTCCTCTATCCTATTTGAAAGGATCCTTGGTCCTTGGAATAGGGTAATTATTCTTGATTTTAACCTGATTCAACTTCTGGTAGTCTATAAATAGTCTCAGACTATCATCATTCTTCTTAGAGAATAACACTAAATCACCCTCTGATGACACACTATGTCAAATGAAACTCTTCTATATCAGATCGTATATATGAAACCTTAAATCCTACAACTCATAAGGTTCCATAAAATAAGGATCTGTCAAAATAAGAGAAGCTATGGGATGCAAGTCTATTCTAAACTCAACATCATGTCAAGGGGGTTGCTTTACAACCTCCATAGGGAAAACATCCAGGAACTCATTAAAACCACTAAGAGACTCCTCTATCTCAGTGACCACTAATTCCATATAAAACTTAGTTATCAAATAATAGAAGGGGCTCCACACATCTAATAACTACATGAAAACTCCTATCATTGAAATCAACTGTACACTGACCATCCACATCCAAGAACAAGACTCTAGTATAAAATATTTTGATAATAACACACATGGAATAAAACTAATTAATGTTAATAATTACATTGCATGATTTCATATGTAGTAATAAAATATCCCCACTTAATTGGTGTGGCCCCATCATCAGTCTATAAACCCGACATACATCAAAAAAGCTCATCTAGCCTCCGAACAATAGTAAACACTAGGGGAATCTGAAGACTATCTACATCAATTAATAGAGCATGGAATAGAGAGAGTGAAAAAAAGGAGTGAGAAGTGCCTAAATAAAAAAATCACAAAAAGGTTAGATGACAAGTTGATCACACTTCTAATGATTTAAAAATCTTCTAGAACTACCACCTCCATTAAATGAAACTAACCATGCTCGATTATTCTACCTATCTGCTGATGAACACTCCCATGGACATTCTCAAGACAAGATCCTTTAAGATGAGGAATATCCTATGAGCAACCTTTGTTTTCTCCATCTCCCCTCAATGGAGAATTATCCTGCAAACCCTTCTGATAAAACAAAAATATTGATAGTTACTGTGGGAACTGATGTTGAACTTGAAAAATACACTATATCAATCACTGAGAACTAATGGTCACTAATTTTGATTATGAAAACACTCCCCAAAATATAATAACACTATCTGAAGGCCCCCATGAAAAGAATAAAAACCATTTTCCCCCGAAGGATGGAAAGGAATCTTTTGAGGTCGACCCCTACTAGTCTAAACCATGAAGGACCTAGCACCTAAAACATTCCACTAACAACTCTGATCCTTGAGGATCCCTTCTAGTTCCCCTATCACGGTAAACCTCTTCCGGAGTTCATACCCTTGATCATCTCCAATATCTTTTGAACTTCTAAATATATTGTCAACGTAAAAGGAGTAACTAAATTCTAGATAAAAGGATGGAGTTCCACCTCAACATACCTCACATAGGAATCATTACGAAAAATGCCAGGGGTGTGATGAAAAAGGTATTTGAACTTAATACCCAAATCCGGCATAGACATACTCGCATCTGCATCTTTACTACTTTCATGATCGAAGAATGGAACTCTTTTTGAAAGTCAAAACATGACACATATTACTTCTTCCACTCATCGAGATACAATGTCCAGCACTAATGTGAAACTCCTCACATATGACTACCTACCAAAGGGAACTAGTACTCCACTTGGGACTAGATCAAACTAAAAGTGATATCAAGATCCTCTAACTAACTCTCTATCAGTAGATTATATATGCTTCCATCATACTTACCCAATGATTTAAATTGAATGACACATAATGTTCTTTGACACTGACTACCCTACTCAACTAGATAAACCCTTAAATGATCAAGTGGTTTATCCCAATGAACCTATATTTCCAGAACCACATTAGGAAAACAACCATGATCCATTGGTGAATTGGAAAATCTAGTTTTACTAAGCATGGTAGTGGTAATTTTATTAACATGTATTTAATTCATTTTATATTTCCCAAAACCACCGAATCCAAACAGGAACATAAGTCAATCATGATATGTGTACCTCTACTTGGTCTTTACCCTAAAATAGGCACCACGTCACTTGGTAATTTCGTAGGCTCATACTTCTTACATCAAATCACAAGGAGATCTAAATTCTATGTCCTAGTTATTCTTCCCAAGACCCATTTCCCTACCAAATCATGAAATCCTCATTATTCCTAACTTTGAAATTTATACTATCCCTCAACCAAAGACTTTGATACCACTCTTTCATGACACCCTCCATCCTAAGGTACCCCTCATGGACTAGAAATAAAGGAAGAAGGATAATGACCCTCGAGTCCCACCTCTCGTATGCCCTGAGTTGGTGAATAACATAAAGGGTATAAAAATATCAATATGGGAGGATTTACCCTCTATAATAGATGTAATATAAATAGATATGATATCATTTATCAATAAACACCATGAAATAATATAAAATAAAGGAATAAAAAAACCATCCAACCATGAATGTAAAATGTATACAAAAACAAGAGTCTCCAAATAAATATCCAAAAGGAAAAGATATGGAATAAAAAAACAAATATCTAAAGGTATGATCTCTTAATGATAACATGGTGCATGTAGTCCTCCTAGAAACCTGAAAAATAGTTTGTATATATATGGGGTGAGAATATAAGTATACTTAGTAGGATCATACCTAAATTCTCTCATTCACATGTGAAAGAAGCGTACTAATGCACTAGTGAGAAAACAATAGAACCAACAATAACTAAATACCTGAATTAACCTAAACCCATCCTAACCAGGTCAAACTAACCAAATAACACATCTAGGTATAGTAACATAATAAAAATATATCAAAAAATGGTACCCTACACCCCTTTCCCATTTATTTTCTTCTCACACACCCAATGCCACATATCTCAGTGCTCCCATATCTTCTATATAGAAAACCACAAGAAGATACATGGGCCATCACATCACATCACATATTATCATGAAAAAAGATAACTTGGCCATAAAATCACATCACATCTCTCCCATAGACACCTGGTCCATTACACCACATCAAAAATATAACCAAAATAGTAGGGTATCGTAAACATGGAGGACATCAACCCCATGCTATCATCCTACCATAAATGACCCCCATCCTAATCCATCTCATAAAACATCACCATTTTAATTTTTTCCATAACAACCCATGTATTTAAACATTTCCTAGAATAGGGATTGGAGAAGAGTGGGTAGACAACCATCCATACTCACTAGTAGGATATTGGAGAAAACACCCCCAACATTTGGTTGTTAACACAAAGTGATTAACATGGGTGGGGTAAATATATAAATCAAAATGAACTTATAAGGTATATATATATATATATATAAATCTATACACAATCCTCACCTATGGCTTCACAACAAGATCACTAACTAAATCACAACATCACAACCAAACCTCACCACATCAACTACTTCGCTGCCACCTATAAATGAAAAACACCACACAAACAAGCCCCAAGCCACAGAAATCATTCCATCCCTTTAACATTAATTATTAAAATTTCTATATTTGCCATATAATAACCAATTTAATTTAACAAACACATTTTTTTCTTTATTTAATTACTTTTAGTTCACAATTAACATCCACCACAATTAACTACACTTCCCACATTATTTCAAGAATCCATTAACCACTAAACCCATTCCATTTCAAATAATCACTTTTAGTTTAATTGCATCACTACTTGGGAATCTATAACAACACAACTCATGAAAAATACTATATTTTCCATGCCAACTATCCCCACTTATGTAATATTTCATAGTCATATCTTCTTCCACTTCCCAACAACCACATCACCACCACTTTCCATCACATCCACCATATTTCAAAACCACACAACTTATCAAATCCACACCCATAGCAAAAACACACATTACCACCACACATAAAAACCACACAACATAACCACACTGTTGGGCAAAAATCCCTCAAGGTAACTTTGCAGTATTTTTGGGTTGATTGTGTTTGTTGATAAAGCAGGTTTTCATGGATATTTGTCGAGTTCCCAAGAAGTTGTTGACAATCCTTGTTGACAAAGAACGATGACAAAAGAAAGGATGATATGGAGGCGGTACAAAAGAGCAGTACAAGGTGGCACTGTTTCCCAGTGTTTGCCAAATTTTTGGGGTCCAAAATTTGGAATTTAGTGAGCATCACGAAAATAGGATTTCCATGAAGAGCATAATTTAATATGCCAAAGGCATGAATTTCGCGAAGATAGAATGTATGGATTGGATTTCGCGAAGGCCAGAAAAATGGAGGCGTTGATGCTTCACGATTACGTCAAAGTTTCGCGAATGGCAGAGTTGAAATGCATAGCGGTGGTGAAGGGCTTTGCGAGGGAGCTTCGCGACGAAGGCACGAAGGAATGTTGACGGTAATGCTTCGCGACTATGTCAAGCTCCGCGAACGGAAACTTGCCGTGGTGCTTCACGATTTGGACAAAATTCCAGCTGAAACTTTGGAGCTTTGCGATTTGAGATGATGTGGCGTTGACTTTGCGCGGAAAGGCCGAGGGTCGGTGGAATCGCCTATAAATAGAGGCCGAACCCCTTGAGAGAAATAGAGAGATTTTTCAGAGAAGATTCTTTGCTCTCGATTTGCGAAGGTGGTTCGCGGAGCCAGTGTGCTTCGCGAAAGAGGAGCTTCGCGGCGGATATTATAGCTCTGAAAAACCTACGACCTCCGCGTTGGCTTATTAATCTTCGCGAGGGACGTTGCTTTGCGATGGATTGAGCTTCGCGGTAGTGCTTGGCGAAACTGCTTCACGAAAGTGCTTCGCGAAAAGGCAGGGGCTTCACGAAGGCTTGTTTGAGCTTCGCGAAATTGGGAGCTTCACGAAGTAGGGTGCTTTGTGAAGGTGTTTCCAA
Source organism: Viscum album (assembly GCA_963277665.1). NCBI lineage: Eukaryota > Viridiplantae > Streptophyta > Magnoliopsida > Santalales > Viscaceae > Viscum > Viscum album. The sequence continues at coordinate 671,142,671 of OY728167.1, forward strand.
AAGGAATTTCCCAGTGTTCAGAGGCAAAGAGGTATTCATCAGTGGATGAAATTTGGACATTAACAGAGCATCCATCATCAGTTAAGGATGCGTGCATTCATGCAAATGGAGAGACCTACAGGTCTATAAACTGTGAGTGAATCCCTTCACAGAGCAGTGATCTTAGGAAGAGGAAGAAGGTGATCCTCTCCACCGGCAGTGAGCTAGAGAGAGAGAAACAGGGAGTGACCCTTGGGAAAGCAGTGAGCTGACCCTAAACATTGTAAAGGCAGTGAGCCTTGGCATAGAAGTGATCTAGCCCGAACTTTGTATCCACAACTAGTGAAGTTTAGTGGAATTGGTACGAACGGAAACTTGTCGGTGTATGCTCCTTGGACGTAGCCCTTTTCGGTGAACCAAGTAAAATTGATGTGTCCTGTTCATGCTTTACTTTCTGTTTACTTTGTGCAACATGAAAGAGAGAGAAGAGTGTTTTGCTTAACAGCGAAACAAGATCAAAACGAGAGTTATTTTTAAATTAGTCATACCCTGATTCACCCCCCCTCTCAGGGTATTCAGCCTTGTGGACCTAACACACACAACTTATTTCAGATTTATCAAGGGGCTTTCATCACATTTAAAATAACTTTTCAAGGAAAATCTCACAAAATCCATTATTTTTAGGGGAAACCAAATATTTAGATGGATATAGCTGATTAAAAAATTCCATTTAAAATGTTAAAAAATAAATGAACAATAAGAGTTTTCTAATATTGATAACCAAAGTTAAAATAAATCCCCCAATGACAAGGATTTTCAACAAGGAATTAAACCCATACAATCACAACATCAAATAATATCAAAAGTAATAAAACATGCAATTTCATTCCTCTTACCCTTTAATTTCAAATAAACCAATTATTTATATTTATTAGGATAGTTTATAATATCTTCCTAATGATAAATATGATAAAAAACCCTCCCACATGATACAACTAGAATAGAAACAAAATATCCGCTACCTCAAATGAAACTTTCTCATTCACTGTATAAGTTTGGATAAAGAGTAATGCAACCAATGAGCACTAAAATGATTTAGAACATCCTTAATATCCTTGAAAACAACAAACAAATCCTTAAATTACCTATAAAACACCAAAACCATTGGTTCCTTGACAAAATAATTTCCTTAGATGAATATTTGGGAGGAAAACAATGAAGATAAGGAAAGAAACTAGCCTAGAAAGACCAATGATAAATCCCACAAGAACAAGGTTGAAATACACTAAAATGGGGTTCAAAGTACTCCTTCAGATTCAATTGGGTCACCCAATAATATAGATAAAGTTAAGACTATAATTTAAATGTAAGGATCATGCCATAACTTGGCTGGTCAAAGTAGCCTCTAAGAAACAAAACTTTCTCCATGATGCAGATTCGATAAAATAGGAAAGGGGCCATTGCGTAACTCAGACCACTACACTATAGAACCAAACAAGGTGAATGGCGATATTTCATAGCCATAGCGATGGATAATCTACCCCCAAATATAATAACCATAAAAACATCCTCTAGGGATCTACACAACACCGAACACCCCTATACCGCAAAAACTTGGGTATGAAACCCATCTCCACACCATAGTCATATCCATGATGTAGTTATACCAAATTTGGAAGTAGAACCTAAAACCTACTCTCAAGACCTTTTTCTATATACATCCTCTCTACATAGTAATGAACACCATATAGTGCATCCCAAGCGTCCATGCCACAAAACTCTATTCAGCTAGATTCTCCAACCGCAACCTCTTTTTTCCATCCATCCACATTGGAACCTCTTCCGAACACCTCATCCAAATGAATTATCAAAAAGTAACTGGTTAGTTTGAATTAACTATTATACTAAATATGTTTTATTTCCATACTACTCAACTTAGTGTGGATCACAAGCATGCAATAGTAGACATCTTTATCGTTTGACCTAGGTACCATCCCTAATAATTTATTTTAATATATTTGGTGGTACTGTCAGCCTATAAATGTGTTTCCATATTATCTTTTATTAATAGGTGGATTGGTTTTTTTGATGGTTGTTATTATCATGTTAGATGAGGTAGTGTATATATATAAAAATGGTGTGGCCTATACCCAATCGATCTAGGGCATGTTGGACCAAATAGTTCTAGAACATAGCCCAAGCCTGGCCCTGGGCCATTCCATGGGCCTAGGTTAATCATCCCTTCAATTTCAAAGTAGGAAACAATATTTATTTTTATTAAAAAATATCATCATACTATTTTTTTTATTTTTTTATGATATAAACATATATTTATATATATATTATAAGTATAATATATGCAACACCTAGAATAGTTGGTCCATGTTTATCCATGGAAGCTAGTTTTATGGGGCTTGAGGCTCTAATATCATGAGTTTATATGTTTTTTTAGGTTTTTCCTAGCTTGGATCAGTCCTACATCTTGGTCCACTATGCTAGGATTTTAGGACAGTGTTACATGCCATAATTTTTAACTAGTTTTACAACTAAAATATAACACTTTAATCCAAGCATGAACAGCCCCTGGGTCACACCCATCCTGAGCTCATTTGATCTTTTTCAGGATAGGATCAATTAGTATTTGGGCATGGTTAGGTGGTCTTTCATGATTTTGTGCCAAATTTACACTCTTGGGGATGTGTAATAACAATTTGGGTAGAGATTCCATTTATTGAGTAAGTTGTTATCGATTTTGGCCTTCTATGTTTCAAAATATTAACATATTGGTTTCCATCTAATCAAGGTTCATCAAATGTTTATGTAAATCAAGTTTTTAGATTGATTTCATCTTATGTTTTAAATGTTTGTTCTGTGATTATATTTGGTTCCAGTTCTAAATGTGTATCAATAGATTCAGTGAATTGATATATGGTGTTATTAAATGGTAATGGTAGTTCCTAGTATGGTTATAAATAATCAGCATCAATCATTGGTGGGGTATTTTTGTCCTGGATCCTTGGATGATGATTGGTCACATGGTCCTGAGGTGCACACTGAATGAGGCTCTTGATTCTAACGGTTCTACTACACCATCCAATGTGTCATGCCCAACCATCCCAAGTCTAGATGGGATTTTTTATGGTCAAATTTATTTGGTATTTGTGTTGTAAATATTTATGGTTATTTAAATATTGTATGTGTTTGATACCATTACCTTGCACTGGGTTTCCATTTAACCCCTAACATTGGTTTTATTTAAAAACCCAAAAAAAGAGTTTGAGAAAAAAAATCAACCTTTACCAACCCTAAATTAACACTAATAAGGTTTTAGTCTTTATTAAAACTAAAATACTACATCAAGAAAGGTAATTTTAGATATTATAGTATAAAACCACATAAAAACATACTATAGTATCCAGAATTCATAAAAAATCATTTTCAATAAATAATGTATTTTCAAAAAATAAAGATATATCATTACATTGTAATAATTTTTTACTATTTAAAGTACCAATTATAGTTATAAAAATTAAAAATAACATAAATATAAAGTATCAATTACATTTATAATAATTAACAAAACACAAAAAATTAGAACACATAAAGGAGAACATGTTTTCAAAGTATCAACCATCCATTGACTTTATCTTTACCAAAGTATTCATATAATTGATATAAAATTAAACTATAAATAATAATAATTTTTTTTTCATTAATATTACTTAACAAATTAAAAACTAATTACAATTATAAAAAGATAATGAGGATCATTCTAGGAAAATCATATATTTAATTTATCTCTAATATGTTCCTATATGTCATAAATAAGTAAAATATCGTTATACTGAATTTTATAAAAAACTAAAAACTATTTTTCTCATTTTTGATCATTTGATTAAAATTAATTTAACTTAAAAGATTAATAATTTTAAGAATTCACTTTGAATCAACTCAGACACATCACATACTATATTGATATGTAATTTTTTCCTAGAAGTAAAAAAAAATCAACTATCATTGTCTTAATTTTTCATGATAATTTGAGATTTTTCTCTCAAATTTGATTGTTTGATTAATCATTATAGAACTTATAAAATATATATAATTATAAAAAGGTATTTGTATCCTTATAGGAAAATCACATGTCATATCAATGTGTATTTTGTTTTTATAGGTCATAAATGAATGAATGGTCTTTTCCAAAAAAAATTTATGAAAATATATGCTCATCTATTCACTTTTAATTTATTGAAATGAATTTATATAACATGAAATACATTTGATTATAAAAATTAAATTTTAATAATTTTTTTCACATCACATGTTAGATTAAAATGTGGCTTGTTTATACAGGTTTCAAATAAATCAAATATTATTATTTAATTTTTTTACAATAATCCATACTCGTTTATTTAGTCTTTCTTATTTAATAAATATTTATAAACTTATAAATAACATATAATTATAAAAAGGAACTTTTAATCATTTATTGAGATCCAATAGTATAATTGAAATGTGTTTTATTAACACATCCCATAAATGAATCAAAAATTTTTGACATAAATTTTTTTAATAATCCAAGATCATTTTTTCAGTTTTTATTATTTGGGGTATATTTATAGAACATAAAAGAATTTTAATTATTAAAATGTACTTTGAATCATTTTTTTTCAGATAATGCATCAAATTAATGTTTGGTTTAATCCTAAAGTTTTTTAAATGATCAACAATCCTTTTACTAAATTTTCATGTTAATTCAAGTTTGTTTTCTCTATTTTGTCCATTTAAAGTAACTAAAATAAAATTAAATGAATTTATAATATTTAAATATAATTTGGATAATTTTGATAAAATAAATCATCAAATTGATATATAATCTGTTTATACAATTCATGATTGAATATACAATCATTGTATTAAATTTTTGTGGTAATATTAGATTGTTTACTCAGCTTTGATTATTTGATTCATGTTTAAAAAACTTAAAAGACTTTTAATTGTTAAAATGCACTTTTACTAACTCTAGTCATATTAAATGTCATTTTTACATGGGATTTATTACCAGAAATAGAAAATTAATCAATGATTATTTTCCAAAATTTTCACAATAATATTATTTTTTTTCTTGGTTTTAATCATTTAACGCATTTTTATAGAACTTAACAAACACTTACAATTGTAATAAAAACAATATTTATTATTTTGGAAAAATAACACATTAGATTTATGTTTTATTTATTTCTATATCTCAAAAATTGATCACCGATAATTATCTTAAATTTTTGCAACAAAGTTTTCTCGTTTGTTTGGTCTTGATTTTTTGATGTGTGTTTGTAAAAATTAAAAGAATTTTAATAGTAAAATTTCACTTTGAATCATTTTATTCACATAACACATAAGATTTATTTTAAGTTTAATCCAAAAAGTTACAAATCAATCAACTACCATTTTCCTAAATTTTTTGTGATAATTAGAGCTCATTTTCCTATATTTGATCATTTTATTCATGTTTGTAGAACTTATTGAAAAATTATAATTATAAAAATATATCTTTGATTATCTTGAAAAAATTCCATGTTAGATTGATTTTTTTCATAAAATTCAAAAATGAATTAATGGTCATTATCTTAAATTTTGGCCACAATTGAAGCTCTTTTTCTTGGTTTCTATCATTTGAAACAAGTTGGTAGATTTTAAAATACTTTTAATTATAAACAATTTTGAATAATTACGATTACATCACATATAAAATTGGATTGTGATTTTTTCCTAAAATTCACAAATAAATTTATGATAATTTCCCCAAATGTTCATGACAACCTAATCTTGATAATTTTTTTTGATCATCATATAAACATTTATAGAACTTAAAAACACATATAATTATAAATTGAAACGTTGTATAATTATAGGTAAATTTCATGTCATATTGACATGGATTTTTTCCTATAGGTCACATATGAATAAATGAAAGTTTTTCTAAATTTTATAAATAACTCAAAAGAAGTGTATTATATTTTATTATTTGACACAAATTTATATAATTTAAAAGAATTATAATTATAAAAATGAAATTTTAATCATACTAGTCACATCACATGTGAAAAATGAATTAATGAACATTTTTTATTTTTTTAAAATAATCTAAGATCATTTATTAAATTTTATTATTTGAAACATGTTTATGGAACATAAAAAACTTATAATTATAAAAATATATTTGGTGTTTTCTCATGAAATCCAATGTTATATTGATATGTGGTTTCTTCTTACATGTAACAAATCAATTTAGTATTATTATTCTTAATTTTTGCAACAATATAAACCCGTTTTCTCATTTTTGATAATTTGAAAGATGTTTTTAAAACATAAAAACAATTATATTTTTAAAAAATATAGTTTAGATAAAAACACAAAAAACTTATTATTAAGGAAAAAATTAACTTGAAGTTAAACCACAAAATAAAAATAATTTTTTTATAAAAAACCTCTTTTCATGATGTTTGGAAACATTAAACACACTGTAATGTGTCCAATCATCCCCGAATGAATCTATTTCAACTTCTGAGTATGATTTACTAGAATTATTCATGCAACATTGAAAATACATGCATAAATAAATGCATTATAAAAATTCTAAATTAAAATTTATATATTAATAAATATGCACGTATCAAGAATACCTTCTTGGTGATGACCATTATATGATGAAATATAACAACATTTATAAATTTAAAAGATAGCTGACATAATTGTTACCTTTTATTTGTTTCAAACACCGTGAAAACATTTAAAAATATAAAAAATTAATATAGTATATATTCCAATATTATATTTTTATTATATATACCATAACATATCTTTATCTATAAAAACCCATAAAATTGTTATTTAATTTTAGTATCCTCATACCATGTATATTTATATACATAATAACCACAATACCAAATAAATAAGCTTGTTAATATATATTTTGAGACATATAATTAAAAGATCATATATATAATATTAATGATAATATATTACTAATTAAAAAATTACATTATTTGTGATTTTTAAAGGATATTATATCATTGAATTAATTGTATTTATTAGAATGTTCATCAAGTGTTTCAATTTTTTTTAAAATTAATAATCAATTCATGTAAAAAAATAAAATTATCCAAAAAGTAATAAGTGTAAATAGTTTTACCTCTATATAGTAGGTATTTAAAATATCCTATCATTTATTACTTTTTCTTCAAACACATTACCAACGTTTTGTGATCTTTTTATAATTTTATCTAAGTTAATGATTTTTTTCATATAAGTATGATTCCAAATTACAGTGGAAACAATGTTATCAACTTGTGATGGGAATAATAATTATTATGTAAATGTGTGTAAAGAAATAAATTCTAAATTTTTGTAATAAAAATAATATATAAATAATTAAACACATGAATTTAAAAAACATGCCTAATATATACATTGATGATGGATGCTCATAGCCATTTGTGTTTAATAAATCCATGTATATTCTAAAGATCAATAATTTCACGTGTTTATGTGTCATAAATTCCTTTTAGTAATATAATGATACAAGTACTTCCATATTTTAATAATTTATTTTCATGAACTTATAACATCATTTTAACATCCCGAGTTTTTATAAAATAAATAGCAGGTTCGATAGCATACATGATAGGCCACATCGAGATTAAACAAACAAAAAAAATTATTATTTAAATATTACCATTATAACCTAGACACTATAATGGTGGTAATGAAAATCATTAACTAAATTTTGGAAATTTTTTTTACACATGTATAATAATTAATTCTTTGGTCACCAATTAATTATAAATAAAAGGAAACATATTTTATGAAAATCTATTTAAATGTGCACAACTGTGTTTTATACGAGTAAATAAACAAATAATTCTTATTTGATTATACTAATTGAATATATATATATAATATTAAATTTATTTTTAAAATTTTATCTTATGTTTTTACTAGACATAATATAAGAACAAATCTAATTTTACGCATAAAAGAAGTATTTTTCAAAAAAGGCATTTGCCTCATTTTAATGGAGTACTTATTTTAAATCTAGTTTTTAAAACTTTTATATTTTTTTTTGAAAAAAATAATCTTCTTATTTTAAATAATAATATAAAAATTTACTCTGGTTGATCTTTTGGTATTTTTTTGATAAGTTTCATGTTTTGATGAATAGTGAAAAATACTTCATTTTAATTAAAAACTAATTTTTCATAATATTTATTTATAGTGTAAAATTATATTTTTGAATTATTTTCAAGAATAATTAGATATTTTTTTATCATTTAATCTAATTTAGGTCATTGGAATCAATTTAGTATTGAATTTTGATATTGATACATGTTAATCTTTTGATGGTTTTTACTTGAAAAACTCGTTTCCTCATTCAGTCAATGAGATTAATTTTTAACCAAAATATGCAATTTATGTGTTTTAAATTTTGAAAAATTGATTCCATATTTTAAATCATAAGTTCCAAATTTATTAAATAGGACTCTTTTTATTTTTGGACATTATGAATATTAACTTTAGTAATTTTTTATTAACATGGTTAATGGTAAATCGTGTAGTTAATGGTAAATATAATATTATAAATCTTATTGAATTACCCTAAAACTTATACTATTTTCATTAGATGAGTGGTTTTTGACCAGAATCACCCTTTATCTAAAATTATAACCTTTTGGAGCCACATGGATGAGAGTATGACATTTAAAATATTTTATTTAAATAAAATTCAAAGATATCATACTCATGTTTTTCATAACTATTACATTTTAAATATTGGGTTATATAGGGGAAATGTTTAGATTTAAATTTTAATTTGAAATATTAAATGTTTATGTTCATCATGGTAAAATATTTTTAATTTTTAGGAAATAAATAATTACATTAATGGCTTAAACAATTATGTTGCGGTGATTGTTTAATTAATGGAAATATCAAATAAATGATATTAAAAATATTAAAATAAATTTAATTTGATAAAATTAGTTTTATGCACAAATTATCTAGATGAATTTGACATGTTATTTAATATTTAAATGAGTTTTTTATAATATATAATGTTATTATGATATTTTTAAAAATTCATGTAATGAATAGTTTCAAAATTGACATTAATGATATTTTAAAAGAAATAATATTTTATTAAATGATATAAAATTTATAAATATTTAAGATTTTTGAATATTATAAGGATAAGTCTTAAAATTTAATCAATGTATCATTTATTGGTCATTTTTCATTTTATATAAATTATATTAACCCTCAAAATGAAAATCACATGATATCATATTAAGAGTTCAAAGGGTAAAATAAGGGTTAAAACAAAAAGATAGTATTTAAAAATATCAAAAACTTGTCTAAATTTCATTGGATGAATGTATTTAAAACCATCATCATACATTATTATAAATAACTAATTTTTTATCCACTCATAATTGAATATTAATTTATATTATTTTAATAATTTGAACGATTCCAAGAGTGACTATCCCTTCTCTTATAAAAGGGAACCACTTCGTCTCTTTTCTTCACACCTCAAAACCCATTTTATTTATGCAAATATCCGCCCAAATAAATTACTAGAATCCCTACACAAATTATATATCTCTTATTTTATTAATAAAATCACCCTTAGTGGTCTTAAGGTGTTAGGAAAAGGAGATCATCTGAAGAAGAGGTATTGTTTTAATCAAGTATTTATATTTTATTTCTTATTACACTTCCTTAAAATCTTCTTCAACAATGGTGAAATAATATATACAGTATAATAAATATAATTAGATGCTATTATTCTAATATCATCACCAAAATCTATCTCCACTTCCGTCAAATGAGCAAATAACTAATCATTCGTGCGTATGGCAGACTACAACCTCACGAACCGATATAATTCATTTTCCATCACCGTCTATCAAGATTGGTTATAATGATGGAATTAATGTATATATAAGATATTAATTACATATTTATCATTATTAAATAATAATATATCATTTAACTTCCTACATTTACATGCATAAAAAATGATAACATCGTTCGTGCGTACATGTGAACTATCACCTCCACGAAGCGATGTGGTTCATTTTTCATCCCCACATCCCAGAGATTATATATATAAGTATTTTTAAATGATTATTATTATATTAATGATTATTATTATCATTATGCAATGATAAAATAATACTTATCTTCTTTCCATATTGATCATTGAAAAATGAAAACGTTACTCATACGTATGTACGACCTACTGTCTCCATGATTATATCGTAGTTCATTTTTAATAACCATAATTAATGGTTTAAATTAAAATTATAATTGATGTATAAAAATTATAATAATTTAATTAATATCATTCTATAGATTATGGAATAATGTCCACTTTGACTATTGGCATCATACCAAATTCATTTTGGACCCATGTGCCGAATATCACCAAAATGTCCAACATGAACTTAAATAATTATTTAATTGTTATAACATGGTAATAAGTGATATAAAAGGAATAATAAAATTTAAAAAGTTTCTAAATAAATTATATAATTAATATGAGTTTATTATTTAGTAAATTAAACGACATAAGTGATTAATCAGACTCAAGGTAAGATATTTTGTCTCAATCTCCTTTCATTAAGGCATAATTTAATGTCATACATCCACATTATTTTATAAGGTGTATATAAAAACCCTTTTAAATGTCATATAATTAATTTATTTAATCTTGTGTTATAGCTGCTGGGGAGAGGTGGAACCGGTAACTTGTTTTGGTTTTGCTTTGATTTTCATTTAGCTGTTTTACTGAACATGGTGGTTTCTCACTTTCTCCTTAAAAGTGATTTGATAATCAAATAAAAAATAATTTTCAGTCAATGTTAAAAGATTTAATTTTAAAATATTTTAATCCCAATAAATATTTTTGATATTATTTTATATGTTAATATAAAAGGATTATACATGAAATCTTATGTCTATTTTTAATTTCATTCAAAATTTTATAAAAGGAATCTTTTTACGTGTATTATAGGGAATATTTTGAAAAAACAACAAAATTAATGTTCTATTCTTAAATTACACGGTGAGAATGACTTTTCCACCATTGTGGATATTATTTAATTTATATATTAAATTGTAATATTACATGACTTCTTAAATGGAAATCCATATTTCCATTTCTATCGGGTATTTTGGTATTGAAAATTATTTCTCAAAAGAAAGGTGTATTTTTGTTGTTGAAAATGATATTTTGAAACAAAATTCTATTTTAATATATGAAGTTTATTTTTATAAAAGTTTAAAATAGCTGTTAAAATGATGAAATGATTTATTAAAGTTGTGGTTATTAGAAATTATAAATTATGGGTGCATCAAGATAGTGCTCCAATTAATTGGGTACTCCGGTGACAGAAGTCGACCGTATGGTTATTCAATTTATAAGTGTACTAGAAGGGTTCTATGTGTTGATGTCCCATGGAATTTACATTAATTTTATATGTTTTATAATGAGTTTTTATGGGAATAATTTGTTTTCAAAATGTAAAATAAATGATATTTATAAATTAATGAAGTTTACCATTATGGGTAAAATGTTATGTTTTCAAGGAAAGTGTTTTTAAAGGGTTTCCATGTTTTCACTAAACTAACAATTTGATTAATTTATGTCCTTTATTGAAATTTATTTTTTCATCCCAAGTTTTAATTTTTTTTCACAGGGAATTATGATTGTAAAGGAAAAATAAGACATTATGTTGAAAGTATTTAAGATGTGTCATGAAAAGGAAAACATCATTTATTTTAGAAGGGTTTACTTTGGTGACGAATTGGATACTGAGTATAAGTGTCCACTTATAATATATAGGTTAACCATGTAATTGTTTTTCCTAATTATCTAAAACTATAGACCTAAAATATATTTGGGAAAATAAAGTGATTTTTAGTTTTAAAATAACTATAATAAGTTATGTTTAAGGTCGGGTCCTTATAGTTGGTATCAGAGCTAGGATTATACAACTTTGAAGATTAGGATGTTTTTTAAGAGTTAGGGATATCATCACAATATTAAGACTTATCATAAGTTTAATGTATTAGAAACTATTTTTAGGATTTATGTTATGAAATTTTAAGGTGACTAATGATATTTTTGGATACATTCATTTTTTAGGTAATTATGGGTTATTACATTTTGGGATGGGAAATGAATAGTATAAGATAAACTTAGACGTTAAACCATGTTATTTTTTTTGAGGATTTTATAATATTTTTGGAATATTAAATGAATTATATAGTTTTAGAAAAAGGAAAACCCATTGGATGGGTGACAACCAGTCGAATCCGTCAAGGTTGCAAGAATCAAACCCACAATTGAAGGGCGACATGGGTGCATCTCTAACCACTAGCCTACATTAAGTCTCGGTTATTATGAGTATTTATTTTTAGATAAATGATTTTGTGGATGAAGAATAAGTTTATTTTGGTAATATACCGTTTATTAAATAGATAACAATGGGATTTTAAAATTATTTGGTGATTAAGTGATTAATATTATTTCGGAAGACGTTCACTATTTTGGGAACTTTATATGATTAAGGTACATAGAATACTATTGGATTATAATTTAGGAGTAAATGTTGAATTATATTTTGGAATCATATATAATTTTATTATGGATTATGGTGATTCATGTTATTTATGAAAATAATTATCATATCCTAGAGATTATTTGATTTAGGAAATTAAATTTTTTGTATGAGTCATTAAGAGTGATTGATATTATTTGGTGATAATTCTTAAAATTTATCTTGGAAGATTAAATAATAAAATCCTTCTGGTTATTGGGTGTCAATCTTAGTTATAATATTTTTGATCAATTTTAAGGGAAATTATTTGTTTAATGGTCTATGTTTAACATTTGGTATTATTGTTGAATTTTTAATATTGAAGTAGTTTTTCATAAAATATGATTTATTATTTTTAGGGAATTATCTAATCTTGTACTGACAATTTTTTGGTTGTTTTTTAATTACAGGATGAATATATAGTTATAATTTTATAGATTTTGTGATATATAAAAGTTTATTCTAAGGATTTATGCATAAAAAATATATAATCTTGAATACTCATAGTTTAGATAAAAATATGATTTTTTGGGGAAAATTTATTAAAGGAAGAAACTATACCAGTATAGTAAGTATATTTCTCTATTTTATTAGTCAAAGTAGTAAAATAATTCCTGAACTCTATGAAAATAATATTGAAACAAAAATTTTATCCATTTACTTTTCATACTAATAAATCAATGACCTTCTAACTCGTCACATATTTATGGTTTTGTGATTACTAAATTTATCATGACCTTTTAATCTATCACTCTTTATAAGAACTTGATAGTCAGTTTTTTCATCCATCACCATGTTTTCATACATGGAAACTTAGTATGTGTTAACTCAGGAAACCATTGTACTTCCCTTTATTTCTCTAAAGGTGGAAGTTTTATTAACCCTTGTTTTAATGTGGGATTTCAATAAAGATATTTTGAAAAGTTGACGCACACCTATTGTGGGAGTGGAAAAACAATTTTATTTAAATTACCTAAATATAGTCTAGTGAATCTTCCTATGTAGTATCCCAATGAAGAGTTCACACAAAATAGTTTGTCACTTTTTAATTAGAGAAAAAGTTAGGTGTTTTTGAAATTGTTTGGTTTTGAAATCAATGAGAAAAAAAAAAGAAATTAATGAAGTGATTCAAGAAAAATATGGAATTAAAGTGATTTAAAAACTATTTTATGAGATGGGTAATAAATTTAGGGTCGGTTTTATAATTTCAATATTATCCTTGTTTCATTTTATTCAATCCTCTTATACTAAGTTGATTTAAGTGAGATTCCATAATTTCTTCAACTCACTTATTCGGTTAAATGGTTATAACAAGAACATGCCTTAAAAAAATCATAGTTTGGTATACACTCCTTCTAGTGTGTTATAGAGTTTTAGTGAACACCCCCAATTATCTTAGGCAATTACCAATCGGGTATTGTTTATCCAAATAATCATAAATGTTCACCACCCCTCCCACACATACTAGCGATCGCCAAGTACTTCACCACTAAGACCTGATTTTATTCTATTGAATATAGACCAGAACATAATGGAGGGACAAAAATGATCATTTATCATTAAAATAATAAAAAAATAATATAAAATCAAATAAGATCTCATAATATAATAAATACTATTATTAGAATTTGAAAACAGCTTCACAGAAGAGAGAGCGAGTTTTTATTCAATCAAATGTAAGAACTCAAAGCATTAAAAATATAAAACCTTATCTCCCAAATCAACTAAAATTTTTATCCCACAATGTTAAGGGTAATTGATAATAATGTGTAAGATGAAATCATTACAAAAATAAGAGAAAAAAGTGAAAAGAAAGAACATAGTTTTTCTCCTCCAGAATATGTCCTCCAGAATGGTAGCTTTGGTTCTCCCACCACCTCACTGAATCATGCAGAGGTATATTATTATAAGATCTTGGGAATGGAGTTATCCATATACACAAGAAATTTCAGTTCCTTTTAATATGTGTCAAAGAATTTATGGCCACCTAAATAGAACTCACTATTTATGGCCTCCAAACACTATTCCTCCAAACCTACTTTTACTGGTTCAATGGAGGCCTTAATGAATGGATTTATCCTTGATATGTTTCGAGAATATGACCCTATTAGTAATATGTAGAACCCATCTAGAACCACTTCATTTTAAGGTCGGTGGTCCATGATATGCCTCTTTGAATGAGGTATGGTCCATTCTACCGACCAAAAAAACTTTTAACATTTAGAGAAATGTTTGGGCATGAGGACTTTCGAATAGGATATTCTCACTTAAGAATAATTTGCATACCAAAAACATATAAAACCTAAAAAAAGTAATCACTCAATTTTGTTCATAATAGTAAAATTTATGCCTGAAAAATAGAAGGTCCAAAAAATTTTCAATTTTCAGATTTAACCAATTTTTACATTTAAGCTCAAAACTCACCAAAAATCATAAAACGATGTAAATAAACTCAAATTAATTAATTTTAAGGTATTAAATAATTTAAAAACATATTAATTATTATTAAAATATTATCTCTGTCAATTCCCCCACCCTTTTCGCTTGGACCCTGGGACAAGTAAAACTCAAAATCAAATCATAGAAAATTTAAAACATATATCCATGAGATCCACTAATTTAACACCAAGAAACAAAAGATATAATGCCTCATAAAAAAATTATTTCACGTTATTCTTTTCAGATCATTCAATATATTTCATCTTCATTTCTCCTCCCATGCACATAAATCACATACCTCACTTGCATTTTCTCTCATCATAGAAATTTATGTTTTTCAACAATGTCTTTATCATCCAATACTCATGAAAGGGCCACCATAGGTTTGATAAATTCCTAAATCTCCACCCGATATGAATCAAGGACATATATTTATCATTAGGACTTTTCAGCACTGTTCTGGGGATTTCGGTTGGTAGCATTTTGATGTGAAAAAGTCTGAGGAAAAATAAGGAGTGCCTGGCTCTTCTTGAAGCAAAATTTCATTATTCTAATTTTTACTCAAGTATGATATCCTCCTCACTCCCCTTAGTAGTAAATTATCTCTTTTATCATAAAAAATATATGAAATTTCACACCATTAATAATTTCATCGGCAACTGTTTCAATCATATCAGGCATGATTTTTCTTGAAATCTCAAGATAGACACAACTTTTTTTTCATTAGAAGCTCCAAAAAGGCATAACTTCTCATACATGAAAGCTCCAGAAAAGGCAAAAATTTAGACAGAATGATTTCTTATCAATAATAACTTCTATTCAAAATTTTATTTTCCACCCAATGTATCTCCAAATGAGGTAGCACAACACAAGTGAACCACCCCCCACACTTAAGTTCAACTAGATTATGCTCTTTCACTTCAAGAGAAGGTTGGATAGGAAATATTGGCTTGTAATGTGTCTAACCTAAAAATATGTTCATGGAATATATGGGCTAAAAGTATTAAATGTATAAGGTGGACCATTATAAAATGGATTTGTATAAAATATGGGTTTTAATACCAAAGAAATGCCTCAGTTATTTAAATAACATGTACCTGAAACCCTTAAGTTTTGATCGGAATAAATAAAATTCGGGTTAAATAAAGAATGGTATGGTTATCTCAAGAAGTGTGTTGAATGAAAAGAATACGAAAATTAGGTTAAAAATCCTCATAGAAAAGTGATTTCAAATATAAAGACAGTGAGATGTGGCATGCGATTTAAATTTCAGATTACTTTTCATGAAATTCCTAAAGAATTTAACTTTAAACAAAGTCATTTTTAGCATTCATTTAAGCTCAATTTCATGGAATAATTTTTTTCCCCTCATGGACATGGGTTTCAAAAATGGTTATGAGAATCATTTCAGCTCAAAATTTCTCAGAAACACATTTTTTTAAAACACACAAATTTAATTTTTTTCTCAAAAAAAGAGAAACAAACAATTGAAATTACTAAACTACAATGGTTCCCTCCCCCAAAATTAAATGGTGCAGTGTCCTCAATGCATTCAATTAGATTTAACATGTAATTATATTTTAAATTTAATCCTAGAAATCAAGAAAGTTGTAAAGAGGGGTACGACCTGATGGATTTATTGATAAATGCATTTGAGGAGTGTGATCTCCTCAATTGGATCTGATAGTATGGTCCCAATGAATTTCTTCAGCCGATATCCATTAACAGTGAATGGATTCTACTCTCCATCCTTAAAAATCTTCACAAAACTGAAATGATATACACGAGTAACTATAAATGGACCTTCCCATCTAGAACGAAGATTACCTGACACCAGCTTGAGTCTTGAGTTGAATAATAGAACTGTATCTCCAGGATGGAAGTCCTTCGGTTTGATCAGCTTGTCATGAGCCACTCTTTTTATCTCTTTATAGATCCTAGAATTTTCAAAATATTCCATTCTAATTTATTCTAACCCTTTTAACTGCAATCTTCTCTCCTTCCCAAAAATTTCAAGATCCCAATCTATCTTCCTCACAGCCCAGTATGCCTTATGTTCTAATTCCACTGGTTGGTAAAAACATTTCCCGTAAATCAACCTATATGGACTCATTCAAATCATGGGGTTTTAGGCTATTCTATAATCCTATAATGTGTATTTTAACCTTTGTCTCCAATCCTTCCTATTTGGATTAACAGTCTTTTCTAAAATTCCTTTGATTTCCCTATTAGACACTTCAGCTTGACCATTAGTCTGTGGATGATAGGGAGTTGATGTTTTTTGTTGCACCCCATATTTATTTAGCAATGCCTCCATGATCCTATTGAAAAAGTGAGTCCTTTGATCACTAATTATTGCTCCAGTAACTCCAAAACTACAAAATATGTATGCCCTTAAAAAATCACAAATAACTTTAGCATCATCAGTCCTGGTGGCTTTTGCTTCCACCCATTTGGAAACATAATCAACTGCAAGAATGATATAATAATTTCCAAATGACATTGGGAAAGGGCCTATAAAATATATTCCCCAGACTTCAAAAATTTCACAAAAATTATGTGGTTGTTGTGGAATTTCTTTTCTCTTTGAAATATTTTCAAAAAACTGATATTTTTCACACCTCTTAAAAAATTAATGAGTATCTTTAAAAAGGGTGGGCCAATAAATTCCAGATTTGAAAACCTACCTTGCTATCCTTTAAGATCCAAAGTGGCCTCCACAAGCTAATGTGTGAAAAAAATCAAAGAGAGAATTAATTTCACTTTCAGGAAAACATATTCTTATAACTTGGTCATTTTAAATCTTCTAAAAAATGGATCATCCTAGATGTAATATCTAGATTCAGATTTCATCTTTTCAATTTGGTAGGAATTTAAATGAGATGGGAGTTGAGATGTTACTAGATAATTTACCATATTGTCATACCATGGAACTTCACTGTTGATGATGTAGAGTTTTTCTCCAGGAAGCTCATTATTAAGTGGGTTCTGGTTTGGAATTTCTCCTTCAGTGTTGTGGGGTAGTCGACTTAGATGATCAGCCACCTGATTTTCAGTTCCCTTTTTATATTTAATTTCCAAATTGAACTCTTGTAAGAGTATCATCCATATCACTAGGCTTGGCTTTGAATCCACCTTTTTTATTAAATACGTGAGTGATGCATGATCAGAAAAAACAACAACTTTAGTGATAAGAAGATATGATCAAAATTTATCTTGTGTAAAGAAAACTACAAGGAACTCCTTCTCGGTAGTTGTGTAATTGATTTGTGTGTCATCCAAAGTCCCTGATGAATAAGATATGACTTGAATATATTTTTTTAATTATTTGTGATAGATCATATCCCACTACTTGGTTGGATGCATCGCAAAGAAACTCAAAAGGGTTCTCCTAGTTGGGTGGTTTCATTATTGGAGGTGTGATCAACCTTTGCGTCAATTCACTAAATGACTTTCTACATGAATAATCAATATTAAAGAGAGCTTCTTTTAGAATTAATCCTGATAGAGGGAGATAAATCTTACTAAAATCTTTTA
Source organism: Viscum album (assembly GCA_963277665.1). Lineage (NCBI taxonomy): Eukaryota > Viridiplantae > Streptophyta > Magnoliopsida > Santalales > Viscaceae > Viscum > Viscum album. The sequence continues at coordinate 671,161,288 of OY728167.1, forward strand.
TGAATCTTCTGTAAAATCCTAAATGTCCTAAAAAATATCTAACAAGTTTTAAACAAGTTGGATATGGCAAGGGTTTTATTATTTCAACTTTCAATTTATCAACCTCTATCTTTTTTTGTGAAATTATGCACCACAACACTATTCCCTGTTCAACCATGAAATGAGATTTTTCAAAATTTAAGACAAGAATATTTTGAAATCTTTTTTTCAAAACTTTTTGCAAATTTCCTAATCAATGATAAAATGAATTACCAAAAACTATGAAATCATCAAGAAATACCTCCAGGCAGTCCTCAATATGACCTGAGAAAATACTCAACATACACCGTTGAAATGTACCTGGGAAATCTGATAGCCCAAAAGGCATCCTTTTGTAGGCAAATGTAGCAAATGGACAGGTGAAGGTCCTCTTCTCTTGGTATTCTGGTGCGATCAGTACCTCAAAGTATCCTGAGAATCCATTTAAAAAATAGTAATGAGTTTTTATAGCTAACATTTCTAGAATTTTATCGATGAACGGAATGGGGAAGTGGTCTTTTCAGGTAACTTTATTTGGATTCCTATAATCTATACACACTCTCAAGCAATTTTGTACCCTCATGGAAATCAATTCATTTCTTTCATTTTTGATAGTTGTTAGGCTGATTTTCTTTGGAACTACATGAATTTGGCTGACCCATTGAGAATCAGAGATTCTGAAAATGATGCCAGCTACTATAAATTTCTCAATATCTTTATTAAATACCTCTATGATTGTGGGATTGAGTCTTCTATGAGGTTTTCTAACTGTTCGGGAATCAATTTATAAAAATATTCTATGAGAGAAGACCTTGGGATTGATTCTTGATATATCACCTAAACTCCATCATACAACTTGGAAATTTATTTTTATTAGGTCAATTAGAGTTTCCACTTGTGAATGGGATAGGTTATTAGAAATTATTACTAGAAAATTCTCTTCTTATATTAGGTAATAATACTTCAAATCACTTGTAAATGACTTAACTTCCAAATATGGGGGTTGTTCAAGGGATGAAATTGAATTAAGGTATCCTATTACTAAGACTGGAATTTCCTGTATCATCTCATTTTCTTTTAATAAATCATAAAAAAATTAGATTTTACCTCATTATCTAACATGAGATTAGGATTTTCAGGTTCATGGGAATTGGAATTTTCAAATGAAAAATGTTATCATTATGATAAGAAGTCAAGAAGCATACCTGAATATTCAATTGGTTCTATACCTTCTTCATGGGAGATTTCATAAATTGAGTGATTACTGGAATGATGTTTTATTACATCAATAATGTTGAAGTGTACTATACTATCTCTAAGTTTCATTGTGAGTGTTACTTCGTGGACATTAATGATAGTCCTTTCTGTTTTTAGGAAGGGTCTCCAAGGATGATGGGAGAGTGGTCTGGTGCTCTATCTTCTTCCATGGTAAGGACATAAAAGTATGCTGGAAAGGTAAATCCACTTACTCTAATGAGTACATCTTCTACAACTCCATCTGGGAAAATAGTCGATCTGTTTTCTAATTGGACCACCACTCGAGTTGGTTTTAGTTCTCCGATCTATAAGGTTGAAAATACTAAGTGAGGCATAACATTTATTGAAGATCCAAGATCACATAGTGCATCAGTAAAATTTAAAGACTCAGTAGTGTGAGTAATAGAGAATGTCCCTGGATCTTGACATTTTTTGGCATCATTAGTGTGTTCAGTGCTGAGACACTTCTTCCTAAGCTGATTCTCTAATTTCCATCCAATCGAATTCTTTTTGTGCACAACTCCTTCAGAAAAATTTCATACATAGGGATTTGTTTGATTGCATCTAGTAGTGGGATATTAATATCAAATTTATGAAAAGTTTCTTGAGTTTCATTGTGAAGTCTCTATTCTTAAATTTTCTTCAATTTAACTAATGTATATGAGAATGATTCTTGGATATCATTTTTCTCCATTTGTTGTTTTTACAAAGGTGTTTCTAGCCTTTCCTTGCTAAAACTGCTTATTTATTCTTTTTGTTCTGGTCTCCTTCATTTGAATGGATGTGTTATGCTTTAGTAGGTTTCTTAGAATCATCATCCTCACTTTATTCAGGTTACATGATCTCTTTTCCACTTCGTGTTGTAATAAAACTCACGCTTTCCTTGGGATTTGGAACTATTTTTGGGAGTTTTCCTTGTTTTTTTGGTTTGAATATCTATAAGGATATCAAATTTATTATCTAAAATTTTCACTATCTTTTTTAAATCTTCAATCTCCATTTCTTGGTGGTTATTATGGGAACTTTTTGAAGGTTGTTCTTATAGTTTCTACTGGTATGGGTTTTTATAGGGTTTTTGGAATGGTGGAGGATTCTGGTATTGTTGCTGCAGGAATAGAGGTTGATTTTGGTATTGATTCTCAAAAGGAGGTCTATCTTGGTTATGTCTAAATCCATATCCTTGTTGGGGTTGACATGGTTGATTTGAATGGATTTGACTTTCTTGATAGGAAGCAGCACAACATTCAGTCCCCTGCACTTCTCAACATTAATCAATGTAATGATAACTAGAAGAGCACAAACCACATACCTGATTTAGGCCTTGTTATTCCTTCACTTTGTTCACATAAATTTGTCTCATCACACTAGTCATTTCGTTAAGTTTTGTTTCAAGTAAGGGTGAGAATGAATCAGAAGTTATTACCTCATGGATTCCTCTAGTTCTCGTGCCACTAGTTTCGAATTGCGGCGAGTTTTGCATAATATTCTCAATCAGGCCTTTGGTATCTGCTAGAGACATGTTGATCAAGGTTCTTCCAGATGATGCGTCTAATAAATTGAGATCATTTTCAAGAAATAATTGGTATAAGAACACAAGGAATTAGTTCTCTTCCATTTCTTCATGTGGGTAGCGAGTACAGAGTTTCTTAAAATGTTTCCAGTATTTGTAGAGAGTCTCTCCAGTCGACTGATGTTTGACATAAATATCTTTTTTAATTATCATGATCCTAGATATAGGGAATCATATCTTCAAGAGTATTCTTTTGATATATTCCTAATCGTTTATCTCCCCTGGTTAGAGATTGTACAACCATTCATTTGCTACTCCCTCAAGTGAGAAAGGGAATTCCCTCCACTTTACTTGTTGTTCTGCGACTCCTCGGGGTTTGAAGTTGGAGCAGACATAGGTAAACTCTTGGATGTGTCGATTTGGATCTTCACCTGCAAGAACATGAAATTTTGGTAGCACTTGAATCATATTAATGCGTAGTTAAGAATAATTTTCTATGGCAGGGATAGTGAGTTGGTAATTTTTATTAACAAATTGAGGTGCGTAGAGACCACGCAGAGTTTGGTTGGGATTATTCGCCATTATTGTAGGTTCAGAGTGATCACTAAAAGTATCAATTGAATCCATGAGTTGTATTTTTCAAAATCTCTTTGAATTTTTTTTCTAATTGGGTTATTGTACGATTAATTTCAGGATCAAATTCAATTAAAGGGTTATTTCAACTACAAGTCATTCAAGAATGTTTTTTTAGTTTTTGTGTTTTGAGGAACTTCTTCCGTGGAAACGATGCCAAGTTTGACGCACGCTTGCCATGGGAATGGGAAAAAATTATTTTAATTACCTAAATATAGTCTAGTGATTATTCTTAGGTAGTATCCCAATGAGGAGTGAACACAATTTTTTTTCACTTTTTAATTAGAGAAAAAGTTAGGTGATTTTTGAAATTGTTTGGTTTTGAAATCAAAGAGAGAAACAGAAAAAAAGGCGAAGTTAGGGAAGATATTAAAGAAAAATATGGAATGGAAGTGATTTAAATACTATTTTATGAGATGGTTGATCAATTCGGGTCGGTTTTATAATTGCAATACTATCCTTGTTCCATTTTATTCAATCATCTTCTGCTTAGTTGATTTAAGTGAGATTACAGAATTGCTTCAACTCACTTCTTTGGTTAAATGGTTATGATAACAATAGACCTTAAAAAAATTCTAGTTTGATCTACACTCTTTCCGGTGTTTGATATAGTTATAGTGAATACCCCCAATTATCTTAATCAATTCCCAATCGGGTATTATTTATCCAAATAATCATGAATGTTCACCACCCCTCCCACATGTACTAGCGATCGCCAAGTACTTCACCACTAAGCCCTACTATTATTCTATAGAATATAGACCAGGAACTAATGGAGGGAAAAAATGATCATTTATGAAAGAAATAATAACAACAGAATATAAAATCGAATACGACTGCATAAGATAATAAATATTGTTATTAGAATTTGAAATCAACTTTGCAGAAAAGAGAGAGTTTTTATTCAATCAAATGTAAGAACTCAAAGCATTACAAATATAAAACCTTCCCTCCCCCAATCACCTAATATTTTTAACCCACCATGGTAAGGGAAATCGAGAATAATGAGGAAGATGAAGGCATTATAAAAATAAGAAGAAGAAAAAATTGAAAAGAAAGAACAGAGTGTTTCTCCTACAGAATCTGTCTTCAAGAATGATAGCTTCGGTTCTCCCACCACCTCACCGAATCATGCCTAGTTACTTTCTTATAAAATGTTGGTAATGGAGCTGTCCATATATAAACAAAATTTCAGAGCCTTTTAAGCCGTGTAAAAGATATTATGGATGCCTAAATGGAACAAACTTTTTTTGTCCTCCAAACACTATTCCATCAATCCTACTTTTACTGGTGTAATGGAGGCCTTAATGAATGGATTTATCCATGATATTTGGTGATCATATGACCCTATTAGTAATTTATCTAAAATAGATGGAACCACTTCATTTGAAGTTTGGTGGTCCAAGATATGCCTCTTTGAATGAGGTATGGTCCATTCCGTCGACCATAAAAACTTTTCACATTTAGAGAAATTTTTGGGCATGTAGAATTTCTTATTGGGTCTTGTCACAGAAGAAGAATTTGTATCACAAACACATATACAATATAAGAAAAAGGAATCAATCAATTTGGTTCATAATAGTAGAAGTTATTCCTGAAAAATAAAAGTTCCTGAAAACTGTCAATTTCTTGATTTAACCAATTTTTAAATTTAAGCTCAAAACTAACCAAAAATCATAAAATGACGTTAATAACTCAAATTAATTAATTTTAAGGGATTAAATCATTTTAAAAAATATTAATTATTATGAAAATATTATCTCTGTCAAAATTCAAAACACAGTTACCGAGCTCTAATTCAAAATTACAAGGATGCAATTTCCAAAAGGGTGGATAATGTTACATTCTGCGTTTTTAGAAAAGAAATACTATGTTCGATAATGTACATGATACGCCACATCGAGCTTATAATAACAAATAAATATTATTATTTAAATGTTACAACTATAACATAGCAATTATAATGGTGGGAATGAACTGTATTAACTAAATTTTGAAAATACGGTTTAAAAATGTATAATAATTAATTATTTGGTGACCAATTAATTATAAATAAAAGGTGACGTTTTTTCTGAAGATATAATGTTTTTGTGATATAATTTTTAAATTAGTTTCTTTGAAGATATAATGTTTTTGTGATATTTTTAAAAAATTCAAGTATTGAATACTGTCAAAATTGAAATTAATGATATTTTTAAAATAAATAATATTTTATTAAATGATATAAAATTTCAAAAAATAGATGATTTATAAAAATTATAGTTATAATGATTAAAGTTTCATCAATGTCTCATTTATTGTAATTTTGTAATTTTATAGTAATTATATTATCCCTCAAAGTGTAAATGACAAGATATCACAATAAGAGTTAAAATCATAAAATAAGGGTTAAAACAAAAAGATAAGGATTAAAAAAATAGTAAAATATTTTATAATTTTAATTGGATGAATTTATTTCGACCCATAATAATCCATGATTTTAAATAACTCAATTTGGATTCATTTAAAATTTAATATTAATTTATATTAATTAAATTTTTTTAAAAATTCCAAGAGTGTGCCTCCCTTCTCTTATAAAATATCCCCTCTTCTTATCTTTTATTTACACCTAAAAACCTATTTTATTTGGAAAAAGTATACCCAAATAAATTCCTATAATCCAGTACCACATTCTAGATCTATTAGTTTTGTCAGAACACCTCCCTTAGTGGTCTTAAGGTGGTAAGAATAGTTGATCATCTGAAGAAGATGTATTGTTTTAGTCAATTATTTTTGTTTTATTTATTATCCAAATTACTTAAAATATTATTGAACCAAGATAAAATAACAACTATTGTATCATAAATATACATAGATTTTATTATTCTAATATAATCTCCAAAATCCATCTCCACTTCCATAAAATTAGAAAATAATTAATCATTCGTGCGTACGACATAATAGCACATTTCAAACCGATATAATTTGTTTTCCATCACCATATTTCAAGAATGGTTATAATGATAGAATTAATATATATATTATATTAATGAAATATTTATCATTATGGAATAATAATATATATTTTACATTCTTACTTTTTCATGCACATAAAAATGATAACATCGTTCATGTGTATATGTGAACTATCACTTCCATGAAGTGATGCGATTCGTTTTTCATCAGAACATCACACATATGATATATATATAAGTATATTCAAATTATTAATATAACATTAATCTTATTATTATCATTAAATAAATATAAAATAACACTTACCTTTTTTATTTAATGATCATTGAAAAATGAAAACGTTACTCATGCGTACATACGACTTCCTATCTCCATGATTATAAAGTTGTTCATTTTTTATAACCACACTTAATGGTTTAATTTAAAAGTATAATTGATGTATAAAAATGAAAATAAGGTCCTGAATATTTTTCTAGATATGATTTACTAATGAAAAATTTGACAATTAGCATCATACCAAAGTAATTTGGGACCCATGTACTGAATATCATCAAAACGTCCAATGTGAACTTAAAAAATTAATTAATTATTATAACATGATAATAAGTGATATAAATGGAATAATAAACTTTAATAAGGTTATAAATCAAGTAAATAATTAAAAAAAGTTAATTATTGAGGAAATTAAATGACATATGTGACGAATCAGACTCAAGGTAAGGGATTTCATCATAATCTCCTTTCATTAAGGCATAATTTGATTTTATAAACCCAAATTATTCTATGATGTGTATATAAAATCCCTTTTAAAAATAATATCATAAATTTATTTATTATTATTATTTTATTTAATGTTTTGTTAAATTTAATTTCTTCATAGGGTTTATGAATCAAATATTTCATAGTGGTATGAGACACTTTGATTTAAAAATCTATTTTTTAAATGTTAAAGATTTAATTTTAAAATATTTTCATCCATTTCAATATTATTGATATTATTTAATATTTTAATATAAATAGTTTAAAAATTAAATTTTATGTCTATTTTTGTAATGTCTCAGACCCTCCAGGTCCATTACTTTGCCAATTCTGGTGTTTGGGGCACCCTGGACCCCATCAGTAAGTCCGGAGGGTGGCAGTGTCAGTGGAAGGATGTCACCACGGTGTCACCGATTGGCGCCACACCCGATCAGTTCCGTGGGGGGGGGGGGGGTGTTGTTGAGATTTTCTTTCCCCAGTTTCCCGTAATACCACTTTAACGTATTTTAACCTTTTTAAAGTGTTTCAATGCCATTTTTAGCCTCATAAACAATGTTTTAAATACCCTAAGAGTGGGGAGACCCTCAATGGACCAATTTTCCTTTTCTTAAATGAAATCATTTAATGCATATCTGTTATGTCCACCTCTCGGATGAGAATAATTAAATAACAATTTATTCTATCGTTTGTAACTGCCTAACTGAGTGGTGAAACCACGATATGAATTTAAATCTATTCAAGATTTCATATCCCATAACTCCAGGATCTCTCCTTTTTATCGCATGGCAATTATTTATTTATTCTCCTTGGATGGTATCTTTTTATTTACTTGGTGCATTTGGAGTCCCCCTTCCCAAGGATAGTGGTGCGCCTATTCTAGAGCCTTTCCTGCTCACTCTTGGAGTCCCCATAGTTCCTCCCTGCAAGTCGTACATCTCCAGTTGTTGGTGCGAGGAGAAATACATTGATCATTGATTATCTAGGTACGGTTTTTTTCCTTCGTCTCTATTATCGTGTATCATGCGGTGTGGGTATGATATTGTTTCATTTAGGGATGGATGAAACCAAACCTTAACAAAGAAAATAAATGGTTCTTAAAGAATGAAGGGGTGTTTTTGATGATGTTGATGTACTCTTTTACCCTTGCTTATATTTTTTGATTTTCATGGGCTTATGTCCATTGAAAATCGCGTCCATTGGTGGTATTTTCTTGCGCACTAATAATCCTATATTTTCTAGATAATTCTGCAATGATTAAATGGCTATAACATTGAGATTGGTTAATCACGTAAAATCAGTTGATTGAATGGATGTCTATTAAACATGAATCCTCATGTGATCACCCCGGTTAACCAAATAGAAAGAAGGAAATTAATGAATGTTGTGTTTGAATCTGAAAGATTCCTTGATCTGTCCTGGTGACATGTGTGGTTGTTTTGCTTGATGCTTGTAGGGTGACGTGTATGGGGATGGGATCCCCTGTTGTGGTGAAATTGTTGGTTTTTGGATCTGAGTCCATGTGGGGCCATATTTTGGGGCTTGGTTTGGTTCCAATACTTAGAGGTATCTCACAGATATATTTTTTTGTTGTGACTTTACAAGAGAACCGGGTGTGAATGCTTAAATTGCTACTTGGCTGTTTTCCCTTCCTTGTCTTGTGGCTAGGCCTGTTATTTTCTTGTTAGTGAAGAATTACTTTAAATGGAACCACTTAAGCGTGATAACAAGAATGGGTTGGATGGGGAGTTGTTTTCTAGGAATGAGTTGTGACTTGGTTGGGGCTGTTGTGCTTTTTAAGAATGAATAGTAACGAGGGTGTTTGTGTATGAGATGGTTTTGGAACCCCTAGGTTGGGTTGAGTACTTGTTTATATATATGTATAATTTAGTTCTTATGTTTCTTATTCGCGCCCCACCCAAGTTGAGAACTTTTTTCCGAGCACCCCCATTTAATTGGGGAGGGTGTTTTACCCAACACTCCTATGAGTGGCTAGTTATTAGCTCCTTTTCTTCTCCCTTTCCCATATAACCCAAGACTCTACGGGAAGGATGTGATGGTCTGAGGTCCATTTAGCCCAAGATTCTTTGCGCAGTGTATGTTATTGTGGTTGGCCTAGGTGTGTGCAGGAATGTTGTTTCCCAAGAGTCTTCGGGATGAGGCTCAGGTGTCTTCATGCATGGTGGTAGTTGTTATGGCGCAGGTGTCTGCGGGCGTGGTTGCATGTGGTTTTTGTGGCCCAGGTGTTTGTGGGAGGGGTATAGCAGTGGGACTACAGTGAGAATAGAGGGGGAGGTCTGATGTGTAGGATGTCTTCCATAACCAGTAGGAAAGTGGGGAGGGGTACCCAACATCTATGTGTTATTACTATTACTTTACTTGACTTATGTTATTTGGGGAGTGTTCCTTGCTGAGGTCTGGGTGGATAGTTTCCTTTATAGGTGTTTTGGTTATCTTCTTTTCTCATGGGGAATTAGAATGCCTCCCCACTTGTGCATGAGAGCTTTTGGTTTTTCCAACAGGGTATACCTATATACTCAACCTATGTATATAAAATAGGTTTCGGGATTCCAGGAGGATTTTAAGGACCGTGCTAGATCATATTATCTCGAATGCCAGGACAGTAAATGTTTCTTTTCTTTCTTTTTGTACTTCCCTTTGGAGTTTTTCTTGTACTTGTAGCACTTATTATTTGAATATGCATATAGAAATGGATTGTTTTGTCTTTACTTTTACTTCCAGTTTTGGTGTGTTTTGGGATTTATGATCTTATCTCCCGATCATACCAAATAAAAAAAGGTAATGCCTTCCATATTACATGTGATTATATACCCTTGGTGCTAGTCACCACTCCGGGGCCTATTGAAGGCATGTCTCAGGGTCATTATCTCTCCTTCAACTTGAGGAAGGAAGGGTCTGGAGATTTGTTGTCCCTTCCCTCATCTTGGTAATGGTGGGTCTTGAAAAAATGGCATCAAAGGCTGATGGTTGAGGGATAGGATGGAGTTCGGAGTTTGGCACAATGAGGATTGCATGGGATGGTAGGGGAACAGTGTTAGGAAATCTTGTCATGTGAAATAGGATAGAGGAGACTAGATAGAACTTGGGATTTTAGGGCCCCCCCATGATCTGATGCAAGGACTTTGGGACTACCGAACGACTAAGTGAGGATACACTGATTGCAGGGTAGAGACCCTAGGAAAGGTGCATGCATCTTAATGACATGTGTTCTTGTGTGTCAGGGGTATTTTGGGGATTTAAAAAAATAAAAATTATAAGCAATATTTAAAATCAATCTTCTACACTACTCGAGCTTAGGAATTCCTTGATTACTTTGCAGCTATGGCATCCGGATGATGACCACAGGTAGTGTGGGAAATCGAGGCCTAGAGGGATGATCTGGCTGATCAGCATAGGGATAATCAAGAGGAGGAGGATGACTAGTGGAAGAGGACAGTTCATACCTTTCAGTGAAGGACCCTTAGGAATTACGAGGGCAACGTCTCAGACATGGAGACGAAGAGATGGATCGAGGAGTTGGTGATAACTTTCAGCTTGATCTGGGCTTCGACAGAGTACTGGGTTCCTCTATCTATAATCTAGACGTGGGGAGCAGCACCTCAGTGGTGCACACTCTATCTTGGGAGAAGAGGGAGGATAAAGTTTCTTGGACTGGCTTCAAGAGGGAGTTCGGAGTGGAATTCCTCTCTTCCACAATGAAGGAAAAGAAGAGGCAGAAGATACTATCCCTTTATTATGGGAGCGTTTCAGTGAGGGAGTTGGGGATCAAGTTCAATTATCTCCTCCTCTTTTCTCCAGACCTCTTTCCAGATGAGGAGAATCAGGCGAGACGTTTAGAGGAGGCACTCTGACCTTCTCTTTAGTATGCTGTTACTCCCTTCACTCTTCCGATATACTTGGAGGTCCAGAAGGAGGCCAAAGTGGTGGAGAGGATGCACACGCTGGGAGGTGTTCCATGAGAGGGGAGCCAGTTGGGCTCATTAAAGGGGAAATAAATCAGCAGTAGGCCTCCAGCGTCAGGGCCTTATAGGTTTTGGACAGTGGGGAGCAGGTCCTAGTAGTTCCGGTTTCGATCTCCCGGTACTCACCCCTTCTTTGCGGGCCCAAGACTGAGATGATTCATCTACGACATTCATATTCACCTTCTGAAGTAGTTCCCGGACCGAGTGCAATATAGTGGGGGTGGACAGGTTCAGTTCCCACCTCAATAGTAGTAGTTTCCAGCTAAGCCCTTTCAGCAACAACAACAGGGACAATGAGATCCCACTCCTCTGAGAGCAGACATTGCAGGAGGAGGCCGACCTTAGTGTTCTCCTCCGGGACCTCAACCAGGGTGTGGTTGGGGAGGTGGCTAACAACCGAGGGGAAGAGGAGCTGGGCATGTCCAGTTTCACGCTGCAGAGGAAACAATTCTAACAGGGCTAGAAGTTGTTTGAGGTATGATCATCTTGTTTAGCACTCTTGCATGCACCTTTTTTTATTCAGGATCTTCACACTCCTTTTTTCACCAAGTCTTTCCCATGTTCTAGGTCTAGATATGGAGAGACTTCTCGTTTCCCTAGTTTTGATTATTCCAGTCGGAGGCCATACCAGCTTGTCTCATGTTTTTCAGGGATGTAGACTGTTGTTGGGACCACATCAATCCAGTGGGGACCTTCTTTTTCTACAGATACAGCCATATGATGTCATTATAGGCATCTACTGGCAGTTCTCTTTGTGTTCCATTATCTACTACTTCGGGAGAAGGGTTATGTTTTCAGATATGGGCAGCCAATGTGTAGATTTTGTCCTTGAGTGGGGTTTCCAGGAGGGCAGCCGGCGAGAAGATCCTCTCCTTTCATTTTTATCTAAGCTATTAGTGGAGTTGGCAGATATAGAAATGGTGGAAGTCCTAGGGATCATCATTGAGTTCATGAATGTCTTCCTTGAGGAGGTGGGACTCTACCCCATCGATGTAATGTTGGGTTCAGGATAGAGTTACAACCTAGTTCCCGTTCGATTTCAATCGATCCCTATTAGATGGTGCCTTCTGAGTTGTGGGAGATATGGATTCAGATTGATGATCTGATGAAGAAGGGTTTTGTTCAACCAAGCGCGTCACTATGGGGTGCCCCAGTCTTGTTCTTGAATAAGGAAGATGGTGGTCTTAGGCTGTGTATAGACTAACGGAGGCTGAACTAGGTAACAGTCAAGAACCGTTACCCCCTCCTGAGGATCGACGACCTTTTTTATCAGTTGAAGGGGGAAGGATGGTTCTCCATGATCGACCTACGATCAGGATATCACCAGTTGATGGTGAAGGAGGGAGACATCTCGAAGACTTCCTTCAGGTGAAGATATGGGCACTTTGAGTACGTGGTCATGCCGTTTGACATTATGAAAGAACCAGACATGTTCATGGGACTCATGAACTCTATCTTCTAGGAATATATGGACCGGTTTGTAGTTGAGTTTATTGATGATATCCTGATTTAATCAAGACTAGAGGTGGATTATGCTAAGCACGTGAGGAAGGTTTTTGAGGTCCTCTGACAGCACCAGCTCTATGGAAAGTTGTCCAAGTGCAAGTTCTGGACACGAGAGGTGCAATTTTTGGAACATGTTGTGTCTGGGAAGGGAATAACAATAGAACTATTGAAGGGGGAGGTGGATTTTTCTTGAAAATCACCCAAGAACATGGAAGAGGTTCATAGTTTCCTGGGTTTAGCAGGTTACTACCGGAGATTCGTGCCCAACTTCTCCCAAGTTTCAACACCTTTGAAATCCTTGACCAAGAAGGACTGAGGTTTTGTATAGAGTGAGCAGTGCCAGTAAGCCTTTAGTTATCTGAAGGGGAAGTTTTTTAGTACCCCAATGCCGAGGTTTTCAGAATAAGGGGTGATTTTTGAGGTGTTCTGTGATGCTTCAGTCTAAGTCTTGAGGTGTGTGCTGATGCAATAGTAGGGGTGATCTCTTATGGTTCTAGGCAGTTATGTCCCCACAAGTGTAACTATTCAACCCGCGATCTAGAAATTGTGGTGGTCGCATTCTCGCTAAAGTTGTGGCGACATTACCTCATTGGGGAATGCTTCATGGTCTTCACGTATCACAAAATCTTGAGGTATATCTTCTCTCAACGGGACATGAACTTACGACAGAAGAGGTGGATGGATTTTCTTCCAGAATACGAATTCAAAATTTCTTAAACCTCATGAAAGGGGAACGTGGTGGCCAATTCCTTGAGAAGTAAGTTGCCGAAGTATGTTTTTCGAGAATCTAAAGATGCTTGGAAGGTGATGGAGGAGTTGAATGCCCTACACCTGGATGCAAGGGTGGAGGATGGAAGAGGTTGTATGTTCCAGATGACAGTGTAGTCATCTCAGTTGCTGTAGGTGGAGGAGTCTCAGTGGGGGGACTTAGGGGTTGAAGTGATGTGAAATCATGTTATCCAAGGTGATACTCCAGGAGGATGGTCAGAAGACAGGAAAAATCAGATGCTATTTCATGGAATGTTGTTCGTACCCATGGGAATGCGCGAGAGAGGTCTTGGTGAGTACTAAAAATCACCCATGGCGGTACATCCAAGAGTTTCCAAGATATAATGGGGTTTGAGGGGTCAGTTTTGGTGGCCTGGGGTGAAGCAGGAAGTGGCAGAGTTTGTGGCGAAGTGCCTCGTGTGTTAGCAGGTGAAGTCTGAACACTGCGTCCCAGGAGGTCTGTTAAAACCTTTACATGTCCCCAAGTAGAAGTGGGATGACATATCAATGGATTTAATCACGGTACTACCTCGATTTCAAGGGGGTTATGATCCTATCTGGATAGTGGTAGACCAGCTTATGAAGTCAGTTCACTTCCTAGAAATCAAGGAGTTGAGAGTGGTGGATTCCCTAACACAAAGGTACATGGACGAGGTGGCGTGGTTTCATGGAGTTATGAGGTCCATAGTCTCCGATCGGGACACCTGGTTTACCTCATGAGTCTGGAGAGGATTGAAACATGCTTTTTGAACCCATCTATGAATCAACACTAATTTCCATCCCCAGACTTATGGGAAGACACAACGCACCATCCAAACATTGGAGGATATGCTACGGAAATATGTTTTGGACTTTGGGGGATCGTGGTATGACACTTGCCTCTAGTAGAGTTTGCCTACAAAAATATCTATCACTCTAACATTGGAATGGATATGTTCTAATCCTTGTATGGGAGGTCATGTTGCTCGCTCGAGTGTTGGGCAGAGGTCAGGGAAGCAGGTGTTCTTGGACCGTAGGTAGTGCAAAGCACGACGAAGAAGGTTCAGCTTATACGGGAGAGGATGAAGGCGGCTCAGGACTGGCAGAATTTTTATATCGATCATAGGAGGAGACCCTTGGAGTTTGAGGTTAGGGACCACATGTTCTTGAAGGTATCCCCTCGGCATGGGAAATAGAGGTTCGGCAGGGTAAGTAATCTTTCTCCTAGGTTTTTCGAACCCTTCGAGGTGTTGCGGTGGGTCAGCGAAGTGGCTTATCAGCTGGCGCTACCACTGCTGCTACAGAGGGTGCATGATGTCTTCCATGTGTCTCAGCTCCGTCAGCATCTACGTGATGATTCACACGTACTCGACTGGGGGAAGATGGATATTAAGGACGACATGACTTTTATAGAGTGACCAGTGAGAATGTAAGATTGTGAGAAGAAGGTTCTTCGTGGACGAACCTTTCCCTTGGTTCGTGTGTTATGGAGGCATGGTGGGATGTAGGAGAGTACCTAGGAATGGGAGGCCTAGATGCATGCCTAGTACCCAATGATTTTTTGAGTTTTGTTCTATTTTGTTTCATACTTGTTTGTGATGTAGTTATTGACCTCATTCACTATAAAATGTGTTGTTTTCCTTATTCTCTGAATGTGTGTGAAGAGTCCTGACTGTGGGGAGGGGAGGACCTGATCCCTAATCAAGAAAAATTAAATTGGATGTGATTAAAGCCATGTGGGTGAGTCAGTGCCTCCCAAAGCGGATAATATCTTGACATGGAGGGAGGTAATCCCTAATCCACATGACTAGACGATATGACCTTTATATGTTTGTGTGGTTTCTTGAGGGAGAGGTGTTCCTAGATGTCTAGGGTGGTTTGGCCATGAGAGGTATCTTTCGAGGTGTTTTTTTGGACCCCTCTTTTTAAAATGAGTTTATTTTTGCTTCTCAAGGATGAGAATAGTTTGATAGGTATCTAATGTAATGGCTGAACCCTCCTAGTCCATTAATTTTCCAATTCTGTTGTTAGGGGAGCCCTGAACCCCATCAGTATGTCCATAGGGTGACAGTGTCCATGTAAGGATGTCACCGTGGTGTCACCCATCGGTGAAACTGATCGGTGTATCACCGATATTTGTGTCACTAGTTAGTGTGTCACCATTCGGTGGATCATAGATCAGTGCCATGAGGAGGGGGGGGGGGGGTTGTCGGGGTTTTGTTTCCCCAATTTCCCGTAATGCCACTTTTAAGTCTTTTAACCTTTTTAAAGTAGTTCAAGGCCATTTTTAGCCCCATAAACAATGTTTTAAATCCCCTAAGAGTGGGGTGACCCTCAACAAACCCATTTTCCTTTTTTTAAAAGAAATACTTTAACGCACATCTGTTATGGCCACCTCTCTGATGAGAATTATTAAAAAACAATTTATTCCATCGTGTGTAACTGCCCAACCGCATGCTGAAACCAAAATCCACCTTTAAATCCATTCAATATTTCATATCTTTTAACTATAGGATAATTCCTTTTTATCGCACAACAATTCTTTCCTTCTTCTTCTTGGATGTTATATTTTTCTTTACTTGGTGCGTTTGGCGTCCCCCTTCCCAAGGCTAGTGGTGCGCCTATGCTGGATCCTTTCCTACTAACTCTTGGAGTCCCCAAAGTTCCCCCTGAAAGTTTTACATCTCCAGTTGTTGGTGCGAGGTGAAAATATTTGATCTTTTATCATCAAGGTAGGGTTTTTCCTTCATCTCTCTTATGGTGTATCATGCGGGGTGGGTATGATAATGTTTCCTTCGGGGATGGATGAAACCAAACCTTAAGAAAGATAATAAATGGTTCTTAAAGAATGAAGGGGTGTGTTTGATGATGTTTATATACTCTTTTACACTTACTTGTATGTTGTTAATTGCATGTTCTTATGTCCACTAAAAATCACGACTTTTGGTGGTCTTTTCTTGCGCACTAACGAACCTCTGTTTTCTAGATAATTCTCCAATGATTAAATGGTTGTAACATTGAGATTGGTTAATAATGTAAACTTGTTTGATTAAATGGATGTATAGTAAACAAGAATCCTCTTGTGATCACCCCGATTAACCAAATGGAAAGAAGGAAATTAATGAATGGTGTGTTTGAATCTGAAAGATCCCTTGCTCTGTCTTGGTGACATGTGTGGTTGTTCTGCTCGATGCTTGTGGGGTGATGTGGATGGGGATCAGATCTATTGTTGTGGCCCAGTTTTTGGTTTGTGGATTTGAGGCTATGTGGGGCCATATGTTGTGGATTGGCTTGGTTCTAGTACTTTCAGGGATCTCACGGATCCCATTTGTTGTTGTGAATTTACAATAAAACTGGGCGTGAATGCTTAAATTGCTTCTTGGCTATTTTTCCTTGCCTGTTAGTTGCCCGATAATGATGAATTACTTTAAATAGTACCACTTGAGTGTGATAACAATAATGGGTTCAATGGGGATTTGTTTTCTGGGAATGGGTTGTGACTTGGTTATGGTTGTTGTACTTTTTAAGAATTAATAGTAATGAGGGTGTTTGTGTATGGGATGGTTTTGGAACCCCTAGGTTGGGATGAGTACTTTTTTATCTATATTTATAATTTAGTTCTTATGTTTCTTATTTGCACCCCACCCAAGTTGATCACTTTGTGCCGAACACCCCCATTTAATGGGGGAGGGTGTTTTTTCCAACACTCCTATGAGGGGCTGGTTATTAGCTCATTTTGTTATCCCTTTCCCAAGTATCCCAAGACTCTCTGGGCAGGTTGTGATGGTCTGAGGTCCATTTTAGCCCAATATTATTTGGGCAGTGTACGTTGTGGTGGTTGGCCTAGGTTTGTGCGGGTAGGTTGTTTCCAAAGTGTCTCTGGGATGCGGCCCATGTGTCTTCGGGCGTAGCGGTAGTTGTTCTAGCCCAGGTGTCTGCGGGTGTGGTTGTGTGTGGTTGTTGTGGCCTAGGTGTTTATGGGTGGGATGTGTGGTTGTGGTAGCCCAGGTGTGTGTGGGAAGGGTATGGAAGTTGGATTGTGGTGAGAATGGTGGGGGAGGTCTGTTGCGTAGAATGTCTTCAATAACTAGTGGTAAAGTGGTGCGGGGTACCCAACATTGATGTGTTATTACTATTAATTTAATTGAAATTCGTTATTTGGGGAGTGTTCCTTGGTGAGGTTTCTGTGGATAGTTTCCTTTCTAGGTATTTTGGTTATCTCCTTTTCTCACGGGGCATTATAATGCCTCCCCACTTGTGCCCAATAGCTTTTGGTTTTTCCAACTAGGTATACCTGTATACTCACCCTACGTATATAAAACTACTTTTAGGTTTCTAGGAGGATTTAGAGGACCATGCCAGACCCTATTATCTCAGACACCAGGACCATCGACGTTGATTTTCTTTCTTTTGGTACTTCCCTTTGGAGTTTTTCTTATACTTGTAGCACTTATTATTGGAACATGCATTTGGGAATGGATTGTTTTGGATTTACTTTTACTTCTAGTTTTGGTGTTGTTTGGGATTTACTATCTTATCTCCCGATCCTACTAATTAAAATGGGTAATTCCTTCCATATTTCGTGTGATTCTATACCATTGGTGCTCGTCGCCACTCTAGGGCCTAATGAAGGCAGGTCTCATGGGTCATTATCTCTCCTTCAACTTGATGAAGGAAAGGTCTGGAGATCTTTTGTCTCTTCTCTCATCTTGGTGAAGGCGGGTCGTGACAATTTTGAATTTCATTAAAAGGTTTTCAAAAGGAAACTTTTTACATATTTTATACAGAATTTTTTCACAAAACAAAATAATGAATTTTATATTCTTAACGTAAACAGTGATAATAAATTTTACACCACTCTGGTTATTATTTAATTTATAGTTTCCTTTGTAATATTACATGTCTTGTTAAATTTAAAAAACCTCTTTCCATTTTTATTAGGTATTTTGGTAATAAAAATGGTTTGACAAAATAAAGGCATATTTTGTGTTAAAAATGGGATTTTTAAAGAAAATTGTATCTTAATATCTGAATTTCATTTTCATAAGAGTTTAAAATAGTTTTTAATATAATGAAATGTTTTATTCATGTTGTGATTCTTGGAAATTATAAGTGATGGGTGTGCCTTGATAGTGATCTAATTCATTGGGTACTCCACATATGGAAGTCCAACATATGGTTATTCCATTTGTAAGGGTTCTATAAGTGTTCAATGTGAAGATGTCCCAAGATACCTACATGAATTTTATATATTTTCAAATGAGTTTCTATGGGAATATTTTTTTAAAAAAGGTAAAGTAAATGATATTTATAAAGTAATGATATTTACCTTTATGGGTAAAACGTCATGTTTTCAAGGAATGTTTTTTTCAAGGGTTTTCATGTTTTCACTATACTAATGATTTACTTTATTGATGTCCCTAACTGATCTTTATGTGATCATCCTATGTTTTTTTTCACAAAGTGATAATATTTTTATGGATAAAGAGGATTTCATGATGAAAGTATTGATGATGTGTCATGAAAAAGAAAAAAAAACTCTAGATGGGATTCCATTGTTGAAAGAATGAATAATACTAAGTATAAGTGTCCACTTTTATTGTATGAATTTACTATGTAAGTGTTTCTTGTAATTCTATAAAACTATAGACCTAAACTATCTTGGGGAAAGGAATGTTATTTCTATTTTTAAAATAACTGGAATTAGTTATGTTTATGTTCAGGTCCTTATTGTCAGAATCAGAGTAGAGTTTAGAAACCTTTGGAGATTAAGATGTTTTATTTAGAGTTCGGTATATCATCATGGGTTTATAATTTTAAGGTTGATCATAAGTTTAACTTCTTAGAAACCATTTTTAGGATTTAAGTTATTAAATTTTAAGGTGACTAATGATACTTTTAGAGACATTCATTTTTGAGGTAATTATGGGTTATTACATTTTGGTATGAAAAATTAAAGGTATAAGATAACCGTTGAGGTTAAAACATGTTAGCATTATCTTTTACGATTTTATAATATTTTAGGAAAACTATATGAATTATATAGTTTTAGAAAAAGGAAAACCCATATGATTAGTGAAAACCCATCGCAACCGGGAAGGCTGTGGGAATTGAACCCACAACCGAAGGGTGACATGGGTAAATCTCCTACCACTCGACTACTTGATGTCCTAATTAGTATTACTATTTATTTTTAGTTAAATGATTTTATGGATGAAGAATAAGTTTATATTTACAATATATATTTTATCAAATAGAATACCATGGTATTGGAAAATAATATGGTGATTAAGTGATTAATGTTATTTCATAAGACATTCACTATTTTGGGAACTTTATCTATTTAAGGTAAATAGAATACCATGAGATTATAATTAAGGAGTAAAGGTTCAATTATATATAGAAATCCAACATATTTTTATTATGAATTATGGAAATTTGGGTTATTTATGGAAATAATTAGCATATCATGGATATTATGTTATTTAGGAAATTACATTTTTGGTATGAGACATTAAGAGTGATTTATTTTATTTTGATATAATTCTTAAAATTTATCTTGGAAGATCATGTGATAAAATACTTATGATTATTGGGCTTAAATATTAGTTATAACATTTTTAAGGAATTTTAAGGACAATTATTTTATGAATGGTCTATGCTGAACTTTGTGTATTAATTTTGAAATTTGGAGATTAAAGTAGTTTTTTATCATATATTATTTATTCTTTTTGGGGAATTATCTTATATTAAATTAACCATTTTCATTTTTCTTAATGTTAAAAGACACGAGGAATATATAGTTATAATTTTTTGGATTTTATGATCTATAAAATATGACTCTAATGCTTCTTTAATGAAAAAAATATATCATCTTGAATACTCATCATTTGGAGAAAAATATGAGTTTTGGGGGCAAATTGTTTGAAGGATGAAAATCTACTTGTCAAGTAAGTACATTTCCTTATGTTGTTAGTCTAGGTAGTAAAAGAATTATTCACCTCTATGAAAATAATCATAAATTTTGTTTATCCATTTACTTTGCTTACTAATAAATAAATGAACCTCTAACCCATTATAGATTTATGGTTTTGTGATTATTAACTTTATCGTCCATGCGTATTGCGAACTACCACCTTGTGAACCGATATAATTCATTTTCCTTAATTGTCTCTAAATACAAGTTATAATGAAATAATTCATTTATATATATATATATATATTATATTAATGATATATTTATCATTATTAAAGAATAATATGTCATTTATGTTTATAATTTTCCATATACATAAAAATGATAACGTCATTCATGCGTACGTGTGAACTATCACCTCCACAAAGCGATGCGATTCATTTTTCATCACCACATCACACGAATGATATATATAAGTATATTTAAATTATTAATATGTTATTAATGTTATTATGATAATTTTGTTAAGATAAAATAATACTTACCTCATTTCTGTAATGATTATTGAAAAATGAAAACGTTACTCATGTGTACGTACGACCTACCATCTCCATGATTATAACGTAGTTCATTTTTCATGACCATAAATAACTGTTTAATTTAAAAGTATAATTGATGTATTAAAATGATAATCATTTCATGAATATTATTCTATAGATTATTGAATAATTACTACTTTCACTATTGACATCATACCAAATTCATTTTGGACCCATGTACTGAATACCATTAAAACATCCAATGTGGACTTAGATAATTAATTAATTATAATAACATGGTAATAAGTGATATAAAAGGTATGATATAATTGAATAATATTATAATTAAAGTAAACAATTAAAATGATTTTATTATTCAGGAAAGTAAAGGACATACGTGATCAATCAGACTCAAGGTAAAGGATTTCATCTCAATATTATATTATTAAGGCATAATTTGATGTTATACACCCACCTTCTTTTATGAGGTGTATATACAGTACCTTCTACATATCATACCATTAATTTATTTATTATCATGTTATATAATTATTTTTTAATTTTTATTCCTTCATAGGGCTTATGAATCAAATATTTCAAAGTGGTATGAGACACTTTGATTTAACAATATCTTTTTTAATGTTAAAATATTTAATTTAAAAATATTTTCCTCCCCATAAATATTATTGATATTATTTTTTATTTTAGTATGAAAGGATTATAAAGGAAACATTATGAATATTTTTAATTTCATTAAAAGATTTTCAAAATTAATCTTTTTACGTTTTTTAGAGGGAATGTTTTGACGAAATGAAAAAAGGAATGTTCTATTCTTAATGTACACGATGAAAATGAATTTTCCAACACGATGGATATTATTTAATTTATAGATTCATTTTTATGATTAATTTTCTCCTTAAATTAAAAACCTTTTTCCCTTTCTATCAGGTATTTTGGAATTGAATATGGTTTCTCAAAAGAAAGGCGTATTTTGTGTTGAAAACAAGATTTTGAAATAAAATGATGTTTTAATATCTGAATGTGTCTTTCATATAAGTTTAAAAGAGTTTTTAAAATAATGAAATATTATATTAATGTTTTAGTAGTTGGATATTATAAATGATGGGTGTGCCCAGATATTTTTCCAATATATTGGGTACTCCAACGATGGAAGTCGGCCGTATGGTAATTCCATTTGTAAGGTTTCTATAAGGTCTCTATGCGTTGATGTCCGAAGGTACCAACATGAATTTTATACAATTTATAATTGGTTTTTATAGGAATAATTTTTTTTAAATGAAAAAATAAATTATCGTTCCTAATTAATGACATTTACCTTTATGTATAAAATGTTATGTTTTTAAGGTAAGTGTTTTTAAGGGTTTTCATATTTTCACTAGACTAATGATTTACTTTCTTTATGTCCCTTACTTATATTTATATTCTCATCCAAAGTTTTAAAATATTTTTCATAGGGAATTATGATTGGTAAGGATAAAGTTGATTTCATGGTGAATGTATTGAAGATGTGTCATGAAAAAGAAAACATCATTTATTTTAAAAGGGTTTCCTTTGGTGAAAAAATGTATATTGAGTGTAAGTGTCAACTTTTAATGTATGGTGCTACTATTTAATATTTCTTCCTAATTATCTAAAAACCCTAGAACAAAAATATATTTGGGAAAATAAAGTTATTTCTAGTTTTAAATTAACTATAATAATTTATGTTTATGTTTGGGTACTTATAGTCATTAAGAGTGTCATATCTATTAGTGGGGAAAACATTGGGTCTTGAATTATATTATGTGACCCAAAAAAAATTCCCCTATATTTATTTGATTTAGTTTCTTATTTCACCCTTTTTAATTGCATATAGTAGTTTAGAAATATTTTATTCATCATAAAATATATTGAATATAATAAATTTTTTAATTTCAACACCCATTTATTATCGTGTGAATTTATAAGATTTAATGAACATTTTAAAAAACAATATATTAACAAATTACACTAATTTAATAATAACATCATCAATGGGAACATGTATATAATATATCATCTCCTTGGATACTTGAATTCTATCTCAAATATTATCTGATGGTAATGGTGTATTTTGAAGGGTTTTGACTTGAATGTCGTAAACCAAACCTCTTGAAATGATGCAATTTATGTGTGTTGATAGATATAATTAAAATTTATTTTCAACCCAAAATATTTTAAATCCAGTAAATAATAAATATATTTTTTCTTTAAACATATTATAAATTATTGGTGAAAAATAATTACCGAAATTTGGTTAGGAATTTTAGGGGAAACCAACTATAAAAATTTTGGTCCATGACTATGTGTATTCACTAGAACTAATTATTCCTCTATCCCCGTGTCAATTATGTGTACCATTTTTATGATTCTCTATTTGGTCATTCATTGTGGATTTAAAAATTTTCCAATGATAATATCACACATATAATTTTTGATATGCCTAAAATATAAAAAAAAATTTACATAAAAATTCTTCCAACAGGGATGTTCAAATAAATTTTTTCATTTTTTTCTAATGGAGAATGAAAAAAACATTCTTTTGACTTCCCATAAAATGTTACTGTCAATGAATTATTTTTATTTTTTTGAGTTAAAAATTCATATTTCAAATAGAAATTATTTTAAATTAATGTTTCAACCTAATTAGTATATAGCTTATTTGTATATAGGTCACCCTAACCTTCCTTTAATGTTGTAGTCTAATAAATTTCCATAAATAGGAAATCATTAATCATATCAAACAACATGGATCTCAATGTAAAATATTATTATTTTGGATAATCAAGAAACATAACACCCATAACCCATATCAATTTTAGATTGTTCATTTTTAGAGCCAAATAAATCTCAATATCATTACCAAGTCATTTCAGTTGTTCCTCACAAATGGATCAATATTCAGAATTGAACACGTGAAAAGAGACTAGATATTCAAAGAAGAACTTGATATAAGCGTATCTGAGAGATAACGCCTCACCAAACTCCCTATCACCCAAAAAATATTAATAAAAAGAAATATAAAAATAATAGGAAAAAAATTAAAGAGACAAATACACACATTATAAAAACAAAAAAAATTAACATAGTTTAGAATATACCCTATATTCAATGATAAGCACTATAATTTACTAATAGAGGAGAGAAAGAAACTATTAAGTTATAAGTGATATCACTAATCACTAATCAAAAAATTAACTTCATGTTATAAGTTATGAAAATACAATTAGGTAACACATATTTATAAGAAAAACTTAGTTCATCTTGTCAATAACCATTTAACACATGGACTGAATATTTAAATAATATTCCTTAATCACCAAACAATTTTTCTCCAAATAACACTGATATAGTTTCAAATATTGTGGAAAATGTAACTCATCTACTCACATGTATCCATAAATTGATCAAATCTTCCCACATTACCTAATAATTCCTATAATTAATCACCCAATTATAATTAATAAACCTATAAATACCCCACTGAACAATGATCTATTAGACCAATGATCCTTCTATGAATATGGTTTCAAACCATATCAATATTTTTCTTGAAGAATATTTCATGTATTTACATCCTTTTAGCATATATAACCCATCTCCTTAATATTTTTATTTCTAATGATTCCATATTTCATCATTTATGTTCCAATGAAGAACAAAAATACCAATGAATTTCATAGAATATAACCTTTTTAACATGTCTTCAAGACTTTTACTACACTAATCATCCATATTTCTAAATAATCTAGATGATGCGATACATAGATTGAAAATGGTTCATCCAGGAATAAAACACTATATTCTTTGAAAGACTAATTTTACTTTGACTGTCATATATTAACATTATCTCACCTACTTATGTTTGTATTCTTACAATAAACCCTTCAACTAAATCATCTCATACTTAACCTATGTTACATTATCACAATCTAATTATATGGTCAATAGTGAAACTACTAATTGTAGTTAGGATAACCATCTAACCATCATTAATTTGTAAGTGAACACAAATCCTATAGTATTCCTAATACTTTCCACATATCCCCAAAATTATTCATACACATATCTCTATAATAGTTCATCTATTCTGAAATATAAATATAGTCCCATTATCTATTGAGATACCAGAGTAGCCACTTCACAACATCCCAATGATCCTTTATTAAATAAACATGAACCTATTGAAAACTCCAACTGTATGATAAATGGTAGGTTTTTTAGAAACTATACCATATATTATTCTTTAGATCACCATTTCATATAGAACCCCTTCTATTTACTTGTCCTCATCATCTATACTAGGTGAATTTTCTTTGGATAACTTGAAGGGATTGACTAATGGGGTTGAAATAGTATTTTATTCAAATATTTAGAACCTTTTTAAAACCTTATCAATGTTTTTAGACTAAGATAACAATAATATTATCTTATTCTAGTCTCTATATATCCTCATCACTAAAAATACTTTTTATCTCTCCATGATTATTAATAATGAACTTTCCATCCATATACTTTTTTATCTCTACTATATGGTTCATCTTGAAATTTTATAAGTGTATATTGTACACTTATAAGATAATAATAATAGAATCTACGTAACCAAACTCATTAAAGTAACCCCAATGATTTGTATTAAACTTAATGAAATATTTTTAATTTCTTAAAATCCTTAAACTTATTAATTTATTATCAAGATACTTGTTTAATCATAAAAAAAATATTTGATCCTATAAAATAGATATCATTTTCCAAATTCATGAAATCCTATTGGTTTCCCCATGTAAATTTATTAATGAAAATATCTATGAAGGAATCCAGTCTTTACATATAAATGCTCAAGATATAGATATTATAATGCAACCATTATGAGTACCATTTGAATAGTTGTATGCTTAACCATCAATTAAAATGTTTCATTGAAATAAAATAATTCCTTTGGTTCATATTATTTCATAATTAACCATGCATTATATTATAGTACACTATCATATTTATCCTTTATTTGGTAAGCCCACATGTTCTAAAGTTCCCACTTCCCAAAAGAAAGAATTGAAACCTTATATGTATCATTTACATGAAATGAATTCATTTATTAATTTATTACTAAATCACAATATTTTGATTCACTCAAACACATTTCATATTAAAATATATTGATTTCTCCATCATCCAATAGAATAAATAATTAAAGTTTGATTCAAAACTCTACACAGACTATTTGACCATAATAGACCTCCTCAACTAACCATGAGGATCAACTAATCCTTTAGGAAAACTTATCCATGCTTAAAATGTCAGAAAACATTTTAGTATGTTCAATTTTCTAAGGTCATTTTAAATTTAATCACATATAGGTCAATTTGTACTTTTTAGTTCCTCTACACT
This sequence comes from Viscum album, assembly GCA_963277665.1. NCBI lineage: Eukaryota > Viridiplantae > Streptophyta > Magnoliopsida > Santalales > Viscaceae > Viscum > Viscum album. Next base: position 671,187,535 of record OY728167.1, read on the forward strand.
TTTAGTAATCTCGAAACTAAGTAGTACTTATAAAATTCCATTTAGTTATGCCTGGTCATGATCTTTTTATTCTTTTCTCACAATGAAATATTCAATCAGGTTACAATGCTTATATAGTATTACTTCATTGAAGGTGAGATTTTGGATTCTAATAATCTTTTTTTGGTCATCATCTCAAATATAAAATCAAAAGTCTACATCACTATACCTCATAAAAAAACATAACTTGGACTTAAATTCCATCTTATCCCTTTCACTAAAATCAAGATGATATAGGAAATGATTATAATGAATTATAGGTGTAATAGATATGATGACATACTAGTCTAGATTTCCTTAGGACACCTCTTCTCCATCAGTACTAATGGACTCCAATTAATCATATAAGTTATCACATTCATTATATCTACACAAAACTTATTTATAAAATAAGAATTTTTATAAATGATTTAGGACATCTCATTCATTTTCCAGTTCATAAGTTTTACCACACTATTATACTATAATTTACCAAGTATTATTTTTACAAAAATTAACCCTTCTTATAATAAAAGTACTTGAACACTTTTTTGTGGTACTCTCCACCGTTACTAGAAATCAAAAAATTTATATTTAAAACTGTCTTATTTTCTAACATGCATTTTATCTGATTAATTTTCAATATACTTTTTAAATTTTAATTTATAAAATACATCTATACATTTTTTTATTGAATCATCAATAAAGGGAACACAATAAAATGGATGTAGCAACCCGGACCCTAGCAGCCTGAAGTTAGTGCTTGTTACCATTACATTGGCATAAGACACAAGGAATCACATCCAAAAGGAAGGATTAGTTTAGTAGTCTTGGTTATCTAGATACATACATGAGTCTTACATTACTTTTGGAATACACAAATTACAACATTTTTTTTTGAAAATAACCTTATACCATCTATCATATCCATACATATCAGTCATAGTAAACTTTATGGAATCTTAAGGGATGGAAACAAAATAAGGGTGAGATCAAATTATTAGTAAGGGTTAAATATAGTGGAAAAAATAAATAATCAAAGATAAAAATCAACATGGAAAGTTAAATAACTGAACACACATTCCATGTAATCAGTAAACTAAGAAGGAAGTACGTAAATAATATAGAAGGATAAATAAATGAACACTCATGCCATTTAAATAGCACGACTATCATGACAAGATAAGTTTGATTTAATATAGAATGGTAAATAACTGAAAACACATTCCATTTAATCAATAAATTGATAATTAAATGAATCTATAGATTTATTCATAGTGAAAATATCATGGATAGTAATAAATTTTTTTTGAAGGAAGGTAATTCTTAAGTATTGGATGCCATGTTTCCCAAGTACATAGAAAATTTACCATCAAGACCTTTCCCAAGATAGTTTAAAAAATATTCCGTAAAAATCCATCTAGTTGAGGCTATCCAACTAATTTTTCCCATGAGACTATCGATGAATCAAGGGCCTTAATTTAAATGGTCCCTAATCCTTATCATACTAGTCCAAATCATTCCTTATATATGGAATAATCTATTTAATTCAGAAACAATGTTCCTTATCAAATATATGTATTGAGTAAAGGATATAGATATATCAATATTTCCCTAATTAATCAAATAAATTCAAAAGAAAAAATCATATATAAAATTGGTATATGGTTTAGTAAAAAAATCATATCCATGATAAATGATATGTATATATAGGTAAATTTAATATTCAATGAACAAATGAAAGTGAATAACTCACAGAGAAGTTAATGACTATGAGAATGATTCAAGGAAGTGAATTTCAATATTATCTTCTATCAATATAATTATAATCCATAAATAAGAATAATAAATATGGTTTCAATACAATGTATACCTATTTGAGTAAGAATAATGGTTGTTGTCATTGATGAAATAAAAAAATTCAAAACATTCTTGAGGAAAATATCTTTTTCATTTTGAAAATCACTTTTTAAAACCTAAAACATTTTGAAAATCATTTTCATTGAAAATAATATTTTAAAAAATTTCATTAAAAATAAATTTTTAAACGTTCAAAGGAGGTTTCAATGAAATGATAATGGATAATTTCATACATTACATAGAATGTAAAACTAACATTACTTTTTCATTTTAAAAAGGTTATAAAAGCGACTTGTTTAGAAAATGACACGAATATTACATTCATGAAATTTTGTAAAAAGTAAATATGGGTAAAATTTTCTTTTATAAATAATTTTTAAAAGGTTAAAATAATTTTTGAAAATACTTTTAGAAAACATGGTTTTAGAAGAAAACAAGTTTCTGACAAAAGAGAGAAATGAAGTTGTGTTTTCTTAAAAAAATTTCTAAAATAGTTTTAGTAACTAGGAGTAGAAATATGTTACTATTACATGAAAATAATTATAATTAAATATAGGAAAATAAAAAGAAAATTTTCACTAAACAATTATCAAAAAATTTCCTTCAATGTAAATAAAAGTGTAAACAATCCCGAATAAAATGATATTGTGAAGTAAAACCTTGAAAAGATCATTAAGTTAATTTGAGAATCAACCATTGAATCAATTATTTGCATCAAATGTAAGTAAACATAAAAAAATCGGGATTAAAAAACTTATAGTAAAAATTTATTAGACACATAATCTTACAATATTAATGACAATGAGGAAGTAATATAACCTAATGAAAAATAATTTGGTTATAAAATTATTTACCACTTGGTAAATTTTAATTAAAATATAATTAAACAAAATAATTCAAATTTAAACATAAAATAACATGAATAATTAATTATTCATGATATTAAATGTCAATTGGCATTATATACCCCATATAAATTTAGTTACATAATATTATAATATGCCTTAATAAAATGAAATTGAGACAAAATCTCGTACATTACGCTTCCTTTAGGTTAAAATCTATTTAACCACATGTGTAATGGTTTTAATAATGTTATTAACTTATAATAGAACAATATTAATATTTATTATATCATATATTATCCTTTTATAACATATTTTTACACATTTGTTAATAATCTTTCAATATTTTCATCGTTTCGGGTGTTAATTGCCTTGTTTTTCGAGTATGTCTTAACTTTTAATTTTTGGTTCCTCTTACTTAGAACATGATTTAATAATATATAGAATTTAAAAAATTATATAAATATCATATATATTCATTATTTTTTTATTTAATTTAATCCTTAAAAATTGGTGATAGGAAATGAAATACACCTTTTATGGAGATGATAGGTCGTATGTACGTATGAATGTTGCTTCCATTTTCTTGTCGTATTGAATGAAAGAAATGTAAATTATATATATATATTATAATTCTAGTATCATTATTATTCCATATATATCACATATATTAGTTAAAACCATCCTTTTCATTTCATGTAAATCTTGAATGAATCACATTGCTTTGTGAGGTGTTAGTCCACCACACACACGAATGATGATTTCGTACCCCATTTGATGAAAGTGTATGAAGTTATAGGTAATGAAATAAACATAAAATAATATTATTTTATGGAATATACCATGTTTATTATGTAATATTTGTATAATAGTAATTTAAGGAGGTATATAATGAAATAAAATAAAAACACTTTTACAATAACATTACCACTTCTTCGGGTATCCTAGTTTGGTTTTCACTAAAACCTTAAAATGATTGATTTTTGAAAAAAATAAGGATTATAGAATTAGTTTAGGGAGTTTGAAAATTTATTTTTCTAGTTATTGTTCAATCTAAAATGGTTTGAAGGTGTGACTCGGGGAGGATATGGGTGGCCTTTTATAAGTGGGGTGAGTGGAACTCTTATAATTTTTGAAAAGGGATAATTCCACCCATGTTTTTTACATGTCACTAGGAACCAATATTTAAAAATTATATATCCTAAAAGTGAAAAGGTATAAATATTTTTATCTAATGGGTTATTTATAAGTTTATAGGTTATTTGGCCCCTTAATTTTAAAGTTTAGTCCCTTTGTAAACTTCTTCTTATCTCAATCAATGAAATTAATATTAAATTATTTCACTAAACATTTTGGTAAAAAATTAAGTTGAAATCATTAGACATTATAAATTATCCTAATTCCAAATATGGAATCCATTTTTACAAATTTAAACCACATAATTGGAAAAAATTAATTTAAAATTAATCTTGTAGAAGGGATGAGAAAGATGTTTTTAAAGTTAAAATGTTCAAATGTTTACTAAATATTTATTTATAAATTAAATATAAAAATGATTCCAATGAAATAAATAATATTAATAGATGTATAATTAAAATATTTGTACTTTAAAACCAATTAAAAATATAATCTAATATTAAAAATTATTTAGATTAAAAATCAATTTTCAGTTAAAATTTAGTATTTTTCACTATTCATAAAAAAAGAAACTTCTGAGGAAAATAAAAAAAATTCACCCTAGAATAATTTTAAAATTACTATTCTAAAAATGATTTTTATTTTTTTGAATAAAATTTATAAATGTGTCAAAATGTATTTTTAAAACAAGTACTCCATTAAAAGGTGAAAAAACTACAATTAGAAAAATACAACTTTGTATGCATAATATTGGATTTGTTCTTATATTATGTATATAAAATATATTGGTTGAATGTATAAAAATTTTATTTAATATATAATATATAAATATATCTAATATCATCCACTAGTAGTAATTAATTTTATTTATTAATATAAAACACCTTTGGCGCATATTAATAGTTTATTTATAAAATCATTTCTTTTATATTCAATTAGGTTTTATATTAATTTATAATTATTTTATAGATAATGAATTCAACCATATATTTTCTTAAGTTAGTTAATCCTATTAATAAAATAAATTTTAATATATATGAGATAATTTTCATTTTAAATAATATTAATAGTATTCGGTAAAACCCGTTCTTGCATGTACCACAATCTATCGGAGAAACTTTTTGTTGGATGTAATGAAAGATAAACTCAGTGTTTCATGAAATGTAAGATATATAATAGGTTGAATTTATTTAAAATATTAAATATATTATAAATTATTGGGATGTTATAGTCCTTTCTATGTTTGGTGTTTCCTTTCATACACGCTTTGAATGAAATGTTATTATTTTAGGATTTCAGGGTGTTACATTCTCCACACCTTATATAAATTGAATCCTCAAAAATTAAACTTGATCTTGGAAATATAGGGTTTGATACCTGAAAGTTATTTTTCTGGAAAAACTGACATCATAAAATGGTTAATAAAATATCCTCTTATAAGATAGAATGAGAAGTACAAAGGTCTAATAGAGTAACATATAATTAGGATTATATGTAGGATAACATTAGTTTCAAGTGAAGATATGGACATGGAGGAAAAAAATTAATATTTATAGAGATTGGTTGAGTTCATTGATCACAAAAAAGTTAATGATAAATGGAAAGTTAATGGCCTAAAATCTATAAATCTATAATGATTTAAAATACCATGGATTCAACCTATATGAAGGTATTAGGATAATATTTTTATTCCAAGATCATTTTCCTGAAGTAGAGTAATTATTTTAATAACTAATAATATAAGGAAATATACTTACTTGATATATTTTAATTTCATAAACACAATTTCACCCTTTGGTTTCTTTTATAGCTTTCCAATTCATCTCTCACTCCAAGAAATGGAAATCCAAAAATGGATGTTTTCATGCCTAAAGTTGTAAAATTTACTTTTAAAGGATCGTAAGATCCATAAAATAGTGAAAAGTAATTTAGTCGATCTCTAAATAATTTCCAAAACCAATTTGGTTAATACATTAATACTTATAACTCAAAAGTTATATTCCTGGATCATCAATAATTTTTATTTGTCAAATTGATTAGCTAAATAAAGGACATATTAACTATGACATCACACATGCCAATGGTAGGCATGGAACCCTTATCATCCTTCTATAAGGGGTTCAAGACCCACCACCTTGTCGGACTCGACAGGTTGTCACCCTACATGTGGTTTATCCTCTTTATAAACTACATTAATATAATTCCTATAAATTTACCAAAAATATGATGGATATCCTTGAAATAAAATTAATCATTAAATAAACGTTTTACTAATAATCATATCATCCCTAATAGTATCAATACCTTTAAACCTATGTATATGAAATGTAATGGAATTATTCCTCAAATAAATTTTCCACTAAAAAATATGCTTTCCATAAATGTCTCCCCAAATATCCATAATCTTTATAGACTCCCATCACATAAGACCTAAAAACTGGTTTTAAGAATTTAAGCTTATGATAAACCTTAAACTCATTAACCCATGACGGTATCCATAATTATTATGTTGATGAATACATGTATGATTCTAACCCAATCCAGATATGTTTCTTGATTCTTAAAACCAAAATACTATTTGAAAAATAATTCAAAATTTTATTTCTTTATTGAAAATACATAAATACTTCATTCATTTTATTTCCACTTAGGTCCTTCTATGGTATAGGGGTTACATTTTAGAAGAGGGAATTGACTTGGGTAATTCTTGGGTTCCCCGCATTTAAGACAACAAATAATAAATAGATCATTGGGATAAGATTTATTTCCTTCTATCATACTAGTCATTTTTACTCATCAATTGTTTGCTTTATAACCTTCTCTTCATAACATAAATCATTTACCCATTGCATTGAGACAATTTCCTGGGTGTATCCTTCCACATTTCTTTCATGATGGAAATCAATCCTTCTTTTCTCCATGGTCTCCACTACTTGATTTCTTAGTAAACTCTATCCTTTTATTCGTTGGTGAGTCTAGAAGTTGGTTAAGTTATACGTTGTTAATCATATTTTAGGAAAATTTATTAGGTATAAAAATGATATTTTTCACTCCTATCATTATCCCATTTGGTTTCTCATTACCACCACCTTTTTCTTCTTGTTTAATATTAACATGATTATTTTAGGTTCCATCCATTTACTAATACTAGAATTCATACTATGAGAAACAATTACCATAGTGAGAATACCATATAATCATTTACAGGATTTCTAAATCATGACACATCATTCTCAGTATAAGACACCTAATATTTAACCATGGTCATTCATTTTCATTATCTATTCAAATTATTCATATTTTTTATCAAGAAAACATAAATTATGAAAAAAAATATCCCAAGATAGTGTCAAACTATGTTCACAGTAAGACCCATTTTTGGGCACTAAGTGATGATCAAGTCAAGCCCAATACACCATTTTTAGAGTAATTAACCCTAGTTACATCTTTTCTATAACCACATCCACTTGTAGTACCCAAAAATGGATGCATTTCTAGGAAAAACCAAATAATATCTACTTTGAAAAACATTATGATGTTCTTTTATACTTATCCTCAAATCTATCATAGGTTTATGTTCCCTAATCTATTTTTTTCTTAATTTTAGTTTCCAATGTTTCTACTAAACTTTCTTTGGTACTAACTATAGAAACATAGTTTCCCTGAGTTAGTTCCTTCTACCATTACATTAGCATAAGGTATAAGGAATAAAATCCAAAAGGACTGATCAGTTTAGTAGTCTTGGTAGACTTGATATATACATAAGTCTTACATTACATTTGGAATACACAAACTACAAGATAATTTTTTTAACAAATAACTTCATTCCTTCTATATTATCCTTACATATCAGTCATAGAAAAAATCATGGAATCCTGGGGAATGGAAAAAATAATGTTGAGATCAAATTCTATTTAAGGGTAAAATACAACAGAAGAAATAATGAATAAATGAGCATAATTAATTCAGAAATTTAAATAACTGGATGCACATTCCATGGAATCACTAAACTGATAGGGAAGTACATATAAAATATAGAATGATAAATAACTAAAAACTCATTCCATTTAAATAACTTGACTATCATGATAGGATAACGAAGAATCAATATATAAAGGTAAATAACTAAAAATACATTCCATTTAATCAATAAAATGACAATGAAATGTATCCATAGATTTTTTCATAGTGAAAATATCCTAGATAGTAATAATTGAATTCTAAATAAAGGAAATTCTTAATTACTCGATACCATGTTTTCTAGGTACATGGAACCATTACCGCCAAGACCTTTCACAAGATGGTATAAAATATACTAGGTAAAAACCAATTTACTTGAGGTTAGAAAACTGATTCATCCCACGAGACTACCAATACATCTAGAGTTTCACTTTAAGTTGTCCCAAACCTCTGTCATACTAGTACAAATCATTGCTTATATATTGAATAATCGATTTAATTTATAAAAAATGTTCCTTATAAAATATCTGTATTGAGTAAATGATTTAGATGTATCAATATTTCCCTATAAAATAAAATAACATTAAAATTAAAAAAATATAAAAATGGTATACAATTTAGTCAATAATCACATCCATGATAAATAATATAGATATTTAGGGGGAATTTAATGTCCAATGATCACAAGAAAGTGAATAACTCAATGGGAATTTAATGACTAAGAAAATGATTCAATGAAGTGAATTTCAATACTATCCTTGGTAAATATAATCATAATCCATCCAGAGGAAGAATCAGGTTGTTATCAATAAAACATATACCCATTGGACTAATAATAATGGTTGTTTTCAATGATGAAATAAAAAATATATTTAAAACAATTCTTGAGGAAAATAAGCTTTTCATTTTTAAAATCACCTTTTAAAATATAAAATATTTTGAAAATAATTTTCTTTGAATATAAAATTTAAAAATTATTTTATTTAAAAATATATTTTTACACTTGAAATTGAAATTTCAAAGAAAATACAGTGGGTAATTCCATACATGTCAAACAAGGTTAAAAGAACATTTGTTTTTCATTGTAAAAGGTTAGAAAAGTGCATTGTTCAAAAGAGGAAAAGAAGATTCCTTTCACGATATTTGTTAAAAAGTATAAAAGGGTAAAAATTTATTTAATAAATCATTTTTAAAAGGTTAAAATCTTTTTTAATGTTTTTATAATACATCGTTTTACAAGAAAATAGGTTTCCAACCAAAGAGAGAAATGAAGTTATGATTTCATAAAAACATTTTCTAAAACATTTTAGGTACCAAAGAGAATGAAAATGGTACTATTAATTGAAAATAATCATGAATAACTAGAGGAAAATAAAATTAATGTTTTATTAAAAAATTATAAAATAATTGTTTTTCAATGGAAATCCAATTGTAAACAATCCTGAATAAAATGAGACTATGAAGTAAACCCTTACAAAGATCATAACATTGAAGTGAGAATAAACAAATGAATTAATCATGGGTATCAAATGTAAATAAACATAAAATAATTGTAAATAAAAAAAATTATATTAAAAATTTATTACACACATAATCTTAGAATATTAATGACAACGAGGAAGTAATATAACCCAATGAAAGGGAATTGGGTAAGGAAATTCTTTACCACATGGTAACTTTTAATTCAAATACCCTTAAATGAAATAATTCAAATTGAAACATAAAATAACATGAATAATGAATTTTTTATGATATTATATTCCAAGGGAAGTATATACATCATATAAAAGTAATTAGGTTCATATCATCATAATATGCCTCAATGAAATGAAATTAAGATGAAATCCCTTACCTTATGCTTCCTTTTAGTTAAACTCTATTTAAACTCATGTGTAATGGTTTTAAGATTTTTTTAACTTATAAAATAAACATATTAATATTTATTATATCATATATTATCCTTTTATAACATTTTATTACCAATTTTTTAATAATCATTCATTATTTTCATCGTTTCAGGAATTAATTGCCTTGTTTTTTAGTATGTTTTGACTTGATATTTTTTATTCCTATTACTTCAATAATTATTTCATTATATAATGATTTTAAACCATGATATAAATATCATATATATTCATTATTTATGTATTTATAGTAATCCATAATATTTGGTGGTATGAAATGAAATACACTGTTTATGAAGACGGTAGGCCGTATGTACGCATGAAAACCGTTTTTGTTTTCTTATCATATTGAAAGAATGAAAAGTAAATGTTATATATATATTATCATTAAATTAAAATTATTATTTCATATATATACCATTATTTTTTTAAACTCATCCTTAATACATTCTATGTAAAGTGTGAATGAATCGCATTGATTCACGAGCCGATAGTCCACCATACACATGAGCAATGTTATCATATTCCCAAGAACATGAAAGCATTAAGTTATATATGATATAATAATTATATAAGCATAATTAAATTATAAATATAATAAATATAATATTTAAAATATAAATTCATTATTATTCCCAACCTTAAAAGGTGGGAATGGAAAAACTAATGACATCATTTCACGGGGTGGTAGTCCTCAATACACATGAACAATTATTTCGCAACCCATTTGATGGAAGTGCATGAATATATAGGTTTTACACCTAATGTAACAATATATAAGTATATGGAATATTATGAGGTTATTATATAATCCTATTTTAATGGTAATTGAAGGAGGTTGAGAAGGAAATAAAATAAAAAAATCTTTTAGAAGAACATTACCTCTTCTTCCGGTATCCTCCTTAAGTTTGCACAGAAACCTTAAAAGGGTTGATTTATTAAAAAAATAAGGATTCTAGTATTATTTAAGGGATTTTGGGAAGTAACTTGGTCATTAATTATCTGAAAAAATGGTTTGAAGGTGTTAAGTGAAAAGGAGAGGGGTGACCTTTTATAAGTGGGGTTAGTGGCACTCTTGTAATTTTTGAAAAGGGAGAAATATTCCATTGTTTTTATTCATTTCATGAGGACACCATAATGATAAATTCTCAATAATATAATTTATAAGGTTGTAATATGTCTATAAAATGGTAATTTTATAAGATTCTATGTCATTTGGCTCCTTTAAGTTAAAAGTTTAAGCCCTTGGTAAACTTGTTTTTCTCTTAATCTTAATAATTAATTTTAACTGCATTTAATAATTTTTTTTAAAACATTAATTTGAACTTATTATAAATTATAAGTTAATAGGGTTCCAAATATGGAATCCATTTTTCCAAATTCAATCAACATAAGTGGTAAAAATCAATTTAAAAATATTCCTATGGACGAGATGTGAAAGTAGGTTTTTTAAATCAAAATTTTCAAAAGTTTACTATGTTTCTATATCATAATTCAAAATAAAAATGATTCAAATTAACTAAATTGGATTAATATATGTATAATTACACTATTTTTACTTTAAAAAAATTTCAAAATATAATTTAAAATTATAAATTATTTATATAAAAAAATAGTTTTGAATTAAAATTCAATATTTTTCACTATTTATCAAAAAAAGAAACTTCTTAGAAAAATGAAAAAAAATCCCACTATGATAATTTTTACAATACTATTTAAAAAATTAAGTTTATTTTTCAAATAAAATTTATAAAATTGCAAACATTTATTTTTAAAAAAATTGCGCCATTAAAAGGCTGCAAAACTACCTTTAGAAAAATATAGTTATTATGCGTAAAATTGGATTTGTTCTTATCTTATGACTATAAAATATATTAGATGAAGGTAATTTTTTAAATATATAATATATATAAATTTCATTAATATCATCCAATAATAATTAATTTAATCTATTAAGTTAAAACACCAGTGGTGCATAATAATAGTTTTTTTTATAAAATAATTTTATTTATATTAAATTGATTTTATATTAATTTATAATTAGTTGGTATCAAATGAATTCAGCCATATATTTTCATAAGTTAGTGTAGTGTCCCGTGTTTTTGAACCGGGTTAAAATATGAATGTTTTTGAATTTTGTTTTAGTTTATAAACGGGTTGGTTTTTCTTTAAACCGAGCTTTGGAATTTTATTCCAAGTGTTGGAACACCTAAAGATGTCATTTTTGGACTTGCGTAATTACCCTATGCATGTCCTTGAGTTGGAAGTGGTGGCATATTAGTTGGAATTACCACCACAGTTCAGTTATGTGCATAATGTGTTCCATGTATCTCAGTCGAAAAAGTATCAGCCTGATCCTGACCATGTGATCAAATGAGATAACATTGACCTAGAGTCAAATTCTTCATTGATACATATCTCAGTATATATTGTTGATAGGAAATAGAACGTCTTGCATGGCATCATGGTTAGATTTAGGAAGAGTCCTCGGAACACGAAAAGGAAGTGAAGGAGCGGTGGTCGGAACTCTTCCAGTTGGGTGAGGGTCTTCTACTTTCTAAGGACGGAAAGACCAATGGTGGGGAGAATATAGAACCCCTAGTTTCTGTTATGAAAACCTTACTTGATGCTTTTAATGTTTATAAAGTTAAGGGTGATGAATGGGAGATTCGGGAGAACTTGGGATGAAGTTTTGAGGCAAAGAAGAAGTCGCACGGGCGGCACACGGTTTGTCTAAACGGTGTGGACAAACCGTACGTAGTTGACATTTTGAGGCAGTAGCTCCCGCACATTTGGTGCACAGTTAGGAGATACCGTGTGAGGAGGTTGTGCGAGGGTCTTCTGAGGTAGTAGCTAATGCACGGTTAGCGCACAGTTTGTCAAACCGTGCAAACTAATCGTGTGGGCACTTAAGTGAGATCCTAAAAAAGTGGATCTCACACTTTTTCACCTCTAAGTGGCTCGTTTTTCATCCTAAGTGGCCATAAATATGGATTTTTCTTCTCCTAATGTCAAATAAGGTTCTCCCATCATTTAGGAGGCGATCTGAAGGCTTCTCTTGGCGAATCGAAGCCGGATTCTTGAGGTATGTGATCGGTCTTCTTCATTGTTGTTCGGTTTCTTAGATCTAATTAAATATACTTCTCCTATTCTGTTGGTTTCTTAGATCTATGCCCTTAATGGTTATATCTAGGAATCTGGATTCCAAATATTATAAGATTTGGTCATGGTATTTCTAGGAGAAGAGATCTAAGGCAGGTTCTTGGAGAATCGACCCGGTTTTCTTGAAGCGTTCTTCGTTCGTTGTGGTTTTCGTCAAAACCTTTGAGGTAGGTGTCTCACTATCATATCGTCTTGATAGAATTGATTGTCTTAGTTTTAAATTGATTTTTTTAATATAATTTATTGTGAAAATAATGGAAAAAGCTTATTTATTAATGATTTATGGCTTTTGTGAAATTGCGTGATCTTGGTGAATAGTTGTGCAAAGGGGGTTTAGTTTCATGAATTTAAAATGATGATTTTAAATTATGGATTTTATAGAATTGTTAAATGGTTGATGGAAAATATTTTTTCAATATAAATGGTTTCCAACAAAAAATGGAGTTTTATTGAAATGGTTTGGAAGTGAAATGGTTTGTCATTTAAATGGTTTTGATGGAAATGGTTTTCAATAAAAAGTGTGTTTTTTTAAAGGGTCATTTTGGCATGAGTGTTGGGAATATGTGGTGTGTGTTCATGTTGAAAATATGGGGATTGGTTGAAGTATGACCTTGTGCTCGATATCAAAGGTTTAATGGCACATGGGAATTTAATTTTCATGCATTAAATTAAGATTGTGAATTGACTGTTTGTTACGAATGTTGACCAAGGGTACCTTTTGATGCATGTTAGATTTCCATGCGTTAATTTTTCTTGGATGGAGTTGTTTTATATTATGATATATTGCGTGAGATGGTTACTAAGTATATGGTCTTTGTTTATCATGTTTTGTGATGATTATGATCTGCATGTAAATTGTTAAAGTCCTGGACGAATCACTGTTTGAGTGGACAGGTTCAAACTTGTTAAATAATTTAGTTAATTAAATATTGAGTTAATTATTTATTTGGATTTCTAAGAATAATAAATTGTTAATTAATTATTTACTATTGATATTTTGAATGGATAATTAAGTTTTGACTCATTTGATGGGTGATATATGTTGTGAATTAGTTGTTGAATTAATTAATGTATTGGATTAATTAATTTATGAATTAACAAATAGATGATTTTGGGGTGTAAGATAGGATGTTTGAAACCAATGATAAGTATGTATATATGATTGATAAACGGGTTGTCGGACAAGGAATGAAGCTCCAAATACTCACGGGGTGTCAGACATGGTGTTCTACACTAATGATAAATATATATGTATGATTGATTAATGGGTTGGGAGACAAGGAATCAAGATCCAAATACTCATAGGGTGCTGGACATGGCATTCCACACTCATCTTGCACGAAAATTATTCTTTTGTGGGCAGGGGACTGATGCTCCAAATACCCAGGGGTAGTGAGACAAGGAATGACGCTCCAAATACTCACAAGGGTGAAAGACATGATGTTCTAAACCAATGGGAAACATATATGTATTATTGATAAATGGGTTGTAAGACAAGGAATGATGCTCCAAATACTCACAAGGGTGATAGACATGATGTTCTACACTCATTAATTGACATTGGACTGTGGGTCCAATTGGTCGTACATGAAATGAATTAATGGTTAATGAATAATGTTGCGACATAACGATTTGTGAATTGAATATGAGAAGGGTTCAGAATTATTAATGAATTGGGTGAATCACTGTTAGTGGACATACCCAGGAGCGGATCACTATTTTAGTGGATGGGCTCAGACATAGTATATGAAAGATTAAATTGAATATCTTGTGATACATTGTCCAATCCAAATCACAAGCTTGGATTCAGTCTTTACTTTCATTACATAGATGGTCTTTAGAGACATCTGTTGTGAGTAACTTATATGGGGGATGTCGGGCGTAGGCCGAATCTCAAGACTTTCATAATTTAATAAGATTTGAATAGTCGATAAATGAAAAATGATTATATAATGATTGTTGAGTATGCATGACAAATGAATAATGTAGGTTCAGACACCAGCCAAGGGCTGAAGCAGGTACTTGGGTATATAGTTAAATTGTACTGCTCATTTTATTTATGCATTCCTTCTCGTGTTTTCAATTATTTATTAAATATATGGATTTGGGGTAGACACCAGTGGTCCCGACCTACTGAGATTTATATCTCACACCCTAATCGGGCTACCATTACACTGGTGTACCCGAGTAGATTCTATTTGGTTGCAGGATTGTGTTATTGAATTTACTTGGGATATTGGAGCAGAGGACCGAGAGGAAGATCGATATGCTCAAGGAGACCGCCCTCATGGATTTGAGTCATTTTTTATTTATTTATATATTAGAATGTAAAGCATTCAGTTTTTTACACTATGTCATATTTTTGTATCATTATCATGTCAGACATGCATCCACTATATAATTGGCATTGGCCATTTTTATAAAATGAGTATTATTTTTCTTCCGCTATTTTTCATTTATGAGTTACTGCTTCTACTATTGTTTTTTATTTACATTGATATACAACTATGCATCTCTAATAAGAGGGTATAGTCTCCCCACTGACTATCCTTAGACCCTCGTTGCTAGTCGGCAACCTCTGGTGTACGGGGAGATGCACTTGAGGTCAGGTGGTGACCGGTCCGGCCACTAGTTTAGTAGTGAGCTAGGTCAGAATGTTACAAAATGGTATCAGAGGTTTATTTTTCGTTTATTTTCCTTTTTCTTACTGTTTTGGGGCAGTTAGATAGGATAATAGAAATGTGTCGGTGCTTGGGTTAATAGTCATGCTTGGGACTGATCACCCTTTGTATAGGAAATAACCAAGTGGCCAGAGATGGGAATTGATGTTTGTTGTATTAGAGGTTATAATTGATATGATTTCACCTTGAGTGACTGGAGTATTTTCTGCGGTTTATTGATTTTGAGAATTTTGAAAAATAATTTTCTTGGCCTGATATTTCAATGAAGTTTCATACATGCATCATATTAGTTTCTTAGAGATTCACATGTCATGCATATAACATGCCATGTGGTTTCATTAGTATGATGCCTGCTAATTTGAATTGTGTTCCTTGGGTGAAATTCCATGTTTTGATCTGCTTTAGCATGCCTCTCTAGATATCATGCTTCAATGATAGATTTAACATGCTTGAGTGATTATATGCCATACTGCCTAAGTTATTAGCATGTTTTGTTGTTGTTCCTTGCTTCTGTGTTATAACATGTTGTTGTGTTACTACTTATGCTAACATGGTAGAGAAGTTTGATATATGAAAGGTATTCTGAAGTTAAAATGTTAAATGAATGTTGATTTTGATAAATGTTAGCCAAACGTTAGTGATAAGGTGTATTTGCACCTTATCGATTGGTAGATGGCCACCCACGTGACTAAACCATATAACCATAGTATGTTTTTGAAACTGGTTATGAATGTAAAACTGTAGAGTTTTGATCGTAATGAAATTTTGTTGGGTTTCTTTTTGAAGAACCCATATGGAATAAATGAGACCTTTGGAGGTCTCCTTTTTTTAAAATGAATTTAGATGCTAAATTTCCTATTTATATTTGAATAATAATGAATGTTAAATGTTTAAAGAGGATGTTTGTGATAGCATGCCTATTTTTCCGAAAGGCATTGTTTTGAAAACCAAGTGGCTTGTTGTGAAAAAGTACTTGTGTGTTTGTTGAAATTCATTCAAATGTTAAAAGGTTGAAATGAATTAATTAAAATTCCAAAAAAAAATTAAAAGGGGTTTTTGAACCTTGTGATTTCAGTTTTGTGTGACCAAGAGAGAAGGTCAACGTTTATGTTTTGTAAGGGGATAACCCATGGTAGGTAATACCCTTAGAATGTTCTATACTATTAAAGTAAGTTCATCCCACAGCTCAGAAGGACTTCTTGGGACTCGGCTTTTTTGGAACACCGATAGGTTTATGTTACAGTTTTTACGAAAAATGTTTGACATGGTGATCGTGGTTCGAGGAATGTCATATGCATGTTTTAATGTGTTCTAAAAACATGCACTTGTGAGTGGATGATCATTTCTTGCAACGTCATGGACAATCCTAAGGTAGGTATTGTTGCATCTTTTTTGATAAACGTGTCAGCAGGTGATTTTGAGCAATTTAGAACATTGTTTCCAGATAATAGTTTTACTGGTATTCTTAATGGCCTTGATTTTTCTCTTAGTACTCTCTTATGAATACGATGAGCGTGTCCCCTATCTTGACATCATCATGGAGACACTAAGATAGAATTGGTCTTACACCGCACTGCAATTTAAATGTGGTTGGGCTTGATGAGTGGTTGTTATCTGGGTAGTATGCGGGATGCATGGTTTCTTTGGGTTAGTCCTTTGTTTGTGTTGGGGAACAATTTTTTTTTAAATATACTTGTGATGGATTTACATGGAAATTTCACTAGAGTTTGGGTAAGGACTTCTTTTTACATGCAGATGGTTTTGGAATAGTTTTAAAGGCATGTCGTCAGATAAAGGGTGAATGTGGGTTTTGGGTATGTGATGTATTTCAAGGGAAGCATGTGAAACATGTTCTATTTATTGATCGATATTCAACCATTTTGAATGAAAAGGTCCTTTTAATGACCTAATATATAATATTTTTTTTGATGTTTAAGCTAAAAACTAAGCATTGACTCTGGTTTTAAAGGTTTAGCAGTTAGGATTGTGAAGGGTTAAAGGTTAATTTGGCATTGGGAACACAACACGTCAATTCTAACAAGATTAAATGACCTTGGTAGGTAGGTTGTTTTATTAGTGGTCCCCGATGACTTCTCAGGGATGAGAAGTTTTTAAGGTGGGTATATTGTAATGTCCCGTGTTTTTGAACCAGGTTAAAATACCAATGTTTTTTAATTTTGTTTCAGTTTATTAACAGGTTGGTTTTTATTTAAACTGAGCTTTGGAATTTTATTCCAAGTGTTGGAACACCAAAAGATGTCATTTTTGTACTTGCGTAATTACCCTACGCATGACCTTGAGTTGGAAGCTGTGGCATATCAGTTGGCATTACCACCACAATTTAGTTCGGTGCATAATGTGTTCCATGTATCTCAATCGAAAAAGTATCAGCCTGATCCTGACCATGTTATCAGATGAGATCATGTTGAACTACAGTAATATTCTTCCATGATACATATCCCGGTATGGATTGTGGATAGGAAAGATAAAGCCTTGCGTGGCAGCATGGTCAGATTCAGGAAGAGTCTTGGGAATGTGAAAAGGAAGTGAAGGAGTGGTGGTCGAAACTCTTCCAGTTGGGTGAGGGTTTTCTACTTTCCGAGGATGGAAAGACCAATGGTAAGGAGAATGTAGAACCCTCGTTTTCTGGTATGAAAACATTACTTGATTCTTTTCACTATTATAGAGTTAAGGGTGATGAATGGGAGAGTTGGGAGAATGTGGGATGAATTTTGAGGCAAAGAGGAAGTCCCAAGGTCGGCGCACGATTTGTCTAAACCGTGTGGCCAAACCGTGCATAGTTGACATTTTGAGATAGTACCTCCCACATGGTTGGTGCACGGTTAAGAGATACTGTGTGAGGAGGCCATGCAAGGGTCTGTCGAGGCAGTATCTAACACACGATTAGCGCACGGTTTGTCAAACCGTGCGAACTAACTGTGCAGACACTTAAGTGAGATCCTAAAAAAGTGGATCTCACACATTTTCACCTCTAAGTTTCTCGTTTTTCCTCATAAGCATCCATAACTCAGGTTTTTGCTTATCCTAAGTTCAAATAAGGTTCTCCCGTCATTTCAGAGGTGATTCGAAGGCTTCTCTTGGTGAATAGAATCCAGATTCTTGAGGTATGTGATCGTTCTTCTTCGTTCTTGTTGGGTTTCTTAGATCTACTTAGATCTACTTCTCCTCTTATCTCGGTTTTGTATATATATGCCCATAATGGGTAGATCTAGGTGTTTTGTTTCCAAATATGATAATATTTGGTCTTGGTATTTGTATGAGAATAGATCTAAGGCGGGTACTTGGAGAATCGACCTGGTTTTCTTGAAGCATTCTTCGTTCGTTGTGGTTTTCATCAAAACCTTTGAGGTAGGTGTCTCAATCTCATCTCCTCATGATATAATTGACTGTCTTAGTTTCAAATTGATTTTTTTTAATGGATTTGATTGTTAAAATCATAAAAAATCTTCTTCAGTAATGATTCATGGCTTTTGTAAAATTGCGTGATCTTGGTGAATAGTTGTGCAAAGGGGGTTTAGTTTCATGAATTTAAAATGATGATTTTAAATTATGGATTTTCTGGAATTGATAAACGGTTGATGGAAAAGATGTTTTCAATATAAATGTTTTCCAATAAAAAATGGAGTTTTATTGAAATGATTGGAATTGAAATGGTTTTGCATTTAAATGGTTTTGACAGAAATGTTTTCAATAAAAAAGGTGTTTTTATTGAAAGGGTCATTTTGGCATGAGTGTTCGGAATATGTGGTGTGTGTTTATGTTGAAAATACAGGTCTTGGTTAAAGTATGACCTTGTGCTCGGTGCCAAAGTTTTAATGGCACATGAGAATTTAATTTGCATGCATTAAATTAAGATTGTGAATTGACTGTTTGTTACGACTGTTGGCCAAGGGTACCTTTTGATTCTTGTTGGATTTATATGCATTAAGTTGTCTTGGATGGAGTTGTTTTATATTATGAGATGTTTCATGAGATGTTTGATAAGTATATAGGCTTTTTTCATCATTTTTTGTGATGATTATGATGTGCATGTAAATTGTAAAAGTCCAGGATGAATCACATTTTGAGTGGACGAGTTCAGACTTGTTAAAGAATTTGGTTAATTAAATGTTGAGTTAATTATTTAGTTGGCTTTCTAAGAATAATTTATTGCTGATTAATTATTTACTACTGAGATGTTGAATGTATAATTAATTGTTGACTAATTTATGGGTGATTTATGTTGTGAATTAGTTGTTGAATTAATTAACGGATTGGATTAATTAATTTATGAATTAACGAATGTATGGTTTTGGGGTGTAAGACAGGATGTTATACACCAATGATAAGTATGTATGTATGATTGAAAAATGGGTTGTGAGATAAGGGCTGATGCTCCAAATACTCTTGGGGTGTTAGACATGGTGTTCTACACAATGATAAATATATATGTATGATTGATTAATGGGTTGTGAGACAAGGACTGAAGCTCCAAATACTCACAGGGTGCTGGACATGGTGTTCTACACCCATCTTTTAAGAAAATTATTATTTTTTGGGTTAGGGATTGATGCTCCAAATACTCACGAGGGTGAAAGACATGATGTTCTACACCAATTAGAAACATATATGTATGATTGATAAATGAGTTTTGAGACAAGGATTGACGCTCCAAATACCCACGAGGGTGCTAAACATGATGTTCTACACTCATTAATTGACATTGGACTATGGGACCAATTGGTCGTACATGAAATTAATTAATGGTTAATGAAAAATGTTGTGACATAATGATTTGTGAATTGAATATGAGAAAGGGTTCTGAATTATTAATGAATCGGCTGAATCACTGTTAGTGGATGGACCCAGGAGCGGATCACTATTTTAGTGGATGGGCTCAAACACAATATATGAAAGATTAAATTGAATATATTGTGATGAATTATCCAAGACAAAGCACAAGCTTGTTTTCAGTCTTTACTTTGATTACTTAGATGGTCTTTAGAGACATCTGTGGTGAGTGAATTATATGGGGGATGTCGGGCATAGGCCGAATCATAAGTCTTTCATAATTAAATAAGATTTTAATAGTTTATAAATGAAAAATGATTATGTAATGATTGTTTAATATGAATAAAAAATGAATAATGTAGGTTCAGACACCAACTGAGGTCTGATGGAGGTACTTGGGTATATAGTTACATTGTACTGCTCACTTTATTTATGCATGCCTTCTTGTGATTTAAATTATTTATTAAATGTATGGATTTGGGGTAGACACCGGTGGTCCCAGCCTACTAAGATTTATATCTCACACCCTACTTGGGTTGCCATTACACTGGGGTACCCGATTAGATTCTATTTGGTTGCAGGATTGTGCTATTGAATTTACATGGGAGATAGGAGGAAATGACCAAGCGGAAGCTCGGGATGCTCAAGGAGACCGCCCTCGGGGATTTGAGTCATTGATTATTTATTTCTATATTGGAATATAAATCATGCTATTTTTTCCACTATTTCATATTTTTGTATCATTAGAATGTCATGCATGCATCTGCTGTATAATTGGCGTTGTCCATTTTTATTAAATGATTATTATTTGTCTTCTGCTGTTTGTTATGTATGAGTTACTGCTTCCATTATTGTTTGTTGTTTACATTGATATACCGCTGTGCAACTCTGATAAGAGGTTATAGTCTCCCCACTGAGTATCCTTAGACCCTCGATTCTAGTAGACAGCCTCTGGTGTACGGGGAGAGGCGCTTGAGGTTGTGTGGCGACCAGTCCGGCCACCAGTTTAGTGGTGAGCCGGGTCGGGATGTTACAGATAGTTAATCCTATTCATAAGCACCCATTTAACGTCTAAGAAATAATTTTCATTTTAAATTATATTAATAGTATTTGGTAAAAATCAATCTTACTTGTAACACAAGCAATCAAAAAAACCAGTTGATGTATGTAACATAAGATAAAATCAGTGTTTCATGCATTTCAAGATATATAATAGGTTTATTTTTTAAAATATTAAATATGTCATAAAATCGTAGGATCTTATATTCCTTTCTACACATGGTGGTGCGTGTCATACATGATATTGAATAAAATTTTATTCTTTTATGATTTTAGGGTGTTATAATGAACCACCATGAGAGAATACTAGAGTTAGTAGTTATACATCAGTATATACAAGATCAAGATTTTGATACATGGGTGTCTATCCTTGAATATAAAAATACACTCTTTTCTACTTTATAGGGATACAATCCTCACATGATTTTCACTTTACATGTTTGAGTTTTAGAATACGTTTACTAGCTAAGATTATCATTACCTTATTAGTCAGGAAACCAATACAGTAATGAAACATCTGGGAATTTCTAGAAGTTCTAGAAACCATTGCTCTATTAAAAATTATCTTAAGATATAATGTTTTATATTTCACACCTTTTTCCATCATCATGAAACCTTTAATGATCTTTCACCCCATCCAAAAAAAAATTGTTCCGAACCCCAAATCATTTATAGAAACTAATAAAATGAAATTATTCCTCAATCCTAGTATGTACTTGACCCCTTGTAATTTTATAAAGCATCAATTATTTTTTAAAAAATAGACAAAATATTTCTATATAATCTCAATAGATTAATCATCAGTAATGCAAAGCTTATCACACCTTCTAGTCACATAGTCGTTTATATATCATTTCTTTGATGAAAAGTGAAATGATGACCTAGAATAAATGATCCATGACTAGAAATAATTGTTGAAACTCAGTAATAATTTGTTATCATTATTATATGATATGTAATTTTTAGATAACCCTCTTAAATTTAACTTCTGATCTTTTCAGTATTTTTTAAAAAGTATTTTCTTCCCACATTACCAGCTCATAGGACCTTGAATTTACAATTTACCTCGAATCCCTTCTCTTGATCCACTTACCTCAATCTGAATTATCCACTAAGTTGTTAATCATATACCCTAAAAAATGTAGCTTGTTTTCATATAATTCCAAAATTCTTTTTCTCTAATATAATTATTTATATATTTTTTGTAGATATCCTCAATAATTTATTCAATTTTACCACTAAAGATTCTTAGTGTAGTAACCATTGCATCCTAAGACTCTAGAAATGTTGATAACATGTTTAAATCCTACACTTTACTCCTGAAGTTTACATTTATAGATCCAATATAGATATTTTTCATCCGAAAATCATTAAAATAATCAACTAACAACTCACTTAAATCCTATTTGAGAGAAATAGTATTTTTATTAGAAACACATTGTTCAGTATAGTAATAATATCATAAATTTTGGTGAGTGTCGACATTATTTTAGTATTGGTCATCACATCTCATATATTGAAAGAAAAATTATATTTAAAAACTCATAGAAAATTATAATAACATTCCAATCAGCTTATCCCACTCAATTTTTCCATAGTTTATAGAATTAATTTGAAAAAATGAAGGTGCAAGCATGTCTAATGTATATAATCTTCTATCCATATATTCAAAAAATAAACATAAATATCAAAAAACCTTTAAATCTTTTCCTTACCTTCTTTTAGTTCCACAAAAATTCCTTAAGGATTCATATGTCACATAAAATAACTTACTAAAAAATATCCTCTACTCTAAGATTAGTAATTGACCTTTGATACCAATTATTGTACTTGAAACACATATTATTCTATGGATGATAACATGTAGAACAAAAAAATGCACATTGTAATAAGTACCTAATAATGTAGTATCTAAGAAACAAGGCCTCACCAAATTCTATTTCAACTGAATAATATTATTAAAATAATAATATATGAATAATAAGATAATAATGGAAGATAAACTCATACACACTCTATAAATAAGAAATTTAACATGGGTAAATATATACCCTATATCCATGGAGAAATAATGAAATTTAATAAGAGAGAGGAGATATAAATTATAAAGTTACAATTGATCTCACTAATCACTAAAAAAATTAAAAATTAAAAGTGAAAAGTTATAAGTTATAAAATCCCAGGTAGGGAAAAACTATTTATAGGAAAACTTCAAATCATCTAGAAAAGCAATGGCCAGAATGTGGATTGAATGTCCAATGAATAATTCATCAAAAAAAATTCTCCTGATAACACAAATGTGAATGTTAATATTATGGAATATAAAACTCCAATGCCCAATTATATCCATCCATTTATTGAATTTTAATCCACACATAAAATTTCCCCACCACTGATCTTTTAGTTATAATTAGTGAACCTTTAACTTTTTCACTAGAAAATAATCTTACCAAACAATGGTCCTACCTGTTAAAATTAGGTAACCTCCTAGAGTATCCATGAATCATCAATAACCTATACCATCTATCTCTATCACAACAGGGTGATCCTTTGTTTTAGTGACACATCACCCTGGATCATCATCATCAATATAACTACATCATGCCTTAGTTTTTAATGACCCATCCTTGCATTCCTACATCATTAATGACCCATGCTCCCAAAAATCCATCATAATTGATTATCCATTCCCAATGACTCATAGAATATCATACTTCATCACACCACACACACTTACCCAAAACATGGTTAACTATTTCACCCATCACATAAAAAACACTTATCAATGTAGGGAACAATAAATGACAACCCCAAAATTTAGGGTTTGGGAGTAAAATTAGATGTCAAACACTCTTATATAAAGATGTAATAATAGAGGCGTACCACTCAGATACTACCTTATTTACACACACAAAAACACACACACATAGAAAACACACACATAATTTTATATGGGTTTATGTGTGTTGTTGGTCATAAATTCAATGGTGAATAAATTTGTGCCTGCTACATATGGGTGTGTAAGAAACCAAGCATACATGCGTGTGGGTGTGCAGATGTATTTGAGAGTGGGCGAATGGCTGATTAGAGATGCATGTAGAAATTTATTTGTGAATTCATATATGAATGAATGTATGTGTTCATCCATCTATTCATTAATCTATTCATGTATCCATCCAAAATCATGCTCACCCACCCTCTCCCTACCCGCCCATCTACACATGAATCTAAATATATAATCATCTACACAACCATTATTTAGTCTATAAATTAGTTAATGAATCTATGAGTCCATGAATATAAGAATCCATTCATTTGTTCATGCATTTTTCATCCCATTTATTTTTTATCCATGCCTCATTTTGTGCATCCATGCATCCTAGCGTTTGTGTATACGTGCATCTGTGCATGTATATTACATGTGTGTCTGTTTACTATATATTTCACACACACACACACAAACACAAATAGAGAGACTCAATATATATATATATAAGTGTAAAAAATACAATATAAACAAATTGATATATTGGAGAAAAAGAAGAATGAAATACATGATTAGAATGGTTTAAGAAAATGTGAATTTTGATAGTAATTTGGAAAAGTTTTATACGATGCAAACATATTGGAGAAAAAGAAGAATGAAATACATGATTTATTTTATTAAAAGGAAAGATACTTTCTCAACACTTCAAGTGAAATGTAATGAAAAATTTACCCTTTTTCAGCCATAAAAAATGTTCACTGAAAGGGTTTATTGATGGAAAAAAAGTATTTCGGTTGTTGATGGGGGCTAAACCCCCATTTTCCAACCTACTATAATCAATCAACCTTGAAATCTCATCCAATATATGATATTTTATATATATATATATATATATATCTTAAGTCCAATATATTTACATAAATATATATACATTGGTATTTAATTAATTTTTTTCAATTATATATATAAGTATCATAATATATTATTTTCATAAATTAATATATATAAATTCTATACATTATAAAAATATTCATATACATATATATATATAAACATATATATATATATATATATTTATATTCATATTATATATATATATATATTGTCAATTATTTTTTCAGTTTTAATTATCATTCGAATACTTTTTATAAAAATATATTTTTAAAATTCAACTTATATTTTAATATATATATATATATATGTCCTCCACTATATATGTATATATAAAAACCATTAAATTTATTAATATTTATATGTTTATATATTTATTTTAATTTATTTATGTATATATATCCTATTATTTATTCTAGTTTAATTATTTTAAATTTCATTATCATAATCATAAAAATTTAAAGTTGAAATTATATTTAAATATTAACACACACACACACATTTCATTTATATATATTCATCATATTCATACATTTAAATAATCAATATATAAATCCATATAAATTAGATAAATATAAATTGTATTTATATAAATAAATATATTAAATATAATTATATATATAAATATATTATAAATAATATCTAAATATTTAAACTAATTTTTTTTATAAATTTATAAATTTTATATATTGTTTACATAAATATATATCTCAATTTAAGTCTTTCATTTTTTATTTTAATTTCCATTTAATTTTTTTAAAACTATATTATTTTAATTTCATATTCCAATTAAATTTTATATTTAAATATTAATATATATATATATATTGAAATATTAATATTAATAAAATAAATTCAATTTAATTTATACCTAGTTACATTATTTGAGATTTTAAAATCACATATAAATGATATCTGGTACAATGTAATAATGAACAAGTTTTTTCAAATTTTATTAAGTGATATTTGAAGTTGGATATTTTTGTAAATGTGAAATTAATGAAATCATGGGAATTATTCAAATTATTATCAACTCATTTCAAGGATTTTTAATGTTGGATATCGATAGAAAATAAAATAGTTCCTCGATTGAGATTTATGGATGGTTGAATTGAGAGATTGATTTCCATATTTTAAGTTTCAACATATGACCTTTTTAGAACGATTTGAAACCGTAAATATAGGTTGATTTTATGGGATATTTTATTTTTCTATTTATATTAAGAACTATTAAACAAAATATATTTTTTATTTTTTATAGCACATAGATAACACAAAATTATCACAAATTCATTCATTAGAGAAGAATAGTTTTCTAGGTAGTTTGTATGTTATTGAATATCTAGATTTTTAATGATATAAGATTGATAAATATAAATATCATTAATTTTTTTTTCTAAAAAGGATCCACCCATGATGTTTAGGTTTTATTTATAATTTTTCCATGAATGTAATGAATATGATGTCAAAGTACGACTTGTTATGTTGTGTTAATTTTTTTTAATTTTTTTTTCATCATTCAACCATCCGGGATTTAGAATGAATTTTTCTGATTAAATTATTCAAGGGAGATTGATATGTTATCTATATAAAATATTGGATCTGTTATAAAATATGGAACTTTGGATATCATCATAGAGATGATATGGAGTGAGCTATCTTGGGAATATTTTCATCAGAGATTCTAGAATTATCAATGATATGACTATGGAAGGAGATTTCATGTTGTCTATGAAGATCAAAGAAGATGTTTGAGTTTATCATATTCCTTGGCTGGTTTATGGAAGATTTTCGTGAAGGTATATATGGAGATACTTTATAAGTATGTAAATTATGAACATATTCCTTGACTAGATCATAAAGATATCTTAGAGGATATAGAGTCACATGGATTATGGAGACCATGATAAATCTTATGTTTACTTATGATGATCATAGAAGAATACATTGGATACAAGAATACTTGTTTGATAAGGGATGAAGATCATTCACAAACACTGTACAAACCAATGGTGCGCTGATATTAACCTTAAAATGGAGTTGGTGATGGATTCTACCAATGATGAGAAGTTCATGACACACTATCATACTTCATATATATATATATATATTTCAGTGATTTCTTGTAGGAAATATTAAGGATATATCCTTGTGAATGGATCATGGTATATCACATGCTTATCATTTAAATATTGAAGAAAGAATATGAATAATGAGATTTTATGTGAATGAAATAGAATGAGGTGATCTTATAACAACATGATGGATATTGGAGAACAATATATATGCTTGGGGAAGAAAGGAAAAGTAGAGACTCGTACTTGAGTGGAAATGAAATGAATAATTGCCAAGGTTTAAAAAACAACTATGTGTGGCATGTCATTATTCCATGGTTGTTTTAAAGTAAAAGAAGAGTTTACTCTTTGGAAGTAATCATGTTGTAGCCTATAGGCATTGTAATATTTTATTCTTATAAGGAATCATGGGGTCAGGATTATACCCCTATTGGTGGTAAGGTTTTTTATGTACATTGTTACCTGAGATAATTGAATATTTTCACATAGAAAGAATAAATTCATGCTATAACTAGAGAGTTATGTAACGAACCAAACTTTTATAAATGAAATTCCCTTTTTGAATTAATAAATGCATTATTAAGTAATGTAGTTATATAAAATACATGCACTAATTTGGGTTTTTTAGACTGTTATATAGTCTGTCATATTTAAAATACCATTAAGCATCAAAACTATTGATAATATAGATGTTGTACTATAATAATTAAGAGTAATATTTTTAGGGTTATGATAAATTCCAACTGACATAGAAATAAAGAGAGATAACCTCAACCATCAGGGTCATACACTACAAATCCCATTTATTAGAGCATCTGATGGAGATAGCATCACTGGTATTTACCCTTGACAAATACTAATCAAATATTTAATAAATAAATCATGAGAAAACCCGTTTATGGGATAATTTCAAGCTCATTGATATCATGGCCCAAACCATGTTCATCGAATAACCCTAGGAAAATATCACCATCACTTACCTTACCCTTAGGGAATTCACTAATGTAATAAATAGATATGTATATAGAATATAACTATATTAATTTTCATATTTTATTTCATTAAAATGTTTTTTATATTTATTGATTTTTATTACTAATTTTCAAATTATTATATAGCGAGTTTTATAAAAAATATTTTGACATGATGAAAGAGAAATTTTATTTTTGTTAAATATATAATTTCAACCAAGAAACTCTTTGTAATGAGTTTAAGAACTTTTGTAATAAATTATAATTTAATAAAATATTATTATTAAATAAAAATTATTAAATAAAAATAATAACATAATATTATGAAGTCAAATTTAATTTATATAAGGGTCAGAAAACTATTATTGTGAAAAAAATTATTTTTTAATAAATAGGTATTTTTTATTTAAAAGTGAAAATTATCATACTTATAGAATTATTTTGATGAAATAAAAATTATTTTTAAAATTATCACATTGAAGTTATTCAATGACGAATTTTTCATAATTTTCTCAGGCAGTTGATTTTTTGGTTCAAAATTAAATACAGTATAAAAATACGGTATGTATTATGACATCATAAAATCCCAAAAGTGATTTAATAAATACTATAAAGAGTACCCATTATCCAAATTATGTTAACCCTTTAAAATGTGTTTTAAATTTATTTGATTAATTTGTCAAACCCTTAGTGAGTTCTCCAAAACCTATATTATATTTTATGGTTTTAAAATCAATTATTTATAAACATGAATCACTTTCACATCACCAAGGGTATTATGTTAATGATTTTGGTTCTTTTTATTATAAAATAATTAATTTAACCCAACCTTGGTTAAAACCATGGAAAAAATTGGATAGTTTATAGATTGGATTAATTTATTATATGGAGTCCAAAACCTAAATTTAGAAATTAATAAAGAATTACCCTCTCTTTTGATATATAAACCCTCCCAAAATACCATTCCTGTTAACTAAAAAATATTATATAAAAAATTAAATCTTTCCTTCTGTCTCTATATCACTCCCAAGGTTCCCCCAATATCTTAATAATATCCTCTAAAGCATTATGAAGCACTCTCTCAAGGTAAGGGATTCTATCCTTCTCTTTTTTCCAGCACATTCATTATATTATTCCTTTTATTTTACCATTGTACATATTTGGATATGTTTTCATACATCCCTATTACTATTATTATTAATTCCAAGTAATTATAGTCCTATTTCACCCTCATTTAACACTTCCATGAATCATTCTATACCCCTTCTATGTTGCCGAAATCATCATGTGATTTTCCACGCCAAACATTTTTATAGTGAATACCCATTACCATTTCCACTCAAATGTTTTTACCTATTCATACCTATACATAATTGATTTTGGATTTCTATGTATGTACCAAAAAATCCTTAATTATGGGGTTAAAAGTTATGAAATACATCCTTATATTGTATGATCTTTGTGGAACACTTATGTGTGTACATGATATGATAGTGACGAGTGGGCCCAAAATTATATATCCCTCTAATGCATTGGGTGATGATTTTATGTCATGATATTACTTATATAGTGCATGAGAGGTTATCCAACATGTACCATGTTATAATTTATTAGCAGTTATCCATGTCTTATGTTTATGATGTCATGTTTTATATTGTTTTCACATTCCTATATTGCCTTCATGTTATCATTGTATATCATGGTTTTATATTTATGTTTATTATTATCACCCCTTTTATGCCCCATTTATATGCCTTTTGACACACATGTATTAATTTAAACATGTTATTCTTTTATTATTCACTTATTATGCTCACCCCTTTCTTATGTGTGTTCCCAAGTTATCACATGAAGTTTTAGAATACCCAATGAATATAACTTCATGTTTATATGTTTTTAAATAATGGTGTTGTACCAATGTTTTAAGTTAATATGTCATGTATATAATTTCCCAAATACAATAGGCCTCACGATCCTTTGGGGTTGTATTAAGTATATATTTATGTTATAAATCATGAATTAAGGTATATTAAAATATGGGTTCTCCTAGATGGGATTAAGTAAATGACTAATTTTTTTTGGGGGCTAGGATTGGAAAACTATAGTGGAAGCCTTAGTTATAAGACTAAATATATGAAAACATCCCTAAATTTTGGTATATTAAAGAGTAAGTGGTTTCTAATAAAATAAATCCATGTCTAGATACTATAATTGGATGTAGCTCTAGAATTATTATACTTATGAGTAATAACCCTAAAAAGGGGGGATTGAGATAGACTCGATCACTACCTGGTTCCTGAAAATGGTCCTTGGTGTGCACATGGTTTGGAACTCCTGGGGGATATGATTTGGTAAATTCAAAAACTCTTTACAAACCATTAATAAGGGAAAACAATTCCCATAAGATTTTATATTAGGAAATATATCCTATATAACTTAGATTGAAACCTATAAATTCATAGGTTAAAGAATATATAACATTTATGATTCATCCTTTTAGTTTTCATGGTTTATAGTTTATGTGTTTTATTGTTTAAAAATATTCACCCCTAATTTTCCCTTTTATTTTTAGTCAATGACCAGAAATAGGAGAAACCAGGTCAGAAAACAATGAGAGGGGTGATGTGATGACAATCCAAATGAGATGAACAAATCGATGGGAGAAGTAATTGGGAACTTCATCATAATAATTTCTCATTTCACTCATGTTTTGAACCAAAAATTGAATAAATATGAATTCATAAATCCCTCAAATAAAGTACAGGTTTCAATTAATACCTTTATATGAAAAAATCCTCTAACTTTCAGTGGATCTTCTGAACCCTTAATCTTATAAAAATGGATTAACTCCATTGAAAATATATTCTCCATCCTTCAATGATTTGAGTTAGAGAAGTTCATGTTAACTGTTTGTCATATGAAAGGAGAATCTAATCAATAGTGGATGAATCCCGAGGAAGATATAGATACGTTGGTTTGGAAGGAAATATAGAAAGTGTATTTTGAAAAATAATTCCTCACATTCTCTAAATTAAAATGGAGAAGGATCTCCTTATACTTAAGAAAAATGATGAATAATACATCAAGGAATACAAAGATAACTTCACAGGACTTGAATGATATGAATATTTATTTTTCATTACCCAAAAGATAAAAGCTTACTACTTCTTTAGTAAGATAAATACATGTCTACAAAAATTCTTATCCATCAAGGACTTCAAAAACATTGAGGAAATTTTTATATGTTCCCTCAATGTTATCATGGGGATAATAATTAGAAAATGGAGCCTAATTATGGTTGTATGATAGAGAAATCTAATGTTGGTAATAAAGTCCAACATCCCACTTGTCAAAAGTGTGGGAAGAAAAATATCGATAATTCCATGAAGGGGATGAGGAAATGATTTAAGTGATGGAAGGAGGGGAACCTACCTATCCATTTCGAAAGATAGAAAACCACTAATGTAATGGAAGAACAGAATTATCTAGTAAACCATCAATATATTTTATAATGTTTAAATTTCAAGGAATAAGGACACTATGGAAATTAATTTACTAAGATAAGGTTTTTTTATTTTAACCGACTCCAATAACCTCAAATGCCCAGGGAGAAAGTGTGAGATTATGCCACTAAAAATACTGAGGTGGATCCTGAAAATGAAGTTATTATAGGTACACATGTAATTCATTCAATAATAGATATCATACTTTTGGATTTTGGTTCTACATATTCATTCATATCACACAGGTTTAGTAGAACTATTCAAACACCACATCAAAATAAGGAAGTTGAGTTATCAATGATGATGAAGAACGGGTCTATTATTGCATCCCAAGAATATAACTCACCCCTATATAAATTTATGGGTTGAATTTTTTAGATAAACTTGTGATAACACCTTCAACATAATTTGATGCTATTTTAGGTATAGATTGGATTCCCTTATATATATATATATATATATATATCAAACATAACTTTTTGAGTGAAGAAAATCACCATCCATGTTGTGAATAATCCTATGATTATATACAAGTTAAAGGAGAAGGATGAATCTCCTTTGTAATCATCATCTCAAGCATAGATATTATTACCCTATGATAAAGCGTATCTTACTCAAATTATTACGACTAAGGAAAATATCATCCTGGAAGATATGCCCATTATGAGGGAATTTACTGATGTGTTTCTCAAAGAATTGTATAGTTTACTCCTTATCAAGAGGTTGAGTTCTGAAATGATCTCATACAAAAATCTTTTCCGATATCCAATAATCTATATAGAATGGAAAATATTGAACTTTAAGATCCAAAAAAGAAACTATAATAGACCATGGACAAAGGTTTTATACACCCAAGTGCTTCACCATGGGGGTGCACTGGTCCGCTTTGTCATGAAGAAGGATGGATCAATGCTCCCATGAATTGATTATCATTGGGTCAACAAGACCATGATAAAAAAGAACTATAATATACCAAAAATTGATGAATTTTTTGATTAGCTACATAGAGTATAATACTCTTATAAGGTGGATCTTTAGTCAGGATATTATTAAGTAAGGTTAAATAAGGAGGATATTCCTGAGATTTCTATTTTTACAAGGTATGGGAATTATAAGTTCATAGTCTTACCATTTAGAATCACTAATTCTCTATAAATATTCATGGGATTTATGAATAGTTTCTTTATGAATTAATTTAAAATATTTATGGCAGTTTTTATGAAAAATATTCTTATTTACATAAAAATTAATGAGGAACATGAGGATAATTTCAATTATGTATCAAAGAAATTGTGAAAGGAAAATTCATTTACAAATTACACTAAATATGAGTTCTGGGTGTTGAAATTAACATTTTTGGGGCATGTTATCTCTAGAAAAAAGATACGTTTGGATGCTTTAAAAATTGGGGAAATTGAAGGATGTCCAAGACCAACATCTATGATAGAAATATATAATTTCCTTGGATTACCTGGGTAATATCATTGATTTTTAAGAAAATTGTCATGACTTTATATCCCAATAACTAAGATAACTCGAAAGGGATTCAAGTTTTTGTGGACTGATGAATGTGAAGAGAGATTTAAATAATTTAATATGAGGCTAATAATTATACATATTCTCACATTACCCACCAACGAGGAAGGATTTATAATCTATAGTGAAGAATCAAAAAAGGTATTGGGTTGTGTACTCATGAAAGATGAAAAAGTGATAGACTATGCCTCCCAATAATTTATGATACATGAGAAGAACAACCCAACTCATGACTAGAGTTGGCTATATTGATCTTCACATTAAATATTTTGGTGACATTACCTATAAAGAGAAAAGTGTAACATATATATGGATCATAAAATCCTAAAGTATATATTCACAAAAAATAAGCTTAACATGCACCAATATATGTGGTTAGAGCTGAACAAGGATTATCATTGTTCAATCCATTACCATATTGGGAAGGCGAACAAAGTGGAAGATGCTCTGAGTAGAAAGGATCCCACAACCCTATCCATAATGAATATTGAAATGGATCCAATATTCTTGGACATTAAAAGGATGGATATGGGAATAATAAAAGGATCATCATCTTAACTATATTAAATAACATCTCAACCATCCATTATTGAGGGGATTAAAGAATCCTAGAATGATGATGAGGTGCTACAGAAAAATGTAGTAAATATTTGAGAGTTCAACTTTACTAAATACGGAGTTATAAGGTTTGGAACTTGGATAAGTTTCCAAAAAAAATCATAACCAAAGGGGAACATTTGTTTTATGCACATAACTCATCATTCTCTATTCATCTAGTAATCACTAAGATATGTAGTGATTTGATGTAAAACTTTTGATGGGATAACATGAAAAGGGATATTGTGGATTTTTCATCCAAATGATTGGTATTCCAATAAGGAAAGGTAGAGAGATATAATTCTAATGGTATTATGAAACCATTTATCAAACCAATATGAAAATGGGAAAACATAAGTATGGATTTCATCATAGGACTCCCCATGAAACCTAAAGGAAATAAATCCATCTGGTTGGTATTCAATCACCTTATAAATACAACACGTTTCATAGCTATCAATGACAATTTGAATCTCAATAAACTTTCCAAGATATACATAAGATAACTGGTAAGAATTAAAGGAGTTCCACTTTCAATTATATCATATTGAGATATGAGGTTTACCTAGAGATTTTAGATAATACTTCATCAAGAATTTGATATATAACTAAGCTTTATAATTATTAATCACTCTTATATGATTGTTTACTCAGAAATAACCATTAAATCTATAGTGGATATGCTGATATCATGTTTAATGGATTTACAAGGATGTTCGAATCAACTCCTTACCCTGGTGGATTTATCATAAAAAACAATTTCTGTTCTAGAATTCAAATGGAATTTTATGAGGATCTGTATGGGAAGAGGTGTTGGACTCTGATATGCTGGGATGAAATTAGAGAGTATAAAATAATGATACTAGATCTTGTTTAAGATATGAGAGAGAAGGTTCAAAATATTCAATGATATATTAAATACTTATAATGTTGATAAAAAATTCATGCATACAATCATCGATGATACTTGGAGTTTGAGTTATGAGATAAAGTGTTCCTTTATATATCACCATGGAATAAATTCATGTGGTTTGGGAATAAAAAAAAACTTAGTTCAAGATACATCACCCCCTTTGATATCCCTGATCACATCGGAGCAGTATCCTATCTACTAGAACTCCCACATAACCTATCTCAAGTACATGTTATATTCCATTTATCCATTTTGAGGAAGAACATACTAGACCCCTAAAATGTACTAAATCCACATGTGGTACCATTGGATAATTATCTTTCATATTAGGAGAATCCAAGGAAGTTCATAGATTATAGAGACCAAGTTATATGAAACAAGACAACTCACCTGGTCAAAGTGTTGTGGTGGAACAAAAAGTTTGAGGAAGAAACATGGGAACTGAAAGAGGAAATAATATAGAAGTACAATAATCTATTTTAGTGTATGAAATGATAATTTTTAGGGTGAAATTTCTGAAGGGTGGAAGAATTTAAGGACCCAAACTTTTAAAAATGAAATTACCTTTTTTAATGAATAAATGTGTTATTAAGTAATGCAGTTATAGAAAACAAATGCACTAATTTGGTTATTTTGGACAGTTATATGGTCTGTGGCTATTAAAATATTGTTAACAATCATAAACATTTATCGTATAAACATTTTATTGTGACCATAAATAATAATATATTAAGAGTTATGATAAAGTCCAATTGACATAGAAGGAAGGAAAGATGTCCTCGACTAGAAGGATATTACACTATAAAGCTCATTTATGAGAGATTCCAAGGGAGATAAAATCACTAGGATTTTCCCATGACCAAGCACATGATGAGATTTAGTAACAATAGAATGAGAAAAGGCAAGTATGAGAGAAGTTCAAGCTCATCAAGATCACAACCCAAACCATGTTCTCCGAACCACCCAAAAAATTTTAGAGACTATAATAGTATGAATTATAATATTTTATTTCAATAAAATAAAAATTATATTTATTTATTTTTATTATTATATTTTAAATGACTAGATAATGAGTTTGATAAAAAATATGTATTGATACGAGGAAATTTTTATTTGTTTTGGAAATATATCATTTTAATCCAGACACTCTTTTTGATGAATTAAAGAATTTTTGAAATAAATGATATTTTAATAAATATTATTATTATATTATTTATTAAATATTGTTGGTCAGAGTAGATTACTCAATAGGGGGTGAATTGTGTATCTTTAAAATTTTATGTTAAAAATTTCACTTAAAATGATTCCCCAATTAAAATTAAAACATGATTGTTAATCAAGGTAATATGGTTGTAATAGTTTGACTGTTCAAATAACTTCTTAGAAGATTGAATAATTCTCAAAAATATCAAGGTGAGTTATTGATATGACTTTTGAACCTACTATAATAAGAAAAAATAGTCATAACTTCTATCCTAGACTAACTATCAAAGTAAAATATAGTTTTCTAAAATATAAAGTAAAGAAGATAAAAACTAAATTAAAAGACACAGAGGATAAAACAAGTGGTTCATTCTCAAGACAAGACTTAATCTACTCCACTTGTTGATCGCCTACCACCAAGCAGTCTATATAGATAAGATATTGATCCACACCCTGGATCGGGTTAAAAAAATAGTATATAGACTATCCAGGTCACATGACCTCTTCTACTGTTCTTCATGGGTATAATCTACCAGGTCACACAAGGACCTATTCTACACTTATTTGTGGGAGTAAACATATTTAAGAATATATGAGAGGAAGGATATCTTGTATCATTTAGTTTAATACAGGACACAGTGTGTGTTTTAATACAGACACACACACACTGCTCAAAAGCTAAAAATAGTACACAACAATGAAAATATTATAAAAAATGTTTTGAAATGATCTGAGTGTTATTCAATGCGACTTTGGACTTGTAGGATAAAGCAGGTGAAAATATCAAGTCCTCTTGTGAAAACAGAGTATCACGAGTTTGGTGCTCTGGTTTCCAGTTCTATGATGTAAGCTATGTAGCTCGTATTCTTCTTTGAGATGGTACTAAGAAGATTTTTTTGGATCTGATATACGATATTTCATATGTTCTCTGGATTGAGAGTGCTTCGTGAGTTCTTCAGTTGTATATTGTTTCATGCATTCACTTCTCATTTTTCCACACCTTTATCCAGGGCCACACTTTTCTTTTAATTTTGGTTTGCTTGTGTTAGAACCAAAAGGAAGCATGATTTATACACCTCATACCTCGTATTGTTAGGTGAGATGTCTATAAAGAAACATTTCTTATGTCAGTGACATTAAATAACTCAAATATGACAGTTACAAATTAAATTGAAAATGAAAAAAATAAATTAAAGAATGGTGTCATAGTATTTCTTGAAACAATGTCACTGGGAAATAGTGTCTTCTCATTTTCCTTTGAGATGTGAGATAGTCATGATACCACAAATGAATTGGGTTCAGGAACCGGTAGCACAGATATAGTGTCAGGATCACGGTGTCTCAGTTAACAATGCCTAGGAAGTTTTTCAAAACATTGAACAGTGTCTTGGTGATGGTAGTATGGAACTGATGTCATAGAGTTTATGAAATCTGAAACTAGTTATGGTGTTTGGGTAATAGTGTCTGGAATACGGTGTATAGATTACGGTGTCTGGGTCATGGTGTCAGGGACTTTGCCAAAATCCAGAACCAGTGGAAGACTTGCAGTTTCTTAGAATTAACCAAATATCTATAAATCTATCTTAGGAAATAATATTCACATAATGAATTATACTTAATATAACGACCCATACTTTACATATATTGTTAATACTTCAAAATTGAAGCACACTTATTACAACATATGACAAAACCACAAAGGACCGTATAGGTATAGTGTCTTTAGAAACTTGGAAACACAAACAACTGGTTCATAAATCTTCTACACTGTCTCCCATTTATTTCATCATATCTAGGGTCCCTTTTAGCATATTCTACTTAATATCCCTCTTCCTGACCTGGGGAAAAGAAAACATAAAAGGGTGAGCTCAAATGCTCAGCAAGGGCAAATAAAGGAGATAAAAATCATATCATATCTTTTTTGAAAATCAAAACCTGCAAAAGAGATCATAATATCTTAACATGGAATAAATCATAGAAGTGAAAATGAGATCCCCATAATCATAACATAAAACTTGAAACTTTGTGGCATGCACACATAATCATGGAAAATCATTTCTTGTTAGTCATGACTCATTGCCAAGACTATCTTAGTGGACAAAGTCCCTTTCTGAACCGAGTTCACTCCTCGTTTCAGTCCTGTATCACTGAACCGAAATAACCTTCCGTTCCAGCCATGTCTATCTTATGAGATATAAAGTCTTTACCCAATGCATTGGAGGGAGATATGGGTCCCACCCATCTTATAATGAATCCTTTCTTATGTGTGCCACATAATCATAAAACATACATCATCGCATAACACAAGTAACAAAAATGGGATTCTTGAAACATCATGACATCATAAATTCATATATGATAAAGGAATTAATAAAAATAATTCCATCACAACATGATCAAATCAATTTAATAATAGGGGTAAAAATGTAACCCTTTATTATCTTATATGGAAAATAATTTTGATAAAACACTTGAACTCCATTCTTGAGGAAAATATCCTTTCTTCTTCAAAAACATTTTTCCTTTCATAACATGTCATACAACTTTAAAATAAAAGAAGTTGATTAAAAATAAACTTGAAAACTTGTAAAGTAAGCTTCTTTGAATTAATGTTTTAAAAATCCATTCATGCCGTATAAGTTAAAAAAAACATTCTTCGTACTTTTGTCGGAAAAGTCAAAAAGTACCTCGTACGAAAAACGACAAAAGATTCCTTTCATATTCTTTACTAAAAAATCACCGAAGGGTAAAATTGTATTTAAACTATTGTAAGTGGATGGAAACAATATTACATATTGATGAAACATGGATGTGGATGATAAAATACACCCCAGTAAATACTTACGAATAAACAATCTCGGATAAAAATGAGATTGTGATATTTCCCTTACCTTAGGTCCGATTTGCTTCGTTCGTGTCTGAAGCTCCTGTATAATGGTTTAAATAATGTTATTGACTTATTCCAGAATCATACATATTGATATGATATCATATATGGTCATATTATTAGCTTCTTGTTAGTAATATTTCATTGTTACTTGTTACTCGGGTCTTTATAACTTTTTGTTCTTATGCGTGTTTTGTCGAATAAATTCTTATTCTTATCTTTAAGTTATATATACTTCATTTCCAGAATGTTATTAGTGTATTATATACCATATTCATTCATTCAATTCATTTATATAATCATTATGAAATGAAGATCATGTAGAACGAGTCGCATCACATCGTGGAGACGGTATTCCGTACGTACGCACGAGTGATGATATCGTTCCTATGATCGTGGAATTGTATTGGAGTATATATATATTATTTCAGTATCAATATTACTTCATAATAATCATATATAGTTACTCATTACACCATTATACCCATCCTTGTAAGGTGATGGTGGAAAATAGATTACACCACGGCGTGGAGACGGTATTCCGTACGTACGCACGCGCGGTGATTTCATTTTTCCGTAGGATGGATAGAAGGTGAATTAGGGTTGTTTCATATTTATAATAACATATCAGTATGTAAGTAATACTGATGTTATTACTTTATCATGAAACAACTAAAGAAGAAGAAGTTGAAGAAGAAAGAAATTGAAAAGATCGGTAATGGATATTACCTCTTCTTTGGAACGCCTCTTTGAATCCTCCACTTAAGGAACTAAGATTGGTCTTTGGAGAAGACCAGGACCTCTAGGATTATTCTAGGGAAGTGGAGAGGAGAAAATGTCAGGGGTTGGCCGAGATTGAGTGCTCAAATTGGTGTGAGGAGGAGGGGGAGGAGGTGCCCTTTTATAAGGGAGGAGAGGGGCACCTTAGGAATATCTCAAAATATTATTTTATATTAAAGTCAAAATCGGTTTATAATGGTTCCAAAGGGTCTTATTTCGAAGATAAAGTGGGGATGGGTCGAAATCCTATCAACCAATAATATTTAGACATGTTTAGGGTATTATTTTAACCTTGTCAATTAGATTTAACTCTAAGTTAAATAATTTAACTTTTACCATGTCTTTTTGTTTTCTTTCACTATATGGTTAATAAACATACTATAACATGCCAAACGAACCCCAAATTGTTTATTATTAATATATATATCCTTAGCTAAGTCATTTGGCCTAACCTTAGATTTTTAGGAATAAAATAACAATTAATAATATAATATTTGATTTAAAAACTATTTTGTGTCAATTTTGACACTATTTGATATATGATTTTTGTGAAAGTCATAACAGCATTATATGTTCTAACCAAGTTGATTAAATCAACACTAATATATCATATTAACCTAGAAAATTAGTGGAATTCATAAAAAGTTTCAAATTATATTTATTTTGGTGTTTATAACATCAATTATGTCAATATTTCAATAATAACATAATTACTGCATCATCATTGTGTCATAAATAAATTAAATTATTTGATGTCTAAAAATTACAAATAAAATACCATCATGTAGTAAATCTTTTTAGCTTTCTAATGAATATTTACAAACGAATTTATCTTATGTATAACCCCATATTAAAAATGATTTACTTATTAAACTTTGATTTTAACTACTTTAACCCTTCTTTAAATAAATTAATAATAAATGTCCTAATCTAATCCAAGTGGGCCTAAATGGTCATATTATATTCATAAGGTTGTTTTTGGTCGAATTACACTTATCCAATAGAATTAGGACATGTGTTAGGGTAATAGTAATATCATATTTACCCTTAGTTACCCTATTTACTTTTAACCGTGGTAAAAAAAGTAAAAAGTTACTATTCACCAAAAAATTATTTTCATCTCATTGAACCACATTTTAGTCCTTGATATTAACCGTGTCTCTCGGATTTTCGAAATTCCATTCACAGAAGCGGTAAAATTAAGTTTTATGCAAAATTCAGTTTTTTAACCTACCACTTAGTGGTTTCACTATTCATCAAAAATTGAAAGTTTTCAGAAAAATACCAAAATTTCACCCTAGGCTAATTTCGATACTCTGAGTCCAAAAATAAAATCCATTTTTAAAAATAAAATTTATAAAATTTCAAAAAGTGGTTATTACTATTCATAACGGCTAGTTTTAATAGCATATTGTTGTTTAGTGAAACTCGGTATTGCGTACGACGCAAGCTATCGAGGAAGGTCGCGATTGCGTGTAAAGCAAGCCAAGCAAGTGTTGTGTAGAAAAAGATTCCTTTGATGATTTATATAACATAAAAGTCTCGGGTGTTACATTCTACCCCCCTTAAAAAGAATTTCGCCCTCGAAATTCGTCACTTTGTAACAAACAGATGAGGATACTTCTCCTTCATCATATCCTCAAGCTCCCATGTAGCTTCTTCAAGTTGGTGGTTCCTCCATAAAACTTTCACCAATCGAGTGGTCTTGTTTCGTAGGACTTTTTCGCTATGATCCAGAATCTCTATCAGTTGTTCTTCATAAGAAAGATCTTTCTCCAGCGGTACAACTTCTGAGCTGAGTACATGTGAAGGATCAGGTATGTACTTTCTCAGGAGAGATACATGGAACACATCGTGAACTTGAGAGAGATTAGGTGGAAGCGCCAATCGGTAAGCTACCTTCCCAACACGATCCAGTATTTCGAAAGGACCGATATATCTAGGGCTCAACTTCCCCTTCTTTCCAAATCTCATAACCCTCTTCCAGGGAGATATTCGTAAGAACACTTTATCACCCACTTCAAACTCTAGGTCTTTTCTTCGGTTGTTGGCATAACTTTTCTGTCGACTCTGAGCTGCTCTTATGTGTTGTTGAATAGATCTGACCTTCTCTGCCATTTCATCAACGAGATCAGGTCCTAATAGCTTTCTTTCCCCAACTTCATCCCAGCAAGTTGGAGTCCTGCATTTCTTTCCATAGAGAGCTTCATAAGGAGCCATCTGAATACTGGAGTGAAAGCTATTATTATAAGAAAATTCCACCAAAGGTAGGTGTTGATCCCAACCTCCTTTGAAATCCATAGAGCAAGCTCTCAACATATCTTCTAGGGTTTGAATTGTTCTCTCAGACTGACCGTCTGTCTGGGGATGATAAGCAGTGCTGAAACTCAACTCTGTATCCAGAGTATGCTGAAGACCTCGCCAGAACTTCGAGGTAAATCTAGGATCCCGATCAGATATAATAGAAAGTGGTAC
Organism: Viscum album; assembly: GCA_963277665.1. Taxonomy (NCBI): domain Eukaryota; kingdom Viridiplantae; phylum Streptophyta; class Magnoliopsida; order Santalales; family Viscaceae; genus Viscum; species Viscum album. The sequence continues at coordinate 671,229,769 of OY728167.1, forward strand.
TCCATGAAATCTTACCACTTCCTTTACATATATCCTGGCAAGCTGATCTAGAGAGAAATCCTCTCTAATAGCAATGAAGTGTGCGGACTTTGTAAGACGATCAACTATGACCCAGATAGCATTATTGCCTTTGGATGTTTTAGGAAGTCCTGTGACAAAGTCCATAGTGATGTTTTCCCATTTCCATTCGGGTATGGGTAATGGTTGTAACATCCCTTTAGACTTCTGTCTCTCAGCTTTAACTTGTTGACAAACCAAGCATCGAGAGACATATTCAGCAACATCTCTTTTCATGCCATCCCACCAGAAGTACTCTTTCAGGTCCCTATACATCTTCGTGCTTCCAGGATGAATAGAGAATGATGAACTATGAGCCTCATCCAGCAACTCCTTCTTTAATTCGGGGATGGGAGGAACACAAACCCGATTCCTGAACTTTATTATCCCATCACAATCAAGGTTGAATTCAGGAACATTTCTCACCTTCTTTTGTAACTCGACATCTTCTTTCTGTGCCTCTTTAATCTTCACATGTATAGATGGTTGAACATTCATTTGAGAAAGATAAGATTTTTCCCCTTCCATTATAATTCCATGATCCATCCTTTGTAAATCCATAAATATTGGATCTTTTGTGATCCTCATCATGGATAAACTAGCATGGTCTTGTCGACTTAATGCATCTGCCACCTTGTTTGCTTTCCCAGGGTGGTAATGGATTGAGCAGTCATAATCCTTAATCAGCTCCAACCATCTTCTTTGGCGCATATTCAACTCCTTTTGTGTGAAAATATACTTTAAACTTTTATGATCAGTATAAATATCACACCTTTCACCATAAAGGTAATGCCTCCAAATCTTTAATGCAAAGATTACCGCAGCCAATTCCAAATCATGTGTTGGGTAATTTTGCTCATGGATTTTCAACTGTCGTGAGGCATAAGCTATCACCATATAATTTTGCATAAGAACACACCTCAATCCCTTCTTGGATGCATCACTGTAGATCACAAACCTTTCTCCACTACAAGGAAGTGTGAGCACAGGTGCACTGGATAACCTTCTTTTCAACTCCTTGAAATTCTCTTCACATTCCTCCGTCCAAACAAACTTAACTCCTTTCCGAGTCAACTTGGTGATTGGATTAGATAATCGTGAAAAATCTTTTACAAAACGTCGATAATATCCAGCCAAACCAAGAAAACTTCGGATCTCAGTTACTGTTGTTGGTTTTGACCATCTTTCGATAACCTCTGTTTTTGCTGGATCCACAGATATCCCCTCTTTTGAGATTATATGACCCAAAAATGCAACTTTTTGAAGCCAAAATTCACACTTGGTAAATTTGGCATAAAGCTTCTCCTTTCTCAGGGTTTTCAATATAATTCTCAAGTGATCTTCATGCTCTTCCTTTCTCTTTGAATAGACAAGAATATCGTCTATAAAGACTACCACAAATTGATCAAGATAGTCTCTAAAGACTCTATTCATTAGATCCATGAAGATAGAAGGGGCATTAGTAAGACCAAATGGCATCACTATAAATTCATAGTGTCCATACCTTGTACGGAAAGCCGTCTTTGGTATATCCTCCCTTTTGACCCTTAATTGATGATACCCTGAACGAAGATCAATCTTGGAAAAGTATTGAGCTCCGCGTAGTTGGTCAAATAAGTCATAAATGCGTGGGAGAGGATATTTGTTCTTGATAGTGATCTTGTTAAGTTCTCGATAATCAATGCAGAGTCTCATTGATCCATCTTTCTTCTTAACAAATAGAACAGGTGCTCCCCAAGGTGACGCACTAGGGCGTATGAATCCCTTATCAAGATTATCTTGGAGTTGCTTCTTCAATTCCTGCAACTCAATTGGGGCCATTCTATAATGTGTCTTTGAAATAGGCAAAGCACCCGGTACGAGTTCTATTGAAAACTCAACTTCACGATTTGGTGGAAGACCCGGTAATTCCTCCGGAAAGACATCATAAAACTCCCGTAAAATGGGCATATTCTTAATCATGAGTTTCTCGCCAACCATTTGAGATAAATAACCTTCATTTAGTGGAATCAATACCCATAAGATGGAAAAAATTTCCACTGGAAGGTTATATTCATCCTTGCATTGATAGACGATCGTAGATTGATCTGGAATATGAAATGTGACTTCCCTTCTTTGGCAATTGATATGAGCTCCATGTAGAGAAAGCCAATCCATGCTAAGAATCACATCAAATTCCACTAAAGGAAGGATCACAAGATTTGCAGGAAGCACTTTCCCATAAACTTCGATCGGAGAAGAATTATAAACTTTTGATGCGATTGATGTGCCATTAGGTGTTGTCACAGCTAACTCAACATCTAATTGTTGAGGTAATATGGTGATACCCTTAGAAAAGTCTTCAGAAATAAAAGAGTGGGTGGATCCAGAATCAAATAAAACATTTGCTACTTTAGAGTGGATGATAAGTGTACCTTTCACCACTTCATTATCGTACTCCACATCACTGATAGAAATTGCATGTGACTTTCCTTTGTCTTTAGCCTTAGGATTTTGTTGACGTCAACCATCATCATCAACCCTTGGATTTGGGCATTGATTGGCATAATGCCCCATCTCCTTGCACTTCAAACATTGAAGTGTAATAGGATCATTCTGCGTATCCCTTCCTTTGTTTGAATCATTGGACATCTTCTTCCCATTATCACGGCATTCAAATGCCCGATGACCTTCCTTTCCACATTTAAAACATTTACTTGTCCCTTTAAGACAACTCCCTCCATGTTTCTTTCCACACTTTGAGCATAAGGGAAAGCTCATCTTCTTTTCAGTTTGCTCATTAGATTTTCCTTTGAATTCCATCTTCCTCTTCTTATCAAACCCATGTGACTGATGGGTTACTCCAATCTCCATCTCGACTTTGAGAGCACATCGAACGATATCCTCGTAGCTATTGAAGTCCCTTATGGCTAACGCCCTTCGAAGACTTGGTTTTAAGCCACTAAAGAATCGATCGATCTTACTCTCAGGTTGGATAATAATACCAGAAGCATACCTTGAAAGTCTTGTAAAATTTGCTTCATAGGTACCAACAAATTCATCATCCCTTTGCTTCAGTTCAAGAAACTCTTTCTCCATCTTTGTTCGTAGAATACGAGGGAAGTACTTATTGAAAAATAAGTTCTTGAACTCGTCCCATTCCATTGACTCAATTTCATCCCCTTGCCTCGTATTCTTAATAAGATTCCACCATTGATCAGCATCTCCTTCCAAACGATACACTGATAGGATGACTTTATCATGTTCAGAACATTGAAGAACTGAAAATATCTTTTCAGTAGTACTAATCCATTGTTCAGCAACTAATGGATCAGTAGACCCGCTGAAAGAAGGTGGACGCTGCCTCATGAAGCATTCAACAGAATGTTGCTCCCTCCTTTGATCGTTTGGAAGTCCTGCATGATTCATATCTTGAGAAAGTTGTGTGAGCATGGCTACAAGATTTTTCATTCCAGCTCCCATATTGTTTGGTTGCTCAGGGGGACAATCATTGCATTGCACATCGCATTCTGTATTAACACGGTTCCTTCGGGTTCCAGCCATTGACTAAAACCAAGAAGAATAGTGTGAGCAACACTAATTATAATAGGAAAACCACATAATTCAAGAATAAAATTTTCATGCTTAAGGTCTTATCCTAGGTTATTCATGGCCATTTCTAAAACACTAAGATTGTGTTCTATGCTTAGACTTATCCTTAGGGTTCTTACTAAGGCTTTCACATCCTAGTTTCCAAAGGTTGACTATACCTTTCCTCTGATACCAACTATAACGACCCATACTTTACATATATTGTTAATACTTCAAAATTGAAGCACACTTATTACAACATATGACAAAACCACAAAGGACCGTATAGGTATAGTGTCTTTAGAAACTGGGAAACATAAACAACTGGTTCATAAATCTTCTACAGTGTCTCCCATTTATTTAATCATATCTAGGGTCCCTTTTAGCATATTCTACTTAATATCCCTCTTCCTGACCTGGGGAAAAGAAAACATAAAAGGGTGAGCTCAAATGCTCAGCAAGGGAAAATAAAGGAGATAAAAATCATATCATATCTTTTTGAAAATCAAAACCTGCAAAAGAGATCATAATATCTTAACATGGAATAAATCATAGAAGTGAAAATGAGATCCCCATAATCATAACATAAAACTTGAAACTTTGTGGCATGGACACATAATCATGGAAAATCATTTCTTGTTAGTCGTGACTCATTGCCAAGACTATCTTAGTGGACAAAGTCCCTTTCTGAACCGAGTTCACTCCTCGTTTCAGTCCTGTATCACTGAACCGAAATAACCTTCCGTTCCAGCCATGTCTATCTCATGAGATATAAAGTCTTTACCCAATGCATTGGAGGGAGATATAGGTCCCACCCATCTTATAATGAATCCTTTCTTATGTGTGCCACATAATCATAAAACATACATCATCGCATAACACAAGTAACAAAAATGGGATTCTTGAAACATCATGACATCATAAATTCATATATGATAAAGGAATTCATAAAAATAATTCCATCACAACATGATCAAATCAATGTAATAATAGGGATAAAAATGTAACCCTTTATTATCTTATATGGAAAATAATTTTGATAAAACACTTGAACTCCATTCTTGAGGAAAATATCCTTTCTTCTTCAAAAACATTTTTCCTTTCATAACATGTCATACAACTTTAAAATAAAATAAGTTGATTAAAAATAAACTTGAAAACTTGTAAAGGAAGCTTCTTTGAATTAATGTTTTAAAAATCCATTCATGCCGTATAAGTTAAAAAAAACATTCTTCGTACTTTTGTCGGAAAAGTCAAAAAGTACCTCGTACGAAAAATGACAAAAGATTCCTTTCATATTCTTTACTAAAAACTCACCGAAGGGTAAAATTGGATTTAAACTATTGTAAGTGGATGGAAAAAATATTACATATTGATGAAACATGGATGTGGATGATAAAATACACCCCAGTAAATACTTACGAATAAACAATCTCGGATAAAAATGAGATTGTGATATTTCCCTTACCTTAGGTCCGATTTGCTTCGTTCGTGTCCGAAGCTCCTGTATAATGGTTTAAATAATGTTATTGACTTATTCCAGAATCATACATATTGATATGATATCATATATGGTCATATTATTAGCTTCTTGTTAGTAATATTTCATTGTTACTTGTTACTCGGGTCTTTATAACTTTTTGTTCTTATGCGTGTTTTGTCGAATAAATTCTTATTCTTATCTTTAGGTTATAGATACTTCATTTCCAGAATGGTATTAGTGTATTATATACCATATTCATTCATTCAATTCATTTATATAATCATTATGAAATGAAGATCATGTAGAACGAGTCGCATCACATCGTGGAGACGGTATTCCGTACGTACGCACGAGTGACGATATCGTTCCTATGATCGTGGAATTGTATTGGAGTATATATATATTATTTCAGTATCAATATTACTTCATAATAATCATATATAGTTACTCATTACACCATTATACCCATCCTTGTAAGGTGATGGTGGAAAATATATTACACCACGGCGTGGAGACGGTATTCCGTACGTACGCACGCGCGGTGATTTCATTTTTCCGTAGGATGGATAGAAGGTGAATTAGGGTTGTTTCATATTTATAATAACATATCAGTATGTAAGTAATACTGATGTTATTACTTTATCATGAAACAACTAAAGAAGAAGAAGTTGAAGAAGAAAGAAATTGAAAAGATCGGTAATGGATATTACCTCTTCTTTGGAACGCCTCTTTGAATTCTCCACTTAAGGAACTAAGATTGGTATTTGGAGAAGACCAGGACCTCTAGGATTATTCTAGGGAAGTTGAGAGGATAAAATGGTAGGGGTTGGCCGAGCTTGAGTGCTCAAATTGGTGTGAGGAGGAGGGGGAGGAGGTGCCCTTTTATAAGGGAGGAGAGGGGCACCTTAGGAATATCTCAAAATATTATTTTATATTAAAGTCAAAATCGGTTTATAATGGTTCCAAAGGGTCTTATTTCGAAGATAAAGTGGGGATGGGTCGAAATCCTATCAACCAATAAGATTTAGACAAGTTTAGGGTATTATTTTAACCTTGTCAATTAGATTTAACTCTAAGTTAAATAATTTAACTTTTACCATGTCTTTTTGTTTTCCTTCACTATATGGTTAATAAGCTTACTATAACATGCCAAACGAACCCCAAATTGTTTATTATTAATATATATATCCTTATCTAAGTCATTTGGCCGAACCTTAGATTTTTAGGAATAAAATAACAATTAATAATATAATATTTGATTTAAAAACTATTTTGTGTCAATTTTGACACTATTTGATATATGATTTTTGTGAAAGTCATAACAGAATTATATGTTCGAACCAAGTTGATTAAATCAACACTAATATATCATATTAACCTAGAAAATTATTGGAATTCATAAAAAGTCTCAAATTATATTTATTTTGGTGTTTATAACATCAATTATGTCAATATTTCATTAATAAGATAATTACTTCATCATCATTGTGTCATAAATAAATTAAATTATTTGATGTCTAAATATTAAAAATAAAATACCATCATGTAGTAAATCTTTTTAGATTTCTAATGAATATTTACAAACGAATTTATCTTATGTATAACCCCATATTAAAAATGATTTACTTATTAAACTTTGATTTTAACTACTTTAACCCTTCTTTAAATAAATTAATAATAAATGTCCTAATCTAATCCAGGTGGGCCTAAATGGTCATATTATATTCATAAGGTTGTTTTTGGTCGAATTACACTTATCCAATAGAATTAGGACATGTGTTAGGGTAATAGTAATATCATATTTACCCTTAGTTACCCTATTTACTTTTAACCGTGGTAAAAAAAGTAAAAAGTTACTATTCACCAAAAAATTATTTTCATCTCATTGAACCACATTTTAGTCCTTGATATTAACCGTGTCTCTCGGATTTTCGAAATTCCATTCACAGAAGCGGTAAAATTAAGTTTTATGCAAAATGCAGTTTTTTAACCTACCACTTAGTGGTTTCACTATTCATCAAAAATTGAAAGTTTTCAGAAAAATACCAAAATTTCACCCTAGGCTAATTTCGATATTCTGAGTCCAAAAATGAAATCCATTTTGAAAAATAAAATTTATAAAATTTCAAAAAGTGGTTATTACTATTCATAACGGCTAGTTTTAATAGCATATTGTTGTTTAGTGAAACTCGGTATTGCGTACGACGCAAGCTATCGAGGAAGGTCGCGATTGCGTGTAAAGCAAGCCAAGCAAGTGTTGTGTAGAAAAAGATTCCTTTGATGATTTATATAACATAAAAGTCTCGGGTGTTACACTTAAGCATTAATATAATGAAAAAATGTAGAACAAAATTAAATATAGTTTACGATATTAAAACATGATTTATATGATTTTGAATCAAGATCTTGTGAAAGTGTATACCATGAGTTGTAAACATTAAATCATATGGAAACCAACCATCTCTACACTTGATTTGAGATATATTAAATAAGGTTAACATGATTTGTGATCATTAAAACATGAGTAAAACATGAGGAGTCCAACAATCTCCCCCTTTTGATGATCACAAATCATAGGATTTAGATGTCTGTTCTTATGATTCTCCCCATTTTGGGATAATAAAAAGGAGATATGAAAAAAGAAAATAAACATGGAATAAAGGTATCTAAGAAAGTAAACAAAAATAGTTCTCATTGTATTGGATGAAAAGACATAGGTCATTAAAACCATGAGGAAAAAAGAAAACATCCCTATCAAAATACATTTTTTTACTTATATTTATCATTAGAAGTCTTCTCCTTTCCCTTGGTAGCAGCATAAGAAGTTTCCACAGGATAAGAAGTAGAGGTTGAAGAATGGATTTAGGTGTCTATCAGAGAAGGAAGAGGGATCCCTTTAAAAATAGAAGGTGCTAGAGTGGGTTTAGTTAAAGACCGAGGTAAGTGTGGGTCATGTATAACAGGTCTAATCTAGCTCAGAGCCTGAGATAAAGACATGGAGTCAGAAGCAAAAGTAGTGGATGAGGAAGTTGTTGATCCAGACCGCAAAGGTGCAGCTATAGGGTCCATAGTGATAGTGATTTTCACATAAAGTTAAGGCGTCAACAATTGAATTAAATCAGTAACGATCTCACCACCATACTGCATTTCCCTTTCTAAATCATCATTGTTCTCAGAGGAGTGAAATATTTCATCTTTTGAACTTGATTCTAGAAGGCTTGAGTGAAAGGAGGAATTTTCAAATTCTCTATAATATATTTTAAATGATTGGTCCTATCATTCATAGAGAAAATCCTATTAAAATAGAAATCTAATTTCATAGTAATTTATTCCTGAGCATCAGTGGAAATATTTGAGTGAATCCTCTCTACGTCAAGTACTCGATCACTATTTTTTTATGACAACTGATAAACATCCCTTTTCAAAACCACTTAAAATTGACTGAAGTTCTTCTTTAATAACTGTTCTGAGAAGATCACTGTCTATAGGTTGAGATGACTATCTAGAGGCATTTAAAGCAGTAACGACTAAAGTGAGAGACTTAAGTAGATTGAGAACTTTCTGTAAACATCCCTTTTACTCATCAGTCAACATATTAAGACCAACAATGAGATTAGGCATTTCATTTACTATCTTAATGTTTCTCTTAACCATTTTTTCATAAATTGAAGTCAAGTTTGGTTGAATTAGAGGTGAAACTTTCTATGGAATTTGACCACTAACATCCTCAACGGGATGAGTAGCAGAAGCTTTTCCTATTTGCAACACTTTTTTCATATCTTCAACTATAGATCTGAGAGAATTTACCTCATCAGTCAACTTTTTGTTCTCAATCCTAACTTCTTGTATTTTATGAAGCATTTTTGGTCAAATTTTCCATATTATTTTCTCTAAAAATAGAGAATCATCTATTTCAATAAGATTTTTTATAGGAGCAGGTTGTGAGTTCATGATCTTTTCAAAGCCAGCTAATAGAGTGTCTCTAAAAGCATTCAGATCACTATGCTTCACAGAAGTAGAAGGTTCTTGGGTAGGTTTAGGAATCTAAGATGACACAGGTTCAGGCTCGTCAGTATAGATTACTTCTAGAGAAGAAACTAGTTTTAATTGAAACACATTGGAAAGATCCGTGACTTTAACCAAGGCCTCCTGGTTATTATCCACATAAAAGTAGATAGGAAACTTATACTAGGTATCCATAGTGATTTGATCAATAGGATTGAGAAATTTTACACTATCTAGATAGGTGAGCTTCTCCCCCTCAACAGGTGCATCTCTTATTGGACTAAGAGGTCCAGTTTCTTGACCTACTTATATACTTTCATCTCCAAAAGGCTCACCCATTTCCTTTCTAGAAATATGAAAGGAATGTTCTATTCTTTACTCTGTAGATAGAATAATTTCAGGATCATCGTATTCTTTTACTTGTTCCCCAACATTAGCCTCTTCTTAAATAGCAGGTTCTTCTTCTAAATGATCCTCAGGAACAAATTTTTCTTTTACACTAGTGGTATATTCATTTCCAAAAGAAGGTTCTTCCATTGAATCTATACTTAGTTAAGAAATAGGTGCATCCTTTTTAACTACATGTTGTGTAATAGGTAGATCACTGTCTTCTTTTTCCAAGATAGTTCCTTCATTAGGTGCAACAACTGACTCTACTTCTTCATCATCAATATAATCAACAACTTCATCTGGTTCCAAACCAGGATCAGATGTGTTTTTGGGTCTTGAAGGATTCTCAACTGGGTTAAAATTTTCATACAACCTATCATTTTCCTCCACCCAAGAGTTTTTCCAAGGATTCCATCTTATTTTCATTCTTCTGACTATATCCTTTGAGATAAAAAACTCATAACCTTCAATGAATTATTCATTCAAGCCAACTAATCCTTTAGCAGACAACATTGCAGAGATTAATCTTGAATAGAACAAGGAGGCTGACTTCCAAGTTGTATTGATTAGTTCACACATGTGAATTATAATATACATACAGAGATTAATCATGTGCTCATTTCTTATAAGATGTATCAAGAATACATATTGATACTTAATATTATAAAAATCCCCTTTCCTTGAACTAATAAGATTCTGGATAAACTTAAATAGTATCCTTGTCTCACCATTCAACTCAGCAGCAATTGCCCTTATTTTATTCTTATTTCCATTCATACATATTAGGGCCTCTTATAAGACAAAGACATTACTAAGAGGAGGATGAACTCTTTGGTAATACTCAAATATTATTTCATGAGGTATCTCTAGGGATCCATCCCATAACCTCGAGGAAAATGTACACCTTTGACCATTAATCCAGCTTTATACAACAAATCCATCTTCAATATTTAATGAAAACTGGACATACTGATAAAACTGAGAAATGAGTTTTGGATAAATCATCCTTTTCTATTTTATTAACCAGTCCAACCATCCCTTCTCTTCTAGTACTTTGAAAACTAGTGACTTACTTATTAGCAGCCACTTCGGATAGACTTCCTTTTCTGGTACTACTATTTTATAAAGAAGATTCGGATTCAAAGGGACTTCGGGCATTAATATTTGGTTCATTTTTCACTTTCTTCTGAGATATGCACTTATTAGGAGTTGATTAAGATGGGCGCTTTATTCTAGGAATTCAAAGTTGGTTCCAGAGAGAGATTAAAGGATTAAAGAGGACTAACGTTTGAAAGAGAGCGGTTTCAGTTTTGAGTGAAGAGAGATCAAGTGAAGAGAGAAGTGAAAGATATTGGGTTTTTATCATTTAGTAATTTCAAGAGTCACAAATTCAAAAATGAGGTATAAAAATAGTAAAATAATCAACACATCGATACGGGAAATAAAATACAAATAAAAAGAAAATTGGGTCATTATGGTGATATCGAAACAGATTGTCATGGTGAGACCAAAACAGATTGTCACAATGTCATCATTACAGTTTGACACAAAATGGTGTGATCGTATCATTAAGACAGTAAGTGTAAGACAATAACTGAGAGATAGTAACTATGAGACCATAAACATGAGACAGTAACTTTAAGAAAATAACTTGTGAAACTGGAAATCATGAAACTGTAAGGTGTGAAACAGTAAGTGTGAGACAGTAAGTGTAACATCATGAACTTTTTTACTTAAGATTTATCATTCCTAATTCATGTATGATGTAATTTATCCTTTCATAATTTAGTGGTTTAGTGAATATATTAGCTTGCTGATATCCATTTCCAATGAATTCCAAAGTGATATCACGTTTTTTATAATGATATCTCAAAAAGCTATTCCTTACATCAATATGCTTTGTCCTAGAGTGTGAAAAAAAATTATTTGAAATGTTAATATCACTTGTATCATCATATTTTATAGGTACATGTCTGAATTAATATCCATACTCTAGTAATGTATGTTTCATCCATAAAATTTGTACACAACAAATACCAACAACTATATATTCAACTTCAGTAGTAGATAATACAACAAAGATTTTTTTCTTACTGCACTATGACACTAGAGACTTGCCTAAAATGCGACATATTCCAGAGGTGATTTTTATATATAACTTACAACCACCAAAATCAGCATCAAAATAACTAACTAACTAAAATGATTTTCCTCTAGGATAAAACAGTCATAGATTTTGTGTATGTTTGAGGTATTTGAAAATCCTTTTAATAACGTTTAAATGAGACTCATTAGGGTTTTCATGAAAGTGAGCACAAATACATACACTAAATATAATATCAGGTCATCTAGCAGTTAAGTAGAGTAATCTTCCAATCATTTATTTATAAGTGGTTTGATCAATAGATTTTCTATCTTTATCAAGATCCAACTTACAAGTAGTACTCATTGGAGTATTAATACTTTTAGTGATATCCAATCCAAAATGTTTTAGAAGATATTTAGTATATTTTATTTGATTTAAAATAATACCATATTTATTTTTAGATATTTTAAATCCAATAAAGAATTTTAGTTCACCCATTAAACTCATTTAAAATTCATTTTTCATTATTTTAGGAAACTAAATACATAAATAATTTTTTGAAGATCTAGAAATAATATCGTCTAAATAAATTTGAACTACTAAAACATCATTGGAAATTCATTTTATAAAAAGATTAGGATCAAATATACCTTTTGTAAAACCTTTAGAAATAATAAAAGTACTTAATCTGTTATACCAAGCTCTTGGAGCCTGTTTTAAACCATACAAAGCTTTTGATAATTTAAAAACATGATTTGGAAAGTGGGGATTTGTGAAACTATGGGGGTTGTTCAAAAGAGACATCATTGGCTATATACCCATTTAGGAATGCACTCTTGGCATCTATTTGATATAGTTTGAAATTTAGATGTGCTTCATATGCAGGAAATATTATAATGGCTTCAAGTCTAGCTACTGGTGAAAAGGTACCCTCATAGTAAATTCATTCTTCTGGACTATATCGTTGTGCCACCGATCTAGCCTTGTTTCTAACTACGTTACCAGATTCATCTCCTTATTTTTAAACACCCACTTTGTGCCTATGGTAATTATGTCTTTGGGTCTATCAACAAGTTTCCAAAATTTGTTCCTTTTAAACTGATTAAGTTTTTCTTGCATAACCATCACCCAAAATTCAGCATTGATAGCATCATTGAAGTTTTTAGGTTCATGTTGTCACAGGAAAGGTTGATTTTCAACCTAATTTCTAAGAGAAGATATAGTTTGTGTTCCTTTATCTAAATATCCAACAATATAATCTAAAGTATGGATCTTAAGATTTATAACAGATCTAGAAGAAGAGGTTCCAGTGATTTCAAGTTCTTCAATAGGTTCGAGTTCATTATGGCTTAAATCTGGAGAATTTCTAGAACTGTAAGTATTTACCGATTCCTTTACAGGATGGTTAAAGGATTTGGCATTAATGTTTAGATTTGACATATCATTCTCAAGATTCTCTAGAGAGGTCTTAGGATCATGTGGATCTGTCTCATCAAACTTGAAATGGGTTCTTTTGTTAAAAACTATATAGGCTTTACTAGAGATTGAATATCCTAGAAATATTCCTTCATCACTCTTGGATGCAATTTTTTCAAGATTTTCCTTGGTATTAAGGATATAAACATACCAACCAAAGATTTTAAATAGTTCTCTTTGGGTTTTCTAGTGTTCTAAAACTCATATGGAGTTCTTTTAATAATAGGTCTAATCAACACTCTATTAATAATATATCATGTTTTATATACAGATTTTTCCAAAAAAATAGGTAAGTCATATTCACTAAGCATGGTTCTAGAAATTTCTTGCAAGGTCTTATTTCTTCTTTATACAACTCTGTTTTGTTAAGGTGTTCTAGGGGAAGAGAAATTATGACTGTATCCATTTTGTGAGAAAAAGGATTCAAACTCTTTATTTTCAAACTCAAGAACATGGTCACTTCATAGAGATTTAATTCTAATTCTACTATGATTTTTTATAGTTTTAGTATACTTGGTGAAATGAGAGTAGGCTTCAATTTTGTGAGCCAGGAAGAAGGACCAAGTATACCTAGAAAAGTCATCTACAAAAACATAAACATAGTGCTTCCCATTTAAACTAGAAACTATATATGGTCCAAAAAAATCCATGTGAACCCACTTGAGAGGTTGAGAAGTTGAGACTTATTTCTTTGGTTTGAAGGAAACTTTATGTTTTTTTCCCTTTTGAAAATGATTACACACTTTATCATTTGGAAACTCTATTTTGGGTCTATCTTTGACTAAACATTTTCTAGTTAGATTCCCACGGGAGTGAATATTTAAGTGTCTTAGTCTAATATTCCAAATCCAAGACTCTTTGTGAAATACACTTAAACATGACGCATTTTGAGAAACTAAAGAATATAAGTTACCAGAATATACATTTTTAATTTATTAATAAAGAGAATACCAATTCATTTTTATAATTAAAAACATTGTAAGCATAATTTTCAAATTTAACATAAAATCCATCATTACATATTTTTGAAATACTAATCAGGTTATATTTCAGCCCATCAAGAAAAAGTACATTGGAAATTAAATCTAAGTTAGAGTTACTGATTTGGCCTATGCCAATGATTTTTTCCTTTGGCACTGTCACCAAAAGTGACATGTCCTCCATAAATCTTTATTAGGTTCTTGAAAAATGAATAGTCTCTTGTCATGTGTCTTGAACGCCCACTATTAAAGTACTATAGGCTTTTAAAGGAGCTATTCAAATAGTTTTCCTATAAAATAGTCAAATAAAAATAGACTTTGGTACCCATATTTTTTTGGGTCTAGTAATATTAGTAACTAGTTATTTAGGAACCCACATCTGCATCATAGGATTCCTATAATTATTATGTAAAGTATTTGAGAAATGAACTTTATTTGGTCCAGAAAAACTAGAAACAGTATAGGATGTATCGTAGTTTGAACTAACATAATGTTTTCTTGAACTAGGAATAAAGCTATATGTTTTAGATTTATAAACAAAATTGGTTTTCCCAAAATTTCTTTTACCAGGTTGATATCCAATACCAGTAGTGTATTTAGTGGAAATTTTGTTAACTAGTATTTATACTATGATATCTTTACCATTTGTAAAAAATTCAAGGTCCTTTTCCCATTTCTCATTAGATAGCATTAATTCATTTTTTTCTTGGAGTAATTGAAAATTTTTCTCTATTTCTACAGTAAGTTTTGATTTAAAAGTTGAGGAAAGAAAATAATGTTTCTTTAAATACTTGTATTTGTCTTTTAGTTCAGTACATGTCTCTTCAATAATATTTCAATACTCAAAAATTTCTTCTTTATATATATTTTTGGAATCACTTTCATCTCTAGAATAATTGTAATTTTGTATATGAGATTCCAGGATTACCTCAGATGTGTTTGTTATGAAACACATATTGTATTTGTTAGCTTGTTCATCATGTGAAGACTCTGAGTCACTTGAAATATCCTCAAAAGCACTCTAAGTTTCTTTCATTTCCTTTTTATAATTTCTATCTTTGTCCTCATATTTTTTTATACTTGAGCTTGGGACAGTCAGCCTTTACATGTCCTTTTATCTTGAATTCATAATATACTATCTCATTAGACTTTTCATTTCTTTTCCAATCTCCCTGCCAGCTTCCCTTTTGATTAAATCTTCCTTTAAATTTACGCTTTCTAAAAAATTAATTCCTTTTTTAAAATTTCTTAAACATTATGACTAATTGAGCCATCTCCTCATCACTGTTGGGTGATGATTGTTCACTACTGGAACTTTTTAAAAAGGCTTGTAGTTTCTCCTTTTATTTGTGTTTATAGGTAGTGGTCTTAAATGCCACATACTTTATTTTAGGTTCATCCTCCTACTCCTTTTTACTTTCAACTCTTCTTCGTACATCATTAGTTTCCCAATGATTTATTTGGAAGGTATTCAACTAATTTCACATGATTCTGTAATGGAGACAGAAGTTCCTCTCCATATCTCTAGTAAGCCTCGCAAAATCCTCATGATTTGTTCTTTGGTTGTAACTTCTCTAATAAGAGAGATCATTATGTTTAAAAAAAATTGAACCTAAGATACATATAAAAAATAGGCTTATCAGGCTTCATTTTAATGTTTTCATACTTAATATTATAAGTATTAAATCTCATTTCTTTCACATTATTGGTTCCCTCATGTGAAACAAAGAGAGTGTCCCAGATTTCATAGGTAGTTTTACATTCATAAATTCTATTTAATTATTCATCTCCTAAGTCACAGCATAGGGAATTCATCTATTTACATTTATTGTTATATTCGGCCTTGGTTTGGTCATCCCAAGTGGTTCTATCAATATAAGAAATCATATAGGCATCTAAAATCGAATACCAAATCTCAAAACTCATACTCTCTAAGTGTATTTTCATTTTAATCATCCATTGTGGATAATTTGTTCCATTGAAAAGGGGAGGTATGTTTGTAGAAACAACTTATAGTCTATTATCCATAATAGATAAATATTTTTAAAGATCTATAAATTTAGAACTAACAGAAATTTACAGATCTTTAAAATACAACTAAAATCATATTAGAAAATATTTAAAAAATAGAGCCTTAACAATAATAAAATCCTATAATACCAAATTTTTGTCTGAGTAGAGTACTAAAGAGGGGGGTAAATTGAGTATCTATAAATTTTTTTGTTAAAAAGTTCACTTAAAATGATTCCCCAATTAAAATTAAAACAAGACAGTTAATCAAGGTAATACGGTTATAATAGTTTAACTGTTCAAATAACTTCTCATAAGATTGATTAATTCTCAATAATATCAATGTGAGTTATTGATATGACTTTTGAAGCTACTCTAAAAGGGAAAAATAGTTATAACTTATATCCAAGACTAACTATCAAATTAAAATCTAGTTTTCTGAAATACAAAGTAAAGTATAGAAAAAATAAATTAAAAGACACAATGGATAAAACAAGTTGTTGAGTCTCAAGCCAAGACATAATCCACTCCACTTGGTTATCATATACCACCAAGAAGTATATATAGATAAGAGATTGATCCACACCCTAGATCGGGGTAAAACAATATTACACAAAATGTCAAGGTCACATGACCTCTTCCACAATTCTTTGTGGGTACAAGCTACGAGGTCACACAAGGACATCTTCCACACTTATTAGTTGGATTAAACAGATGTAAGAAGATATGAGAGGACGAATATATTGTATCTTTTAGTTTAATATAAGATACAATGTTTGTTTAAGTACAGAAACACACACACTGCTTGAAATCTAAAAATAGTACACAATAGAGAAAATACGATGATAAAGGGTTATAAGTTCTCTGAGTGTTATTATATGTAGATCTAGACATATAGGATGAAGCAGATACAAATATCGAGTCCTCTTATGAAAACAGAGTATCACGAATCCGGTGCTCTAGTTTCCAGTTTTATGATGTAATCTATGTACCTCGTGTTCTTCTTTGAGTTGCTAGTGCGAAGATGTTTTTGGATCTGATATATGGTATCTCAGTTGTTCTCTGGATCGAGAGTGCTTCGTGTGTTTGTCAGTTGTATATTGTTTCATGCATTCACTTCTTTTTTTTCCACATGTTGATCCAGTTTCACGCTTTTCTTTTTATTTTAGGGTGCATGTGTTGAAGCTGACATGATGCATGATTTCTACAACTTGTACCTTGTACTATCAGGTGAAATGTATACAAATAAACATTAATTATATTAGTATCATTAAATGACTCAATTATGACCTTTAGAAATTAAATTTAAGATGATAAAATAGATTAAATAATGGTGTCACAATATGTCTTGAAATAGTTGCACTGGGAAACTGTATCTTCTCCTTTGCCTTTGAGAAGTGAGATATTCATGATGCCATAGTTTCATTGAGACCAGGAACCGATATCACTGATGCAGTGTCAGGATAACAGTGTCTCAGGTAACAGTATCTAGTCCTTTGTCAAAACTTTAAATGGTTTCTTGGTGACGGTAGTAAGGAACCGGTGTCATAGACTTTATGAAATCTGAAACTGGTTATGGTGTATGGGTCATGGTGTTTGGATTACGGTGTCTAGATTACGGTGTCTGGGTCATGGTGTCAGGGACTTTTCCAAAATCCAGAACCGATGGCAGACTTATGGTTTCTCAGATATATCCAAATATCTATAAAGTTTTATTAGGAAATAATATTCATATAATTAATTAGAATTAAGAATTAATATAATAAAACATTTTAGAACAAAATTAAATATATTCTATAATATTCAAACATGGTTTATAGGATACTGAATCAGGATCTTGTGAATGTTTATACCATGAGTTGTAATCGTTAATGCATATGGAAACCAACCATCTCTACACATGATTTGAGATAGATTGAACAAGTTTAGTAGTATTTTTGATCATTAAAAAATGAGTAAAACATTGGGATTCCAACTAATATAAAATATAATATAATTTTATGAATTGAAAGGTAATTTCTATAAGGATCAAAAAACTATTCTTTTCAAAAAACCAGTATTTTTAAAAAAAATGGGGATTTTTTATTTAAAAGTGTAAATTATCATATTTAGAGAATTATTTTGATAAAATATTTTTTTAAAACATTACATCCAAATTATCTAATGGGGAATTTATCATAATTTTGAGACAGTCAAATTTTTGGGTCCAAATAAAATATGTTACAAATATACGATATGTATTATGACATTATAATATCCCAAAAGTGATGTAATAAATACTATAAATAGAATCCTCAACCTAAATTATTTTTCATATTTAAAATAATGTGTTTTTAAGTAATTTTATTTATTTTATAAACCCATAATGAATCATAAAAAACCTATATTATATTTTAATTTTTTAAAAGTAATTCTTTATAAACATTACTCACTTCCAAATCACCAAGGGTATTATTTTAATGTGTTCAGTTATTATCCTTATAAAATTAAAAAATACACACCTATTTAGTAGAAACCATGGTAAAAACATAGTATGGTTTGTGGTTTGGATTAATTTATTATATAGAGTCCAAAACCTATGTTTATAAATTAATAAATAAATCCCATATCTTTTGTTATATAAAAAAACTGAACCTCCCATTCCTCTTCCCTAAAAACCCTTGGATAATTAATTTAATCTTTCCATCCATATATATATTTCTCATATGGTTCCCCTAAGATCTTAAGAAGCTACTCCCAATATTTATGAAGTTCCCTCTCAAGGTAATATATCATCTCATTCACCTATTTATTCAAGAACCTTCTTTAAATTATTCTTTTTTTTACAATTTTTCATATTGAGATATGATTCCAATCATCCCACTTACTTTCCTTATAGTCCCCAAGTGATTATATAACCCATTCAATATTGTTTAACCATTCCATGAATCTTTATTTACCCCCTTTATACTGACAAAATCATCTTGCTATTTTCCATGTAAAACATTTTTCTAGGGAATACCCATTACCATTTCCACTCAAAGGTATTAATATAGGTGTATATATCCTTTATTTATTGAGTATTTCAATGTATTTAAACCTCAATCCTTAATATTGTGGTTAAAATTGATGAAATTCATCCATATGTTAAATGATCTAAGTGGCACACTTATGCATGTACAAGATATAAAATTGATGGGTGGCCTAGAATTATATAGTCCTCCAATAAATTGGGTATTTTTTTTCTCATGATAGAACATGTACGGTGAACATGAGGTTATCCTAAGAACACTATGTTATGATATCATTATGGTTATCCTTAACTTATTTTTATGATGTCATGTTTTATGTTGTTTCCATATTCTTATGTTTCCTTCATGTTATCAAAGTATATCATGATTTGATGTTCATGTTTATGATTATAAACCCTTTAATGTCTTATTTAAATACCTACTTACTCAAAGGTATTAATTTCATCATGTTATTATTTGATTATTCCCTTACTGGGATTTTTAGCTCACCCATTTCTTATGTGCGTCCTCAGGTTATCCTACGTTGCTTTAGAATATCCAAGGAATATAAGGGAATGTTTAGAAGTTTGTAAATAATTATGCTCTACCCATGTTTTAATTTAATATTTCATGTACCTAATTTAATAAATACACTAGGCTTCATGATATTATGGGGTTGTATTAAGGGTATATTTATATAATTAATCATAAATTAAGGTGTATTAAAATATGGGTTATAATAAGTTCACATAACAATAAGTAGATACCATGAAATAATTGTGCATGAATTTTGATGTTAATATTGAAAGGTTGAACTATTAGTAATTATTCCATGTTGTAAAGGTGATACAAATTGTGATCATTTATGAATTTTGAAAAATATATAGGTTGAGAATTTTGGATTTGAATATCACACCATAATAGAGGGAATCATGCCATAATGAATGTGTGGTCTTTAAAAATGAGATAGATCATACAAATAAAAGTGTGATATAACTTTGAGATAATGAACCATAAATTACAAATATAATTTCAAGGATGATTTTTTCATGATTATGGACAATAATAACAGTGCACACTTGATCAAAAGTTCGAAGGAATTTGACAGATATATGAGTAATCGATCGATTTATGAACTCTCGTCAAGATCCTTATTATAAGTCGTGTTTAGGAACATATTCCTTTAACACCAAAAAATTTAGTTTAAAATAATACTATTCTTGATAGCTTTCTTAACATGTAACACTGAGATTTATGCAAATTGTGATATACTATAAAAATATTATTATTTAAATGTGACCATTATAACTTAGCCATTGAATTGGATGGTATAAATATGAGTATCCACATTATGAAATATATATATATATATAATGGTCTTAATCAATGCAATTTTAGTGAATAAATATTAGTAAATAAGCACATAATTTTTAGTAAAGTCATTTTATTCTTCAAAAAAATGTTTTCTTCAAAAACAGTTTTTATTACATTTTGTGTGTAGATATTATAAATAATTTATGCTCATATTATAAATTTAATTCCATAAAAAGGATATAATTTTTAAAATTATCATATCAAAATTATCTTAGGGTGGTTTTTGGGGGATTATCTAAAAAATTTGAATTTTGGGTAAATAGTGAATATACTGATTTTTTAATAAAAAATGTCATATATTTTATAGTATTTTCGAAGTCCAATTTTGTATTTGGATTGGTTTTAAAATTTTATTAGTTTATTTTTGTTAAAAATAATTCAATTTATACCTTCTGGATCAGTACTATACTTTCTCTTAGTATAAAAATACGTTTAAACATAAAAATGCATTTTTCAGAAAAACTGATTTTCATTGCATTTTACATTTTTATATTAAATTATTTTATACAATTTCTAGAGATTGAATATGGAAAAATGGATTCTATATTTTTAATCAACATGTTAAAATTTAATAATTAGTACAATTTCATGTTTGGTCATTATGAATAGTATCTATGGTAAAATTATTACTACCATAGAAAAAAGGGTAAACGGGTAAATTAAGATTAAAACTAATGTGAAAAGGATTTAAAATATTCACAACACTTTAATATATACTATTTTATTATATTAGTTCATACATACTCATATATGTTTCCCATTTATGGCCACTTGGATCCATTTTTCCTTGACAATGACCTATATAATATTTTAAGTAAAGAAAAATACCAAATGTCACTCTCTTTCTTTTAAGATTATCTCATTAGTTCATGTAAGTATAAAAAAATTGAATTAATATTAATTTTTATTATTATAATAATGATTTTTTTGTGAAAATATTTTTTTTATAATTTTTATTTATTACATAATAACCTTAAAATCTTATACAATAATGACACAATGCTTGTGAAATTAGTGGAAAAAGCAAAGTAAATAATTTTAAAAACATTAAAAGTAATTTATTTTTTATGAAGTATGGTTACAAAATATTTTTATAGTTATAATTAATGTATTATTTATGTTTATGTGTATTATATTATAATCCCATTGCTTCATTTATGTATTTAGAGTCAAATTATATGAATAGTCTTTAAAATGACTTTAGTAGTATTTTATGATAAATAATATTTTATTAAATTATTATATAATAATAAAGATATAAAAATTTTAATATTATGATTAAAAATCATCTAAAATTCCCATATAAATCTATGTGACAATTTATATTTTATGAGTAAAATTATAACTCTTTAAGATTAAAACAGTTGTTACCGCAATTAAGCTTTAAATTGGTTAACATTGGGGTTAAACCAAAATATAAGGTTCAAAATACCATGTACACCTATCCAAACTTTTTTAGTTTAAGGGTTTTAAACAATATCCTATATTATATTCTACATTCTAAACATATGGTTCTATTTTCATATGAAAACGAATCAATTATATTAAAATATTTTTATTGATTACATGTGTGTCCTTTCTTCCACTTATAAAAGGACACCCCTCCACTCAATTATCTACACTAACTTCATCAACATATATCAACAAAAACCTAACCAATAATGTTATAAATTTCCATATCCATTAATTATAGGTGATTTTATTCTTAAAATGGCATTCTAAGGGTCTTAAATAAGGGATCTAAAGGAGGTCTACTGAAGAAGAGGTAATCATCTTTATCGACTTTTTCAAAATTATTTCTTATTATAATTAATATAAATAAGTTTTACCCATAATAAAATAATTAATCTTGTATATTAAAATTTTTATATGTTGTTATGGTTATAGGAAAACCATTTCCCACCCCTTTTCCATCCTACAGAAAGCGAATACATCCCTCATGTATACGTATGTCTTACGATTTCCACGTTGCATTTCAATTCGTTTTTCATCACCATTTTACTTGGATGGTTATAAAGATGTAAATAAAAAATATATATTATATTTATGACATAATTATGGTTCTATAAATATAATATATCATTTACCATCTTACCTTTCTAGCAGTTAAAAATGAAAATGTCACTTGTGTGTATGTTTGGACTACCTTCTCTACAATGTGATGTGATTCATTTTTCATGTTATCATTTCATGGATGATTATAAATTTTTATATAATTAATATATATTATATTTATTTCATTATTACAATTCTGGATATTATGTAACCATGATCATGATGTAAGGACTGAAACTACCAAAATGAAACTTACATGAAAACCCGATTAGTTAACACATAGAAATGATGATTTTAATAAAGTATTATTAATACAAGAGTGTTAAAACATTATAAGTAGATAATATATGATATTTTAAGTATTTATATGGTTTAGGTATTTATTTATAATAAATTTCAAATTTATTATAGAGGAGGATAAAACCACTTAGAAAGAAAGTTGGACCTATGTTAAGGGTTTTCTATCTCACTTTTTTTTCATGAGACATAGGTCATTTTCACCACTTATTTATTTAATATATTTTATATAATTCCAATATTTATATTTAATATCATTAAAATATTTATATTAATGGTATTTAAGGTTTTTTTAAAATTTATTTATTTCTTGGAGGTTATGATTCAAAAGGTACCAAAGTGGTAAAAGTTTTACTTTACAATCTCATTTTTACCAAGATTGTTTATGATTAAAATTTGGATAATTAAATCATATGATATATATTTAAAAAATAATATTTATTTTATTATACTATGGTTATTAATTTAATTTTAATGTAATAACACCATTTCTACTCTTTGGTACTGAAAATAATGGAGAAAATGTTTTCAATAAAAACTGAAATTATTTCCAATTTAGTCAAGATTTTTTTTATTCCATGTTCATATTTTCATTAAAATATTTTCAATAATATATTTAATATTATCCAAATATTTATTAAATTCATGTTTATGCAATTTTTAATTTGAATAAAAAGTTTTAGAAGGAATCTTCTTGTTATTTTCTAAACGAGGTACTTCTCAATAGAATATTTGTTTTAATGTACATCACACAACTGAGTTTTCCCATCATCATGTCTACTCTTTACATTGGAGACACATTTACAAGATTTGATGGTTATTCTCAAAGTAAATAATTTTCCTAATATTTAATATTTTTTTAATATTTTAATTATGTGTTTTTAAAATTAAATGTGTATTTTCCTTGAAAAAATTTCTAGTGATATTTTAAAGGTAATTTCATCTTTGATGACACCCATTGGTATTACTAGGGATGTGATCCAATTATTCTATCTTTATTCATTATCTAAATAATTTGTGATGATGAAATATTAATTTTTATATTCATGATTAAATATTGATAATTATTCACTTATAAGGAATTTTGAGAATGATTTTCATTGATCATTAAGAATATGAGTAATGCATATGACATGAAGGTTATGAGAAAGTACCGGTTATAGATAGCCCCTCGATGCATCGACTGGTCTCGTGAGATAAAAAGGTGGCCACATTAGATTGGTATTTAGTTAATAATTAACCATTTATTAAAAATTATTTCTTGGTTGGGAGGTCTTGATAATAATATTCATGATATCTTAGTTGAGAGGCCTTGATCATGATGTTTATAATTGTTTATTTCCTTTATTAAGAATTTAGTTTTTATTATCCATTTTATTCTATATTGGTATTAACCATGGATTCTAATTAAACTCATGTTTTTGATTGAATTATTATTTTTATCCACTCTTCCATGTTGATTATTATTTATATACTCATTATAGATTCTGCTATATGAAACAATTACTAAGCATTTGAGGTGGACCTTTATTTGTTTTCCTTTCCCTTGTACATGAAGAAGTATATTATGAATGATATCAAGGATTTAAGAATATTTAATATTCTATTTTTTATATTTCGTGTAATATACCCGAACTTTCGGTCTATTATTTTGTGGGAAGTCTGATGTTTGAGATGTCCGAGGGAAGACCAGGTTGTTTTTGGGATATGTGAGTCATTCTAACGACATCTCATTTCATGAGTTTTCCAAATTTTCAGTTTTCCAATGGTAGCTCATTCTGGTGGTAGCTCGTTCTAGAGGTATCTTTTTCTAGTAGTGGATTATCTTGGTAGTATCCCAACCTAGTGGGGACTCATTTGGAGGTGACTCACTAGTGGTGACTCGCCTAATGGTGACTAGATAGCGGTGACTTGCTAGAGGTGACTCTTCTAGTAGTGAATCTTCTGGTGGTGACTCGGTTGGAGGTGATTCACAAATTGTGACTCCTTTGGTAGTGCCTCTCCTGGAAGTGACTCACTGGTAGTGACTCATCTGGTGGTAACTCATCTGGCGGTGGAGGTGACTCATTTCAACAGTTTTCCCAATTTCCAGATTTTTCTAGATTTTTTCAGTTTTTCCCTTTTGATTTTATTTTGACATAAAATCAGTATAATGAAATATTTAAGTGGGTTTGAAGCTATTTCAGGGGATATAAATCATATCATTGTTTTTATAAAAATTTGGTGGATTTTTAAAGTTCATACCATGTGGTTTATTGAGATCCACCATTAATGAAAATCCCAAATTATATCTAATCCCAAAATTTCAGGATCTAGATTTCCAAAAGATAATATCCCTCCTAACCCCTTTTGGTCTTTCCTTATCTTGATACAGGATGCACCAAATCCCTTCTCCTTTAGGAGTCCTAGAATGAGGTTCTACAGTTGGTTCGAGTTCCCGCCATAAAGCGCTTCCCTCCTGTATGTACCTCTGTTTTGGTGCAGTAACTCTGGGAAAAAGGATTCTTCCTTCCAAGTAGTTTTTTCCTTCTTTCCACTTTATCTGTATCATAAATGATAGTGTTATTATTTTTAACTCTTTTGAACATGGTCGTAACTAGATTGGTAAATATAATTAATCGATTTATATTTAATTTAAAGAGACAGGCAATGTGATATATGATCTTACTATTTTATTGGTATTTTGATCGATGTTGTGAATTGTCTAGGATAAATACCCGCTAAAAATCATGTCCATTGGGGGTCATTATTTGTGAACTAGTCTATGGGTTATAGAATAAATGAAATTTATGTGTCTGTTGACACCACTTATTCTATAATTGGTTAACTATGTATATTCAGTTAAAATAAATGTATTCCCTAGGATTATATGGTTTCTATGTTAACACCTAAAATTAATTGAAATTTAATAAGGGATTTCCTGCTAAATCTAAAAGTATTTTGTTCTCTATTATGTTCTATAAATTATTTTTGGATATGATTTTTTGATGTGGGTTGGCTCCAATGATATGATTGATTTAATATGACTTTGTTGTGACATGTGGGGGTAGTGGATGATATGTTTTATATAGTGGGGATTTGATTGTTATAATGGAGAAACAATGCAATGGGGTTGTGATTATGGGTGTGGTATAGATACACATCGGGTTTGTGATGATGGTTAGGGTGTGGATGTGAAAAATTCTGCAAAAAGGGGGTATAGAGATGAATTGGTGATGATGCAGGATTATTGGTAAGAGAGTAATGGGTTTTTGGGTTGTGCTACATCCTGTGTGTTGTTTATTGTATTGTGTGAACTAATTTTTTTTCTTGGGAAGTATGGAACTAAAATAGAATATCCGTTCATGGGAAGAAAACGGAAAATGGTTTATTTTAAATGGAATGCGGTATGTTAATAGGTAATGAATGAATGATAACATGATGTAATTTAATGAAACAACGTGATTTTAATATGAGATTATTATATATTTTTGAAATCTGTTACGAATATAAATTTAGATTAAAAGAATAGTGTAACTTATGGATTGTGTTTTTCTTATATGTTTTTGTGCTTATTTTTGTGTGTTTTTTTCTGTCATATATACTAAGTATTAATGTAATTAATATTGTATGTTAGTAATTTAAAATGGTTATGTTTAATGATTAAATTGATGATGGGATCTATTGATTAATTATTTAGTGTTTATATATACACAAATGGATTGGAAATATGAAATAAGATGAGATGGGTTCCTAACAAATGATGATTTCACAAATCAAGGTGGCCGATAAAGAGAAAATTATTGATAAAATAAAAACCCAAAAATATGTCTTAAATATTGAAAACGTATTGTGGTTTATATTTTTTTTGTGTGTTTTTATGCATTTAGAGATGGCAGAGATTGTGTGGATTCTATGAGATGGTTAATTCTTGTTATAAACCCATAGGATGGTCCTGTGTGCTGTAACTCTCTATATATACACACTTTACATTCTCTTTATTTCTATATTCACCCCACCCTAGTTGAGCACAATGTTTCGAACACCCCCATCATTGTGGGGGAGGGTGTGTTTCCCAAACATCCTGGTGGGAGGATGGATGACTGGCCACTCGATCTTCCCTAGTATCTCTTCCAGGCGATGAAAGACCAATTTACTTTAGGTAGAATGTGGTGAGATGTGGTAGCCTAGGTGTTTGCGGTCATGGTGGTTTTTTTCCCAGGTGTCTTCGAGATGAATTGTGACGTGGTGTCCCAGAAGTCTTCAGTATGAGTTGTGGTGTGATTTCCCATGTGTCTTCAGGAAGAGATGTGATAAGATGTGATGTGTTGTGTTGTGAGGCCCAAGTGTGTGTAGGTGGGATGTGTTATAAGGACCATGTGTGTGTGGGTGGGAAGTGTTGTGAGGACTTGGTGTGTGTGAGCCGGATGTGAAGTGGTTTTTAAGGCCCATGTGTGTGTGGGTGGGTTGTGATGTGGTACTTTCAGAAGGCATGGGAGCGTGAGGGATTCTTCCATTAGGTGGTAGAGGATAATTAGTGGGAAATTGGTTCAGGGTACCCTATCATCGATGTGATCTATATTATATTACTTGACTTTAATTATTTTGGGATTGTTCCTTAGTGATGTTGGGGTGGTTAGTGTATCTTCTTAGGTGTTGCTTGGTTATGATGTTTTCACATGGGTGAATTAGTATTCTCTTTTCACATGTGCATGAGGGACTTTGGTTTTCCTACTGAGTATACCTGTATGCTCACCCTATGTATATAAAAACTATTTTCAGGTTTCAAGGAGGAATTTTTGGACCCCAATGGCCATTTCTATTTTAGTACTTGGAGTTTTTTTGTGTCGCTACCTTCTCTTTTATTCTTGTGGACTTTCATTTGGAGACTTTTATATGTATCTGTTTTGATTTATACATTCATTATGGGATTTTTTAGATTTATTTTATATATTCCATGTAGTTTTTTGTGGTTGATTCATCCTATCTCACAATCTTGTTTCCTTATAAAAGGTAATGCCTTCCATATTGTGAAATTTGTACACCCTCGATGTTAGTCGCCAACCTGGGGCCTATTAGAGGTGGGAATCATGATTTATTGTCTTTTTTCTTTATTACCAGTCCGAGAGGGGAATCTTTGGAGGGATAGGGTAATGACATAATGGTATTAGAGGTGATAGTTAAGATATATGTTGGAATTCAGAGTTAGGAACAGTGAGGAATGCATGGGTTGGTATAGAAACATTTAAAATTAACCTTTGTACATGACATAGACCATGGATATCAGCTAGGACATTGGATTTTAGGGCCCACCATAATCCAGTTCATGGACTCTCAGTCTACTGAATTACCAAGTGAGGCGACACCGCTTACAGGGTAGAGACCTAGGAGAGATACATGCATAATAATGACTTATATTCTTGTTTAAATTTGTTGATTTTGTGAAGATATAACTAATTAAATAAATTATGATTTTTTTTCTATTAATTTTCCCATGATTTTATTTATAATAAAATTAATTAATTATTTTCTAAATTATTTATATAAACTAAAAGGAAAGAGTAAAATTATACTTAACTAGAGTGTGATGTTTTTTGAAACATTATTGATGTTTGAATTTCATTATTCCTTTCATCTTATAGAATGATTCATAATAAATTGGTTTTTTATTCATTTATTAGAAATTTATAACACGCCTTCTTGTTTTTTGGTGTAGTAAATTGTTAGAGAAATATGCTTAGTGTGTTTTGTTAAGACCAACTGTTTAATTTTGAAAGCCCTCATAAATCATGGAACCTTGAAGTAGATTTCACACTATAAAGATAAAATAATTTACTTTGAAATTATGCTTATAAGTATTCTAATTTCCATGTGAGCTAATATGTCTTGTGTTTCTTTACATCTACAATTTTTCATAAACATGTGTTGTTTACTTCTTGTAAAATGTGGATTTAGACATTTAAATTTTAAAATTTATGAAAATATCCATCTTAATTATTGATAATTCTTATGAATTTGGAATCCTTTATGAGAATAAATTCCTTATTATTTTTCATTCAATTTTAGTTATACAGTATTGATATAACCATATCTTGTAAGTATGTGTTAGGGTAGAAATTCATGTGACATTTATTTTTAAATTTTGGAAAAATGATAAGCATGCTTGTGATATATTTTTGATTCTTAGAACTATGTTAGTGATTAAAATTATTATTTTATAACTGATAAAAAAATTTATGTACCTAAATAACCTTACCTCACATTTTAAGTAATGAGTAGTTTTTTATGGGAAGCATGCCTGAAGTTGGAATCATTAGTGTGGAAACAAGAGAAATTCTGGTATGACAGACCTACACTTGTGGAATGTTTAATACATTACCTTTAAGTATTTAATTAGAATCATTTTATCATTATTTTAGTATATAGACATATTTCCTTGAGCAATGATATGATTAAATAATATTCACCTTGATAGAGATAAATCACGAAACATAGTAATACAAAACGTGCAGTTCATTTTTTTTCTTCAGAAATCTAGTTTTACTTTAGTGATTATGATATCACTTTCCTTATTTAATGTAGTATTTTAATTGAACAAAAGAACATATCATGTAATTTTTTTCAGATAAAGTTGTAATTTTAATTCCTTAATAAAAATATGAACCCAGTATGCCTTGTTTAACCATATTAAACATGGTGTGTGATATAACATGTGTGATATTTTGTTTTTATCATGGACGCATGTTATAACCATTGAAATGAATGACATGATGTTTAAATAGAAATAAACTTCAAACATTGAGTGTTGGTTATGGTTTCATTGCTACCATTTCATTGATGTGTTGATATGAGTTACTAAAAATAGTAATTGTTGGAAACCTAGTTATGTTGTGATTATTTTAGATAATGAGACCCTTGATTTGAATGCTTGTTTAAACTCACCATGTATTAAAAGGATAATCACTTATATATGACTAATGAAATGGTCCACCATGGAAAATTTAAAATTGTATGAAATTACCTGTGTGAAATAATAAGATGAAATAATATAAGCCCCTAAATAGTTCAAGAATATTGTATGTGTTGTTGTTATGTTTGATTGTTCTTTTTATGATTCCTTGTGTGAAATTCCATTTAAAAAACATAAAGTATACAAAGATGGGGGAAACTAATCCATAACAGAGACACGATATACTT
This sequence comes from Viscum album, assembly GCA_963277665.1. Lineage (NCBI taxonomy): Eukaryota > Viridiplantae > Streptophyta > Magnoliopsida > Santalales > Viscaceae > Viscum > Viscum album. The sequence continues at coordinate 671,259,718 of OY728167.1, forward strand.
TGATATGACTATAATTTTGAGGGTGAGTAAGTTCCACCCAAAGAGAATAATATCTCGATATGGGATAGGGGATTCCTCGATTTGTGTGCTTGGTGATTTGTGTGTGCTAATTGGGATAGTTGGTTGGGGTTTTCTGGAGGATGAGATGGAAAATATATTTATGTGAGAAGGGTATTTTCCTATTGATGTTAAAGTGGTGTGATGATGTGGATGTGTAAAATGTCTGGTGGAAATTTTTATTGGTAGGGAATTTCAGCCAGTGGTTGTGCTTTGTAGTGGTGGTGATGTGTGGTGGTACAGATGTTTGGTTGTTCTGGTGATATGAATTTTTTGTTGTTTTTTTGTACTGTGATATGTTTTGATATTCTTATATTGATTGAATCCCTCACCTATCATAAAAAGGATTAATAACATAAATTTGGTTAATAAATAAACCAATTGTTTTGGGATATCAAGAAATCAATAAAGATGGGACCGAATCCCATGCCTAAATAGTTTTTATAAAGGAATTGTTGATAATGTTTTAATACCACCATGTTGGTTGGGTTTTCTTATCTTATTTCGATAGCACATGTTATGACCAAAAACACATTAAGAGAGGGGAACTCTTTCCCCACATCAGGTCATGTAATATTACAACATGTTTTAAGGCAATTGAGGTAGGGCCACCCAAAGCGGAGAATACCATGGTTTGGTGGATGGGTTCCTTTGATTTTTATACATTTTCTAGTTCTATTTATATTAATATTAGTTTCTATGATGGTAGAGGAATACTATTTGAGACTGCTTCAAGTAATGACATGAAACTGTGAAAAATAAAAATTTGAAATGTTAAACCCCTCACTATTTTTGTATAAGTATATTTATGGTAATTAATGATTTGATGAAAAACCTATAAAAAATTTAATCTTAGATAATATGGTACATTTAAAAATCATGTCATATTTGAGATTCATGCCATTTATTAATTCATGTCTTCTAAATTTGATGTTAAATTTTACTAATATTAACATGGTAAAGAGCATGATAAATATATATTAGTATTAAAAAAATTGTGAAAGAATGAAATATTCCAATCTATGTAAGTGGTCTTGGGGAACCTGTTAAAGAAAATTGGTTTTAAAAAATTTATTGAAAGTGTTTTCACAGAGTTTTTTGGATAAATTCCATGCTATAAAAAGGATACAAAATGGGTTTTTACTCAAGGTAGTTTTCTTAGTCTACATAATTTTTTTAAAAAAAATTCTTTAAAATTATTTAATAGTCATGTTTTCAAACTGAATATGCTTCAAAATATAATTTTTAGATACATGTCACATAAAGTAATAGATCATTTTAAAAATAATTCATAGCTTTTAAGCTCCACAAAAATGGATTAATAAAGTGTTGCAAATAGCTTTTTATGTTGTTAATAAATTGTTAATGGATCATGGTATTCTATTTCTTCATGATATGTTAAGAATCATATGTTTTAAATATTTTAAATTTAAGTTTTATAGATTAAAAAATGGGAAATGTGCATGTATAGATATTCATTCAATTGCTTGTCTAAGTGAATTTGATGAAATAAAAGGTATAATAATTTTTTCTCTAATCTAGAACAATCACTCTAATTAAAAATAATGTGAATAAATTGTTTTCTAATTTTCTCCCTTCCTTGTTATTATGGTTGTTTGATTGTTATACATTATATACTGGACATTTTATACCTATCTATGTTCTTATGTCCTTGTTTGAAGGGTATCTTCCATGAGATATGGTTTTAGAGTTTTTGTTGGGTCCCAAACATTTCTAGATACATGAGAGGTGTCTCATGGGATTTTGTTCATAACATCACTCTCTTTCCTTCCGGGATTGTTTTGTTTCTAAAGGATGAATATTTGTTTCAGAGGTATCTAATGTGAAGGTATGGATAATTCTCAAACCTTCCGGGTCATTCTAGGCTGTTATTGCTAATTTTTATACTTGGGGTAGTTATTTTTTTCAACTATTTTGGTAGTTTGGGATGACATGTTTAGTTGTTGGCGGTGTTTGTGGTGTAATGACGTCCCTGAGAGGTATCTATAGGATGGGTTGGTTATCAATTATTGAGGGTGAGAATAGTTTGAGAGGTATCTTAATTAATGGATCAGACCTTCCATTCCATCACTTTTTGGGATGTTTGATTATTGAGGTGTTCAGTGGAATTCCGTGTTATTTTTGGGACATGTGAGTCATTCCAATGATGTCTCATTTCAAGAGTTTTCCAAAAAAAATCAGTTTTCCAACAGTAGATCATTCTGGAAGTATCTCATTCTAGTGGTATCCCATTCTTATGGTAGACCATTCTTGAAGTAGCTCGTTCTAGTAGTATCTCATCCTAGAAGTAGCTCACCCTGGTAGTGACTCATCTGGCAGTGACTTGCCTAGCGGTGACTCGCTGGCAGTGACTCCTCTAGAGGTGACTCGTTTGGAGGTGACTCATCTGGAGGTGACTCGCTAGCCGTGACTTGTTTAGTGGGGACTCTCCTGGTTGTGACTCACTGGCGGTGACTCATCTAGCGGAAACTCATCTAGCGATGTTGGTGACTTGTTTAAATAGTTTTTCCAAATTTCCAGAATTTTCTATATTTTTTCTTTTATTCTATTTTAACATCCTTTTTGAATTAATATGAGTTTAATGCCATATTTTAAGTATGTTTAAAGCTGTTTCAAGGGATATAAATCATATCATTTATTTTCTAAAAAACCAGAGGCTTTTAAATGGTCAAACCATGTGGTTTATTGAGATCCATAATTAAATGGAAATTCCAAATTATATCTAATCCTGAATGTTCAGGATATAGTCTTCCTAAAGCAAAGATCCTTCCTACCTCCTTTTGGTCTTTCTTTATCTCGATATAGGATGTAACAAATCTTTCCTCCTATAAGAGTTCTGGAATAAGGTGCTTCATTTGGTTTGAGTCCCCCCCTGAAGTAGTTCCCTCCTATACGCACCCCCTATTTTAGTGCAGAAACTCTAGGAAAAATGATTTTCCTTCAAATTAGTTTTCTTTCATTCCTCTTTATTTGTATCATGCGAGATGGGTTTATTATTATTGACTCTTGTGAACAAGGTAATAATAAAATTAAGAATGATAATGAGCAGGTTTATATTGAATTTAAAGGGGCAGGTGAATACGACCTATGCTCTTACTGATTTATTTATATTTTGATCGATGTTATGAATTTTATGGGATAAATACCCACTAAAAATCATTGATGTTGGGGGTACTTGTTTTTCACTAGCCTATGGTATTTGGAATAAATGCATGTTATGTGGATATTGATGTCACATATTATATAATTGGTTAACCATATGTATTCTGTTAAAATAAATGGATGCACCAGGATTATATGGTTTATGTTGTAACACTCTAAATTGAGTTAAATTTAATTAAGGATTTACTTCTAGATCTGAATGTATGTTTTTCTCGGTTATGTGATGTAACATGTTTTTAGACATGATTTTGTGATGTGTGTTGGCTCCAGTGATATGATGGATGGAATATGACCGTGTTGTGAGATGTGTGGGTAGTGGATGAGATGATTTATGTTGTAGGATTGTGATTGTTGTAATGGTGAAGTGGTGAAATGGGGATGTGATGATGTGTTTCGTATGGTTATACAGTTGGGTTGTAATAATGGTTAAGGTTTGGATGTATAACAAGGCTGAAAAAAGGGTATGTGTCTGTGAATTGGATATGATGTGGGATTAATGGTAAGAGAGTAATGGGTTGTTGTGTGGTGATACTTTCTGTGTATTGGTTATTTTATTATGTGAATTAATTCTAGTTTCTTGGGAAGTATGAAACTAAAATAGAATATCTTTTCTTGGGAATAATCTGTAAATTTTTTTTTGAAATGGAAAGTGTAATTTGAACAGCTAATGAATGAATGATAACACTCTGAAATTTAATGAACCAATATGATGTTAAAATGGGATTATTAAATATTTTTTTAATCTATTAAGTAGCTAAATATTGATTAAAATTATAATATTACCTGTGGATTATGTTCTTATTGTATGGTGTTGTGCTTATTTTTGTGTTCCTATTTATGGAATATCTACCAAGTACTGATGTAATTAATATTGTATGTTAGTAATTTAAAATGAGAATGTTTAATGAGGAATTTATGATGGGATGTGTTGATTAATTAGTTTATGTTTATATATACACAAATGGATTATAAATATGAAATAATATGAGATGGGTTTCCTAAAAAATGTAGATTATACAAATCAAGGTGGCCGATAAAGAAGAAATTATTGATAGATTACAAACCCCAAAATATGGATTAAATATTGAAAATGAATTGTGGTCTGTGTTTTTTGTGTGTTTTTACGCATTTAGAGGTGGCAATGATTGTGTGGATTCTATGAGATGGTTAGTTATTATTATAAACCCATAGGATGGTCTTGTGTTTTGTGACTCTATATGTATATACACTGTCTGTTCCCTTGATTTATATACGCACCCCACCCTAGTTGAGAACTATGTGATGAAAACCCCCATCATCGTGGGGGAGGATGTCTTTCCCAAACATTATGGTGGGAGGATGTATGGAAGGCCACCCACTCTTCCCTACTCCCTCTTCCAGGTGATGAAGGACCAGGTTCCTTCGGGCAGGATGTGGTGAGATGTGGTAGACCAGGTGTTTGTGGTCATGGTGGTTTGTTTCCTAGGTGTCTTTGGGATGAGTTGTGATGTGGTGTCCCCAGATTCTTTGGGATGAGTTTTGATATCCTTTCCTAGGTGTCTTAAGTATGAGATGTGATGAGATGTGATGTGTAGTGTTTTGAGGCCCAGGTTTGTGTGGGTGGAATGTGTTGTGATGCCCAGGTGTGTGCAGGCAGGATGTGTTGTGAGGCCTATGTGTGTATGGGTAGGATGCGATGTGGTTTGTGGCCCAGGTGTATGTAGGTGGGATTGATGTGGTTTGCGAGGCCCAGGTGTGTGCGGTCGGGTTGTGATGTGGTACTTTCAGAAGACTTTGGATTGTGAGGACGTTTTCTGTTAGGCAAGAGTGGCTAATTAGAGGGAAAGTGGTGTGGGGTACCCTATCATCGATGTACTATATATTATATTACTTGACTTTCATTATTTGGGGAGTGTCCCTTGGTAAGGTTAGGGTGGATAGTATACATTATTAGGTGATTTTTTGTTCTCTTTTTTTCACATAGGTGAATTAGTATGCTCTTTTTACATGTGCACAATAGAATTTGGGTTTCCTAATAAGTACACTTATATGATCACCCTACATATATAAAAGCTACTTTCAGGTTTCTAGGAAGACTTTTCAGACTATGATGGACATTTCTAGTTCGATCCTTGGAGAAGTTGTTGTGTCACTTCCTTATCTTTTATTCTTTCAGCCCGAATGACACAAAGGTCTCTTTTTTATTATTATAGATAACCCCCCCTTTTAAGGGATGAAGGGGAACCCTTACATGACCCATAGGCACAAGGCACAAGGCCTAACACGACCCGAAGGCCCAGAGGTAAACAATGCGCCATTACATAACTCATAGGCCCAACCCACTAGAGCTTCCCCTCCCCAGCTCTAGCATCTTTGATCACCTATCTCCCCACCTTTGCATTGCGGATCGGCTAGCATTGCCCCGTGCAAAGCTGCACGGTGACTGGTCCTGATGGTGGTTTCCATACCCTCTCATTCTTCCAATCCGGTTAGCTCTACATCAGGTGGATGATATATGCTCTGATCCTCTTATGGGGCCTGCTCTATGTGAATTGGGCTACTCCATGGTCTTTGTGGCCCAAAGGCCATGTGGCCCGAAGGCCTTTGGTGGGCCGAAGGCCTTGAGACCCACAGGCCCAAACTGGTGGCCCGAAAGCGCAAATCAAGAGAATAGTTTCGGCTGCTATAGTACAGAACATTACCTGATATAGTAATTCTACAATAACTCGGAAATTCGCCTCCACCCAGTTTCGAGCCTGGGTCTCTTGAATACCATGAAGGAGCCCTTACCACTTGAGTACGGGCTCGTTGGTTTCTATTCTTTTTAGATTTCATTTGGAGACCTTTCTATGTATCAGTTTGGATTTATACATGCATTGTGGGATGGTTTGGATTTATTTTATATATTCCATGGTGTTGTTTTTAGTTTATTCATCTTATCTCCTGATATTGTTTCCTTATAAATGGTAACACCTTTTATATTATGATATTTTTACACCCTTAGTGCTAGTTTCCAACCTAGTTCCTACTATATATGGGACTCGGGGGTCATTATCTACCTTTCTTCGTTTCCAGCTCAGGAGGGGTATCTTTGGAGGGAGGGGGTCATGATATTTCCAATGTAATATTGTAATAATGTATGTATTTAGTTTTTAAAGATGACTAAACTGATTGATACTTGGTGATGTGACCCCTTTTATCTTATGATAATACAATTAAGTAGGAACCAACTCTAAGTTGCTGGAGTTGGCACTCTATAGTTGGTATTAGAGAATGTTTTGTAGAAACCATAGGAACTAGATTTAGTAAAACTAAGATTAGATAACATAACCATATGACATACTTTAGGGATAGTTCTATTTGTACGAGAACATCCTAAGTTATGGTAACGAAAGGGTTGTGGTTTTTCTAGAAAATGCATCCCTATCGAATGATTTCAAGTGGATGCGACTATAAACCAAATGCACATTGGGGTAATAACTATTAAATAGGCATATTGAGTATTAAATCGATCATCACCAATGCATGATAAGTGGGCCTAAGACTATACACTTGGTTAGATACTCTTGAGGATATGCTTGGTTTAAATCAAATTTTATTTATGAATCATTAAAAAGGATTTGAATAGATAATGACCCTAGATGATCTAGGATAAATCAAAGGTTTCATAGATTGAAAATAATGTGTCATAATTTAGACTTCCTATAAATTATTTTTTATGATTATATAGCTTTTAACTATGATTATTATTTCTCATACCATGATTTATTGTTTTAGTTGGTCAATAAAACCAGGAGGAATCGAGTTGAAAATGAATATGATGGATAATGCAATTATTATCCTCATGAGTAACAGAATGATATAGGATCTATAATGATAGTCCTTGTGATTTTTCCTAAAATTATTTCACAATATATGAATAAAAACATAAACATAGGTGAGTCTTATAAAACATTAAATGAGAGGAAAATAAAATATTATGGATGTTCAGGTGGAAATGATCACAGAGAAAAGAAAGTTTAACTTTCTTCATGTTATGAATGTTGGATGAAGCACCCAAGATAATGAATCAAAGGAAGGGGAATCTGTTTTCTTTTTGGAAATTAAGGAAATAAAGAAAAAAATTCCAAGTGATTTTATGACTTATATGTGTGGAACTTGGGAATTTTCCAAGTCAATTCCCTAATACAAGGGTTAACTCATCGGCCAAGAAAAACATATGCTATGCCAATCATTAAAGTGGAAGGATTGAAGTGTTATGTATTGGTATTTAAGAATTATTTTGTATAAGGTTAATATCAGTGATATTATAGTTATAAGAATCATGAAACATCTGAGTATTTAATTATATTGTAATGTATATGAAGATGGATAAATACAAGAGGGGGTGAATTATAAGTTTAAAAACTATTTTTTTTAACCATAAAAGAAAATTAGTTTAATAAGGTTACAAAAATAGTATTATAAAAAACTCTTAAGTATTTAAATGGTAATCAAACATGGCACTTGGGTATGATAATATAATTATCACAATCAAGTAGATTCCAATATGTAAGTCACAAGTCATATCGAGAAAATAATTCTACCTTAATAGCATATAGAATCATGATCAGTAAAGAGTGGTGGTGTATTGGGAGTTTAATTGTAACCATAATAGGAAACGAATTAATTAGAGTAAACACAAAAGGAATCATAATCAAAGTGGTTATGATAAATTATAATAATAAAAATAGAGGGATTATATCTTAAATCAAATATAATTTTAATAATAGTAAAGAAAATATATCATAATCAAAGATATTAATATAAATAAGATACAAATAGAAAGATAAATATAAAAGTACCACTTTATATTAATTGAAACGGAAATACAGGGCTTGTAAAAAACAAGTAAAACAAATGAATACACTTCTTTTAACCCAAATAGTAGGGTATCCAATAACATATGATAAAGTTCCCTTTTTTATAATTACAATAATATATATCTTTCCCTTATTGGGGAAATACCTTGATACGATGATCAGTCTGTCTTGCTATACCCGCGAGCCCTTGATACAATGTTTGGATTCTCAGTTTTCCTATCCTCAGTAGCCATTGATCCGATGGATCGGGTTATATCTTTCTATCCCTACAATACCTCGATCAAGAGATCATATCTCTATCTTCCTAGCCTTAGAATCCCTTGATATTATTTACACAATCATACACACAAAGAAATTACAAAACAATTTCTTAAGGAGACAACCTGACAAGGTTTCCTTAAGGACTCTCTCTACAGAAATACAAGATACTATGAAAAATATGATCACTCTTTGTGAACTTTAGAAAATTTGATAGTGAAATCAAATAAACATCAATCTTTTAATATCTGACCTCTTCAAATAACCATGAATTTAAAAGAAAATTTTCAATGATCATATTGATCCTCCAATAGTGATATTCTCTCTGTGTTTTTCACAAGGACTTCGACACCTAACACTTCAATGATCATATCATAATAGAAATGTCTGATGTCATTTTGTTTAACACATTTTCAATGTAAAACGAATTTCATTTTGAAAGAATATAGTTTTTCATATTTAGAATTTAACCTTTAGTAAATCCAATAGATTTCCTTACATATGTTATTACTATGATTTCTATGAGTGTGAATCTATTGTTTTTAGATTCCGTTATCGAGTCTGATTATAATAAATTTTGTTAATACAAATACATGATATAAAGTTTTAAATATGATTTGATAAAGGTGAATCCGATCAATATCATAAATGTGTTCATTATAATAATTATAATGAATAAAGTAAGTTTTTATTCATGAATACATTTAAAACAAATTCTATGTGTGGTAAATGATTATATTTTCTACAAAAACATTCTAAAAACACTTTAGACATAAAAGTGTTAGTAATTAAGTATTTACGAAAGAGTTTGTGATTTACAAAACAAAAGGAATGGAAAATTTAAAAAGATATTACTGACTCAATAATCTACCCATTTTTTGAAAGCACAAACCACAAAACTTAAATAAGAAATGACTTTTAAAAACATAATTCTACTATATTTTAGGTACATCTTATTCATAATTTAGATAGTAATACTTATCTCCCCCTTGAGTTTATAACTCGTATGAATAAAGTGATGAATATGATTAAATCCTACTTAGGATAATAAATCTCCATAAGGATAATATTCTCTTCATCAAATATATTCCTCTCCCCCTTACTTAAACATCTCCCCCTTTCTATAAAATTTTCCCCATTTGTATAAATTTCTCCCCCTTTGTGATTTTAAAAATGGATTGGGGAAGATACTTGTAATTCCTGTAAAGAGTTAGAGAAACATGTATACAAAATAAAAATAATGAACTATATAATCATTTAGAAGAATAATAAAATAATATTAAACTAATCAAAATTGGGAAAACATTCAGAAAATCATATTTGAATAGGAAGAATAGTTTATTCATTTCATTAGTGAAAAAAATTCAAAAAGAAAATACGACAAGAGTTCAGAGGAAAATTAATTCTTTATTTAGAATCAAGGATATCACAATGGTATTTAACTTTTTGAAATACTTTATATCCTCTTACAACTTGGTAATTAACTCTTCCTGGGACCGATTCTTATCTTCCAGATCTTGTAACATTTTCTCTTGAATCTAAAGCTTTACATCTTGTATCTTAATGTATTTTTCTTGGTTCTGAAGTCTTTGAGAAAACTCATTGTTTAGGGTACTGAATTTCTCATTAAAAATTTTTAATCTCCTTATCTAATCCTCAAAATACCTCATCTTACCATCCAACTCATTTCAAGTATTAGTACGATTGTTAGTTGTCTTTTTGAATTCTTCCACAAAATTCACCCATTTTTCCGTTTTTCTGATAAGTCATTGATATATATTGAAGATTCATCCATGTACTTATTTAATTATTAAATTGATTGATCCTACAACTTGATATTTAAATTGAAATTATGTGACCATTTCACTAATTTGTTACATGATTTATTGTGATCTTGAAAAATTTCTTGAAGGATTTTCAATTCATCCTCATTCTGGACAATTCATTCAATTAAAACATTAACTGACTTCAATTTTGGATTTTGATTTTCTTTCACTAAATATATATTTTCTTATATCTTGGTAAATAAAGGAATTGTTTCTTCAAGTATCTATAAAGATTGAGAAATATAGTGAACTCCTTAAACTCTGATCATATCCACTGAATTAGAAACTTCAATCTGAGTAAAATTTGGATGAGTTATTAATATTTCCACTTTTTTTCCATTGTCAGTTTTATTTAACACTGATTTTTCAATTATTATTTTTATCCTTATTGATATTATCATTAACATCAACACCTTTAATACCTTCTGTTATAGGATTCTGATCTATTTCATCCTTCTTGGATAAAGATTTAGCTGATTTAATTGGTGAGGAATGTTGGTCAGAGTAGAGTAATCCAGAGGGGGTGAATTGATTATCTATTCAAAATTTCTGTTTAAAAAGTATTATTAAAAAAGGTTCCCCAATAAATTTAAATACAGCCCAGTTAATCGAGGTTATGTGGTTATGAATGTTTGACTGTTTAAATAAATTCTTAGAATATTGATTAATTCTCATTAATTTTAATATCAGTTATTAACGTTACTTTTTAAGTTATTCTAATAAAGAAAAACAATTATAACTTTCTTCCAATATTAGCTATCAAAGTAAATTTGGTGATTTCTGAATTAAATAATAAAACAGAGAAAACTAAAGTAAACAACACAATGGATATAAATCAAGTGGTTCAGTCTCAAGTTGAGACCTAATCCACTCCATTTGGTGATCACCTTCCACCAATCAGTTTACATAAATAAACTTGATCCACACCCTGGATTGGAGTTAATAACAGTACACAAGACTATACAGGTCTCGTGACCTCTTCCATATTTCATCATGGGTATGAACTAACATGTCACATAGGGATATCTTCCACATTTATCCATAGGAATACACAAGAGTAAAAATATTTAAGAGAAAGGATATCTTGTATCCTTTGGTTTGATGTAGGAGATATTGCATGTTTAATACAGACACACACACTACTTGAAAGATAAAAATAATACAAAACAAATCATAAATGATGAGATAATGTTTGAAGTGCTCTAAGTGTTAGTCTATGCATCTCTAGACTTCTGGGATGAAGTAGATGCACAAATTGAGTCCTCTCGTGGAAAATAGAGTATTGTAAGTCAGAAAGATCTGGCTCGTGTTCTTCGTGGAGTTGATAATGCAGAAATGTTTTCAACTCTATAATTCGAGTATGATTAGTGTGTTCCTCAGCAGTATAAAGTTGCATGAAAGATCGTGCTTCTTTTTTATCACACATAAACTTGTTTTTTCTGTTACAATGTTGTCACTTCAGTAACCATGATCACATCCTTTTTTCTGGCCATGTTGTTCTTTTTATTCTTTTAATTCATGTGTTGGAGCCAACATGATGCATTTATTACACACCTCATACCTCATATTGTCAGGTAACATGTCTACAAAGAAACATTAATTATGTTAGTGAATTTAAATGCTTCAAATATAACTGTTAGAAATTAAATTTAAAAACAACAAAACAGATTTAGAAACGGTATCACAATCTGTCTGTAAACGGTGTCTCCATGAAATGATGTCTCCTTGAAATGGTGTATCCTTCTTTGTATGTGATCGGTGAGAAATCTATGATGGCACAGTTTTATAGAGATCAGGAACCGTTAGTACAGATGCGGTGTTAGGATCACGATGTCTTGTAACGGTGTCTGGATGGTCACGGTGTCTGAATGGTCACAGTTTTAGGATAGTCACGGTGTCTGGATGGTTACTATGTCTGTATGGTTATGGTGTTTGGATGGTCATGGCGTCTGGATGGCTATGGTGTCTGGATGGTTATAGTGTCTGGATGGTCATGGTGTTTGGGTCCTTTTCTAGAAAACCACAACCGGTGGCAGACTCACGGTTCTCAGACATAGTCAAATCTCTGTACACAAACTTAAATAGTGATATTCATATAATGAATTAAACTTAATCATTCATAAGAGAATTTCATTAAAAAAAATATTCTACAATAATTATTTAATTCATAAAGAAACTAATCATCTATACACATGATTCTAGATAGATTAAACAAGATTAACCGGCTTTACAGAATGTATATGATTTGTGATCATTAAAAAATTATTAATAATGAGGAGTCCAACAATCCCCCTTTTTAGTTGATAAAAAATAATTTGAGTGAGATATTTATTCTTAGGTAATGTGTATCTTCTTTAATGTGCATCTAGTGCATATACAATGCATATTTCTCCCCCTTTTGGGATTATCAAAAGGAGTAAATAAGAAGTAGACAATAAAATGCACAACGCATTAAATGGATAAAAAGTGTCAGTAAAAATAGTAAGGAACAAGAATAGAGAAAACATCCCCATAAAAAGATAGTAATCACTATTCTTTAGCACTGTCTTGTCTTCTTATTTACCTTGGAAGCAGCATCAGTAGAAGAAGTCATAGGAGCAGAGGTAGAAGTGGAAGAAGGGAGTGAACCAGTAAACAGAGATGGTAAAGACAGTCCTTCAAAATAGAAGGGGACAAGGTAGGTGCAGTAGAAGACTAAGGAAAATGTTGATCAAGGATAACATGCCTGATCTAACTCAGAGCCCGAGAGACAGACATAGATGTGGAGGCTAGGGCATAGGATGAGAAGGTTGGAAAACCAAATCTCAGGGGTGCAGCTGCAGGAGCGATAATGGAAGTACTCTGAACATGAATATAAGGCCTCAAAAGTTTGATGAAGTCAGCAATGATCTCACCACCGTACTGCATAGATTTCTCAATGTCATCCTTGTTCTCCATAAACTTATCCAACAAAGGAGTGAAATATTTGAGCTTTTGGACTTGAGTTTTGAAAACTTGAGTCACAGGAGGGATCCTCAGATTCTCCCCAAGGTACTTGAAGTGGTTTGTCATGTCATTCTTAGAGAAGAATCGATTGAAGTAGAAGTACACTTTCTTATAAATTTCTTGCTGAGCATCATTGGAAATCATTAAATGAATTCTCACCAAATCAAGAAATATGTCACTATTCTTGATAACTTCAGATAGAGATTACTTGTCAAAGACACTTGGTAGATATTGAAGTTATTCTTTGACAACTGTTCAAAGAAGATCACTATCTAAAGAAGGTTGAGATTATTTTCCATAAGTATTATAACGAGTAACAGCCGATGTAAGGGATTTGAGTTGATTTAGAACTTCTTGTAGACAACCCTTATACTCATCATTTAACTTGTTAAGACCAATAACAAGCTCATGCATCTCTTGAACAATCTGCTTGTTTATTTCAGCTACCTTTTCAGATAAGGAAGTTAGATGAGGTTGAATCAGTGATGCTACTTCCTGTGGGGTCTGACTAAAAATGTCCTCGATAGGATAAGAAATAGATTTTGGTCTTCAGGTTACCACTCTCTGCATTTCTTCAACCATACCTCTTAGAGTTTTTACTTCATCACTGAGCAGTTTTTTCTCAATATTGAATTCTTGAATCTCATGAAGCATCTTGGGTTGAATCTTCTATATGACTTTTTACAACAACATTGAAGCATCTATTTCACTCAGATTAGTTACAAGAGCCGGTTGGGTATTCATGAGTTTCACAACTCCAGCCAATATGGTAGTTCCAAATGCTTTCATATCATCTTTATTCACCAAGTTTGGAGATTCTTGTGAGGGTTTTGGAATAGAATTTGATATAGGATCAGGTTCCTTGATAGAGATAGATTTAGGTGCAGATGCCAGTTTCAAATGAAACATAGTAGACAGATCAATTCCTTTAACTGAGACTTCATGGGAATCGGTCACATCAAAATAACTGGGGAATTTATACCATGTATCCACTAAGCATGGCTCAATCAGATTAGGGACTTCAACAGATTCCAGATTGGGGGGTTTCTCACCCTCAATAGGTGCATCTTTCTCCGGACTAATAGATTTAGATCCTTGATCTATTTCCATGAATTCATCCCTAATTTACTCAGTCATTTCCTTTGTATCCAACTGAAAGGGTTGCTCCATTCTCTCTTCAGTAGAAGGAATAACTTCAGGAATAGCTTGTTCCTCTGGGTGTTCCTCAAGGGCAGATTCCTGCACAATAGGAATATATTCTTCTACATGTTATTCTACAAAATTATTTCCACTTACCTTATCAATATATTATTCTTTTTAAGGAACTTGTTCTCCCAAATCAAAAACTTTTTCAGGAAAAGTAACTTCCTTTTAAAATAATACTTGAGGAGAAGATTCATTATCTTCCTCAACCAGAACAATTTCTCTCAGAGGTATAACATCCTCTTCTTCTTATTACTCATCAGAATATTCAACATGTTCATATAGCTCCAAACCAAGATCATAAATATCCTTAGGTCTTACAGGGTTTTCCACCGGATTAAAATTTTCATAAAATCTATCATTATCTTTCACTCAAGCTTTCCTCCATGGATTCCAATTGATTTTCATTCTCTTTACTGTAACTTTCGAAAGACATAACTCATAATACTTTATGACTTCTTCATCTGATCCAACCAATCCTTTTACATGAAACATAGTTGATATAATCCTTGAATAAAATATGGAGGTTGACTTGGAGGTTGTTTTGATCAACTCACACATATGGTGTATAACATACTTTAATTGGTTGATCTTAGGTCCATTTTTCATTATATATATCAAAAATACATCCTGATACTTGATTGTATAAAAATCACCTTTTCTGGGGCTAATCAAATTCTGAACAAACTTAAACCAGAGTCCAGATTCACCATCTAGCTCGGCAGCTATGGGTCTCCTCTTGGTTTCATTGCTAGTTAAACTTCTCAAAGATTCTTAAAAAACAAAGAACTCATTCGGAGGTGGAGGACCTCTCTGGTAGTCATCACAAATACTTTCATGAGGTATCCTAAGGCATGAAGCCCAAAACCTTGAAGAAAAGGTACAAATCTGACCATTGATCCAACTTCGCACAACATAACCATCTTCTGAATCAAAATATAGTTGAACATACTGGTAAAACTGGGCAACTAGCATCGGATAAATAGGTTTATCCTCATTTATAAACCAATCTAGCCAGCCTTTATCTATTATCAATTTCAACACCAAATAATTACGTGACAGAATACACTTAGGGCATATCTCCTTTTCAGGTACCACTACTATGTTCAATAGATTCGGATTTAGAAGGCCTTCAGGTGCTAAATTTGGCATGATTTTAAAATTCTTCTTTGAACTGTGCTTCTCATGAGTTGACGACGAAGGGCGTTTCATCCTATGCATTCACCGAAGGTTCGAGAGAGATAAGGGTTAAAATAGGTGTTATGTTTTGAGATATGAGAGCTCAAGTGAAGAATGAGTGAAACATATTTTATTTTATCATTAAGGGATATCAAGCGTTGTGGGATAAAAAGAATGGGAAAGTAAAAAAGAATAAAACAATGAATTACCGCGATATAGGTTATAATGTATAAGTAAAACAATAAGGCATATTTATGGTGAGACCGTAATAAACTTTCACAGTGAGACCATAATCAAGCCTTCACGGTGAGACCGTGATCAAGCCTTCACGGTGAGACCATAATCAAGCCTTCACGGTGAGACCGTAATAGTGTGATTTCTAAACTTTGCGATCGTATTTTTTGAGATAGTAAGTGCCAAATGGTAACCAAGAAATAGTAACTATGAGACTATAAACATGGAAAAATAACTCTTAAGATAGTAAAACTATAAAACCATTAGAGTTAAACAGTAATCTTAATACAGTGACTCGTGAAACCGTAAACTGTGAAACATTATACTTACTACTTGATTTATCATTACTAATTCATTTATGATGTAAACTATTCTTTTAGAATTTAGTGGTTTGGTGAATATATCAGCAAGATGATATTCAGTTCCAATGAATTCCAAAGTGATGTCGCTTTTCTGATAATGATCTCTCAAAAAGTGATGTCTTACATCAATTTTTTTTGTCCTAGAGTGTGAGACAAGATTTTTTGAGATTTTAATAGCACTTGTATTGTCATAATTTATAGGTACATGCCTGAATTGATATCCATAATCTAGTAATGTGTGTTTCATCCAAAAAATTTGTGCACAAAAACTACCTAAAACTATTTATTTAGCTTCCGTAGTAGACAATGAAATAGAGTTTTGTTTCTTACTACACCATGATTCAAGTGACTTGCCTAAAAAGTGACATGATCCAGAGGTTATTTTTCTATCTAACTTCAAACCACCGAAGTCAGCATCAGAATAACTCACTAACCCAAATTATTGTCCTCTGGGATAGAATAGTCCATGATTGGGTGTATGTTTGAGGTATTTGAAAATTCTCTTAACATCATTTAAATGAGATTCCTTAGGATTTTCTTGAAACCAAGCACACATACACACACTAAACATAATGTCAGGTCGGATAGTAGTTAAGTAGAGTAAGCTTCCAATCATTCCTCTGTATGTGGTTTGATCAATAGATTTTCCATCTTCATCAAGATCCAACTTACATGTAGTACTCATTGGAGTCTCACTACTTTTACTACTATCCAATAAAAAATGTATTAGAGTATCTATAGTATAAATTCTTTGATTTAAAATAATACCATCATTATTTTGAAATATTTGAAAGCCAAGAAATAATTTGAGTTCACCCATTAAACTCATTTCAAATTTGTTTTTCATCATTTTATAAAATTAAATACATAATGAAATTTTTTAAGATCCAAATATAATGTCATCTAAATAGATTTGAACTACTAAAACATCATTGGAAATTAATTTTATAAAAAGTTTAGGATCAGCTATTCCTTTTGTAAAACCTTTGGAAATAAGAAAAATACTTAATCTATCATACCAAGTTCTTGGATCTTGTTTTAAAATGTATAAATATTTTGATAATTTAAAAATATGGTTTCGAAAATGAGGGTTTTTAAAACCAGGGGGTTTCTCAACAAATACATCCTCAGCTATATACCCATTTAGAAATGAACTTTTGACATCCATTTGATATAGTTTGAAATTCAGATGTGCAGCATAAGCAAGTATAATTCTGATAGCTTCAAGTCTAGCTACTGATGAAAAGGTATCTTTATAGTCAATTCCTTATTCATGACTATATCCTTGTTCAACCAATCTAGCCTTGTTTCTAAATATATTACCAGCTTCATCTACCTTATTAATAAACACCCATTTAGTTCCTATGGTGAATGTGTCTTTGGGTCTTTCAATAAGTTTCCGAAATTTATTCCTTTCAAACTAGTTAAGTTCTTCTTGAATAGAAATCACCCAAAATTCATCATTTATAGCATCATTAATGTTTTTAGGTTCAAGTTGTGACAATAAGACTTGATATTCAACCTGATTTCTAAGATAATCTCTAGTTTTAGTTCCTTTGTCTAAGTCTCCTACAACAACATTTAAAGGATGGTTCTTAAGAGTTCTAACAGCTCTAGAAAAAGAAGGACTGGTGATTTTAGGTTCTTTAATAGGATCTGGTTCATTGTGCCTACAATCTAAAGAATTTCCAGAACTGGAAGTTTTCACAGATTTCATTACAGGATAGTTAGGGGATTTTGAATTAATGTCCAGATTTGATACATCATTCTCCATATTCTCTAGAGTGGTCTTAGTCTCATGTGGATCTGTTTCATCAAATTTAAATGGATAAATTCTTCCACACATTTAGTTCTTGAATTAAACACTCTATAGGCTTTACTATAAATTTATTATCCTAAGAAGATTCCTTCATCACTCTTGGATGCAAATTTTTCATGATTTTCCTTAGTATTAAGGATATAGACTTTGCAACCAAATACTTTTAAGTATCTAACTTTGGGTTTTCTATTGTTCCTCAACTCATATAGAGTTCTTTTAATGATAGGTCAAATCAATAATCTATTGATTATGTATAACGATGTATTTATAGCTTCATCCCAAAAGTAAATAGGTAATTCATATTCACTAAGCATAGTTCTAGCAATCTCTTGTAGGGTTCTATTTCTTATTTCTACAACTCCATTCTATTGATGTGTTCTAGGGGTATAGAAATTATGACTATAGCCATTTTGTGAGCATAAGGATTCAAACTCATTATTTTAAAACTCATTTCCATGATCACTTCTTAAGGATTTAATTTTATGTCCAATAAGATTTTCTACAGTTTTGGAATATTTGGTAAAATGAGACCAAGATTTACTTTTTTGAGCCAAAAAGAATGTCCAAGTATATCTAGAAAAGTCATCTACCAGAACAAAAACATAGTGCTTCCCATTTATACTAGAAACTCTAGATGCTCCAAAAAAATCCATGTGAACCAATTCAAGAGGTTGAGAAGTTGACACTTCATTCTTTGGGTTGAAGGAAATTTGGTGTTTCTTTCATTTTTGACAAGGATTACACACTTTATCATTTGGAAACTCAAGTTTGGGTAGGTCTTTGACTAAGCTTTTTCTAGTTAACTTTATAAGGGAGTGAGTGTTACAGTGTTCTAGTCTCCTATTCCAAAGTAAAGACTCTTTGTGAAACACACATAAACATGAATCATTTTGAGAAGAAAAAGAGTGTATAAGTTAACAGAATATACATTTTCATTTCTTAATGCAGAAAATACTAATTTATTTTTAGAATTAAAAACATTTCAGACATCATTTTCAAATTTTACATGAAATCCATC
This sequence comes from Viscum album, assembly GCA_963277665.1. NCBI lineage: Eukaryota > Viridiplantae > Streptophyta > Magnoliopsida > Santalales > Viscaceae > Viscum > Viscum album. The sequence goes on from OY728167.1 coordinate 671,278,683, forward strand.
ATCACATAATTGTGAAATACTAAGAAAATTATTTTTCAATCCATTAACAAAAGTACTTTGGAAATCAAAAATGAGTTAGAGATACCGATTTTTCCAAGGCCAATAATTTTTACTTTGGAATTGTCGCAAAAGGTGAAATATCCGCCATTAATTTTTATTAAGTTCATGAAGCATGAATAGTATCCTATCATGTGTCTCGAACACCCATTTTCCAAGTACCATATTCTTTTACAGGAAATCTTTAAGCAAATTTCCTTAAAAATAGGCAAATAAAAACATATTTTGGTACCCATACATGTTTGGGTCCCATAATATTATTGACAAGTGCCTTAGGAACCCATATCTGCCTCATAGGTTTCCTATAAGAATTATGTAAAGTATTTGAAAAATAAACTCTATTTGGTATAGAAAATTTTGAAATAATAGAGAGTGGGTCATAACTTGAACTACCTAAATGTTTTCCAAAACTAAGAGTAAAGTTGTATGTCCTAGATTTAGAAACAAAATTAGTTATTGTAAATTTTCTTTTACGAGGTTGATAGTCAATGCCGGTTGTATATTTAGGAGAAATATGTTTACCTATAATTTGTACCAAGGTATCTTTACCATTAGTAAACCTTTAAATATAAATTTTCAATTTCTCATTAGATAGTTTTAGTTCATTTTTATCTTTGAGTAATTGAGCATTTTTCTCTCTTTCTAAAGTGAGTTTAGTTTTAACAGTTAAGGTAAGGGCATGTTGTTTCTTTAAATACATGTATTTATATTTTAGTTAATTTCATGTCTATTCAATCATATTACAATACTAAAACATTTCTTCATTAGACATATTTTCTGAGTCACTCTCATCTCCAGAAAAATAGGTATTGTGGACAGTAGATTCTAGTGTTACCTCAGATATGTTTTTCATAAAACACATATTGTCTTTGTTATCCTGTTCATCATATGAAGATTCTAAGTCACTTGAACTATCCTCAGAAGCACTCAATTTTTCTTTTATTTACTTTTTATACATTCTATATTTGTCCTCATATTTCTTTTTGTACTTGATCTTAGGACAGTCATCCTTGATATGTCCCTTTTTCTTACATTTATAGCAGACAATATCATCAGACTTGTTAATTATTTTCCAATATTTCTTACAACTTCCTTTTTGATCATATCATTCCTTGAAGATAGGATTTCTTAAAAAGTTATTCTTTTTATAAAATCTCTTAAACCTTTTGGCTAATTTATCCATCTACTCATCACTGTCAGGTGATGATTGTTCACTACTGGAACTTTCTACAGAAACTTCCAATTTCTCTTTCTATTTGTCTTTAGAGGCGGTGGTCTTGAACGCAACAGATTTTCTTTTGGGTTCAACCTCCTCTTCCTTTTTGAATTTCAGCTCCTCTTCATACATCATTAGTTTTCCAATGGTTTCTTTTACAGGTATCTTGATGATTTATCATGACTCTCTAATAGAGATAGAGGTTCCTCTCCATCTATCTGGTAGACATCTAAGAATCCTCATGATCTGTTCTTTGTAAGTGACTTCTCTTCCAAGAGAAATAATGGTGTTGAAAATTTAGTTGAACCTGAGATACATTTCAGAAATAGGCTCATCAGGTTTCATTTTAAAGTTATCATATTTAATAGTATAAGTATTAAGTCTCATTTCTTTCACACTAGAAGTTCTTCTTGTGAAACAGACAAGGTATCCCAAATTTCATGGGAAGTTTTACATGCAGAGATTCTATTAAATTCATCATCTCCTAAAGATAATTATAAATCATTTATAGATTTGAAATTTTTATTATAGTAAGTTTTGTTAAGTTCATACCAAATGATTCTATCAGTAGTAGGAATATTATATTCCTCTATAATTGAAGACCAGATTTCAAATATCATACTTTCCAAATGCATTTTCATTTTAATTTTCCATTGATAATAATTGGTTCCATTAAAGAATGGTGGTCTGTTTGTTGTAGAACCTTCGAATCTATTATCCACAATACAGAAATACTTCAAAAGGTTGAGAAAATTATAATTAACAGAAATTTACAGATCTATAATATAAAATTACAATCACAGTTGAATAGGGTCAAAAATAGAGTTTTAATAAAAACTCTCGGATACCAAATGTTTTTCGGAGTAGAGTACCAAAGTGGGGGGGGGGGGTAATTGAGTATCTATTCAAAATTTATGTTTAAAAATTATTCTTAAAAAAGGTTCTGAAATAAATTTAAATACAACCTAGTTAATTAAGGTTATATAGTTATGAATGTTTGACTGTTTAAATAACTTCTTAGAAGATTGATTAATTTTCAGTTAATTTAATATCAGTTATTAACATTACTTTTGAAGCTATTCTAATAAGGAAAAACAATTATAACTTCTTTCCAAGATTAACTATCAAAGTAAATTTAGTAATTTCTGAATTAAACAGTAAAACATATAAAACTAAAGTAAACAACACACCAGATATAAAACAAGTGGTTCAGTCTCAAGTCGAGACCTAATACACTCCACATAGTGATCACCTTCCTCCAATTAGTTTATATAAATAAACTTGATCCACACCCTAGATCAGGGTTAACAACAGTACACAAGAATATCCAGGTCTCGCGACCTCTTTCACAGTTCTTCGTGGGTATAAACAAACAAGTCACACAGGGACCTCTTCCACACTTATCCATGGGAATAAAGAAGTGTAAAAGGATGTAAGAGAAAGGATATCTTGTATCCTTCAGTTTTATGTTGGAGACAGTGAATGTTTAATACAGACACACACACTTCTCGAAAGATAAAAATAATACGCAACAAAGCCGAAATGATGAGATAAGGTTAGAAGTTCTCTGAGTGTTAGTCTATGCAGCTCTTCACTTTTGGGATGAAGCAGATGCATAAATCAAGTCCTCTCATAGAAAACAGAGTTTCATAAGTCAGGTAGATCTAGATCGTGTTCTTCATGGAGTTGATAATGTGGAAATGTTCTCGACTCTAGAATTTGAGTGTGCTTCGTGTGTTCTTCAAGCAGTGTCAGGTTTCATGAAAGATCGTGCTTATTTGTTATCGTGCATACACTTGTTTTTTCTATTACACTTTTGTCACTCTAGTCCCCATGATCACACCCTTTTTTCTCTCCACCTTGTTCTTTTTATTCTTAGAATTCATATGTTGGAGCCGACAACATGCATGTATTCTACACCTCGTACCTCGTACTATCAGGAAAAATGCCTACAGAGAAACATTAATCATGTCAGTTCATTTGATTATCCACTGAATGAGGATAATAGTAATTATTTATATATATAATATTCATTTGATTTATTATTCATAAACACCATTTTAGTTCATTTTACACTTTGAACATTATTTCATATTATAATTGTAATTCCTTCTTAAAATGCACTATTACATGGTACATTTTTTAACATCATTTAAAGTACCCAATGATATTGATTTTATTTTCATATTTAATTTTCAGGTTTCTCATTACATTGGTAACAATTCATACTTTTTAAGTACTTGAAGATTCATATTAGAAGACCACCAAAGTTGTCCTTGGACAATCAACATTCTGGGTGAAGTGAACTGGATAACATCCCAATAAAACTATTGTAGAGGCCAATATAAAAGCCCAATAATTCTAAAAATTGAACTAAATATATATGACATCATGGGTAACATTTCATTAAACAGTGAAAAAAGATAATTCTGATGTTTGAATGGATTTCTAGGCGGCCCAAGTTGGAGATAAAATTCTGGGCCAGATTCTACAACCCAGAAAAACATCCCACCATTTTACACATATCTCGTAAAACATAAATTATTTTGGGATAAAACTTTACAAAAAGTTAGGTAACATCCTGAATTTCATTCTATTATACTTTTTCTTACTCTACTTGGGCCATCTAGAAGCTTATTTAGGTGCTTATGTTTGGTGTATGCAAGATGGCTTCCACCTCAGGTTAAGAGTGGAAAAGTCCAAGTTCCACAAGATTTCCACCACCCTAAGCCTACCATAATCATGTGGGATGACTTTAACTATTGGAGGATCGACCCAATGCTCCCAAAATTCCTATTTAAGGTAGTGGTGTTGTATTATTTATTCAACTATTGTTCTTTGTTCAATTGTAATGTTATGCTACGAATTTGTTTCCTTGAGTTGTTCTTTCTTATGTAAGTTATTCAATTTACCTTAGTTTCTTAATAAAATTTATTATTATACTATTATTTTATTCTTATTCATATCATGTTGATACTATTGTTTCAAGGTGTGAATTTATTCACACAAAACCTTGTGAAATTATCACACAACAGTGGAGTGATTGATTTCTTTTTATTGTTTTTTTACTTCTCCAATTCCTCCCTCAGGAGTCTACTTTCTGCTTCCATTGATAACATAGAATAAATGGAAGGATAACCCAATAATGGGTAATTCAAGGGAGTATAAAGGGTATGTATTGGATGTTATTTCTCACTCCATTAATTTCTAATCACTTATTTTAATTGATATTTTTTAAGATTTTTAAACTCATTCATCCTTGTTGAATTTAAGACCACACACTTCAAGTGCTAATAAGAACCTTTACCTTGAAGTTATCAAATCGTTTATCCTTAAAGTGTATTGGTGATTATTATTAAAGGGTTTAGGTATTAAACCAGTAAGTGATGATGTTTTTTTATCTTCTTAAATTAACCCATCTCAAATATAAGAAATTGAAATAGATGAAAAAGGAAGGCATCTAATCCACCCCAAGTGATAACATAGGATCAACTCATTATTTTAATTTGAATACACTTAAATATCTTATAATTCAAATAAATCCATATAATATCAACCCAAGTTTTCCACTTCATATCTAAAAACAATCAATAGAATGTACATGTCAGTACGTTACTTCTTAGGTCTCTGAGGATTCAACAACCCAAGCTAAACTACAAGCGACTGGTTAACACTAAACTCTTGGGTAAATTTGGGTGAGAACAAATTTTTATACCATTTCCAGGGACCCAAGTAAGTCATATCAACAACCATTATATTCTTCCCAATTTATTCTATTCTTATCCAAATTCTCTTATCTTTTTTGTTTCTCGTTTCTTTTTATTTTGGAGCATGTCCGCCTAAACTCGTTACCAATCAAACCATCTAGTTAGGGTGGATAGTCCTAGGGTTGGGGATTCAAGTACACCAAGGAACTCTTTAAATTATATACTAATCTTCCTAATAATCTAGAGTAAAAAATTAATCCCATTTCAATGTATGGTTTTCAAAGAAACTAACTCATAAACGTGGGTGGGAACCAAAATGGAAATCCAAATGAGGCAACCCCAAACTTAGGGAATGCAGTCTATCAAACCATGAATGAATACCTCACACATTCCTAGACTAATGCACCATCATGAATTAGACACAATTCCCTAGGATAATCCAACTACATATTTAAACCCCATGTCCTAAACCACCTTCCCACATTCTATGGAATGGAGTTGGAGATGCCCTACGTTCACGTTAGAGAGTTCAATGACATTGTAGAAACCATGTTCCCCCACATCAACTAGAATCAGCTAAGATGAGGCTATTTCTTTTTTCTTTAAAGGACCGAGAAAAGAATTGGTTAAAAAATCTGAGACCTACATCAATACACTCCTTGGACCAATTACAAAAATAATTCTATAAAAAATACTCCCCCCATCACAAAACAATTTCACTTAAAAAGAGAATCCAAATTTTTTTTTAAAAAAGAAGGGGAGTCATTTTTTGAAATCTGGGAAAGGTTCAAAGACATAATAAACATGGTACCCCCACCATAGATTTTCAATACCATAACAAGTTCTAATTTTCTATGAAGGGTTGGTCCCAGGGAATAAACAATTCATTGACAGGATATGCAATGGGACCTTTAAAAAAAATCCCCAAATGATGCTTAGGAGTATCTCGAAAGCCTTGCTGAACAAAGCCAAACATGGGGAACATCACCTTATTCGGAAAAGTCACAAAGAACTACTGGAATCTATACAATTAGAGAAGATAAATCTTTAGAGCTAAACACGCAGTACTCACTTGGAAGGTTGATGAGATAGACCTTAGGAAAATCCATGAAATCTAAACTGTAGACCCTGTTTGCACAATTTGTGACAAACATGACCACAAGACCGACAATTTCCCAACCATCCCTTCCATAAATGATGTTCTTATAAGAGGAACACCTGCTGAAGTCAATGCCCTAAACTTCTAAAATCCACAATAACTGAATGGCCTGAAGGCCTTATTTTTTTTAATATAGATAATTCTCCTTTTAAGGGTTGAAGGGGAACCTGTACAAGACACGTAGGCCCAAGGCACAAGACCTGACATGACCCGCAATACATGACCCGAAGGCCTAGAGGCATACCATTCCCATTACATAACCCGTAGGCCCAGCCCACTAAAACATCGCCTCCACAGCTTTTGCATAATTGATCTTCTTTTTTAGCTCCCCACCTTGCATTGAGGATCAGCTAGCATTGCCCCATACAAAGCTGCATGGTGCCTAGTCCCGATGGCGGTTTCTATACCCTCTCATTCTTCCAATCTGGTTAGCTCTACTTCTGCTGACTGCTATTATTGCTCTGATCCTCTTCTGGGGCCTGATCTGTGTAAACTAGGCTACTTCATGGATTTCTGTGGCCCGAAGTCCCTGTGGCTTGAAGGTCTCTGATGACTCGAAGGCCCTTGAGACCCATAGGCCAAAACCAGTGGCCCGAAGGCCCAAATCGGGTGAATAGTTCTGGTTGCTACAGTACCAAATAGTACCTGCTACAGTGCCTGTTACATCGCCTGCTAAAGAGCCTACTATAGAGCTTGCTACAGTACCTTCTACAATACCCCTGTAAATTCGCCTCCACCCGATTTTGAACCTCGGTCTCTTGGATGCGAAGAAGGATCCCTCACCACTCCACTACGGGATCATTGGCCAAAATCCCCAATACAAAAACACATTCAACCCAAGGTATAATGACCACCCAGGCTTCCGCTGGAAAGATAACCAATAACCCATCCAACCATAAGGACCAAACCCCTACCCTACACAAAGTTTCCAAAACCATAAATAGTTCCAACCACAACCAGCCAAATACCAAAACCCTCATGTCCAATACCAAAAACCCATCCAACAACCCATGAAACAATAAATCCAGCAACCAAAGTATCCTCATGGGATAAACCAACCAGCAGAAGCCCCTACTCAATCTGTCCCTCTACCAATCCTTGAATAGTTGTGTGAACAAATAGATAAAATGAACTCATTAGTCTCATGCCTTAAAAATGAACTACAAACCATAAAAAATGGGAAGGCACCCATGCCTACTCAGGCAGTACCATCCTAAAATTTAAGGGGAGATTCAAGTTTTACTAAAAAAACTCATGAGAAACTAAAGGCTGTGACAGTTTTAAGGAGTATGAAATCAATTGAGAAAACTAAAAAAATAATTCAAAAACCATTTGAATATTCAAACTCTAATGAAAAATCAAATTGACCACATGATCAAACTGAAAAAACTAATAACAATGTGAAAGAAACAACTCTTCAAAAAACAATCCCACAACTTGCACCATTTCCTCAACGCATGAGGGGGAAAACCAATCCTGAATTGAGTGAAACATTTAGGGAAATATTCTCACAATTCGAGTTGATCATTCCACTCCTAGATTCCATTCAAACCATTCCTACATACTAAAAATACCTTATGGACCTATTCATATTTAAAAGGAAATTCTCACATAAGTACCAAGTCTTTTTGGCAGAAAATGTTGGCACAACAATCCAAGGAACCCATCCACCAATGATGAAAGACCCAAGATTCCCTTACATCAATGTTGAACTTGGAGAGAAAAAAGTTTTCAAAGACTTGTGTGACCTAGGTTCCAGTGTCTGTCTCATTCCCTATGTTGTGTACTTCTTATTAAGACTGGAAGATCTCCAACCCACATCTGTCACACATCAACTTGTTGATCTTAGCATTAGGGTTCCAAAGGGGATCTTAAAGGATGTTTTGGTGAAAGTTGAAAATTTTCATTTACCAAGATGACTTCATTGTCCTTGAAAATCACCCAAGATTAGGTCCTAGGGAGAAAACCCTAATCATCCTTGGTTATCCCTTCCTTGAAACAATCAACTCTGTTATCTGAGTTTGAAATGGGAACATGGCCATCAACTTTGGAAACATGAGTCTATAATTGAACATCTAAAATAAAAACTCTCAAATTGGGTATGATGAAGAGATAAATGATATTAATTGGATTGGTAGTGTTTATAGTGAACTCGAGGAACATTAAGGGATTATTGAAGGATGTTTATGTCAAGAAGAAATTGATTTTATTTGTTCACATGAGGGAAATTTTTCTCCTTGGATTAAATCACTTTCAAATAGCTCTATTGATGATTTTATATAATCACCAATCAATGATACCATGGGTGAAATAAATATCATTGAGTCTATACCCATTCATGACACTGCTCTGGCTAATTTAGTGGATGAAAATTCTATTCACAAGGAACCAATTTTTTCAAGAAATATGAACAAAAAAACTGAGTTCAATACAAAGTCTCATCATTTCTTGGAAGGTTATAACCAATATGATATCAAATTTAAGGTCTTACCTTTATCACTCAAGTATGCGTTCTTAGGGGACAATTGATCTTTTATTATTTTCATTTCATCCTCTCTTGAATCTAATAAATAGATGATGCTTTTGGATGTCCTAAGAAAAAATTTGATGGACCCTTTCTGATATTCCTGGGATTATCCCACTCATTGGAACTCATATAATTGTTATCGAATCTAAATCCAAACCATGTAATCAACATCATTGGATACTAAATCTCAATCTTATGGATATGGTAAGGAAATAACTTCTTAAGTTATTGAAAGTGAGTACCATCTACCCCATAGCTAAGAGTGAGTGGGTAAGCCCAATTCAAGTTGTCCCGAAGAAAGTTGGAATTATAGTGGTCACTAATTAGGATGGTGACATTCTATCCACAAGGTTTAGTAGTGGATGGAGAGTTTGTATTGACTATAGGAAGCTCAAATCTTATACCAAGAAATATCATTTCCCCATGCCCTTTATTGATCAAGTCCTCGAGTGAGTGGTGGGTCATAAATTATATTTCTTCCTAGATGGATTATCATAGTATAATAAAATCAAGGTATCCTTTTAGGATCAGGGAAAAAAACCTTCACTTGTCCATTCAGAGCTTTTTCATTCAAACACATGCCCTTTGGGTTATGTAATTCCCCTGGTACCTTCCAGTGGTGCATGATAGGAATCTTCTCGGACATGGTGGTGGATTGTTTAGAGGTCTTCATGGATGAATTATCTATATTTGTGGATACTTTTGAGGGATGAATTATAAATGTTGAAAGGTTTTTATCAAGATGTAAGGATAATATTCTTATCCTAAATTGGGAAGAATGACATTTCATGGTAAATAAAGGACTTGTTCTACGCCATCTGGTATCTGGTAGAGGGCTTGAAGTTGATAAATATAAGGTCAACATCATTCGTCACCTTCCCTCTCCTAAAACTATTATGTAAGTGAGGTCCTTCTTAGGACATTCTAGTTTCTATATAATTTTCATTAGGAATTTCATCTCTATTTCTCGACCACTTTGTGCTCTATTAGTGAAAGATGATCTATTTTTATGGGCAGAGAGCTGTGAGGAATCATTCTCTACACTCAAGTCGACTCTTGTCTCTCCACCTATAATGAAATCTCCAAATTGGAAACTTCATTTTGAACTCATGTGTGATTCTAGTGACTTCACTGTAGGAGAATTCTTAGGAAAACATTGTGAGAAAACTCCATGTGTCATTTCTTATGCAAGAAAATATTTAAATGATGCACAAATCAACTACACCGCCACTAAGAAGGAGTTACTTGATGTTGTGTTTGCCTTATAAAAGTTTAGTCCCTACCTCTTAGGATCCCCCATCATTGTGTTCACTGACCATTCAACCCTAAAATACCTTTTCCAAAAACAAGATGCCAAGGCTAGACTGATTAGGTGGGTACTTCTTCTTCAAGAGTTCAATTTAACCATTAAGGATAAAAAGGGTGTTGAAAATGTTGTAGTTGATCACCTCTCTAGGATGTACTTAAAAGAAAACTCACATCATCTTTCTACGTATGATTCATTTCCCAATGAGCACCTCTATTCAGTGAGTGATTTCCCATGGTATGCTGACATAGCAAAACATTTGGTGATGGGTGACATTCCAAAATTCATAGGGACCCAAGATAAGAGGAAATTCCTTTCTGATGTCAAACACTATGTGTTTGATGATCCTTACCTCTTCAATTTTTGTCCTAATCAAATCATTAGAAGATGTTTTCCTGAGTCCGATCAAGAGTCCATTCTAATATTCTGTCATGCAGAGCCATGTGGAGGCCACTTTTCTAAAAATAAAACCACTACAAAGGTCCTCAAAAGTGGTTTTTAATGGCCTAACCTCACTAAGTATTCCTTCTAATTCTGAAAAAGTTGTCCTCAATGTCAACAATTAGGATCTATTACCAAAACAAATCAAATGCCCCTCACTCCCATTCTGGTCATTGAAATATTTGATTGTTGGGGAATTGATTTTATGGGACCCTTCCCAAACTCTAGGGGATACCTCTACATTCTCTTAGCTGTTGATTATGTCTCAAAATGGGTTGAGTTCATTCCCACCAAGTCCAACGACCATCATGTGGTGATCCAATTTCTAAAAGAGCACATATATTCTCGATTTGGAATTCCTAAGGCTATAATCAGTGATCAAGGAACCCATTTATGCAACCTCCCATTCTCTTCACTCATGTATAAGTATGGGATTTCTCATAAAGTTTCATATACTTACCATCCTCAAACCAATGGTCAAACTGAGTTATAAAATGAGGAGATAAAGCATATTTTTGAAAAATTGTAAATCCCTCTAGGAAAGAATGGTCCGAGAAACTCTTGGATGCTCTTTGGGAATATCTTACAGTATTCAAAACCATCCTATGAATGTCACCATATAGGTTGGTTTATGGAAGAGCATGCCATTTACCTATTGAAGTTGATCATAAGGCGTTTTGGGCAATCAAAAAAATGAATTTTGACATTTCTTTAGCCAAAGAAAAGATAAAATTAGATCTTAATGAAGTTGAGGAACTTAGGATGAAGGTTTATGAAAATTCAAGGATAAATAAAGCTATATTTAAAGCCTAAAAATCTCGGAATCTCAAAGTTAAACACATTGAACCAAGAAAATTTGTTCTCTTGTATAGTTAAAAACATTATTTACACATGGGAAAGTTAAGGTCTAGATGTCCAGGTCTATCCATAGTGCATCATGTGTACCCCCATGGGGCAGTAGAGATTCTGGATCCCACAAGTGGTGGCATTTTCAAAGTCAATGGTCATAGGTTAAAACCATTCATTGAATCATTCAATAAATATGAAATAGAGTTTGAGTTAACTAATCCAATCTATGAACCAGTAAAAAATTGATAGATTTATGATCCATGTCAGGATAACTACATTAAACAAAAGCGTTGCACTAGAGGCAACCCGTGGTTTTCATGGTTCTAATAATTTTCAATCTTCTTTATTAATAAATCAATTTTATATTTAAAAAATACTTAACTCTGAATATGATAGTACTGTAGACTGTTGACATGTTCTTCTATTATGAGTATGGATGGGTATGAAAGGGGGGCATTGTATTCATCTGTGTCATGCGGTGTGATCCCTGAGTAATACCTTAACCAGAAATTTAAAAAGAAGACAATGTATCATCAGTTTATTTTATTTTTACAGGTTTTTAGGTTAAATAATAATATATATATATAATAATTAAAAAAATTAAAAGGAAACGCCGTAGGTCATGGGGAAAACCCCGTCATAACTGGTGAAGTCGCGGGGACTCGAACACGAGACCAAAGGGAGACAAGGGTGCACGCTTACCACTGACCTACGACTTATAGCGCATCTATATTCTATAATTTTTGTATACATACTTATATTTTAATTTTTTTTATTATTTTAATAAATATATATATATATATATATCTATATATATTGTTTTGTTTTGTTTGTTTGTTTGTTTTTTCCTTTTTCCACTAGGGAACTCTGCAAGTGACATAGATATCAAAGGACTAAATTGGAGCAACAAGAACTTCAACTTCAACCACCAGGTGACTTCATTCCATTATCCTCATAATGAAAATTCATTTTAGAAATATTCTCATCTAACTCTACCCCATTCTCAATTTTATTTTCTTTCAACACCAGGGACAATATTATTCTAAGTTGGGGGGTGAAAAGAATGAAAAAAATTAATTAATTTTTGTGTCCATAAAAAATTGTGTGGATGGAAAATTTTCTTTAACCTTGAATATGATAATACACATTGAACACTTTGAAACTGAATATCAAATAATTTATCATGCCCTAAATCTAATTTTAATCCATGTATAATTTCATGATCATAGATTTTGGAAAGTGTGGTTGTCAAATGTGAAATTTCATTGTTTATATTTTCATCCAAAAAGAAAAAAAGAGACCAAAATGCAGGTCCTTTGGATAATGGGTTATTATTTTGAGTTCATGGGGTCCCCCAAATAAATAGCATAAGTTTGGTGATAATTTTTGTTTTAATATGAGTATTTAATAAAAAAATCAACAAAAAACAACAATAAATTTGCGCGTAGAGCAATGAAATGGCCTAATGTGTGGATTTAGGCACTTGGGGATCATGACTATATAGTGGTCTAGCCCATAGTTAGTAATTTTATATCTATTTATGGTAATTTGACTCTTTTTTTTACTGAGTTAACTCGAGCTGATTCCCGAGTATGTGGGCTTCACTTGGTGCCCTAAGGTCTTTGAGCCAGGGAGTCATTGGAAAAGTCTCGCTACATGGGTTGAATCTTTTGAGTTAAATTTTAATTACTATGGAAATATTGCAAAAAAAATTAATAATCATCTTAATATTGAAATGTGATTCTACCTAGCGCTTCTGTTATTTCCTCTTGAATAAAGATGAACCCCCATGTCAATTGTGATACACCACACATCCTCATACTTAATTGATATTTGATGAAATATGGTGATGAATTTGAACAAAGTAATGGGATTGGGATTGGGATATGCTTATGAAACTATCTTTTATTAAAATATTTTTATGGTTTTCATAGTTTTTTGATATAAGGGTTTTTGGTGATCATTGTTTATTAAAATGTTTTTGGAAAAGGGAATTCGAATTTCACATTTTTTTGATATATTTTGCTCAGGACAAGAAAAACTCAAGTTGGGGGTGTTATTAGAAACTGAATGAGGATAATATTAATTTGTAATATATATAATATTCAAGTTCTTTATTATTCATAAACACCATTTTAGTGCATTTTATACTATGAACATTATTTCATATTATAATTATAATTCCTTCTTAAAATGCACAATTACATAGTACATTTTTTAACATCATTTAAAGTACCCAATGATATTTATTTTATTTTCATATTTATTTATATGTTTTCTCATTACATTGGTAACAATTCATACTTTTTTAGTACTTGAATATTCATATTTGAAGACCCCCAAAGTTGGCCTTGAACAAACAACATTATGGGTGAAGTGAACTCGAAAACTGACCAATAAAACTACAATAGAGGCCAATATCCATGCCCAATAATTCTGAAACTTTAACTTAAGATATATTATATCATGTGGAACATTTCATTAAATAGTGTAAAAAGCTAATTCTGACGTTTTAATGGAGTTCCAGGCGGACCGAGTTGGAGATACTATTCTAGTCCAGATTTTGAGGCCTAGAAAAACAACCCACCATTTTGTGCATATCTAGTAAACCATAAAATCTACTGGGATTAAACTTTACAGAGGTTTAGGGGACATCCTTAAATGTATTGTATTCTTATTTGGAACACTATAATTCATCCATATATAAGATCATATAGGTTCTTTTGTTTGGTGTATGCAAGTTGGCTACCACCTCAGGTCAAGAGTGGAAAAGTCCAAGTTCCAGAAGCTTTCCACCACCCTAATCCTACCATAATCAAGTGGGATGACTTTATCTATTTTAGGATATACCCAAGGCTCCCAAAATTACTATTTAAGGTAGTGGTGTTGGAATATTTATTCATCTTTGGTTATTTGTTCAATTGTAAATTTATGCTGCGAATTTGTTGCCTTGAGTTTGTCTTTCTCATGTAAGTTGTTCAATTCACCTTAGTTTATTAATAAAATTTATTCTTCTACTATTATTTTTTTCTTCTTCATATAACGTTTATACCATTTTCTAAATGTGTGAATTTATTCACACCAAACCTTGTGAAATTATCACACAATGGTGGTGTGATTTCTTTCTTTTTATTGTTTTTTTACTTCTCAAATTCCTCCCTCGTGAGTCTACTTTCCGATTCCATTGAAACCATAGAATAAATGGAGGGCTAAAAAACTTATGGTTTGATCCAAGGGAGTATCAAGGGTCTATATTGGATGTTATTTCTCACTCCATTAATTTCTAATGACTTATTTTAATTAATAATTTTTTTGAAGATCTTTAAACTCCTTCGTCCATGCTGAATTTAAGGCCACACACTTCAAGTTCTAATACGAACATTTACCTTGAAGTTCTCAAAACTTTTATCCTTCAAGTTTATAAGAGATTAGTATTAATGGGTTTAGGTATTAAATCAGTAAGTGATGATGTTGTTTTATCTTCGTAAATAAACCCATCTCAAATATAAGAAACTGAAATAGATGAAAAAGGAAGGCATCTAATCCACCCCAAGTGATAACCTAGGATCAACTCATTATTTTAATTTTAATTTACTTAAGTACCTTAGAATTTACTTAAACCCATATAATATCAACCCAAGTTGTCCACATCAAAGAAAAAAACAATCCATAGAATGTACGTGTCTGTAGGTTACTTGCTAGGTCTATGAGGATTCAACAACCCAAGATAAACCTCAAGAAACCGCTTAACCCTAAAATGTTGGGTAAATTAGGGCGGGAGAAACATTTAAAAGCTTAAAATTTGACCATTATAAAATTAATTGAAAAACAAAAAAATAGATTGAGAAACAATGTCACAGTCTGTCTGTAAACGGTGTCTCCATGAAACGGTATCTCCTTGAAACGGTGTCTCCTTGAAATGGTGTC
Organism: Viscum album; assembly: GCA_963277665.1. NCBI lineage: Eukaryota > Viridiplantae > Streptophyta > Magnoliopsida > Santalales > Viscaceae > Viscum > Viscum album. The sequence goes on from OY728167.1 coordinate 671,293,872, forward strand.
TCCTTATTTTTCTTTGAGCGGTGAGATAAATATGATGGCATTGTTTTATAGAGATCAAGACCTAGTATCACAGATGCGGTGTTAGGATCAAGGTTTCTAGTCACGGCGTCTAGATGGTCACGGTGTTTGGATGGTCATAGTGTCTGGATGGTCATGGTGTCTGGAAGGTTACGGTGTCTAGATGGTGACGGCGTCTGGATGGTTACAGTGTCTGGATGTTCATGGTGTCTAGATGTTTATGGTGTTTGGATGGTTACAGTGTCTAGATTGTTACGTTTTCTGGATGGTCACGGGTTCAGGTTCCTTTTCTAGAATAATACCACCGGTGGCAGACTCACAGTTTCTCATACGTAGTCAAATCTCTGTACACAGAGTTAAACAGTGATATTCATAGAATGAATTAAAATTAATAATTAATAAAATAATTTCATTAGAAACAAAATAGTTTACAATAATTATTTAAGGCATAAAGAATCTAATCATCTATACACATTATTCTAGATAGATTAAACAGGATTTACAGGATTTACATAATGTATATGATTTGTGATCATTAAAACATGATTAATACATGAGGAGTCCAACAAGTACTTTTATGTTTCTAGACTTATGTATTTATCTTTTCTATTTCCCAAAGAATAAAATTATTTTTAGGAATATTGTGAAGTCCTTAAAGAAATATTATAAAATGGGAGATCTTCTTTATCAATAATTTGGTTTTCTTCCACTTCCACCTATTCTTATTCTAATTATCCTTATTCTTATTCTTACTATTATATTTATTTTTAAACACTATCTTCTTCAAGACCTTCACTTTATTTTTCTATAATATCAATTCCTTCAACACCTTCCTAATTTTTTTTAATAAAATCTTCATGAAGCTATTCTGTTGTTCTTAAATTGGCCTTACCAGCTTGAACAAATTCTTTATCCACCACAAAATCCTTTCCCTTGTCTATGATAAAGGGAACATCGGCATGAACAATAGATGTTTCTTTGATAGACAAACTAACATCCAGATTTGGTAAAAAAATATTTTCTGAAGAATCATATACTCATTTCATCAATGAATCAACTAAATTATCACTTTGAAGTTTATTATTTTATTTATTTTCTATATTTTATTTATATTTATTTTATACTCTATGAATCTTTAATGATAAATCTTCTAATGGGTTGGGTCTGATCTGAGGATCTATTTCTTTTCTTTTAGCGTGTTTCCACCTCCACTCTACGGATACTTAATCAGAGACTTTCTTTTGTTTCTTTTATTTTTATGAAGAGATTCATCCATTATATTTTTATCTAACTTCTTGGTTTTCTTTATTTTTGAAGATGGTTCTACTTCTAATGTAGAAGGACAAATTTTCTTTAGAAATATATTTGATTCAGAATCAAATATATAATTCATATGTTTTACTATTTCATCACCAATAAACCTAATCTTTTCTCTGAAGACCTTGTATTTTTTTGCAATGTTGAATTGCTTCATACCAGGTTCAATCATCTTGCTTAACAATGTTGGAAAAATTATAATCTGAGACTCGACTGAATGGGATTTAATATTCTTGATTTTCTAAAGAACAAAACCTAACAAATTTATCCTCCTCATTTTAACTAGGTAATCCAAAATAAAAATATCAAATACCTTTAATGTATATCTAACTCCCTATCTCGGAATAAGAAACATTTTCATCTAAAGGTATATTATTCTATGATTTATAATGAGATTTGTAATCTTTCTTGGTACATCATATAGTAAATTTCTAAAAAAATACTTTTCATCTCTTTATTTTTTAAATGAACCCTTGGACTTTGGTATTTTGTGAGATGGTCAAAAATCATCTCCTAGTGACGAAATACCTAGAAATCCTATTGTTACCCTATATATCATCTTGTATCTTTTCTCATATATTTGGAACAAAATATTTATTTTCCACTTTCTTCAAAAACAAATTATGGAAACATAAAAATCTCAAACCAGATCCGTCTAAAACAAATCATAATCTTGATTTGATTATTCAACACATAATGATTAACAACCTGGTAAATCAATTATCCTCCTGAAAGATGAATCATATTATTCGTAAAAATATTTCGATGCTAACCTTTACCAGAAAACATACCACTTGGTTTAATCCTTTACACGTTCCATCATATTGGGAATTGATACTAAAGATTCATACATGAAGAACAAATTAGACTGGGATACTTAAATGAGGCTTCACTTTGAGGAAACATTATTGAGATAAATGATGTGGGACACATGGTTGGTCCCATTTATATAGGAAATTTCTGGTGACAGTTTATCTCCTAAAGAGATTTGATGGCTGAGATTCAATCCAGTTGATTTGACGATTGAGAAATTATATGAATATGGATTTTTAAATAATTTAAACTCTTGAGGTTTTATAAAACATTTTATCATATTTGGTGAATATGATTAAAAAAATTAAAATAACAAAACACAAGGATAAAATGAGTCATAATGTAATAGTGTTAAAGTATAAAAGGAAAAATAATACCTTTTAGAGTGGAATCATCGATATTCTAATTTGTTCTTCTTGGTTTTATAAAATAATATATTACGATAGTTTTAGAAATAATAATAAAATAAAAAAATAAAAATGTAAAATTTGAAAAGAAAACCTAGATATAGAAAATTTTCAAATTTTATTTGAAGCAAACTCAAGTCTGGAAAATTTTATACAATTCTTGAGTACAAAAAAATATGGTCTGTAAAATTGATTCTGAAATTTTTTATAAATAATTAGGATTCCAGGAAACCTGTTATGAAAATAAATTTAGGAAAACAAAAATTTTGATTTTTTTTTGAAAAACACCAATCATATATACTCCCCATATGAAATGGAGTAACTTAATGTAAAGAGATTGTTAAACCATAATTAGATATGAATGATCACTTTACATTGCTCATTCCTAACTTCTTTTTAATGTATTCAAATATATTGAAAGGTAATGGTTTTGTAAAAAATATCAGCAAGTTTTTCATGAATTCTGATGAATTGTAAAATGATATCTCCATGAAGTGTGTGATCCCTTGGAAAGTGATACCTAATATCTATGTGTATTTCATGAGATTGATGAGAAATTATTTTTAATTAAGGCTGTGAAACTTGTGTTATCACAAAATATTTTAGTTTTTGTAAAAATCATACCATAATTAGTGAGTTTTTATTACATCCACAATACTTTATCAAAACAAATTCCAACATCTATATATTTGGATTCAACATTGGAAAGTGATACCGAGTGTTTTTTTATAATACCAAGAAACTAATGAATATCGTAAGAAATGACATGTTTCAGAAGTACTTTTCCTATCCTTTTTTAAATCATTGGAATCAACATCTAAAAAAATTACTTGAAAATCATTTCCAGAAGAATAGAAAATTCCAAGATCCATAGTTCCATTTAGATAATAAAAAATTAATTTAATATATTTTAAACTGGATTCCTTTTAATTATCTTGATATCTTACAAATAAGCATACATAAAACATTAAGTTTGGTCGAATAGAAGTTAAGTATAGTAAGCTTCCTATCATACCTCTAAAAATTGTTCGATCAACTAGCTTTCTAGCTTCCTCAAGATCGAGTGTATTTGAGGTACCAATGGGAGTACTAATACTTTTAGTGTTATTGTATACAAACATTTACGAAATATTTTATATAATTTTGTTCAGATATATAAGTACCTTTTGGTTTTTGAGAAATCTAAATACCAAAAAAATGTTTACTCACCCATCATACTCATCTCAAACGCAGATTTCTTAATATTTTAAAAGGAATCTATTAAATATTTTTGAGTCAATTCGAATATAATTTAATCAACATATATTTGAACAATCATAATATTTTTGTTAAATTTATTTATAAAAAGAGTTAGATCAATGGTTCCCTTAACACAATTGTTTTGTAAAAAAATACTTTTTATCTATCATACCGGGATTTAAGGTCTTCTTTAAGTATATATAAAGATTTTGAAAGTTTATAAACATATTCAGGATGTTTTTTATCATCCAAACCAGGAGGTTGTACAACAGAAAAAATTTGTACATAACCATTAAGTAAAGAACACTTCACATCCATTTGAAAAAGTTTGAAATTGAAGAATTCTATAAAGGATAGTAGAATAAAAATAGATTTAGGTATAGATAATGGAGTATAGGTTAATTCATAGTATATACCTTCTTGTTTATTGAAATGTTTTTCAAGAAGTCTTGCTTTATTTCTAATGACAATTCCATTTTCATCAAATTTGTTTTTAAAACCCCATTTTACTCTAATTATGGAAGTTTCTTTAGGTATTTTAACCAATTTCTAGACTTTATTCCTATATAATTCATTTAGAACATCTTTCATAGGATTAATCTAATCCTCACCACCTAAAACATCATCAGGATTTTTATATTCAAATTGGGAAAGAAAAACCAATTGTTCAACTTCATTTCTTAAGGAACTTCTAGTCCTAGATGATTGATTCACATCACCAATGATGCTATCACTATGATGGTTCCTAAGAAACAAATGATTTGGGTTTTGTAAAACCTGTTCATCAACATAAGGTGGAAAATATTCTTGATTTAATACATCAAAAACAATTTCTTAAGTATTTTCCTTATTATAATAATCTTCCAAAAAATGTTGAGAATCAGTTTTAGAAAACACCTTTAAGGATGTTGGGCAGGTTTTTTTAAAAAAAGGTTTGGTTTCATAAAATTTAACAATTACTATTTCCTCAATAGTACAATAATTTTTATTAAAAACACTATATGCCTTATAAGTAGTGGAATAACCTAAAAATATACCTTTATTGGATTTTAGTGTGAATTTGTGTAAGTTATCCTTCGTATTCAATATGAATACTTTTCATCCAAATAATTTGAAGTAAGAAACTTTTTTGTTTTCAGCATCTCCATAACTCATAAGGATTTATATTAATAAAAAGGTTGAATTAAAACTCTCTTTATATTATAAAAATCAGTATTGACTGTTTCAACTTAAAAATGTTTGGCAATTGAGTATTCACACAACATGGTTCTTTTTATTTCCTGAAGCATAATATTTATTCTTTGAAAAAATCCATTTTTTGGGGAGTTCAAGGAGTTGAAAAGTTACGTGTAATGCCTTTTTCACTACAAAATTTTGAAAATCAAAATTTACAAATTCTCCACCATGGTCACTAGGAATAGTTATCAAGGGAAGGTTTTTATCATTTTTAACATTGGCTAAAAAAATTTGAAATAACAAGAGTCTTCATATTTATTTTCAAAAAAATAGAACCATGTATATATACTATAATCATCAACTAAAAAATATATATAGTACTTTACCCCAATACTTCATGTTTTTGTAAGACCGATAAAATCAATGTGCACTAACTGTAAAGTATTATAAGTTGAGACTTCACTAATAAATTTAAATCTTGACTTATATTTATTACCATATTTAAAAGGGTTACAGACTTTTGAAGAATCAAATATAAGCTCCGAAAAATCCATAACAAGTATTTTCTTAGTCAACTTACATAAGTTTCTAAGAATACAGTGTCCTAACCTTCTATTTCATTGACAAGATTGATCTTCCATTTCACTAAGGAAATGTAATTCTTAGATCCTAAGGTCATCTATGATTAGTGTGTTTACATTCACATGCCCATGGGCATAAAGAATCAATTCATCCTTAGAATGTTTTACTACACAGTTATCATTAATAAAATTCACATGGTAACCTTCATCACATAATTGACTTACTCTTATAATGTTGTATGTAAGACCTTTAACAAATAAAATGTTTAAAAATAAATCTTTACCAAGAAGGAAAATATTACATATACCGAAAATATCTCGTTAAGAACTATCTCTGAAGGTAACTATTACACATTTCATCATGATTATATTTTGAAATAAATATTTGTTTCCACTCATATTCTAGGAATAACCACTATCCATTTACCATGTATTCCTCTTGTTGGTATTTACATTGTTTTCCTTAAAAACAATTATAATTTCATAGCCTAAACCTTCTTGGGTAATTAAATGTTAGAAAACAAAATTTTATGAATCCAAATTTGTTTTAAAGAATGGTCTTTATGGAACCCTAGGGATTGAATTATATTAAGGGAACCATTTTTATTCTAGTGACCACCACTTCTTGATTTTGTACAAAAGGGTGCACTTTTCAAAACAAAGTAATTGCTACTAAAAATAGTTTTTTTATGAGTATATCCCATTCTGTAACCATTTACATGAGGATAATGTTGTTTATATATTTTTTCAAAACCACCCTTACCAAAAGTGAAGTTTGAAAAAAAAATCTTCAAGAAGAAATTTCAGACATTATTTTAACTACTAAATTCTTATCCTCTTGAGTAATAGTTTCATAAATGAGTTTTTTGAAACTAGTCTGTAAACTATTATTTTCAAAAAAAATCTATGTTTTTAGAAATATTACCCTTTTCAAAAATATATTTTTAATGATATTTATAAATAATTGATACTTCTTTTATTATCCTTGAATTTACTTTATCATGTTTTTTACAAACATTGTAATTATCATTTTCAAGGATTTTTGAAAAATAATAAAATTCTTCATAAAAAGGAAATGTATTTTCCTCTAACAAAGAAAATTATTCATATAAAGATTTAGAATGCTTATCAACATCGATATTAGGATAATTTTCACTTAAGGATAAATTATTAAGGTTCTCAGTGGTTCATACCATATCCATAATAAATATATTTTCATTTGACATTCTAGAAAAAAGACCAATGTTCCTATGACTAGAAAAATCATTATCGCAATAATTTTCTTAAGATTATCCTCTACTATAACACTATGAATCATTATCTTTTAGGAAATTATTTCCTTTTGAAATTTAATACATTCTCATATTCCTATTAGAATTCATTTACTTCTTGTCTTTCTTTTTCTATTTTGGATAATTGGGTCTGATATGTCCATCTCTATTACATTCCTAACAAGTAACATTAAAATCTTTCTTTTAATTATTGTACTTGTAAATTTTCTTATAATGATACTGAAAATACATCTTTCCAACTATTTTGTTCGTTATATAATAAATATTATCTAATTCATTTTAAGATAGCTCAAAATTACTAGAATTAGATTGGATAACTACCTTTCTTTTTCTCGAAGACTTAACAATCTTTTCTAGAGTTGTAGATTTGGTAAAAACCATTGTATTATTGAAGGAAACTCTATCATTTTTATTTTTCTCTTTCTCACAGTCTATTTTTAACCAACCCCCATATTTAAAATGGGTTCCAAATAAATCACCAAGAGTAATATTTTTTATCTTCCTTGATTCATAAACCATTATTCTATTAGATTCTCATTCATTGGGTATGATTTTGATTATGTTATTTACAATAATTTCATCATCCAATCCTTTCTATCCCTTTTTTTAAAGGTTTCATAAACCATTGATGCATCTTTACAACAGATTGACCATGTAGAAATTCAAATTTTTGATAGTCAACTCTAACCATTTATCTTCTAGTTTCAATAAATTTTGATTCCCAAAAATGAGAAACCTATAGTTTCTTCCAAATAATATTAGCTTATTCACAAGAAGAAACATTTTTATATAGTTTTTTAGTCATAGAACATAGTAAATTATTCCTTAACTCATAATTTAACTGAGATTCTTTCTTTTCATGATTGGTAAAAGTTATGAATTCCTTTTAGGAATTTTATAATATCTTATGAGCATAACATAATTTTTAATACTAGTTTTGATAAAAAAAAGTCATTATTCGTTCACCCTAGTATTCATAATTATCACTATTAGAAATTGGTAGTCTAGTGGGATTGAGAGTATCAATGGATTTTACATTTATTCCCTCTATCTTTAAAAACAGATAAAAAATTCCTTTCCACAATACACGTTCGTGTAACTAGTATTTATAAATAAAAAGTTTATAATAAAATTTCATCATAATTGCATATGTAAATAAGATAAAAATATTTTCCATAATTTGAGATGTGTAATTATACTATAATACCAATTTCTGGTATTAGTATTATAGATACTTTATCTCTGATATCAATTGTTGGATCATAATGTATATGAAGATGGATAAATACAAGAGGGGTGAATTGTATGTTTAAAAACTTTTTTTAACCTTAAAATAAACTTAGTTTAACAAGGATAAACAAATAATATTTATAAAAACTATTAAGTATTTAAATGGTAATAGAACATGGACCTTGGGTTTGATAATAAAATTATCACAATCAAATATATTCTGATATGTAAGTTTCAGGTCGTGAAAAGAAAAGGATTCTAATTTAACAGTGTATAGAATCATAATCAGTAAGAAGTGGTGATGTGTTTAGAGTTTAATTGTAATCACTGTAGAAAATTAATTAATCAGAGTAAACAAAAAAGAATCGTAATCACAATGCTTATGATAAATCAAAGTAATACAAAAGTAGTGATTATTTCTTAAATCATATAGAATCGTAATCAAAGTAAAGAAATTTTATTCGGATCAAATCTATTATAATAAACATTATACAAATAGAAAGATTAATATAAAAGTGTCAATTTTTATTACATGAAGTGGAAATATAAGACTTGTAACAAAACAAGTAAAACAAATGAATAAAATTATTTTAACCAAAAGAGTAGGATATCCAATAACATATGATAAATGTATCTTGTTTTATAATTATAAGAAATTATATCTTTACCTTGCTAGGGAAATCCCTCGATAGGATGATCGGTCTATCTCGTTATCCCTGTGAGCCCTCGATGAAATGATCAGCTTCTCTATTTTCCTATCCTTAGCATCCCTCAATATAGTGGATCAGATTCTGTCTTATTATCCCTAAAATCCATCTATCAGGCATATCATATTTTTGTCTTCCTAGTCTCTGAATCCCTCGATTGTATTCACACAATAGTACACACAAATAAATTATGAAACAATTTATTAAGGAGACAACCTCTCAAGTTTTCCTTAAGAAGGACTCTGTATAAAGCATTACAAGATACTAAGAACAAGATGTTCACACTTTGTACACTTTAGAACATTTGAGAGTGAAATCAAATCTGCAACAATATTTTAATATCTCACCTCTTCAAATTATTGGGTATTTATAGGTAAATCTTCAATGATCATCTTGATCCATCAATTGTCATATTTTCTTTGTGTTTTTAACAAGGACTTGGATAGTTGATAATTCAACAGTCATATCATAATATAATTTATGATTTCATTTTGTTTTACACATTTTCAGTTTAAAAGGAATTTCATTTTGATAGAATATAGTTTGTCTTATTTAGAATTTATCCTTTAGTTAATACGATAGATTCCCTTAAATATGTCATTATGATGATTTATATGAGTCTGAATCCAATGTTTATGAGTTCTGATATCAAGTATGATTATAAAAAAAAAATTAGTACAAATACAGGAAAGAAAGTATTAAATCCTATTTGATAAATTTGAATCTAATCAATATTGAATTTATGCTCATTACAATAATTATAATGAATAAATTAGGTTTGTATTCATGAATAGTTTTAAAAATTATTCTAAGTATGGTAAAGGTTTATGTTTTCTACAAAAAAAATTCAAAATACACTTTGCAAATAAAAGAGTTTGTAATTAAGTATTTAAGAAAGAGTTTATCATTTCCAAAATAAAAGGAATGGAAAATTCAAAAAGACACTTTTGACTCAACTTTTTTTTTCTGGAATTATTTTGGTTAAGTATTTTCGAGAATGTGTTTAATGGTACTGATAAAGTAGAAATGTGATATATGATGAAGTTTATTGAATTTTATATTTATGGAATATATTTTATGGGTTTGTATTTTCTTTAAGTAATAAGGATAGAGTTAATTTTTGTAATCATGTATGTTTTAATTGAGGTTTTATGGTGATTTATGTTATTCGCATGTTTTAGGAGAATATATGATCAATGTATTCACATGTTTGGTATGTAACATCATGATCTACCACACATTTAGTGAGGATAAAGGATAATATTGATCTTAAAAAAATATGTGATCAAGACTTTTTATTTTTTGTTTTTGAATTTGGTCTATCATATTTTGGAGGAGACTCAAGGTTAATTATCTATGAAATGGATTAAGTTGAACATTGGGTGTTATTATTTGGGTTTTAAAGATGAAGGTGTTATATTAATCTATATTGGATAACTCATGCTCAATATTTTGTATTTCTTAAAAATATTTAGAGAAATACAGAATTATATTTCACTCATTTATAGATCTTAAGATCCGTTAAAATTTAGTTTCAGTGATCTAGACATGAAAAATTGATCTTGAATATTCATTTCTTGGAGTAATAAATGGAGTGGAAATTTATTGAACCATAATCAAAGGATAAAACTATGATTATGAAATAGAAATAAATTAAGTATTTATATATTGCTATGTTTTCTATATTAATAGTAAAATAATCCATCAACTTTAGGAAAATGATCATGAAATAAAAAATTTATTCTTTTACCTTCATTTACGATGAGTTGATGGTCTTTTCAGCCCTAACCATTTATGGGGTTTTAGTCCTCAAATTTCTCATGACCATGTTTTATATCACTAAGAATAACATTTATAATTATTCTATTTAAAACATGAACCAGGTCACCAAGTTATCACAAAGTCAAAAAAATAAAAAAATAAGGGGAATAGGGGGGTCTAAAATAATGTAATCCAAGGGAATCTGCTCAGATAATATCAATACATTTCGGGGGAAGGATACCCATGCTAGAGAAAACAATATGAGGATCATATTGAATTTCCATAGATGATAAAAAAATACACCACTTTGTTTCCTTGACTATATCTGGAAAACCAATTATGTGTTATTTATGGTAACCATTATATTTACCACTTTCCATTATTTAAAAGAAGTTTTATTATCACTTCGAATGATGTGATTTTTCAACAAAGGTATTTTCAAATATTAAAACATTGATGACTATGAAAAAACTTTGAGTAAGTAATTTATTTAATGGGGGAGAATGTAACACCACAAAAATTTAGTTTCAAATAACACTATTCTAGATAGCTTGATTAACACACAACACCAAACTTTAAGTGAATTTCAATATAACATAAATATATTATTATTTTAATGTGACCATTATAACTTAGTCATTGAATTGTTAGGTATGGATATGAGTAACCACATTATCAAATATATGTATAATTTTCCTACTATATAAAAATTTATTGATTAATTCTTAGAAAATAAATACTCAATTTTAAGTGAAGTCATTTTATGATTCAAAAATACATTTTCTTCAAAAATAGATTTTACTGCATTTTATTCATGAATATTATAATTATTTTTTTTCAAATTTTATAAATTTAAATTTTATAAATATGATATTATTTTTTTAAAATCATATCCTAATTAACTTAGGGTGATTTGTTTTGTAATTTTTTGAAAAGTTGATTTCTAGGTGAATAGTGAAATTAACAATTTTTTTAAAGAAAACTGTCTTTTCTTTTGTAATATTTTCAATGCCCCATTTTGATTTGGATTATTTTTTTAAACTAATAAGTTTTATATTGTTAAAAAATAATTCATTTTATACCTTTTGGAACAATATTATATTTTATCTTGGTATAAAAGTACTTTAAAACTTAAAAAGGAATTTTTCAGAAAAACAATTTCTCTTTTTTGTTTTGTGTTTTTTTATAGTAAATTAACTTCTACAATTTGTAAATATTGAATCTTAGAACAATTATTTCATATTTGGAATCATAATGTTTAATTTTTTTAATGATTATAATTTCATTTATCATCATTATGAATAGTAACTATGGAAAAAATATTACTACCTCAGTAAAAAAGTGTAAACAGGTAAATTAAGGTTAAAACTAACGTGAAAAAGTATTTAAAATACAAAAAACACTTGAATTAAACCTATTTTATGAGTAGAGTTTGTATATACTCATATAAGATTTTAATTTATGTCCAATCGGATCATTTTTCCTTTGATAATGTCCTATAAAATATTTTAATTAAAGAAAAATAAAAAATATCATTGTCTTGCCATTAAATTTATCTTATATTTTCACATAGCGATAAAAATAATTTGTGAATTAATATTAAATATTATTCTTAGTATGATAAAAAAAATTTATTATTATAATTTATTTCTAATTTTTATTGATTATATAATTACCTTAAATGTTGAGACAATACTGACATAATGTTTGTGCGAGCAGTTGAAAAATCAAAATAAATAATTTTAAAAATAATAAAAGTAACGTATTTGAGATTAATTATGCTTAAAAAATAATATTATAGTCAATAATAATTTATTATTGATGTATATATGGATTATATTATAATTCCATTGTCATATTTATGACTTTAAAGTGAAACTATGTGAATAGTTCTTAAAATGACTTTAATAATATTTTATGTTTAATATTATTTTATTAAATTATTTAAAAATCCTAAAAATATTAAAATAAAAAAAATATCATTATAAAGCTTCTAAAATTTCATCCATTATGCATTCATGATCCAATTTTTAGCTTATAAGTAAAATTATTACCCTTTAAGATTGATAAATTTATTACCATGGTTAAGGTTAAAATTGGTTAATGATGGGGTCAAACCAAATGATATGGTTTAACATACTAATTAAACCTTTCCAAAGTTTATTAGCTGAATTGGTTTCAACCATATACTATACTACCTTCTAATTTATGACCACACAGTTCCACTTTCACATTAAAATCAATTTATTATATTTAATGTTGTTATTAATTCTATGTTTGTTCTTTCTTCCACTCATAAAAGGACAACCCTTCGCTCTCTATTTTACACCACATTGAGGCACCCATATCAATAAAAACAAACAAAATTATCTTTTAAAACTCCATATATATTAATTATATTCTTTTTTATTCTTAAATCACCATTCCAAGGACCCTTAAGTAGGGTTCTAAAGGAGATCTATCAAAGAAGAGGTAATCGTCCTTACCGACTCATTCAAATTTATTTCTTCTTCTAATTCATGTAAATATATTTTAACCATTATAAAATAATTAATAAAGTATAATAAATATATTTATATATTATTATTATTATTATATAACCATTTCACACATATTTTCTATCATATGAAATGAAATAACATCGCTCCTGCATATATATGAATTACCATCTCCACGTAACGGTGTCATTTGTTTTTCAACACTATTTTACTTGGATGGTTATAAAGATGTAAATATATAATATATATTATATTCATATAATTATTGAAATTCTATATATTATTTAACCATGAGAAAGATTCCAGGATCGATACAATTAAACCATAACTTATATAAAAAATGAATCATTTAATATTTAGAAATAAAGATTTTAATAAATAATTATTAATAAATAAGCCTTGAAATGTTATAAGTGGATAATATATGATAATATAAGTATTTATATAGTTATATTAGATAATTATAATAAATTTAAATTTAATATAAATGAGGATAAAATCACTTACAAAGCTAGTTATACCTAAGGTAAGGGTTTCCCGACTCACTTTTGTTTCAGTGAGACATATGTCATTTTCACCACTTGTTTCTTTAATGGGTGGTATATACCATAAATTTATATAATATATATCATAAATATATTTATATTAATTTTATTTAATATTTAATTTTAATTTATTTCCTTCATCTGGGTTATGATTCAAAAGTTACTAAAGAGGTAAGGATTTTACGTCACAATCACATTTTTACCGGGATTGTTTTTTATTAAAATTCAGATGATAAAATTATATGATTTAAATATACCAAATCACATGAATTTTATTATCCTATGTTTATTCATGTAAAGTTAAACTAATATTATAATTTATTCTCTTTATTACTTAAAATTATTAAGAAAGTGTTTTTTAGAAAAATAAACTTTATTTCCTCTTTGGTCAGGAATATTTCTCTTATATGTCCATGTTTTATTTAAAATGTTTTCAATAATGTTTTTAACATTATATAAATATTTATTAAAGTAATTTTACTCATGATTTAATTTCTATAAAAAGGTTTCAAATGAATGTTATTATCATATCTAGAATAATGTTTTTTTACAAAAGTGTGAATGAAATATTTATTTTAAAATCCATCATACATGAGACTTTTCCTACCACAAAGACATTATTTACATTGAATATTAATTTAAAAATTTCGGTGGTTATTTTCAAATAAAACCTTTTTATTAATTTTTCGTATTTTTTTATATTTTAATTAATTTATTTTAAAATAAAAAGACTATTTTACTCAATAAATGTTCCAATAATTTTTAATGGTATTTTATCTATGAATAATCTCATAATGTTAATGTAGATATGATCCAATGATACCATATTTATTATTTCTATGTATGGTTTATGATGATTAAATATTTATATTCTATATTCTTGATTTAATACATAAAATTTTATACTTATAATAAATTTTGAGAATTAATTATATTGATCATTCAAAATATGAGGAACGTACATGACGTGAAAGTGATTGTTGGGGCCCGATTATAGATATCCCCTAGATGCATATACCAGCATCATGAGACAAAGCATGTTTCCATATTTTATGTGTATTTAGTTTACACCTAACCATTTATTAATATTGATGTCTTGGTTAAGAGGATTTAATGGTAAGATTCATGATATTTTAGTTATTATTCCTTGATTATGATGTTCATAATTATGAATTTAATTTATTAAAAATTCAGTTTTCATTATATTTTTGTTTTATATATTGATATTAGCAATGTATTATCATTGAAATCAAGTTTTTTACCAAATGAAATTTGTTTTGATTATTCACTCTTCCATATTGATTGTTCCTTATTTACTCAAGATAGCTTCTACTATATGCAACCCTTACTAGGAATCTGAGCTCAAACATTATTTTATTCCTTTAAAAAGGATATAAAGAGGGATATTATGAATGATATCATGGATTAAAGAATTTTTCTTATGCTATTTTTTCATATTTCTAATGTAATATGTGAATAATATATTTATCTGATTCTTCAAGACTATTAATTTGATCGATACTTAGTGATTTGATCCCTTAGATCTTATGCTAACGTAATAAATTAGACACCATTTTTGGGTTTCTGGGTTTAAGTTTCTACATTTACTGTTAAAAATTTTTACTCTTTTTGATAATAATAAAACCATGTGAAAAATAATATCATGATCACTAGAAACCAAGAATTACTGACTCGAAAAAAGAGTGAGTAACACTTGTAAAAAACCTTATGTTATGTGTGTTATATGTCTCTTTATCACACACCATTAATTTCCTTCATTCATGATCCTATTAATTAACCATAGGTGGAAAAATTATTATATATTTGGTGTTTTATAAACAACAGATTCACCACCCCTCTCAGTGGTGGTTTACTTTGTCATGGGCCTATGAATTTAGAAATTTTAACTGTAATATTTTGTCCTATGAGATGATTCTTGGATAATCTTCTCAACACATTGTGTGAAGAGAGGAAGGGAGAGTGACTCCTTGGGAAACAATGTTCAGGACCGTAAATTAATTAATTCATTGAGATTATTCTTTGAGTTCCCTTTCCTGAAAATTGTAATGATAATAAGGTAGTGGATATTGGTACACCAAAACTTTTTTCCATGTATGCTCCTCAGATTGATCCCCCTTTAGGTGAAATAAGTAAATTTGTTTTGATATTTGTGATTGATTTTTTTCATTCCAGTTTGATGTTTTGATCATATATTGGGAGTAAAAACATGATGAATATTAATTTCTTATAACAAGAGAACAATATCCATCATGGTAGAAAACATTCTAATACCATGATTCACCCCCTCTTAGGGTATTTTGGTGTTAATGTTCTTATTTCTAATTATGAGATGATTAATATAGGGAAAATAATTTTTTATATGTATTGGATACTCTTAAATTTATATATAGTTGTTTAAGTAAAATATCCAAAAGGTTAATTACCATAGATATGAAATTTAAATATTTTCAAACTCATGATTATTACATTTTGTTACATGATTTTATTTTTTTAACAATACAAAATTTATTGAAAAACAATATAGGGGTGTCTATGATTTTATTATGTCAATTATAAAGATATATTTTTGATAAGAAATTGAATAAAAAAATTATTAGAAAATTTCAATAATACATGTTCATCATTATTTGTGGCCTAGAAAAAATTACCCATCCCATATTGTATATTTTTATATTACACCTAACTATTAATATTTTCATAAAAATTATTCTCAGTGGTCATGTGTATTATTATTGGATATATCCCACAGAAATAAATTTATCTACCATAAAGACTTATGTAAAAAATAATATTTATGTTGTGGGATCTATTTTCAATGGTTATTTTATTCAAGAATTCATAGATTTTCATTCAATGTATTTGGAAAATGTCATAACTAGATATTATTGATTAATGAGAAATGAAGATAATCAATAGGCATATATTGAGAACATATTTATACCACTTCCAAAATAAGGGGATCTCCAATTCATATAAGTTCATAACTTTGAGTCTTGAAGAGTGGGTAATAGAACATCATGATGTTCTATTCAATTATGATGTGGGGGAAGAATATTTAAAGTAAGTAATTTCATTATTAATTTATTTCATATTTTTTCATATTTATGATACTATTTCAATGTCTAATTTTTCACACCATTATTTATTTTCTATCAATAGATATGAATTGAAAAGAAATGATTTTTTGATAGTGAAAATTACATGTAATAATTATAATTTACTATGTTAAATCTCTAGTAGTGGTTATGCATATTAATATATTGTTTTCTTTTATATTTGGAGTTTATTAAAAAATCAGTATCTCCTAGGATCAAATCTCTATATTTTTATCTATATAATAGGGTATAGTAGTGTAAATTATTCATCATGAATTAATATTGATTTATAATAAAAAAATATGCAACCAACATAGTAACAAAACATGATGGTGCAATGTTGAATGCATCAAAGAACTTTTATACTAGTGTATTAGGGAGACAACTCTAATATAAAAAATTCTCTTATTATAGAGTTTGGATGAAAATTATAATTTTGTATTATTACTTAGATAGTCTATATATTTTAATAAAATGAATGTTGTTAAATTTATTAACATGAAATGTAATTTATATAGATAATTATGTATTTAGTGTGGTTTAAATAAACCACTACCTCAATATTGATAAACCCTATATTTTAGCATTTTAGGAGTTAAAATGATTTATTTAAAAGATTTTTTTTGATACTTAAACTCAATATTTTTGAAGTAAACCCTATACATTTATATAAAGATGTAGTTGATGAAATTGGAATTATGAATTTCTCAATTAGTGTTGAAAAAAATATTTCACATGATGATGAATTTTTTCTTGATTTTAATGCTAGATAATAAGATCATTATTGTATTTTAAAATTTAATGAAATGATGGGAACATTTATATGTTTATATATATTTTAAATTATGATTTTATTAATTTCAATTTATTATTTTCTATTTATGTATCCAATATTTTTTCAAAGATTATATTATGAAGAATGAATAAGGAAAAAATATAGAAAATGGATGTAGAATATGTGAGGATGGGATGAATCCTTTGATTATTAATGTAATTGTAGTTTTAAATTTTTATTATATATATATTAAATATATATATAATTTTATTTATCACATTATATAATTACACATGAATCATCATTGTGGAGATACATCTCTTTCTCATACCACAATTGTGATACTAAGACTGGATGGAGTATTTCATTGAGGGTGGATAGTTCTGTAAATTCTAGAAGGCACATACGACTTATGAAATAAAACCAAGATCCTTTATCAAAAATCCATTCCTATATAGTCTCTCATCTATTTTCTATTTAAAAATCAAGGGTTTGCATACCAATGATTTTTTCACATCCCCATAATTCATTTTTAAGTATGTATCCACCTTCACATTTTATGGTTCATACTCTTGGATATAATATACCATAAATTTTTATTATATAAGCTACACCTCATACTTGTCATATCCCTTTGGTTCAAGTCACCAAATCTATCTCTCTAAATTATAACACTAATTAGTTTAACCTTTTGACTTCTTAAATTGTTGATATTTCAGTTCCTACATAAAATATATATTTGTTGATGCCCTCAAAATGAGCATTGGAAAATCCACAAAGGAATAAATACCTCATTATGGGTATTATTTTCTCAATAAAAGAAAATAAATAAAAAGGTTTTCAAGACCCGTGGATTGTGAAATCATTTAAGAGACTCACCATCGTGTGACCATCATAAGGTCATGAAAATTGACCATGCATAGTGGCTAGCCTACTGCAGATCCAATGGATCCCCTTTCAAAAAGTTCACCTGGTCTTGAAAAGGCTATCCGGACACCTCGTGGTTATGTAGTGGTGGCTAGATAAAACTTCCCCAATCTGTGCAAACTGTCAACTGGCATATTCCTAAAAACCCATCTAAAAATCCTTTGAAAATAGGTGGGAAATGTCCAAAATATAGAGTCTTTTTGTAGTTTTAAGGATCATGGAACATATAATTGATGGAAAGGGTAATTATCCTTGACAACATTTGAAAAATAAAATCAATACCCATGATCCTTTGTGGAATAAAACAAAGGGAACAAAGGGGAGTAGGTGGGAGCCTCTCGTGGTCATTGAACGTCATGCGATGCACCCCTGGTGATATGCAAGAAACTGAAATTCCCGGGCGACATGCCCACCTCATCTCAAAAAATCCCTTTGTATTTTCACCCTCATCATGCAAAAGGCATAGGGTTTGTCTAGGAAACCATGTGCTCCCCTTTTGGGTCCCTAAGAATAAAATAGATGGGTTTGTTCATGAAATGCTCACGAATCGCCATATGAACTTTTTTGGTCACACAATTCATTACAAAAAAAATAGATTAATTGTATTTTACATTGATCATGAAATCTCACATAGATCCTGACCTTTTTAAGATAAAAAAAGTTAATAAAAGAAATATGTGGTGTGTAACACCGGATTGTTTTTTTGAAATATTTTCATTAAAGAATTTTAATTCTTCAATAGCTTACGTTGCACGCAATCATGGGTTTAAACGAACCATGAAACTCTATATGTATAAAATGACCATTATAATCAAGCATTTAATTTAGTGGGAATAAATATAAATAACTTATGAATATGTCTGGTGAATTCATTAGATACCAATTATTTATGAAGATTATAAACCAATTAAATGTAAATTTAATATTTTTATTTTTTGTATTAATAAATTAAGTTATATACAACTAGTAAATTAAATTAATTAAATATATATGTTATATATTTAATAAAATATTTTTTATATTCATCCATTACATTTTTTAGTCATGGGATATGAATAAACCCTATTTTACGTATAAAAACCTATATTTTTTAAAAGTGTAATTTTAACGCCTTTTAATAGAGAACCCATTTTAAATTAGAATTTTTACACATTAATAATTTTTATATGGCAACATAAACTTATTATTTTGAATTTGGATAATTTTTTTTTATTTGGATGAATTTTTTATATTTTTCTGAAAACATTCAAGTTTTGATGAATAATAAAAATATACTAAATTATAATTGAAAACAACTTTTTTCATCAAAATAATTTATATGGTTAAATTATATTATTCAATCGTTTTAAAGTAAAAATATATTATATTTTTATCAGTTAATATAATTTAGGTCATTGGAATTAATTTTATATTGAATTTAGATTTAAAAACATTTCAATCTTTTCTAGTGTTTTAACTTTTAAAACTAATTTTCTCATTCCAACAATGAGATTAATTTTAAATTAATTAATGAAACTTCTATATTTTTAATTTTGAAAAATTTATTCCATATTTGAAATTAGTAGGACAAAATTTTTTAAATAGATTTATTTTATTTTTGGCATTATGAATAGTAACTTTGGTAATTTTTATTAATATAGTAAAAGGGTAAATCAAGTACTTAATGGGAAAAAATAATACTATAAAATTACCCTAACATTTATTATAATATCATTGGATGATTTTGTTTCAATATAAATCATCGTTGGGTCAAAATGGTATCCTTTGGAAGCCACATGGGTGAGATTAGGACATTTAATTTATTTATTTAAAGAAAATTAAAAATGTCTTACTCAAATTTTAATAACTATATCATTTATAATACAACAGTATAAAGAAGATAAATTAAACTATAAATACTAATTTGACAGGTAAAATGTTTTTCTTTATCATGTTAATTTATTAAAAAAAATTAAGAAATAAATAATTACTTTAAAGGATTACACGTTGATGTTGCAGGAATTATTCAATTGATGAAAAATCAATAAAATATTTTTTATTAAAATGATAATGACCATTAAAATACCACAACACTTTAAAAATCTTAATTTTTTAGTATATATCGACCATAATCATCCAAGTTTTTATTTATTGACCATTTAGATCCAAATAGAAAAGATTATAACACTTATAATATTTTATTTAAAGTGATGTTAATGTTGTCACTTTCATGTTTTAATCAATAAAACATTTTTAATGTATGATTTTATAGAAGATATATTTGACTATAAGTATTCTTTTGAATTCTATAGCATATATCTTCTTCATAATTTTTTATTTTTATTAAAAAAGAAGTATATTAAATTATTACAAAAAATCGATAGCGTAATTATTTTATTAATGGAGATAATAAATAAATGTTAATAAAAATATTAAAATAAATATAATTTGGGATAATTAATATATCCAACAAATTTTATTTATGACCATGAACTCTTAGGATTATATATTTTTTCAAATATAACTTATTATATTTATATTTTTAATAATCAATTAATTGAATAGTGTCAAAATTGGCATTATTAATCGTTTATCAAAATAATATATTATTAAATTATTTAAAAATAATAAAACATTTTTTAAAAATAATAAAACATTTTTTAAAAATATATAATAATTATGATATGGTCTAAAATGATTTAAATTATTCATTTATGGTCTAATTGACATCAAATAAGTAAATATTTCACCCTTTTAATATTTTAATATATGTTACCTTATTTAAAATTAAGTAGAATAATTAAGTGTTAATTAAAATAATATGGTTTATATTGACATAAAAACTTATCTAAAATTTATTGGTTAATTATATTACAACCTTATATCATCTCATCTTTTAAAACAATACGTTTTGTGGATTTTTTATGAGTTTTTATTTTATTATAAATTAACTTTTTTAGAGATTCCATAAGTTCCCCTCACCTAAATTATAGAAGGTATCATCCTCCCTCACTTATTCAATTAATTTTGAGCCTTAAAGATCAGACATACCCTTCACACTTCCATTATAAACATCCCTTTTCAAATTCTAGAGGTTCTTTTCTTCTACAAAGACCAACTCTAGTGCTTTAAGAGGAGATATGGGGAGAGCTCGTTGAAGAAGATTTAATATCCTTACCGATTATTTCAAACTTATTTCTTCTTCTACTTTCACTTCATGAGTTATTTCCATTATAAAGTAATAAATCCAGTATCAATTATATACTGAGATGTTATTATGATTATGGAACAACCATATTCCACATTGTATCTATCCTATGAAAAATGAAATCACCACGCGTATGTACATACGACTTACCGTCTCCACGACGTGGTGTAATATGTTTTTCACCACCACCTTACTTGGATGGGTATAATGATGGAAATAATAACTATATATGATTATTGTAACATGATATGGATTTTGGAACAAAATATATACTATCCACTTTTATACCATCTCATAATTATGGGAATGATATAATCGCTCGCACGTACATACACCCTACCGTTTCCCCGATGCGATGTGATCCATTCTACATGATATCCATTGAATCATGATTATATAAATATATAGAATGAATAAATATGATATAAATCATATTAATATAATTTTTTAAATGATATAACTATAACCTAAAAAGGAGAACCAGAACTTATTCGACAAAACATGCTTAAGAAAATGAAGTAGTTAATACCCAAATAATGAGTAATAATGAAATGTTATTAACAAACAGATGATAATATGATCATATATGATATCATAAGAATTAATATGATTCTATAATGAGTCAATGAAATTATTTAAATCATTATACAGGATATTCGAATACATAAAAAGGATATCAGACCTAAGGTAAGGGATAATTTCACAATCTCATTATTATTTGAGATTGTTTATACATAAGTATTTATTGGGGTATATTTATCATCAATGTACATGTTTCATACATATGTATTGAAAATTTTATTTCTCTTATTTGGTAATTTTTTAATGTTAATTTTACCAATTTATTAATTTTTATTAAACGATATGAAAGGAATCTTCTGTTGTTTTAGATATGAGGTACTTTTTGATTTATCTGATAAATGTATGATAAGAATGTTTTCTTTTAACTTATATGGAATAAAAAGATTTTTGCATTTTAAGAACACATCATTTAATTTAATATTACTTTAAAATATTTTATTTTTATTTTTAAATATATTATTTCGTTTAAAATTGTGTGAAATTTTGAGAAAAGAAAATTTTTTTGAAGAAGAAAAGATTTTTTTCTCAAGAATTAATTTCAAGTGTTATATCGAAGTTATTTTCATATAAGATGAAATTATAAGGTTATGTTTCAAGTATAATATCCCTATAATTACTATATTTTTATTATTTTTTTGATTTAATGATATTTATAAAATCTATTTTATTTACAAGGATTATGTTATGAGGGAACGATGTTTAAGAAGCCCATTTTATTCCATGGGTTATGCTATGATGAATTATTTATGTTTTTGTGGAATTCATAAGAATGATTTAATTATTAGATGGGTGAGACCTATATATCCCTCCAATTAATTGGGTAAAGATTTATATCTCATGAGATAGACAGGGATGGAATGGGAAGTAAACCAGGTTTAGTAATATAGGGAAAGAATGTGGACTGAAATTGGTTCAGTAATGGACTTTGTCCACTATGATGGTCTTGGAAATGAGCCTTGCCTAATATGAACTTATTTTCTATGATTATGTGTTTTCCACAAATTCCATTATTATGTTATGACTTTTGGGAATATTTTTATTGATTCTATATGAACTTTTATGATTTATCCCATGACATGATTCATGATCTTTCATATGGAGGATAATATTTTCAAATGTTATGTTCATATGTATTATGATTATGATATGATTGATATCTCCCCTATTTACCCTTACGGAGAATCTGAGATCACACTTTCTTATGTTTCTTTTCCCCAGTTTTTGAAGAAAGGTATTAAGTAAGATATGTTAAAAGGGGTCTAGTTTTGAAGGAATAAGTGGGAGACAATGTAGATATCTTATGAACCAGCTGTTTATGTTTCCTAGTTTCTAAATACACTAATCCTGTACTGTCCTAGAATGGTTTTTTTATAATTTTTAATGAATATTATTCAATTTTTAATTAATATATATGTATGTAAATTATGGTTCATTATTGTTGGTATCAGAGGAAAGGCATATTTAACCTTCAGAAACTAGGATGAGAAAAACTTAGTAAGAACCCTAAGGATATGTTGAATTATAGGTTACAATCCTAGTGTTTTAGAAATTATCATGAATAACCTTGGATAAAACTTAAAGTTTCCTAAATTGAAATTTTATTCTTGATTATGTGGTTTCCCTATTATGATTAGTGTTTCTCACACTATACTTAATGGTTTTAGTAAATGGATGGAACCTTAAGGAATTAAGTTAATGCTAAATATGATGGGAAATTTAATGATTTTCTTCCAGAGAAACCGAATATTATGGGTGCTAGAATGAAAAATATTATCGCTATGCTCACACAACATTCTCAAGCTATGAATCATACAGGACTTACAAATGAGAAAAGTAGAGGACAAAATTTTTTTGATTCCTTCATGAGGTAGCGTCCATCGTCTTTCAGTGGGTATTCTAATCCATTAATGGGTGAAAAATGGATTAGTACCACTAAAAAGATATTTTATTTCTCCAATGTTCAAGTAAATATAAGGTCATCTTGGCAGTCTATCATTTGGAAGGTTAATCTGATCAGTGGTTTAATCTTATCAAGAATATGAGGTAAAGAGATGAAATTTAATCTATAATGAGATGACTTCAAGAACTTATTTTTCAATAAGAAAATTTCTAATATTATTCGAACAAATATGTAGAAGGAGTTAATTGAGATTAAGAAAAAGGATGATGTATCTGTTGGTACCTATGAAGAAATTTTTAGAAGACTTGCAAGGTATGCTTCTGGAATTATTATCCAACCTGAGATTAAAATTGATCGATTCTTGATGGGATTATAACTACATATCTGAAGGGAATTATCCATAAGGGACTTAAATATCAATGAGGAAATCATTTGATTCACTCTCAAGGTTGATATGGAGATTGGAGTAACCTGTCAGTCCTATGGGTTTGATAAGAAGATAAAAATGGAATTTAAGGAAAAATCTAAAAAACACATATAAAAGAAGATTATTTTTCCATTATGTTCAAAGTGTGGAAAAAAACATGGATGAAATTATCTTAAAGTTACTAGAAAATGTTTTATGTGTGGTAGAGAAGTTCATTGGGTAGTTGAATGTTGAAGTGATGGGAAACATATGTCTATTGATGAAAATAGAGAAAAGGATACACAGAATGAACCTCCCACACTTCAATACTAAAATTGACAAGAAATATGGCATTATGATAACCAATGCACTAATCCAAGGTTTATTGATGATGATTGATGTCAGAAAAATGTTAAGGCCAAAGAAAACAGCAAGTCACCTATGATCACTATCAATGATGTGGAGTACAATAATGAAGTGGTGAAAGGTATACTTACCATCCACTCTAAAGTAAAAAATGTTTTATTTTATTCTTGATCCACCCACTCTTTTATTTCTGAATAATTTTCTAAGGTTTTAGCCATATTACCTCAAAAATTATATGTTGAGTTATCTGTGACAACTCCTAATGGCACAACGGTCACATCAAAAGTTTATAATTCTTATCCAGTTGATGTTTTTAGAAAAGTTCTTCCTAAATATCTTTTGATCCTTCCATTAATGGAATTTAATGTTATTATTTTCATGTATTGGATTTATTTATATGGATATCATATCAATTTCCAAGGAAGGTAAGTCACATTTCATATTTTTTGATCAATATATGACCATCTACATGTCGTGGTGTAATATGTTTATCACCACCACTACACTTGGATGGGTACAATGATGGAATTTATAACAATATATTATTATTATAACATGACATGGATTCTATAAAAAAAATATACCATCCACTTTCATACCATTTCAAAATTATGGGAATGATATCGTCGCTCGTGCGTACGTATGACCTTCCTTCTCCATGATGCGATGTGATCTATTCTACATGATATCCATTAAAGCATTATTATATAAATTTATAGAATGAAAAAATATGATATAAATTATACTAATATATTTTTGGAAATTATATAACTATAACCTAATAAAGATAACAAGAACTTATTCGATAAAACATACAGAATAAAATAAAGCAGTTAATACCCGAATAATGAGTAATAATGAAATGTTATAACAAAAGGATGATAATATGATCATATATGATATCATAAAAATTACTATGAATATATAATGTGTCAGTTAAATTATTTAAATCATTATATAGGATATTCAGATACATACAAAGGATATTGGACCTAAGGTAACGGATAATTTTACAATTTCATTACTATTTGAGATTATTTATATATAAGTATTTACTGGGGTATATTTATCATCCATGTCTAGGTTTCCAAAATATGTATTCCAAAATTTTCTTTTTATTTTTAAACAATTTTTTAAATTCAATATTACCCATCGGTGAATTTTTATTAAATAATGTGAAAGGAATATTCTTTTCATTTTCGATACGAGGTACTTTTTGACTTATCTGACAAAAGTACAATAAGAATTTTTTATTTTAACTTATAAGAAATTAGAGATTTTTTACATTTTCAAAACTTTTTATTTTCTTGAATATTCCTTTATAATATTTCAATTTTATTTTCAAATAAATTTTTTTCCTCTAAAATTGAGTGGCATTTTGAAAATATAAAATATTTTTAATGAAAAAAGGATAATTTATTCAAGAATTAATTTCAAGTGTTCGATAAAAATTATTTTCCATTTAATATGACATTATAGGTTTATGTTTCAAGTGTATTATATTTGCTATTCATATGGTTTTATTATGTTTATAATGGAATTATATTTATGAAATCTATTTTATTTACATGGATTATGTTATGATGGAATGATGTTTAAGAAACCAATTTTATTCCTTGGGTTATGCTATGATGAGTGATTTATGTGTTTTTAGAACACGTAAGAATAATTTCATTATGAGATGGGTGGGACTGATATCTAACTCCAATTCATTGGGTAATGATTTATATCTCATGATATAGAAATTTCTGGAATGAGAAGCAAACTCGATTCATCAATACAGGGTTGAAACGAGGAGTGAACTCAGTTCAGTAATGGATTTTGTCCACTATGATAGTCTTGGTAATGAGCCTTGACTAATAAGAAATTATTTTCTATGATTAAGTGTATGACACAAATTCCATTTTTATGTTATGAATATTGGGAATATGTTTATTGATTCATTATGAACTTTTATGATTTATCTGATGACATGATATCATGATCTTTCATATACAGGATAATATTTTCAAATGTTATATTCATTTGTATTATGATTATTATATGATTGATATCTCCCTTGATTACCTTTACTGAGAATCTGGTCTGACCCTTTCTTATGGTTATTTTCCTTAGGTTATAAATAATAGAATTAAGTAAGATATGTCAAAAGGGGTCTAGTTATGAAGGAATAAGCGGGAGAAATTTAGATGTCTTATGAACCAGTTGTTTATGTTTCCCAATTTCCAAAGACACTAAACCTATACAATCCTGACATGGTTTTTTTTATGTTTTTCTATTAATATTATTAAATTTTAAGTAATATCTATGTATGTAAATTATGGGATGTTATAAGGTATGAGCCTACTGTGGTCGTAAAATGCATAGGACACGCTAAGGAAGTCCACAACATGGTCTCGCAATAATCCTTTACAAGTCAGAACGATCCCATGAAGGCCCCTTGATAGACTATCCTTGTCTCATGGAAAGTCCCATACCAGTCACCTGAGATCATATGAAGTCCTTATAAAGGAACCTTGATCTCACAAAGGCACTTGGACATGTCAATATTATGATGTGGAAGTCCTTATAATTACCCACATGATTTAAAAATTCATCATTAATTGGAAATAATCCAATAAATGATGTGTTGATGGGAGTGACTTGAGGTCACTAAAAATAAAGTGATGGCCTTAGAAGCATTCCATGGCAGAGAACCACGAATACAGGTGGTACTAGATTCATTCACTGAATCTATTATGGATTCGTGTGTGATGCACCGTGAAAACCGGTGAACAACCGGGGTGATGAGGCCTGTAAATCCCCCACCACAACATGAAAAAATATATCTCTAAACCAAGACTACATAACATGAATATGCATGGAATAAATCTTGGAGTCTCACACATGTGCTAGAGAGGACTTCTCGGAGTAGTGGATCTCAAGACCGTAAAGTTCCTTGTCTGATAATGGTCTGGAGAACAACATGAGTAATCATGAGATGTGCATAAAAACATGGCATGATCACTGATAGATCACATGAAGGACCTCTAGAATGACACATGAAGGACATCCAAACACCTACTAGATCACAAAATACTTAAAATAAGCTAACACTGAACAAATATATGGCCCTCATGATATAAAGTCTAGAAAAAATAATAAATGATGTGATACATAATCTAAAAACATACACACTGATCCTTATGTTCTTCACGTGAACTATCAAAGACGCCTGAAAACACCCAGACACATCTCTTAAATCATGTGAGACTCCTTTGGTATACTATTTGGATCATGTGAATCCCCCTTTCCATATAAATTCAAGTCATACGACGCCCCCAGGAATTTCTTCCAGATCTCATGAAGCCCTCCGGGATTGTCATCCAAGTCTTTAGGTGCTCTTCAGTCATGTCACTTAACTCATATAACAATGCTAGTTCAGGTCAGCTGAATCTCATAGTAGCACCGGATCATGTAAAATGGCCCTTGTGATGCCCTTTGAGCATGCTATCTAGGTCTTGTGATTCCCTCCAGACATGTCAGCCATGACATACAACACCCTATGAGACATATCACATTGAGTCTTATAATTCCCTCCATATGTGTGATCCATCTCTTGTGATGACATCAGGGTAGTTCATCTTCACCATGTTACACCATTTGGACAATACAACTTGGTTGAGTGAGGGATACCACAAAAAACCATCAAGGTCCTGTGATGTCCCCCATACAAGTCAACCTAGATCATGTGAAAACTCTCAAACATGTCATCTAGAACATGCGACATCCCTTGGAGAAGCCAATTGGATCATGTGATTGTCTTAATACATTTCTTAAAGCATCTAATGACATGTCAAGTAGTAAATAAAGTCATGTAAAGTACGAAATCAACACATTTTAGGTAGGAAAGTAGACTAGTCCAATAGGTCATCCTAGGGTTCGGTAAGTTTGTCCACCCTAGGTGTGTAAGCTCTGACAAGAGGGAAACCTCAACATGCAAGCACTGATCAAGTGAACTATGTAAAATATGATTCCTACAATAACTAGGATACGTAGGATGCCTTATCAAGGTCTTATATCAATGTTAAGAATCAAAAAAGATATCTTGGCACATAAAGCCCACATATAAAAGCAATGATACTGATCAATTTTCATCCCTTGTTTCTCACACTGATCATAGCTCATGTGGGCTTAAAGAGATTCAATAATAATATCATTTTTTTATAGACCTCTAAAAATGCAAGGTCAAACCTAGTGTGTAAGACCCAAATTATTAGGGAAACCTTAGTATATAAGCCTCAATCAATAGGGAAACCTCAGTGGGTAAGCCACAATCAATTTAACTAAGATAACTATGATTCCTTCCATAACTAGGATATGTACGATGAATTCCTAAGGTATGAGTTCAAATAAAACATCCATTTTGATGTAAGCACCATGTCTCTAATATTTCAAACATTGGGACCCAATCATTCCCATGGGATGATTATTCAACCTCATCCCTCAGCAGGCTAAGAAATCAACTGAACTATAATGACTCTGGTTCCTTCCATAATCAGGATATATAGGATGCCTCTCTGAGGCTCAAGATCTTTATTAAAAATCACAGGGGTATCCCAACACATGACCCCCCCCCCCACTTCCGTATTCCACGAGAATGGATATTTTTCATCCCTTTTTTCACATTAATCATAGCTCACCTGGGCTTAGGGATTCACAATAAACACCTCATTGGAATCACGAATCTCCACTATCTAGGTAAATCCCAACATGTAAGGCTCAATGAATGGAAATATATGAACCTCCCCTATATGAGGACATCAATATTGGGTCCAGTCCCAAGGACATGATCGAACTATAATGACTATTATTCTTTCCATAACTAGGATACACAGGACATCTCCTTGTGACTTGATCTCAAATATATGATGCCTCAATTCTCACACATATGTCCTCTTTTCATGATGTTGAACCATATGGGTTTAAAAAACGATGTGGGTTTTTAGTCCTTCAATAACCAGGATATATAGGACACCTCATAATGGCTCAATCCCCTCATCATAATATTAAACTACCTACATACATGGTAGAAAATTATGAAGTACTTCGTTAAATGGCTTCAACACATAGTCAGTTACCCATTACCTAGAAACAGATGTAGAACCTCAAATACATACTGATTGATTCATCAATGAGACCCCCTTTATTTTTTATAAAAATAGAAATAACCTATAATCATTATTTAGGGAAACTAGTACCATATCTGGATTAGGAAGAGATTTAAAAAAATATCTTAAATCTATTAGAGAGTCCCAAAGTAGGCAAAAATTCTCCCCAAAAGGGTACAATGAGCCCGACCTCCCAATCTCTTGACCAATGTGATTCCATAATAATCATTGGTTCTGAAACCCCAATCAACTACCTACCTTTTTAAAGTAGGTATGTACTCATTTATGGATGAAGGAACCATTGGGAGTTTCATTTAATAATGATAGTGATCTAATGTTAATGATTGTGTAAGAATTCAAACACGCCACAATTAACCATCTAGCCCAATTGAACCCACCTTTGGGAGGGTTCTCCCGATAGCCTCTTAATACCATTGAAATGGAAATAGTGAACCCAAAAAAAATAACTCCAATGAAAAGAATATTGGGTTATAATCCATTGAGACTATTTCATTTACTCTTATACATTGAAATAGAAATGGTGAACCCGATGTGAATATCTCTAATAATAAATGATTGGTTTATCATTCATCAGGACAAAATGTTTTTCACCCCTATACAAACAAAGTGGTAAGAATAACATGATATCATGATTGATCCTCTGTAACCGGGGTTCCTATAAGTCTTTTATTATGTTGAAAAGTCCACACGAGCAGAATGGTCGGATCAATAAAGCACGGAAATTTTGTTAACCATGCATATATGATTGAGTAGATCGTGCATATGATATTGCAATAATTGGTAACCTTAGTCCTTACTATCTTCATGATTTAAGAGACTGATATAAATGACTATATCCCAACATGATACAATGACTTCTTTATCCAATAATAATTCCGATAAATCAACTACAACAGCCATCCCCACGGGTTGCAAAGAGAGCTCAACTACTCAATAACTCAAATGGTAGGTGGGAAACATGATGGTTTAAGAGTACCGCCAATGTGGTACAATACAGACCATGGAAGCTTCCCAAAAGGTTCTCTAAGTATGGTAACTGGTGAGTCTGCATCACCTCAGAAAATATACTGTTAAGCTAGTGGACCTTGTCATCACAACCAATCACTTCAAGATCTTATCCCCTAATCATGACAACTGCCACCTTCAGTTACCGATGAAGGTGGATCAGGAATCCAAATATGGAACCCTTTTGGTTCATGGGCCGTCCATAAGGGCTCCGGCTAACCACCGTCTCCAGCATCATCCCACCAGTACCCACCAGTCGCCTATTGAGGGTATCATATGACATAATATTGCCTCTGATTCCTATGAACTGGCAATAAGGAAGGCTCATCAGAGGAGGAAGGTGCTGGATATTTAGGAGAGGGATCATATACCCACTCCTACTAATGATTCTTGCAGTCATATTCTGGTAGGAACTAGAAAGAAGGCTCATATCCTTGGTTACTCAAAACAATTCTACAAGAATATTCCCACAACAGGCTTGGGGGAGACACATATCCCTACCCCCCATACATTAGGTCCATCAGTATATAATGGGGGAACCGAGATAATAAAAGTGTCCTCATATCCCGTCTTCAATAGAAGATATCTCCCAACAAATATTGGATATAGAAAAGGCACAGGCTTATATACCTACACACACTTTTCTAAAACGAAAATATATTTTAGAAATATATGAAGAACTCCGCCGACATATTTTGATACTTTTATAGATAAAGGGACATGCACATAATCATATCACTTTAGCCAGAACAACTTAACACTTTGATCATTGTAAACAAGTTGTTGTGCAGGATCAAGCACACATTCTTGCTCCCTTCCAGGATGATTATCAGTATATTCCAAAAAAGTATGATGCATCGAACTAGGCTCATACTCTAGTTCCAATCAGGGCTCACCAAGTGAGAGCATCACATGCCTCGGGAAATGGGCACATGCCTATCAAAAAAGTCTAATTGAATATTACAAAGGCCTAGGATAGGGATCATATCCCTATTCTAGTTGGTGATCACCACAGAATAGGGGAACATGCCTCAAGATAAGCTCATATTCCTAGAGAAGAAGTCTACCGGAACACTCTAAAGTCTCAGGAATGAGCATATATCTTTGTTCTGGTAGGGGATAACCAAGTGAGAATGAAACAAGCCTCAATACATGATCATATTCCTATCATTGAATCTTCCTTACATATTCCAACAGATTACAGAAGTTAGGCGTATATTCTTACTTCTTCCAATGAACGAATACACTTGCATCATTCTAAGGAAATACTGGAGGAGGCTCACATCCCTTCTCTAATTCTGGAGGAATACTGGCATATTCTGGTAGGGAATTCATATTCAGACCAAGATCATATTCCTGATCCAACTAGGTCTAACTAAGTGAGAGTGACACATGTCTCGAGGAAGGCTCATATTCTTACCAAGAAAGACCATCGGCATATTCCAAAGGCTTAGAATCGGGCTCATAATCCCATAATGACCAACGCTAACCAAGTGAGAATGAAACATGACTCAAGACAGGCTCATATTCCTAATAATAATGAGACAACTCATTGGAATACTCCTTCATCTTCTTAGCAGTGGGTTCTTATCCCAACAGCACAAAACATTTATAAGAATGATTCGAATACCATCATAAAGCAGTCTCATATTCCTACACAATCCCAAAAGTAAGGTCAGAATATTCCAACCACAACATAGGACATGACTCATATTTCTAATATGATCAATGGAAGTGTCCTAGAGGTTGTTCGAGACACATTCTCAACACCACAAGGGTCTATAAACTCTTCCATTAAAGCGTAAGCATTATAAGTTCATTACCATGATATTCCTCCTCATGGTAGTGTGGGGATGGATCACATGGACTATACTCCTGACATCCACCATAGTCAAACTCCCCATGTTGATATCTCCCATGGATAAAGAAATCATCCCCTTTCCCAAACACCTCCATATAGATAGGTGTCCAAGAATTTGACACCTTCTTATAGGGAGGTGCTCGAAACATTAGGTTCAATGGTATACAGTTCCCCATCAACATCCAACATCACTCTACTCCAGTTAGTAGGACACCCTCAGAAGCATTTTCTATGGTCAGACTGGATGGAGGCGTGTTAGCCTGATTAAGAGTAGGCCATTATGGACATATGGAGAGAGTTATCTAGAAACAACCTACCCATCATGTTCTAGCCACTGAATACTTCTAGTTATGAGTTACTCGAAGAGATATAAAAGGACTGCATGCCTTATATATTCCAAAATATATGGGACACTTATCAGTGGCTGATGTCTAGACATATCCCTTAACTAGGATACTAGGGTCACCTTTAAACCATTAATATACTCTCTTATCATCTAGATCTATCTTCTATCTCCAAGGTTTATGATCCAAAACCGGAAAATCACAGTTAAAATCTATAACACACTTGACTCTATTACATAACAAACCTTTGGTAGCTAATATCTGAAGCCACATCATGTATCCATATTTGAGGATGGGTAGAGTATAGAATATTACACTTTTCTACACCCTTAAAGAAGAATAATCTCTCATATACAACGTCCAACAATGTTATAGCCTCTAGCAAGATCTGGGGACTGGGTAAAACTCATTCTAGTTAGTAACTACAATGAAATAACCCCATATCAATAGTGCATATACATCACAAATAGAGTAAGAGGATATAAAATTGGACATCTAATTGAGCCCCTCAAATACATAGGAATTCATTTTAGACACATATATTTAATTTGTGATCACCCGAACAAATTCTCATAAGGAATGGTTCTCATCATGGGCTACCATTAAACCCAGATCCCATTAGATCATAGATACACCACATCAAATGGTCCATAATATAAGCTTCTATATTATCCATCTAGGAGTGGACCCAACTCACTAGCGAGGTGAATATCTACCATTTCCTCCACCTTTTTTATCATCAATTCCCAAGAGGATTTAGGACACATCGGCATCAGCTGCAAGAAAACCCTAACGCACTGGGATGGGGGAATTTTTATCTCAATCACTATCACCGTGTTCATAATATTTTAAGAGGACCATATAGACATCAATAGTGTTTTCATATCAGCCCCACCCTATTGTAATGAGGGAATTTATATCTTTATAACCACCCTAAGAGTCATAAAATCCCTAAATATAATCATCGGATCCTCAGCAATATGACCAATCAATTTCAATTGTGGCCCCAAATAACCCCTACCCCATAGGGATGGTAGAATTTACATCATCATCATTACAATAGAGAGAATCAGTCTTCTATAGGTTAGGATGGAAAGATCAACTGTAAATAGTCACATGTTCCTCCCATCACAAGACAAACCTCTACTGATCGGGGCCTGTTTGGAAATCAGGGCCAAAAAATCCCTCAAGATCATTGTTTATAGACCAGGACATGATGAGGATATGATGAAGGAAATTAAACCCCACTGGGGTTGAAAGATAAAAAGGCCCAATACAGAAAAGGGTTTGAATAAAAACACTAATTAAATCTATGTAAAATTATCCTCTAACATTCAAATTAATGGCCAAAAACAATTAAATTATATTCTTTTGTGAATTTCAGCACTATCAAAATGAAATGCATAGATCAAGATGAAAATTTAGGGGGACACAACATGGATAACCCACCCTGGGAGGATTGTGATTTGGATACACCAAATAAGGCTGCATGCACCCAGAACCAAAGAAGACTTCAAAGTCTAGCACCTCTAAATATCGAGTTTCCAAATCCCTTGTGGAATGCTACTGAAGAAAGAGGGAAAGGTACAAATACATCCGAATAACCATCTAGAAGAGTTAAATTTCCTTCCATGGAGGAAAAATTGTCACAATATGAGAGAAAATTAAAAAATATCTGGCAACTCAATGAGGATATACTTAGGGTAAATATCCCCATTGGGTATCGTCTTTAGGCAGAGATCAATATTTTCCCTCATATAGCTTACCCTATAGTGAGAGTGATTTCTGAGCATCATATTGGCTCCATATCTAGTCAGCTAGTCTATATAGATGAGGAAGTCAAAAATGATCATTACTTCCCTCTATTGTGGTGATAACCTCTCCCTTTATAGGATGATCATTCAGTTTTAAGATGAATTGAGAATCAGTGGGAAATGAAAGTGGAGCCACCACATCGACCCCCACCCACTCCCTCTAGATTGGAGGTGTCTCATATAATAGTTACCATAGAGTTTCTTAACATCATAGAGTAACTGGATACTAAAATGTAATCCATGGAAGGGCGACATTCACCTATGTAGCCTGAGATGAATCTATATCCCGAATCGGTAGACGTCACTTTTCCTCCACCCAAGTTCATAAATCCAACATACTCTGCTTTTGGAGATGTTGGTGACCCTGAACAACATCTCACACACTTCATATGCTGATGTGGGTCGTTGATGGGCCCTCGAGATCAATAAGATGAAACAAAGTTGATTTTTCTCATAATTTGATAGTTCTAGCTTTTGTATGGTACAAAAACTTGAAGGAAATATCCATTTCAACATGGGAATACCTTAATTGACAATTTATTTATCAATTCATCTCCACCCTGAGGAAAACAATGATCATTGACCTTCAAAACTAAAAATAACATGAGATTGAGAGGGTGTATTACTTCATAGCTAGATGTAAGGGTTTAAGTTATTCCCTCAACATCCCTCTCTCATAGGAGAAACTGTTATAAATCTATGATGAAAATATCTAGGATGAGTTACAGACACCTCTGATCCCCATGAACTATCCATGCGGGTTCTGTGAGTTTGATGAAATGGAACAATGTATTGAGGAGGAAATTCAGCAAACTTGATCCAAAACTCAAATCATCCCCACAACATACTTAAGAAGGCCAGTCAAGGTAGAATCTACAACATTCACTATCAAAACCATAGTGGTTCCCATCCAAGTACCCAGGTAGATCCTAAACTAGTCGACACCCCCTGTCGAGCGACACCAACCATATAATTTCACTAGCTAGAAGCACAGAGAAATCAGGGTCACCTGATATTTTATTAATGGATGAAAAAATCATAATCCTTCCGAAATGAACATGTCCATGGTTATTTCTTGCATCCAAGGACAATAACCTTCTCACACTGCCACAGCTGAGGAAGCCTGATGAGGACAACCTCAAAAACCATCCTAATTACCACCCTTTCTATAAAAGTTTGGGTTATAATATCTAGGGCTATTTCATTTTAAAATACATCCTTCAAGTAAAGATCAATTATGGATAGGTGGCATTTGATAATTCCAAGAGAAATCTGGGTCTATGCATCTCTAGAGGCCGAATGCACCAGAACCGAGGATACATGGGACAAAGAATATGTGGTCGGACCCAATATTCTGTTAATGTACCAAAGGAGAACATATATGCAGCTGAGACTGATGGTAAATTACTCCAGCAAGCCCAAAAGATATAGGGAGGTTCCCTAGAGCCCTGTAGAAATCTTCCACACCCATTTACCTTTCACAAATTCCTAACTAGGGTTCAATAAACTGATCAAACCAAAAAATGGTGAATAAAGGTGTAATCTACACCACTAGAAGCTGATAATCCCTTGACTTATGTACAAGCACCAAGCCTATCCACCTCAACTGCGTTGGCTCTTGAACCACATGCCTAGGAGAAACCCCATATCAAGAAGCACCAACCTTTGTCATAATATTATGACATTCTAAAATGTATGGAAGATATCCCAACCAATATCTTAGTCTATTATGTGATCCATCTTTCAAAATAACTATGGGAGGCACTTGGTGAAGCCCTTCAGAGCCCACATGAGTTCATGATTGAAGTATCTATAGCTAAGGTATATCAAGTGGATACTGTGTTGGTAGAATTCCATATTGCCATCTCATTCACTGATTAGGATCATGAATAGGTCCTTCAATAAAACATCATGCCTCTATATGTTTTGTGAAGACTCAGCAATGTCAATGTCCAAAGGGCTCTGATTGATAATGGGTCTGGGGAAATCTTATTATGGTTCGAACCCTTTGAGGTTTGGGATATGGAGAAGGGGACCTATCTACCAAAAATTTGACCATTAAAGGGTATGATAATCATGAGAAAAGACCTATTGGGAAGATCAAACTCAAGGATCATTTTGGGGATCTCACATTTGACACTGATTTTATGGTTATCCAGTAAGACACTACATACAATTTTCTTCTTGGAAGGCCCTGACTCCATAGCCATTTGACAGTACCTTAATCTTTTCATCAGTGTCTGAAGTACACCATCATTGGAAAACTATTCTTACTTCATGGATACAATTCCCCCTTTTATACTTGTGGATCCACATATATTGAATCATATTTCAATAAAAATGGAAGAAAAAAACCAATAATAGATGATGGTAGACAAGTTATAAGCCTAAGTGGCTTGGGGAAACCATAAAAATCCTTAGAGTATGCTCGATAATGACTATGTGCTCCCCATAAATCTTGTTGTGGTGATATAATTGACCTCATAGGATCAATCCCCTCCTGTCCCAAATGAAAGTGTAAAAGAGAATTAGTTTTGACATCTCTCTGCAACAACTCAAGAAGTAGGGTATGATAATTTCTCTTCTCATGGATTTTCACACCCCAATAGTGATAGAGAACCCCCTAGATTTACATCTTTGTCTGAAGATGTATCCACAGGATCAAGGATGGAATAAGATGAGTATGACCTTAGGTATTCCCCTCCTACATTGAAGGAAGGTGTATCTACCACCATTGATGAAGTCAAGTAGATAAATATGGGAATGAAATTACACCTATGACCTACTCTGATTAGTGAAACCATTCCCCTTGAATAGAAAGTGATATACATTTCATTTCTGAAGAAACACCGATATGTGCTCTCTTGGAACTATACAAAAATTCCCAAAATGAATCCAGATGTGTCTATACACCATCTCGGCTTACTCGATGAGAATCAAGGATTCAAGAATGTATCCAGAAGGATACACCCTCCCATACCACCAATGTAGAGGGAGAGGTTGAAAATTTGATCAAATCCATATTTTTCAGAGAAGTTAAATACCCAACATGTCTTTCCAACATCATCACTGTCAAGAAAAGGAATTGGTAGATTAGGGTCTACATCGATTAAGGTGACCTAAATCGACATTACCAAAAGGATGAAGTCCCATTTCCAGACTCATAACTATTCATCGATGCAACTAGTGTCTTCTAAGCCCTTTCCTCCATGGATGAGTATTCAGGGTACAATCAGATAAATATGGCCCTTGAAGATGAAGAATACAATGCCTTTAGATCACTTCAGGGGATATTTTTCTTCCAGGTTATTCCCTTTATCTTGAAGAACACTAGATACACATATCAATGCACCATGTATTATATCTTCAATCCATTTTTGGTAAAGATAGCTAGTGTATTGTTAATTTCATGGTGGCTAAATTATGATAGATAAGTGATCACTTCATAGATCTCAAAACAATATTCAAAAAGATGTGACAACACATTCTGAAGATGAATCCGTTGAAATTATCATTCGAGGTAACATCATGGAGGTTCATGGGCTTTGTCATTTTCCACCGTTTCATCGAGGTTAACCCAAAGAAGACTAGTTATATTTTAGAAATTTCACCCCTAGAAATGTCAAAGTATTGAGGGGGCTACAAGGTAACCTCACCTACATTCAGTGATTCATATCCAACTACCCATCCATTCTCTCCCCTTCAGTAAGATGATGAAGAATTGAATCCCCAGTAAATAATACAATGACTTCCAAGAATCCATAAAAATTCTCAATCAGTACTTACTATAGCCACCTATCAGGATTCCTCTAGTGGAAGGTAGGACACTCATCTTATATGTGGTTATGATGGAATGATCATTGGGCATCCTCCTCACATAGAAGAATAATGTGGGGACAAAGAATAGTCTATACTACCTCATCTAGATGATACTAGGTATCGATAATAGATATTATAATGTAGATAAGAACTTCCTTGCACTCATATTCACTGTGAAAAATCAAAGTCCTTACTTGTAGCACCACTAAGTCCATCTGTCCTCTCGTATTTATTTGCGCAGGTATATCCTTGGATATGCAATGTTAACTGGTCATTTGGATAGATGGGTGGTCATTATTTAGAAATACAACATTCATGTTGTATTGTAGAAGTTCATGAAAGGGGAAGCCCTAGTTGATTTCCTTGTAGCACATCCTTCCCCATAAAATACACTGGTGGACACTGATATTCTATACGATGAGGTCTTCAATTCCCATGAAACTCCCCACACATGGGATATGTATTTTGATGGAACCTCCCGGAGTCCTATTGGGATAATTAAAGAAAACTCAAAGCTCAATCAAGTTGGATTAGGGATTTTATTTGTCTCTACACAAAAAGAAGTTTTT
Organism: Viscum album; assembly: GCA_963277665.1. Taxonomy (NCBI): domain Eukaryota; kingdom Viridiplantae; phylum Streptophyta; class Magnoliopsida; order Santalales; family Viscaceae; genus Viscum; species Viscum album. Next base: position 671,333,298 of record OY728167.1, read on the forward strand.
TGTTACAATTTCTCACTATCCAAAGGTTACACAAATTACAAGGGAAAATACCAACCCTCATTGATGGGATGGAACTATCCCTACAGCTACAAATAGCCTACCTGAATATCAAAGGGTATTCAGAATTTGTGATCAAGAAGATCAATAGTGAATATTCCATAAAAAGGAATAATTATACCCTCTCACAATATATGTCAGGGGATTTATGGTAGAGTTCCCTTTTGATCCAACATTTCATTATGTTCCCCGAACACATAATGCTCGTGCCAACACATTTACCAATACAACCACAATCCTAGCTGAACATGATTAAAAGGAAGTAATATTCCATATTACACATCAAATAATGATATCATAGATCATTTTTTTGTGATATAGAAGAAATAAATTAAGTCAACACCACCCTAGATCTTGAATAACCAATGTCCACCCCTAGATAGATGGAACCAAAATTCAGTTATCTTAAGAACATGACTATCTCAATGAACTGTTTCTAAAGAGAATAAATTTGGCACCGCACAACAAGTTTCACCCTACAGGATGGGATAATGAGAATAAATCCCTCTATAAGCATGGATTTGACAAAATCATCCTCAGATGAATAACATAAGGTGATATTTCCACCATCATGGAATAAGTCCAAGCGGGCTCTTGTGGTGCCCATAAATCTAGGACTAATCTCTCCCACAAGCTCAGGAGGTTGGGATATTACCAGAAAACCATGATACAAGATTACTTGTAATACAACAGGAAATGTCATGCGAACTATATCCATGAGAAAATTATCCATAAACCGTCAAAACTACTACATATATATAAATATTCATGGCCATTTTCCATTTGGGGGATGGATATCATGGGGCCATATCCCTCAGCCACTACTAATCAATTTATGTACATCCTTACTACCACCAACTTTTTTTCAAAATGGGATGAGGTGATAAATATCAAGGAATTCAAGATGAAGAACATAATTAACTTCGCAAAGTCCTATATCATCACTAGGTTTAGGGTCCCTCACACAATATTGACAGACACTAACATCAGATTTTATTCTAAAACATTGCAGAAACTGTACTAGGAGTACAACTTCAAGTCCAATCACTCATCTTTCAATCATTAAGTATAAAATGGATAGATATAGGCCATAAATAAGACTCTATAAAATATACTCTAGAAGATAGTGAATAAGGATAAAAATTCTTGTCCATACAAGATCCTCCATGCTCTATCGGCCTACCATAAAACCACATGTACTACTACACAAGCAATTCCATACTTGCTGGTGTACGGGACCGAGACAGTACTACCAAAAAAATTCCAACTAACCTTGCTTCGAATAGCTATTTGTGGATAGCTCTTATACAATGTGAAATCACAAAAGCAACTAAATGAATTGGAGAGGCTCGATGATGACAGATTGCACATATTTCACAACTTTGAAGTCTATCAGAATTAGATTGCATAATCCTTCAATAAAAAGGTTCACCTCTGATCATTCCTCCAAGGGGAACTAGTGTTGGTCCTTAGAACCCCAATGGTACCAGGAAAGAAGCCCCAAATGCTGTAACCCAAATAGGAAGGACCATACATCATACATAAGGTCTATCAAAAATAGGCTTACTCATTGGGCATAATGGATAGGGAGCATGTCACACCACCCACCAACGTGATATTTCTCAAGAAATACTTTGAATTATTGTCACAGTGTAAGTCCCACCATTCCACCTAGTTACATGTCGTTGAACTATACAAGTTCATCATGGTTACATATGTTAAATTGTACCGGTGCATTCGGGTATCAATACCTTAAATTCCATGACATATCTTGTCCTTACTACATGATAAGAAACTACACTAGCCCATTATATTCATATTTAGTCATGTAAGATGACTCGCATCCTTTCTACATGATGTTAAACTGTATAGTCCCATAATATTCCCTTTCTTTCATGTATTGTAATCCATGTCCTTACTTCATGACATTGCCTATGTCCTTTCCACATGAGTTTAAACTTCATGGGTTTACTAGAACTACATATGACTTGATTCTCATTTCCAATGAGATATGTAGGGATTCCTTGATCCTGTTTCTTGGTCTAGCCATCGTATGATACAAAATTCCCCTATCCTACTGTTAAATTCCTCTTCATGGTGAGAGGAACCCTTATTGTTCCTTATTTATCACACTGAGAATAGATCACATGATCTTAGGAGTTCCAACAAGGTATTCCCTGCATGAACATGGAATATCAAGTTTTCACAAGATCATCATGGTCCTAAATGAATGACCTTAAAATTCATACCATGAGTCCTTACAAAATGATGTTAAACTGCATGGTTAATGTCCCTTGCACGACATAAAACTGCACAATCATGTGGACCTCTCCCAAGAGGACCACTATAGTTGGTGTTGGCCTTCCACCACCCATACATATTCAAGAACTATGTGTGGCTTGATTATAATTTTTATGAGGTATGTAGCGATTCCTAGACTTACACCCTTGGGCTTAGACGCTACATCTTCATTTCATTCACATCGGTCCACATTCTTCTTTTCTATATGACGTTAAACTGCATGGTTCCTTAAAAACTATGAGTGGCTTAATTTTTTTCATCACAGGATATGTAGTGATGCCTAGGTCTCTATTCCTAGGCCTATACAACATAATCAAAGAAAATAATCCCCACCTCGTTGTATGATCCATGACTGTAAAGAGATATTTTCTTGTTCATGAACTATGTTTTACTTGATTCTTGTCCTCACAGGATACGTAGTGATGTTAGAATTTCAAAATTCAGGCCTAGTCACAACAAATAAGTATAGAATGTCCCCTCTTTGTATACAGTTCAAAAATGAAAAGGTAGTTTTATTAATAACTATGTGTGTCTTGATTCCCATCACCATGGGGTATATAGTGACACCTATCACTCTATTCATGGGCCTATTCGTAATACCATTGTTTCACATCGAGGTACCCACATCCTCACCGCAAGATGTTAAACTGCACGACCCATCAGAACTATGTGTGGTTTGATGCACATTTTCATGAGGTATGTATTGACACTCTGACATACACATGTGGGTCCTACCACAACATTTCCATTCTTTCATGTTGGTTCCCACATCTTGGAACCAAGACATTAAACTACACAAGAGTACGTCTTTACCACATGAAGATAAACTACATTGGAGCACATCATTACTGCTTGATGTTAAGCCACACAAAAACTATCCTTACCGCATGATGTTAAACATCATTGGGTCATAACCCATTACAATTCCTTATCAAAGGACCTCAAGAGCCTTACCTCGGTCAACCAGAGTATAGGGTGATTCTTCTATATTTTTAAGCACCTAAATTGATATGCCACACTTCATGTCTTGAGCACCAATAGTCTTTTTCAACCTTTCATATCTCTAATAAAGTAAAAGAGATCTCTCAGTTTAGCCATTCTATTGATACTTAAGGGATTAGACCCCCTAACTTGCAACATCTTGGACCCATATAAATGAATTTCTAATCCTTGTGAGCCTGGAATCACTATAGCGGAACCCAACACCTTAGTCTGTTTTTGGTCAGCCCTAGTATGATTGTCCCATTTCAATACTCATGACTCGAGAACCTCAAGCCATGAATTACAAAACCTTTATCTCCCTCTCAGAAGGATTTTGGAGTACTCTTGGCCTTGGGTATCCTAATTAAGCTCTTGTTTATTATCCTCTGTATTAGGCCCATGTACGTCCTGACATTAAACTACAGGCACTTTGGGAAAATATTTAAAGCCTTAAAATCTATCCTATGATGGTCCATATCATAAAAACATAAAATACTAGAGAAATGGACATAATACTTTTCATGTTTAAATCCTACAAAGTGTGTCCTGAGAAAAATCCAAGTCTCTGCCTGATTAACTCTCCATCTTCATAGTTTAAACAAAAAATAGGGCGCAAATAAATAAGGCATAACTCTCGTAGGGACTACTCTGTAGCTTTAGTAAAGTCCAAAATATTCTCACTAAACCACCAAGTATATGAGAAAGTTAGAGAAATTATTTATCACATTCCCTCACCACAAGAATATGTTCTTTATGTGATGGCACAACTTTTAGGGTGCTCGAAACCATCTTGGATCTTAAATTTTCCATAAATCACACTTCATGATTTAAAGTAACTTGGTTCATCAAAAAAATTTCATGGACCTTGTAAAGGAAAATATATCTCTCTACTTGGACGTGATATTGGTGCATAAGGGATTAGACCCACCAACTAGAGACATCTTGGCCCGATATAAAGGGAATTCTAATTATTGTGAGCATGAAGTCACCATGGCGGAACCCAACACCTCAGTTTGTTTTAGGTCATCCCTGTTATGATTGCCCCATATCATTATTCCTGAACCAATCATTTTGGATAATGACTTATAGACTTTGTACGAAACTATCCAAGTGGATTCAACATCCTCAACATTGCATCACTGTGTTTTGTACCATTTTTGAAGGAAAGAATACACCACTTCATTCCCAAACCTTGGATATCCCACACCTCATGATTCAAAACCACAGGGCTTGGGACTCGAGCTTTATAAATCAAGATAAAATTAACCTATTGTGACAAAACCCTTCCTGGATAGCCTTCATCCATACCTAACTTTATCATATTGATATTTAAGTCTTCAAAAATATTTCATGTTCTTTGGAAAGGAAAAGAGATCTCTCTAATTGGCATGTTATTGATGAAAAGGTCTCATACCCAACAACTAAAGACACCATAACCTAGTATAAAGGGATATATAATCCTCATGATCCCTCGCGACACCGTGGTTGAACTTGGAATCTTAGAGTGTCACAGGATATACCCGATATGTCTGCCCCATCCCATTTTCACTAACTCAAACTTTTGGGTTATGATTTATATCACCCATATTCAAACTATCCAGGTAGACCTAGAATCTCTATTATTTTTACCTCATCCCATATTCCTTCCATAAATCTTTCATATCCCCTATAAAAGACACCCTGCTTCAAAGACCCTTTTATTGACTATTCATAAATACCCATGGAACTTTCATATGTGCCTATGGCCATCAACCAAATATTTCAATATGAAAAAAGAGATATCTAATCCTTGTGAGCCTTCAAAACACCAGGACAGAACCCAACACCTCAGTGTGTTTTGGGTCAATCCTATCATGTATGCACCACATCCCATGGTCATCAATATCAGGTCTGAGCTGAAATTCCTTAAACTAAATCAATATTAGGTATAATCTAAAATACTTTAAACTAAATCAATATCAGGTATGAGGTAAAATAACTTAAACTAAAGAAATATAAGGTTTGAGCTAAAACACCTTAGAGTAAAAGAAATATCATGTCCAAGACAAAAAGACCTTAAAATAAAATAAATATCAGGTCAGAGATAAAATACCATAAACGAAATAAATATCTGGTTCGAGCTAAAAGACCTTAATCTAATGAAATATCATATCAAGGATAAAATAACATAATCTAAAAAGATATCTAGTCTGAGATAAAATACCATAAACTAAATAAATATGAAATTAGAAGATAAATACCTTAAACTAAAGGGATATCAGTTATGAACTAAAAGAACTCAAACTCCAACACAACAACAATTTAGCCTAAAAGATCTTGTAAAGCCCACCCTATGGTCCTATCCGACATCAATATTCTCTATCCAAGTCTGTTATCTTTGTAAAAATAAGGTCACTCTCTCTCCAGAACATGTATTCTACTTGAATGTACTTCTACAAATCAAGTAACCTCAAGATAAATGAAATAGATAAGTCAGTAGGGAGTCTCATGTTGGTGGGAATTCATGATCATTTCTCGAAGAATAATCGCTTATAATTTAAAATATTCATATCTAGACATTCAAGTTTTATTGATGTTATGTAGAAAATGGGAAATTTTGGAGATTCATGTAATATAGAACCAGTGAAGATTTCATGCATATCATGGATGAAAAGAAAATTTGAAAATTCATATATTGTTCAGTAAGTCTATTTATTGACAATAAATCATTAAATAGAAGTAATCTCCACTTACCAGAGTCTCTCTCATGAAGATACGAGCTCAAGTAAGATTAAAAGTTTATGATTCCATCACATCATTTTCTTCGAATAGTCCTTAAGATTTATAAGTATCTACTCTAGGGAAGACACAGATTGTCAAAATTGATCAGTGGACTAAATTTCACTTCCTTTTGTAACCCCTCCTCCCTAGAAATGGATTCAAGCCATGCCTTTTCTACCTGATCAAGAAATTTCGATTTCTCTAGAACAACCTTTTTTGATGTTTGATAGAGTGTTTAAATTTTGATAAATCTACTTGAAGTTGGATGATATCATACTAAAGATAACAAATTTCAAACTAAAAATTCCCAATTTCAATATTCCCGTCATTAACTATATCTTGGTGAGTGGTTTCCTCTATTACATGCTGGGAGGATTCCTTCACAACCTCACCCTAATTTTACTTCATTGAAGAGGAGGCCCCAATAATTGACACCCTCAATTCGAGGTCCCTCTTGTATTTTCTCCTATAGATTACTTCATTTACCCAAGAATGAGTGGAAAAATAATAGAAACTATCATAACCAAGTGTTGGGAACATAAAGTGAAGGTGACCCAACCGATAATTCAACTCCTCCAATGGGGTTTTCGAAACTAAGGCTCATACCTCTCTCTACATGTGTCACCTCATGGACTGATAGAATTATATAGTCCCAGACCTTCAACTAAACCCATTTTTAAGATGAGGGTGTATTCCAGGACTAGGTCACTCATGGAAAGAGTTATACTCATGGTCATTGATTATAAGGTAATATAAATAACCTCAAAATTGGTAGATCGGGTCAGAGGAACCCCAAGGGAGAAGGTACTAAATCCCCTAATATCCATGGTAAATAAAGTAAAATAAAATCACAGGGGATCATTAGTTACATGATTAATAAAATGGTCTCACCAAGTAATCGGTGAATATGAACAAGGATAGAAATATATCATTCTTTTCCATGTCATAGATACATATACTACCCCGACCCCATCATCAGGAGAAGAAAAAACTCATTCTTTTGATGAGAAGCTAAATGGAACTTCTGGTGTTTTTTCATAAGAAACACTCCTCTCACCATCCATGAGAACTCTTGAAGAAAAATGATAATATAAATCAATAAGACAAAAACAAACAATGTGTACAGTCTTGAAGTGGTATTCACCTTATTCAAAACTTGATTCCATTAAGGATAACATGGTAGTAGAATAACAACCTGTTTTAACATCATCTAGAAGTGTGTCCACCCCCACTAGATCAGAATGTATGATCACTTAATCATTTTCAGTAGGCAATGGAAATGATTGATCATGCATCTCGTCCACCTCCACTTATAGATGAGTCAGGGCCGATGGAGAAGGGTCTACTGGAGCAACTAAATTCTCACCCAAATCCTTAGAATCAGACACATTCTATTCTAAGTGAGTGTGATAGGGACCTACACATTTTAATCGAATCTGAATGTTCTTTTGGAATGATCCAAGATAAAAGGAGAGTGAAATTCCATACTTACTTGATCATTATAGGGGATAAGGATCTGATAATGTAGATCAATTACTTTTCTTATTCTTCTTCCCTTCTGAGGAAGGCCCTCTAGAAGGTGTTGATGCTGAAACTATTTATTTATAAATGGGAATTTCCACCCTCCTCTAAGCCTGTAGACCCAGGGAACCTTCATCATTAGTTCCCTAGTCACCGTCAAATTCCTCTCTCATGGCCATACCATGGGGAGTATACTCATTGGATTGATGTTTCAGATGATATTCAGTTTCCTCTAGCCGTGTTAACATATAAATGACATCAATACAGATGCAAAGGCACAATGAAACTTTAAAAACAATAATTAATGTAGACTTAATGCTTCCTTAATGATAAGATAGATTTTTTCATCCATAGTAATCTGAAGCATGCCCGGGACAAACATTTGGTGGACCCATGAAGAATAAAACATCTGACCCTTAATTCTATCTAAATCCACATCAAGGTATCAAGTAAAATACATGGAGTCCTTAGTATGTTCTTAAAATGTTATGCCACTAGGGGTAGTGATATAAGAAAAACTTTCTAAAAGTACCTCTTCAGGGAACAATATACCCCAAAGCACGACCTCTGAGTTTTCCACCTTCTTGAACACCCATTGACAATATGAAATGGGAAACAATAACTATTCTATAGTCTTGACTTATGGAACTGTACTTTCTATATCCATTTCAATAGGTTCTTTCTTTGGTAGTGGTAGGTGTCTGATTTCCTTACGAGGTGCTTTCCGGGCTTTTGACCAACTAGAATCTGATTTCTATCCAGGGCTGGCATTATACTCTATAGCCGGTGGTTTTCAATCCTCATCTTCCAACCTATATAACTTCCCAATGAGATATGAGTAATTCCAAATCCCCAAATATTCATGAGATAAACCAATAATTGCAGTACATAGAGGATATTTTATTTTAGCACTGATCTCCTCCCTAGTAAACATCATCCAAAATTGGAGAGCTATAATCAAATACTCCTCAGAACGAACACAAATAGAGTGGGTACATCTTGATATAACACAAAAGAACTGAAATATGAACTAGAAGACTACATACCGCTCGTAGATAAGTTCCCCATAAATACGGGTGGAATGAAATCCTTCATGAAGTTACACCTCATAAGCATGTACATCAATATTGGCCTCCCCAGTGTCAACAATGTCACGTATCGGCATCTTCATGTATAAACAAAAGGTGAAACGATCATAGTATCTTATATAATCTCTAAAATCCTAAAATTTCATTGGGATGGTTCTCACCCCATAGATGCATTAAAAAAATAGTAAAAATAGATCATTTGAAGTATCATAAATGTTCAGATACTCATTCTGCCAAGGTGAGCTCTTATCCAAACCCATAAAACTTTTATGGGGCCCAGGATCTGGTAAGGGGAATTTCCATTATAAACATGATTCATAAGGTGATATATTTTGACCAATACTGGTACATCTATCCTGATACACCTCCCTACCATAGAGGTTACCATCGGGAAAGTGGAAAATTTAATGCCACTGAAAGAAAATACCCACTTAGGTATATATAAAGAAAACCAGCTAGTTGAATAGCTCAATCAATACTGGGGACAACCTCCCACAACCATTATTTAAACTTATCTTCCTCAACTATAGTCCAATAAGCACCTAGCGCACCACACAAATCCTTCATAAGATATGTTTTTGGACTTTTAGCTTCTCAATCAAAACTAGTCTTCTTGATAAAGAGTTATACTCATTTATTAAAAGGGATGTTACTCCAGGAAGAACCACATTTTGAAGGGACTTCTCAACCATCTTAATTATCCCCCAAGTTATGGGAGGAGTCCTCATTGCATCATCCCAAGTGGATTGTGGAAGAAATAACTTGTCATACATACCAAAAAATATAGGTGCACCACAAATCTTCTCTACATTCCAAAGAATTATTCCCACCTTTCCATGTGTATGGAGTAATGTGTTTGTATCTAAGCTCCAATGACTGAACAAATACATCATCAGACCCTTATTCCAAGAGGAATATGTCTGGAATATCTTGGAAGCCTCATACATTTCAATGTTCTTGAGCTCCTTAGACAATTTGGAGGTCATAAACTGGACCTAGAAGGGTTATCCCCAATCTATTCCACAACTACATCCTAATTAGAAGTCACAGTTGGTAACCCACCCAAAATTCTGATTAGAAGCATATTTTCACATTATTGATGATACATATGAACATAATCATTAGTTTCCTGATCAATCCCATCTATGTCTGTGGGAATTAATGTCATTATATTCCCATATCCATAGTCCCCTTGAGATATAAAGTATCCCCCAAGGAGATATTTTTATCAAAAAAATTATGGGTAATCTTAATACAAGAAGAGGGTATAAATGATGACTTTGACAGAGGAATGGAAGCATCGTCAGTAATACCAAACTTGAAAATAGACAAAAAGTATAATAGGGTATAGTCTGAGAACTTTAATCCCATAAATGTTATTAGAATCATTTGGTAGGACCTGACATAATGATGACAAGATGGATCTACGCTCACCTCTATAGAGTCACGATGAGTTATTACTACCCTTGCCTCCTTATCTGAGAGCTTGTGTGAATATCATAGAGAATTATAATCCATATGAAAATAAGCAAGCGGCATATGTCAGATAGATAGAATAAAATATTGTCAAAAAAGGCATAAAAGTTCTAGCAACGTCCTATGCATCACTTGAAAAAATAAGATATTCACAAATCGCCCAAACGGTTCATGAATTGACTAACCCTGAAAGATCTCATATGTCTCATAAATCTAACAGGTCATCATGTAATTGCATGACCCCTTGGATACTCATGATCACATGACCTAGACATGGTCAAATGAATCACATAATACTCAATCAATCATATGATCAAATCACCAAAACCCATGAAGTCCTCAAGAAAATAATAATCTTCATGGATTAAGTTGAAACATTTACCAAAATATAGTTCATATCTAGATCTAATAAGCACATGAGCAGAAGTAGTTGTGAACAACAACTCTTGTGATGAAGGCTCCTGACGGGGTCTCGTGACTGGGTCTTTTGAAATGGTCTTTCAACGGAGTCACGAGATGGAGGAAAAATGAGATATATATTAAGGGTGAGTAGCTAGTGAAATTAATGGTTCTCCACCCCCTATATATAAGTTATTTCATAGAATACCAACTGTTTCCCATAAAACCAAATATCGACCAAGATACCAACTTGTTACAACTTTGAAAACTCATAAATGCATTTACTTTCCCTATAATTGATCCCTTGTCCCTGAAGACATCACTCCTGGGGGGGGGGGGGGGTTGTTGATGCCCTCCAAATTAACATCAAAAATCCAAAAAGAAAGAAATGCATGAAAATGGGAATTATTTTCCACACAAAATAAAATGAAGAAAAATGTGGTTGAGACCCTTGTATCATGAAATCCTCTAAGAGACTCACAATCATGTGACCATCATATGGCCATGTGAAAGGAATATGAATAGTTAATCGCCTATAATGGATCCCATGGATCACCTTTCGATAAGTCCTACTACTTTGGTGTAGGCTCTATGGAAAACCAGTGGTTATGTAGTGATATCCAGATAAAAATTCCCTAAGATGGATGGATTTTCAACAAGAAGATGTCTGGAAACCCATACAAAAATACTATGAAAATTGAAGGAAATTTTTCAAAAGATAGAGTTTTTTTGGTTATAAGTATCGTTTGATGTATCGCTGATGGGAAAAGTGATTATCCATGATAACATCTTAAAAAACTCACAAGAACCCTGATCCTTTATAGAAAAAAACAAAGAAAATAAAGGGGAGGAGTTGAGAGCCTCTCACAGTCATTGAACATCATGTGACACACCCCTGGCGATCCGAAAGACACTCCGAGTCCCCGGTGACATGGTTTCCTCCTCTCGCGAAATACCTTTTTCTCTTTAGCATCACCATTAGAAAGTACTTGGGTATGTACATTCAACCATGTGTTCCCCCTTCTGGCTCCCTGAGGATAAAACATATGGTTTTGTCAATGAAATGATCACGCATCTCCATAGGACATTTGTTGGTCACGCGATGCATAAAAAATAGAGTAATTATCCTTGACATTGCTCATGCAATCTCACACGAATCCTAACCTTTGTAAGATAAGAAAGGAAATAAAATAAAGGGGAGGCGGGAGCCTCTCGTGGTCATAAAATTCTTGCGACGCACTAAGGAAGCCCGTAACATGGTATTGCGAGACTTCTGGACAAGTCATCTCAATCCCATGAAGGCCCCTTGATAGACCATCTATGTCTCATGTAAAGTCCAAGAAAAGTCACCTAAGATCATGAAAAGGACTTCTAGAGGCACCCTGATCTCACAAACGCCCTTGGACATGTCAATATGATGATGTGGATGTCCTTTGGAATACCCACATGATTCAACAAGTCCTCATTAATTGGAAATAATCTAATAGATGAGGCATTGATGGGGGGGGGGAATTTAGGTTACTAAAAATTGAGTGAAACCCTAAGAAGTGGTCCACAGAAGAAACTCATGAAGACGTGTGACTCCATAACCCTTCAGAAACTCAATCGTGGATTTGCACAAGATACACTGTGAAAACTAGTGAGAAACTGGGGTGGTGGTGCCTATAAATCCCCCACCCTGTCATGGAAAAAAGAGAAATCTAGAAAAGGACTATCTACCATGACTATTTATAGAAGAAATCTTGGAGTCTCACACCAATTCTAGATCAGATTTCTCAGAGTGGTTGATCTCATGACTGGAAAGTTCCTTGTCAGGTAATGGTCTGGCGAACCTCTAGAGTTATCATGGGACATGCATAAACACTTCCTGTGATCACTCATCGATCTTGTGAAGGACCTCTTCCAAGACACAAAAATGACATCCCACACACCTTCTAGATCACACAGGACTTAAAATAATCTAACATTGAAAAAATATAAGGCAATCATGATATAAAGGCTAGAAAAAATACTAAAATATGGGAGAATTAATCTAAAAATATAAATTCTAACCCTTATGTGTTTCGCATTAACCACCCAAGATGCATGACAGAACAAGGACATGTCATTCAGAACATGCGACACTCCTTTGGTATACTATTTAGATCATGTGATGTCCCCTAGACATGTCAAATAAACTCATACGGCGCTCTCAGGGATGCCACCCAGATCTCGTGAAGTGCTCTGGGCTTGTCATCCTAGTATTACAGTTCCCTTCATACATGTCACTTGACACATATAATGGTGATATTTCAGGTCATCTAAATCTCATGGTATCACCTAGGCATGTTAACTAGCTGTTATTATGACCTTCGAGCTTTCTATCCAAGTCTAATGATTCCCTCTAGATATGTTATCCAGGGCATAAAACACCTCTGAGATATGTCACATTGAATCTCATGATTCCCTCTATACATGCCAGTCATCTATTGTGATGAAATTAGGGAGGTCATCTGGATCGTTCAATAACCATTGGGCAATCCAACCAGGTCATGCGGGTGCTCCCACAGCAAACCATCCAGGTCTGTTGATGCCCCCTGGAAAAGTCATCCTAGATCAACTGACAACCCTCAGACATGCCATCTAGAAAATGTGACATCTCTTAGAAAATCGAATTGGAACATTTTATTATCTTTGGATATGTCTATAAGGAATTATCCAACATGTTAAGTAGGAAATAAAGGCATGTCAAGCGTATAATCAATGCATATCAGATAGGAAAGCGGACTAGGTCAGTAGGGCATCCCAGGGTTTGGTAAATTTTTCCACCCTCGGTGTGTAAGCCCCAACAACAGGGCAACCTCAGTGTGTAATACCTGATTAATTTAACTATGACAACATTGATTCCTACAATAACCCGGATACATATGACACCTTCTCAAGGTCTGAGCCTGATTTTAAGCATCCAAAAAGGTGTCTCGGCACATAGATCCCACATCTATAAGCAATGAGACTCACCACTTTCTATCCTTTGTTTCTCTCACTGATCATATCTCAAGTGGGCCTAGGGAGATAAAATAATCACATAATTTGTGGTATAAACCTCTAAAAGGTAAGGTAAAACTCATTATGTAAGCCAAAAATTAGTAGGTCAACCATAGTGTGTAATCCCCATCGATAGGGAAACTTGAGTGGGTAATCCTCAATCAACTCGACTATGATAACTCTAATTCCTGCCATAACTAGGATATGTAGGATTCCTTCCTAAAGATCATGTTCAAATAAAAAATAAATTTTAATGAAATAACCATGTCTTTGATATTTCAAACATCAAGACCAAATCATTCCCAAGGGATGATCATTCTAACTCATCCCTCAGCGGGCTGTGAAATCAACGGAACTATGATGACCCTAATTCCAGTCATAATTAGGATACATATAACACATCTCTGAGGCCCGAGATCTATATTAAAAATCCCAGGGGAAGTCCTAGAAAATGTTCTTCCACTTCCATATTCAATGAGAATGGTTATTTTTCATACCTTGTTTCTCGCACCGGGCATAGCTCATGCGGGCTTAGGGAGTCTCAATTAACACCTCATTGGAATAATGAATCTCCACTAGTCTGGGAAATATCATCATGTAATCCCCATGAATGTCATGATATGAACCTCCCCCATATGAGGGAACCTACCTTGGTGCTAGTGTAAAGGGCATGATCGAACTATGATAAATCTGATTATTTCCATAACCATGATACATATGACATTTCCTTGAGACTCAAGCTCAAATATACAATGCCTCAGTGCCTGCACATATAAACTCTACACATGATTTTAAACTAAACGCATTTAAAAAACTACATGGTTTTTTATTCCTATAATAACTACTATACGTATGAAACCTATTAATGGCTCAATACCCACCTCAGAATATTAAACCGCCCCCTGTGTGGTAGAAAATTTTGAGGTACATGGTTATACTACTTCATCACATAAACAGCTACCCATTATTTGGAAACAGATGGAGAACCTCAGATACATACATATGGATTCATCAATGAGATCCCCTATCTTTGGTATACAAACAGAATTAACCTATAATCATTTTTTATATTTACTTGTCTCGTATAGGGATTTGGAAGATATTTTCGAACATATCTTAAATCTATATGAGAGTCCCATAGTAGACAATAATTCCACCTAAAATGGTGCAATGAGCTCGATCTCCCATCCTCTTGACCAATGTGAGTCTCTAAGTGTCAGTGGGTTTGAAACCCCAATTGAACACATACCTTAGGAAAGTAGGTTAGTACTTAGTTATGGATGAGGTAAGTGTTGGGAGTTTTGGTTAAGAATGATAGCGACTGATGTTAATGATTATGAAAAAATCAAACACCCCATAATTAACTATCAGGACCAAATGAACCTACCTCAACGAGGGTTTTCTCATCCTTCTCTTAATCCCATCAAAACAAAACTAGTGAACCCGACATAAAATAACTCAAATGAAAAAATTATTGGGTTGTAATCCATTATACCATTTTTTTAATCTTGTTCATCGAAACAATATAATATAATTTTGATGTTATGGAAATTTTTTTATTATTCACTTATATATATTTCTTCATAGTTGGATATGATAACCATAATCAATTTCACACACACACACATGTAGTATAGAATTAATATACATAACATAATATTGAATATATTGAGGATAATTAAATAATATTAAAAAATTAAAGGAATGTAAATGTTTTCTGGGAACTTTTTCAAATATAGTGACATCATACATGTTCAACCATTCAATGGTGAAAAGATAACAACCAAATTAAAGATAGATATTATATATAAATTTAGGTTATTAGAAAATTATTAATTTAGAAAATCATTATCAGAATATTATATTATTTAATTTAGTATCAGTATAACTTGTTTAATGGTATCGAGGTGAAAAATACTTGATTAATATAGTTGAGGGAGATGTGGAGATCGTATAATAATAATCTATAATAATTCTAGAGGATTAAAAATGGGACTATGTTTGAGGGTTTCCTTTTTAATAATGATTGCCCAATAAGTCAATATAAGAATATTATTACTTATTATATATCATTTGAATTTTATTTGAGTTTTAGAAATGAAAAAAAAATATTTAATATATATTATTGAAATTTATGTACATTTACTTTGAAATATTTTATTTTATTAATATTTTTTATATTTTAATTAAATAGATTAATATATGTTTATTTTAAAATGAAATATATTTATTTTAAATATTTTTTTAATGTTTTTATGTTAATAGTGAATATTTTATAATTATATGTCATTTAAATTAGCTTTTTTAGTATTTTAGTCGTTACAAATTTTTAATTTAGTTTCATAAAATTCAATTTTTGATATTTTATGCATGATGGTGGTATATTTTTAGAGGAGGCATCCTGATGGAATAAAATAAAAATAATGTTATAGAATATTTACATAATTTGTGGAAAATTCTGATGTTAGACCGTGAAAAAAATTGGTAATATTTTAATTAAATTATGATAGACACATATAAATGTCAATGAAATCATAAATATTAATTTATCGAAATTTTATCATTATATATATGTGTGTGTCAAATATAAAATTATGTGCTCCCCAACTAAATTATTTTTCTAAGTCGTAAAAAAATATGCCACTCTACTAAATGAAGCTACTTATAAGATAATTGCATGAAATTTGAAAATAATTTAAAGTTTTCATATATATATATATATAATTCATAAAATTATATTTTTAACAAGATACATTGGAAGAACCTTATGAAAAAAATATGATGTTTTAGGAACAAATGATAATGTTTATATGGTCTTTTGTCAAGAGAATACATGAGTAGTTTTATATAGATAAATAATTTTTTTCCCATCATAGTATTAGTCTTTATCATGAATCAATTCCCTTAACACTAGTACCATCACCTGATGAATGTATAAATTCAATGAACTTTTCTTTTGGTACTATATCTTTCCATATAAATTCACTTGTTGGTGGTTTCCTTAATGAATATAACTATGGTGCAGTTACAGATGATGATATTGATGTTAATGGTGATGATACTTTCGATAAAGAGGCATATTCGTTCTCAGGAGATACATCTTCTATCCCTATATGCCCTGGAAACTTTATGTCGGAAACCCACTTTTCCAACATAGTACATCATCATTACTTTCATACTTGTTCCATATCACTTTTCTTATTTATAAATCCAAATAATGAATTTTACAACCTTCCATCTTTATTCCTAAAGAATGATGGAAAATTTTCAGTCAGATTACCCTAGAATGGTTAATCACCATTATTTTGGTCAAAACCATGTGACCTTAAGAGAAATAATAATATTTCCCCAAAATATTATGTTAATTTGTGCAACTTTAGTCCTCATTAAATGAACCTAAACTGTATAACACTTGAGTTCCTTTATAATGAAATTAAACAATACATGACATGGTCAATTCCATATGACCTATTACCTACATGAGATCTAGATCCATGAAAAGGTACTATATATTGTCTTTGAACAATCATGTTATTCTTATACAATTCTAGGACTAAATATGATAATGAACTTCCTTAATGTAAGAGTTTTACCTATATAGAGGACTCATTCTTTCTCAAGGATTCACTAGTCCTGGAAATCAGAGTTAACAATAGGTTTCCATTAACATAAAACATTCCCCTCATGAAACCTAATCGGGAGAAAACTTCCACCACCTATTTCCTACAATGAATTTCTATGAGGATTCAAATGATTTCCCAAGTTATCACTTGTTTCTCAAACTGATCATAACTCATGTGATCTTATAGAATCTAGAGATTCATGTTGATTAATAGGAGACTTTTCCCAGTGATATGATATGTTAGGGATTTTTTATTCCCTACATGAGAGTTTGATACAAGTAGAAGTATTTGGAACAAAAAACCATTTTCAATTCAGAACATTAATACAAGTTGTCCTATGTATGAGTTCAATCTACACGAAAGATTCTGGAACATGCTCCTCATATCATAGATTCATGCTAAGAATATAATTCCCAATCTCCCTGAATGTGAGTCAAACCCATATAGGGAGTCTTATATTCATGGAATACAAACATAGTTTTTTATAATTACTCTCATTACTATTGGTCAAAGTCATTCGACATCAAACACAAGTTTTTACTCCTACAAGACCCTAAACTTCCAAACTTAAATAATTCTCCCATTTCCATTATTGAAAGTTACATATGCTAATAAATGGACATCCTAACAAGTAAATATTTCAAATTAATTATTACTATTAAAATTGCAATGGAAAGATTTAATGAAGAGATAACTGATTGAGAACATCAAAATTTTCAATAATAGAATTTTTTAGAGGAGTATCCACATCTTGGAGTCTCTAATTAACATTATTGGGAAAATAGAAACAAATTAAATGAATACATTATTACATGACTTTCTTTATTCATTAGATCAGCTAATGCCTGATGTGAGATATTAAGGGCCTGCCCAAGATTGGTTCTCTGCCCATCCTCAGATTCAGCTATAAGATGCATTTTCTTAATGAAATCCTTTAGCTCTTGATCATTATGTTTAATGGATTCCGATCACATATTTTTTTATGAAATTTTCACCTTCATCCTAGCTATGAAAGCCTCATATTATCATATATCCATAGTATGTGTAAGGATCAGATCATAAATTCAAGCTTCTTCCGTAACTAAGTGATAAAATTCATTAGTAGTATCCTATAAATCTTATATATAATGATTGGACTGATTAAACTTGATCAAATCACATTTACGAGTGACCAAATACTATAGAGAGATGATAACATGATAGATAAGGACTTTCAAGTGTATTTAATCAAACCCACCTACACCTAATATAAGGAAAACTTGATGAAGCTATTCATATTATCAGCAATATTCATCAAAGGAATCTCCATGATGATAGTGTAAATTTGTTTTTAAGACCATTTTCACATAGCCTGATGTTTAATGGAAGGACTAAGATCCTGACCATGTTCACCCACTTCCACAGGTATATAATAAATGATTGAATTATCTATGAATGGATTCACCCCAAAATACATCACTAAATGGGAAAGTCCTCTATCTCTACCATCTATTTAATCTCAAGAATTGAGCTGATGAGTTTGGAATTAATCCATGGAATTCCCTATACTATTCCAATGGGACTAGAATATATAGAACTACCAAAAATACCAGTCATAAATGTGAGGTTTCAATCACCACTGATAAAAGGATAACTTGAGGATGAAACTCCCTCAGAGTGATTCTAATTTCAAGATGAACATCTTTCTCCTTAAAAAGTTGGTGAATTTCACGTGATAAGAAAATAACTAGGGGAGGCTAGTGGATTATGAACCCATTGGGATGGATTCCCCAAAACCTTATTCGAATAGTATTCAACCCACATTTTGGTGTAACCCCATGACAAGTTATTTAGGTTATTCATGGGAGGTAAAGAAATTTCCTTTCTAGAATCATCATGTATGATCATCAACCACTATTGATGGAGGATGACTTTGTGTGATTATTTTTTTATATTGGTAAGGGTTAAAGATGAAACATGTTATAGGAATCCAAATTTTATTTCAAACCTATAGAGAACATAAGGCTCACAAATGGTTACCTCATCAATAGGATCATTTAGAATCCCATCTCACAATGAGAGGATTTAGGAGTGTTCTTTTGGAGAACCTTCACTATTATCTACCACCACATCAGAGGGTTCTAGATAAGGATTGAATGAAAAGTGGTAGTGATCATTTAAGAACTAAATAGGATCTATGATTCTCAATGATGTTGGGAATATGGTAGAAATGTGGAATAGTGCTGGCAAAAAAGGTGGAACGTGGGATTGTTTTGGTATACTAATATTCATAACACCAAAGGTATGCCTACATCGGGCCATATAAAAATTAAAAAGTTTCCTAATGGTGATTTGGGGATATCCCCTCCTGTATATAACCCAATTACTTGTAAGTGTGTGTGATAGTTGGTATAGCTATGTTGAGGTGTTATACCTTTGTTAACGTGGCTATCATTACCAAGGTTTAGAATTTGACAAAATTATTTGCATCATGAGATGGGAAGATCCATCCACTTAAAAACATGGGGAAAATTAAGCCAAAACAAATTGTAGAGATAAATCAAGCCAGATCTGATAACCCCATGTGGTATGTTGTCCTTCATCAAGAGTGGACCAGTATGAACCAGAAACACTTTTAGATTGTTAAGTTAGGTGATTCCTTGCACTGAATTTTTTACCTAGGTCCTCTAGCCTAGAAAAATATCTTTATCCAGTATCTGAATGGAATGAGTTAATGGGTTTGAAGAGGATGATGTAATGATTTATCTGCCAAAATCAATAAATATATTTATAATGGAGAAACGTGTTCAGTATATTTACAGGTTTCATTTATAAGAATAAATTCATCATGTGTATTTCCAAGAATGATAATTCCTCATAATTGGTATATATATCATAGACTGTTCCCAACTTTTACAAGCGTAAAATTAAAGGTGTCGGTTCTTTAACACCAATGACTAATCAATTCAAGTAAGACCTCAAATGGTGAATATACCGTAAACTAAGAAATCCATATTTCCTGATACAAGATAACAATCTCCAGTCATTTGGGATATTGCATTCAATCCTGGTGTACCCAGAATGCTCAAGCCCATTCATTAGAAAAGCTTCCTCCAGATCAAAAAACCCATGTGGAACTCCATCCTCCATTGGTATTTCTTATTGATAGATTAAAAATAAATGGGAAATATTGGATGGAATTCTGTAATATATATCATTGTTATGATGGTTACTTTGATTCCATAGGGATCCATTCAAAATGAAAATTTTCTATTAACCCGATTCAGAAATGATGTGTCCCACAACGGAAATGTTCACTCGATAATGATCCAAGGACACCTAAAACCAATTAGATTAAATATTTTTATTATCTGATATAATGGGATCATCATCTTGAGCACAAATGTTTTATAACAGTAATCTATTAGAAAAATGGTAGTTCTAAATATCTAGAAAAATGAGACTCTTCAGAATACCCTCTTGATGAACAAAATGATATCTAAACTTTTTATCAATATTCTAAGAAATAAAAGTTATTATATTAATTGTGTTCATATGAGTTAGATTTTTTCTCAAGGATCTATTTTATCCCTAAAGTGAAACTAGAAAAAAATGTCAAGAAATATGGAAATTATGGTGAATTGCATAGCAATATGTGGACAAAGAAGCACACAAGTTGCCATGCGGACCACAAAGCACATAATATGTTATGAATACCAAAAATAATTTAAATTTCTATGTGGAGAACCCTATTGATACATGTGAATAATTGAACTGAAAAGGAGCATAATAATTTTTTGGAACATACCAGTTCGTGGGTGATATTTTTGCTATTTAGAAGATGTTTTTCACAAAGGAAAATGTTATACGAATATGGAATTACATGGAAAATCTTAGAGAAGATTGAAAATCAGTGAATTTTAAAAAGTGAAAAATAATTTAGGTCTGAAACCTTTTATAACCCTTCTTTAGGTCCAAAAATATCTTGAAAATCATTCCACAAAGCATTCAATTGAACTAACTTCTCCCTCAGAATGGACCCCTATTTGTGCCAATCAGACCCCATTCTAATGGGAGGGATTTTGTTGGGTCTAAAAAAGTTTGAATGAAACATACGATGGTTTTTTATTCATTTTTCAATTCTTGGATTATGTTCATCCATGAAACTTTGTGAATATTAAAATTAAAAGGTATCAGGAACCAAAAAATAACCCTGCCTTCCGCAAACCGTGCTCGCTATGTCAGTCACTACTTATGAAAGAACATCTATGAACAATCCCCACAAAGAATCCCCTACAAAAAAAATTCACTTGTAGGATGAGACATATTTTCCAGTAAACTAAAAATTTATTTTAGTTTACGAGGTGAGATGTGTTTTTCAAGGCCCCCCTACAGATGAAATTTTTTTTTCGGGGCGAGGTGACATATTTGGATCCCTGTAAATGAAAATTTTCTTTGTATGGTGAGGCATCTATTTTAAGCCCCCCACTAATGAAAATTCCCTTTATAGGGTGAGGTGTATTCCCGAAAACCCAACTCCTTCATCGGTGATGGTTTAAAGGTTACATCCATACCCCTATAAAAATCCCCGCACATAGACTGATGGGGGTGAGAAGTTTTGGGTATAGTTTCCTCATTAGTGTATTTTGTGTGAGATAAAATATGAGAAAGTAATTTTAGTAGGAAAACTTATACCGCATATCTCAAAGAAAATAAGGGAATAGGAGTCAATACACATAGCATAAAAATGATCCACATAAAAAAAGAGTCTTTTACAAGATATCCATTCTCATAGAAAACCCATTTGTGAAACATCATTCTGTAAACTGTAGGCAAAGGAAGTCTTTTTGGACCACCATACAACATAGTAAATAGTATGCGGGATGGGTTCCTTCTTTCTCAGAACCCTTCCAAAAATATATTTGTATTACCTCTTCCCCTTCGCGAACTGTCTAACCAAACCTATCTACCAAAACACCTCGCGATGTGCTAAGACCCAACGGGGACCCTTCGTGAACCACCCTTTGTGAAGCACCCAACTGGGACCCTTCGTAAACTACCCTTTGCAAAGAACCCAACAGGGTCCCTTCACAAACCACCAGGACACGACCTCTCCCAAAGTTTCCATATATGTATGATCAAATCAAAGGTCATACCAGTATTCCTTATTGATCATAAATTCCCATGGTAAATGATCTTCAATTGGTAAGATTCTTAACAAGGGGGGTCTTTAGAATGTTCTCGTTTATACATTCCCATTGTAACGAGGGTCCGAACCTTAGATGTAGACTCAGGGGCCTCCCCATTCAAGAAGGTAAGGGGGGGATCACACTTGATTTTTCCTTTTAGGGATAATGTTGTATCCTCCTCTCATCCTCTATCAAATCTAGAATAAGGTAATTCCTCCTAAAGTAATCCCCTAGCCTTATTTTTCATGCTATAGCCAAATAGGTAGTCAGATGTGACTATCCTAGTTACCAATAAAAAAGGCAAGATGGGAACATCTAATAATTTTCTCCCTCCCATCACCTCGGACTCATCCACCAGTGGACAAATGAGGTTTTCTGTTTTTTCAGATCTTCAACTTCCTATTATATCTCACACCGAGCACAAATCACATGTGTATAGAGGCTAGAAACAATCATGACATCTGTATGATCAAATTCCCATTTAGGGGGAAGTATCATTTTTTGAATATTTCTCTCACTAACTATAGGAATCCTCTTTAGGTATAATACCGAACCATGTGCCTCCTCCTTAGGTATAATCCCCAACCATGGGACTCCTCCTTAAGTATAATCCCCAACCACGGGCCGCCTCTTTAGGTATAATCCCTAAACATGGGAATCATCCAAAGGTATAATCCCACACTATGGGCCACCTCCTTTAATATAATTTCGAACCATGGGCCTCTTCCTTAGGTATAATCACCAACCATGGGTCACCAATTCAGTGTAATCCCCAAAACTATGCCTCAATATTCAAAGGTACATATTCTCAATAAAGTACAAATGGACCTCCTATCAGGTGTAAGACCCAACCTTCTGAACTATGTTGGATTTGATTCCCGACCAACTAGGATATATAGGAAACCTAAACCCAATATCCCAAATTCACCCTAATATTCTTTTTAGACATATCACTAGTAGGGTTGCATCCAAATTAGAGGGACATATTTCTTTTGATCCCCTTTTATTAGCATCCTTATTGGGCCATATTCCCGATAAGATCATACCCCACCTAGAGACCACATATCTTACTGGCCCTTTGGGCTGCTTCAGCATAAGTCCCACACCAATATTGATAAGGAACCTTTCACCTATATTTATTTGCTTCTTGATATTAAACTTCATGGTTGGTCCTTGTCACGTGACCTTAAAAGGTACGCCGTGTCCCGTTAAGCGGAACATAACAACACGTGATTTGGTTCCTTTCACAAGGATATGTATCAAAACCATCTCATGGCCCCGATCCTAATATCCAAATCATTTTAATCTTACCAGGTGATGTTAAATTACTAAGCTACCAATTATGTGGCTTAAAACTAGCATCTTGATAATAAACAATATAAGTTTCTATAATATGTCTATAGAAAGAGTATCATTGATAGAGAACCATGGATATATATTGAAGTATATGTCAATGAAGAACGTCAGAGATAGACAAATGATTCTAAAATAAACACATGTTAATAATTGTAAACATAGAGGTGACCTAGTCTATACATGGGATTTAATAAAGGATTCACAAATATGTCTTAAATTTATAATAGATTCCCATATTAGGAAATAATTCCCCCAAAAAGTGTGTGATGATCTCAAACCCTCATCCTATCAGTCCATGAGTCTTCTAAGGTCTCATTATAGGGATTCAAGTAGCTGCCTACCTTTGGAAAGAATGTCTACATCAACTCAAAATGAGTGCATGTGTGAGACCAAGGAGGGAAAATGAACAAAATAGTTTATACTAGTGTAAATGTTTCTTTAAAGTCAATTCATTTCATTTGAGAACACCCATTGTAAACCATCCTTAACTTATTCCTCATGAATTCACCTTTCTCATTCAGTTCATTTATAAAGTCCCACTTAGAGACAATTGTATTTTTTTCAGGTCTTGGAACTAGCTCCAAAGTATATTTATTCTCAATTTGGTCAATCTCCACATTCATGGAAGAAATCCACTCCTCATTATCAAATACTTTAAAAAAGTTTTGAGGTTGACTTTGAGAAATAAGCATAGTTTGATTATCATGTTTTAACCATATTATAGTTTGTAATGGTTCATCGGGTTGGCCAATAATATTCTCAAAATATTTATTTATATTTATCCTTTGATGCCTCTACATCTGATCCTCAACTTATTCTTTATAACAGTTCACATATGAGTCGACGTCAACTATAACCAGGACATTTTTAGCTTAATAAATAATCTATTTCTTAAAATTAATAATGTTTCAAGATTTTACTGTTTCATTTTTGACCTAATAAAAACATTTTATTTGTTAATATTTGAAATATTTTTGACATCTGAACACTCTAAAAGTTTTTTTTTATTTTTCTCTTATATTTTTACCCACTCTAACTGGAATGGTATCCTACAATGTTCCCTTATTCAGATGTTTCTTCAAACATTCACATATTTATATTCATTATATTCATATAAAAAGGGATTCCAAATACCTTAATGTATTTTATAGTTGTTTTTATATTGTGTATCTTAGGTATCAATAATAATATATTCTGAATGTGCACAATAGTGTGCAAAACTTCTCTCCAAAATAAATATGAAATCTTTTTTTCAGCTTTCATGGTTCTCCCCATTTCAAAAATACATCTTTTTTTCCTCTCATTCACACCATTTTGATGAGGATTTTATGGTGTTCTATATTAATACTTTATTCTATGATTTTATAAGTAGATATAAAAGGAATTAAATGTGTATTATTTTCTATTATTAGATCTCACCCTTTTGATTTCAACACTATGCTCCCTTTCAACATTCCTTTTAAGATTTTAAACATTTGAATAGCCTCTAATTTATGATTTATAAATAAAATAGTATTAATATAGGTATAATAATCAATGAAGGTAATGAAAAAATGATAAACCATATTTTAATTAATCCTTATAGGACCAAACATATATGAATATATAAATTATAATGGTCTAGTGGATTTAATTTTCACTTTATTATGTGTCTCTAGAACCATATTCCCTTTTAGGAATGTTTCACAAAATAATTCTATATCCCATTTTAGTTTGGGGAAGTTTCAAACCAACTCATGTTTGAAAATATAGTTCATGTTTTTTGGACAAGATATCCATGTCTTCCTTGACATAAATAATTATCATCTTTGGCACTCATATAACATGAATTGGATGAGTAACCAATTTGAAACAAGTTCCCACTTATCCTTTCACGTATTGTAATTAATTTTACATCTTTTCAATTCTTAATGATACATGAGTTCTTATGAAAAACAAACACATTTACATCATAAATAAATCTTCTAACACTAATAAAATTGTGTTTTAGTACTTCCCTAAATAACATGTTTTTATCTGAGTTAATTTGACTCAATATTAGTAGTTCCAACACCTTTGATTCCCAAGGAGATATCATTTTCAAATTTAACTTTTCCTCCTTCATGATCTTACATATATTTTAGGTTTTTGGTGTCTCTATTAATAAATAAAGAACACCCACTATCAAGGATCCATGGCCTTCCTCTTTTATTTTCCTTCGGTACCACGTCAACTATGAATGAATTATCTTCTTGATTCTTCTTATATAATTATTTCCCATTTCCTTTATAATAGAACCATCCATAGATATTTTTCGTGCAATTATCATAAAAAATACCTAGTATCTCACATCTTACACATAATTTTCTTATACCTTAAAATGTTTTTTATTCTGGAAACTTATAAAAATTTTGTTCACAACCTCATTATTTTGAGATTCATTATTTTTCAAATTATGGACATTATCCCTTAATTCATTCCTTATTACAAGTAAGGACATGTTATAACATCATGTTCTAGATATTTGGCTAAAAATACCAAAAATCCAAAAATATCCACTGAATATGAATCTTCAATTAAATCCATAATTCTGTCTAGAAAATTGAATTATATATTTTTTTTATTTTCTATACAAATCTACCCTAATTTGGGTTTTTATTCAAGGAGGTTAATTTGTATTGAATTATTTTTTATCCAATATATGTATAAAATATTTTCTAATAATATTTTCTACCCAAGAACTGTACAAATTTTGAATTGGGACCTTCACTTTTAGGAAAAATGCTAACTTTTAAACAATTTTAGGTACATATTTAATCTGAATTGATGTGCTAGAAATTTAAGCTATTGTAAATGATTGATCCTTAACTTTAAAATATTTTTTAAAGTATTATATAACCCTTTTTAACTCTTATTAATTTTTAATAATTTTTTATTCTATATTGACCATTTATTCTTCTTTTAACTGGATTTTTTCTTCAATCCCCTTCTTGAAATTTTCATGATCAATAGCCTTTAGATTGAATTTCATGAGTTATTGAATGATTTAAGTATCTATTTTGATAGTTTATTCATTTTATCCATGTTTATTCCCATCATATTTAGTCAAGGTTTTAACATTATTATTCATATTATCATTTTACTCAGGATAATCCCCTAACTCAGATCTGAACATATACTCAATATAAGTCTCGTCCTCAGCTTTCTCATCACAACTTGAGGAGGTTTCTTGATCTTTCACATGATCCATAAAATTTTTAAATTTTTTAAGTGATTCTTAATTTGATAGGATTCCATAGGAAGATTTCCCTTATTCTTACATTCAATTTTAGATTATCCTTTTTCTTCTTTGATATATTTTATTGATGTCACTTATCATTTTATATGATTTAGATATTTTTTCTAATTTATTATTTTGATATTTTTCTTCTTGGACATCCCCATGAAACTCAAGAATTTTTTCTTTAGATAGATAACTTAAAAGTTTCCAATGACTCCACATTTGAATAATTGTAAGGGAAGTTCCCTTTTATATTTTCCATTTCATTTTTTGAAATTTCTAGGGATAAGAAACATAATTCAGTTACTATCTTTATCTATATCATCATCATTATCATTATAAAACTCACCTGATTATTTAAGTTTTACTTCTTTCAAATTAAGCTTCTCATGGATTCAAAAACCATATCATATTTCACTTTATTTTTGAATGTAGTAATATTCCTCATTTCATATGAAATAATAGTGTTTTGAATCTCATATAATGTGAGATCATCCTTATCTTCTAGAGAAAAGATCATAAGATCAAATAAATCTGGTAAGTTCCTCATGACTTTATTTAAAATAATAAAATCATATAGTTATTCACCAAATCCACTTATATTTCACAAAATTTCATTAAATCTCATGATAATTCCATTAATGGATTCTTCCTAAATCATCATTATATCTTCAAAATAGATTCTCAAAATCTATAGATTTTTTTATTTGACTTTAATTTTTATTCATAACTAAATTAAATTTTATCCCAAATAACTATAGTAGTTTTTAATCCCATAACATTGGTAAAAACATTCTTAAAGAGAGAACTGAAAATAGAAGTGATAGATTTTCCATTAACCACAATGTTCCTTTTATAAAAAAAATCATTTTCTCACCCCTTTGAATGTGTGAAAATCCCACTGTGGCTGCATCAAGAACTAAAATACCCAAGGAAAATAAATATGTAGGTATTATATTTTTTAAACCATGAATATTATTTCCATAAAATGAAATAAAACCTCTACTATTCACCGATTTGATGTTGTCTATACATTATAAAGAGATAATATAATAGATGGAACCTTTAGCATTGATACCAACTGGAAGTCCTAGAGATTCAAATGGGTACACTAAGAGGGGGTGAATTAGTGTTGCCTAATTTTTTCAAATTCGTTTTTCTTTTAGAAAATAAGACTTTTGGATAGATAGGATTTTATTATCTCACTTTAATAAATAAACATTGTCTTGGTTGGTAAATATAGAAAATAAATAAGGGAATGTTACAAATATTTTTTTACAAGGTTCAGCCTTAATGTAGGATCTAACTCCTTACTGCAAATGGTATTTATCCCCTGATACAAATTTTTCACCAGAATATTTTTATCAATTATAATTGATAATGTTAGTTATTATCCTAAGACCCATTCTTACAAATAAGAAAATTCCTCTCAGAGGTTCTACTGTCTCTCAAAAATTATAATGAAATCACTCAACACCAGATAAGAAAGGTATTCTTTCGAATATAGGTTGATTCAGAAACTTATGTGAGATCTTCCTCCTTGATACAGCATGATAACATGTAGAAAACATAAATCACTCTCTTCAAGAAAAACTACTTTAGAATCTATATGGTTAATAAACTTTGAAGAACTTGTTCTGACCAACTCACTGACACTGACCACTTTTCCAACCAACAAACCAAACCATATCACATCTTCCAAACTAATTTGAATCTTTTCAAACAACAAGACACATAAACCAAACACACATTTCATACATTCTAATAAACCTATATCAACCCACAAAATACAGTACATCCAGTTTCCATAGGTACAAATTTCTTATTTTAAAGCCCCATTAAAATCATTGTACACACCCAAAAACTCTCTCAAGTTTTCATAACACCACTTTGATTCCAAGGGTTTTCAAAATCCAAAATCTCAAAACCCTCATACTAGCTAGCCACTTTCCCAAAAAATAATCTTGTTTTAAAAACTATTTTGAAATCCAATTTCAAAGACCATTATTTTTATTTTTCTACAAAACCCAAAACCCAAATCACTTCAATATCACCATACCTATGATAAATTTTATGTGAAATAAAATTATAAAACCATTTTAAACACAAATAATTTAACCATATGAGTTTTTCTATTAAAAAATGTTTTTCACAATAACCAAAAATCCCAAAAATATTTTCCCCATGGTGGCCAACAAACAGAATCACAATCAATTAAAAAGCCCTCAAATCCCTATTTATCTAACCAAAACTTATAATATATTTGATAAATCATTTATTTTATTATAATTTGAATCAATTAATAATGGATTCTAATGAGAAAATATATCAAAAAACACTTCCCATAAGTGTTTATATCATAACCTAAGAATTATACTATCATGATGCATGAAAAAATCACCAACTCCTGACCAAACCTGATGACTCTTCTTCAGTCTCATCCAGACATAATTGCAATTATCAATATGATTCAACACTTTAATCATCATAGAGTACCTATTCCTGACATTAGAAATCCCAAAGAAACTTGGGTTTTGATCTAAGACATGTTGGCCATGAATGCTACCAATCTACCTATCAAGTCTTGAAAACCTAATTCCACATCTTTTTAACACTATCCCATCCTAGATAAAAATTTATACAATTTTATAATTCCCCAACCCAGATCACTTGAACGAAACCTGTGAGAGGATCACCACATAACCTTATGCATACATACACATATTCCATAGGCTATCAACTAGTTACAAGGGACTATAACAGTCATGGGGAGACTACACCCAATAATACAAGGCCTAAGGATCATTATATAATATACCACAAATTCATCATGACTCATATGTATATATAACATCCCAAACTCATGTAAAAATAAATAGAGTTCCAATGGAGCCCCCAATTTCCATAATAGAATGCAGTAAATCTATATATATGTTGAATCAATGAAAAATAAAGCATAATTAGCATATAAATAAGTAAAACATGAATTATAAAAATAAATGAAATAGATGAAAATAAATAATGAAAAAAATAAAAAATAAAGTACATTGGCCTCTGAACCAAATATCATAATCCAATCTGTCGAGTCATCGAACTCCATTGCTTACTAACAGAACCACGCATCTATCTTAAAGTGATACATATTCCTAAAGAGAAATAGATATGTTTACCCACATAAATCAAAATCTATGCCTTGTATGTGGGTATAGGGTGAGTTCAATAACCCTGTAGGAATCCCCAATTCCTCAATAATACTGAGTTCTATATTGATCAAGTGAATGTTCATGCAATCACTAGTGTAAAATAAAGTTATCTCCAAACCCTTACATCCATGGTTGGAAAAATCATGGCTTTAGGGGACCTACCAGAAGGTTAATAAAATGGAAATGGAAATAGGATCACATGTTCTCATTCTACAACCATGTTTTATATGGACTGTGGCCATAGGTGTGTGACAGAACAACAAAAAGGGAAGGTACAACTCGAGAAGGCTCTTGGACATGGTCCAAGGCCTATGGACATAGTCCATATATACATATATACATATATAAGTCTATATTCCTATAAATGTGAGTTCTGGTTGAGTGGTAAATGTTTATTTCATAGAACTAGAAGTATCTTTATCAAAACTAGTTGGTTTATTATTTTTTGGGACATATGGACATGATTTAGATCATGGATAAAGGTTTCAAACATGTCTATGACCATGGTCACCAACCATATATATATAGTGGTTATTTCCATAGTCAGTTTCTGATCAAGGTCTTAACCTATGATGATGCCAATAACCATTACAACACCCCTCACTATGTCCATATTCTATAGCCATATTAATCAGAAATATTTTCATGGTCCATAATTATGGAAATAACCCATTTTTTTCATTAGTGAATACATATATAAGAAGTAAAATTTTTCTCATTCCACACACCCACGTAAAAATTTAACACAATAAGTACACACAAGCATACAAGTCTGGTTATCGTGTGCTAACCAAGACACCATGACATCTGACCCTACCTACTTCAGCTCCATGCCAGAAGAAATGGATTGAAATAATATCACAATATGACCAATAGATAAATAATTCGGGTAGGGAAATATACCATTCTCAACCCATACATGAATATTTAGGGTAGGGTGTCATTCCAAGTCTGAAAAACTACCCGATGGGGCATCATAGGATTTCCCCAAGCTCCAACACATCCCTTATCACTCAAGGGATGTCACATATAAAGCATCCCAGTAATCCTTTATCACTCAAGGGATGGTGAACATGAAGTAACATAGACAACTATTATCACTCCAGGAATGTCACGTATCTTATCTAAAGCCACACCTTATCACACAAGGTTATCCTAGATATCACAACCAATGAGGACCTAATCTTTCCCATGGAATTACTATCAATTACTTCTCACTAAAGGTAGGGGAAGGCCTCAAGATTCATATCACCCACACTAGAATCGGTCTCCAATTACAAGAACATAGTTTTATATACATGAAACAAAAAACATGACACGCATATCGTCTCATAGCTCACCATTTCATCGCTAGGGATCCAGTCTCTATAAACATAATCCCACAAATAAGAGAATCCACTAGTGTCCTTCAAACCTATATCTACCCACTAAAGGGTAAAATACATCATCTCAACCCATATTGGTATTTGATACCAAGAACCAAAATTTCCTTCCATCGCATAGAATCATGCATCATCATGTAACAACTCATTCTACAGCCAACCAAAAAATGGGAACACATCAAGAAAATCATATTTAGAAAACTAAACATCACCCACATATTATCAAATAGAACAAAACAATATCAATCAACCCCCTTAGTTTTTCATTTTAAAACCAATTAAAATCCATTATATAAATAAATTTTAAAATGGTACCATATTCCATCCTACTCATTCAAAAACACTGGCCAAAA
Organism: Viscum album; assembly: GCA_963277665.1. Lineage (NCBI taxonomy): Eukaryota > Viridiplantae > Streptophyta > Magnoliopsida > Santalales > Viscaceae > Viscum > Viscum album. The sequence goes on from OY728167.1 coordinate 671,365,249, forward strand.
TCCCAATAAAATATTCCCTCTAAAATCCAATTCCCATTTTAAAATACCATTTCATACACCATTTCTAAAATTACCCATTTTCATTCAAAATACACATTTTTTAGAACCCCTTAAGCAACATTTTAAAAAGATAAACCTCTTTCTCTTTGAAAAATAACTCACGACAGAAAGAAAACTATAAAGAGGTCCATCATCACTCGTTCGACCAAGGCACCACCATAGAACCATTTAACAAGATTTGTTGTCCATGTTGACTATTATCCTATTGCGAGACCATCCCAATCTATGTGAGATATCAAAAAAGTCATAAAACATGTAGAAAATAATAATAACGATGGATCATTAACATAAAATCACTAAATTAACAAGAGAGTTAGTAAACTAAAGGCTAATGACCTCAACCAGTGATACGTAAATCCATCCCAAGAATATAAAAACCACATATAAATCAATGAACACCTATATCATCAATAAATTTAATTAAATTAATAAAATATATAATTTAAAAACAAAATCTATAATTGGAATAATTTACCCCAAAATCACGAAATGACTTCCTGAAACTGAAAGCTTGAGAAATATGGTGTGACCAACTCCCAAAATGCACCTATACCTAAGCCACAAAAATCCAAAAATCATCTACCAAATCAATGGAACATTTTACTTAATTTTTTTAAAAATTATAATTAAATCTATGACACAAAATTCCACAAATAAAAATGAAAATTTACATGAATAACTCATTCTAAAATCCTCATATGAAATACATATATAGAGGGATAATTTCACTATACTCTAGTAAAATATTCTCTCATAACCCAAGCTGGGTAAACAAAAATAGAAAGAAAAATAAATTGAATATTAATATAGGAGAGATGTAGAAATACCTTACCTTTAATCCACATGAAAAAAATCCATACCAAATCATATAGATTGAAGGGGAAGAAACAGGGAGAATGGGAAAGGAGAGTTTAGCCTCCCCATTTTCTCAAATGATCAGGAATAAGAAATCCAAAGGGGGAATCTAATTTAGAAACTCCCAAAAAGAAAATGGGGAGGCTAAACTCCCCTTTCCCATTCTCCATGTTGCTTCCCCTTCAATCTATATGATTTGGTATGGATTTTTTACATGTGGAAACTACCTATAAGTTTGGTCATGGGATAATCATAAGGGTCATGGTATAACCACCCTCTAGGAAGAGGGTCAACCCCTCCACATAACATCATTGTGGTGTGACCCCACTGGGTCATGATGTGTCACACCCTTAATAGATCTACCATCCAAGCAACCAACCCTTCGCATTGTTAACCCCCCCTCTATCATGTTGTGAAACCCTATTCTCCCTCACAAGGAGTAGATTTCACACTTCCTAAAGGCGATGTCCCTTGTTGTAGACCTATCTTGGAAAGAAGTAAGGGTTGTGAAATGATCTGAGTCTAAAACCAAAAACTATAAAATTATCAAGGGAACCTTGACCTCACTAAAACACTAACCTGAGCACCTAAACCACTCCTTAGGCCAAGATAGTCATACAAAATAATCCCCTTGAGATGTTCTAATACTCTGATTATTGATCCAAGTCCTAATTAATGAAAAAAAACCCTGATCAAGGACAAAAATTGTCAATTCATTTGAATTTTACAACCCACAATGAAATGGATCATTTCATAGGTTTTAAGGATAGAAGGAGGAAATGAATTAAATTTAATAGGAACCTGAATTTATAGTTAGAATATAGAAATACGACATCATGACATAAAGTAGGGCATGATGACCCAACCATGGTCAAATTAAGCTATATCATGAAATTATAGAAGAATTAATGGTGTAATTTAACCCATATTATTGAATCACTATGTGACCCTCCTATTAGTCTCCCCATTTCTCATGATCAATGATGGTTTTATCTAATGATACTAAAGGGAATCATGGTGTAATTTGAGACATCACATCAAAATTACATAATCCCATGAAATCATGAAAAAATTCCTAGACTTATCCTTCAAGAATGATAAACAAAATACAAAGCTCATGGTGTAACCTATTCACCATGACACAATTATTACCTAAAGAATAACCAAGGAATTCAATAGATCAAAGCCCTTTGGTGAAACACCCTTATTCACGGTGCAACTCGCCTTAAGTAAAATTAAACTCAAAACCTTATAAGAACCCAATATTTTTTAATGAGCCCTATCATACCATAATGTAATCTACCAGCTAAAATGTTAGCTCAAAATCCTCACTTCCACTAGGCTACCTCCAAACACCTTGAGACACCAACAATCCTAAAATGAAAAATAAGGTTTTATAAAATTATAATACCTTACATTAGATTCCCCTAAAATGATTCTCATTATTAAGAATCAAAACCACACTAGGAATGAAATTAGAAATAATTAAAAAAATTATCACTATGTAAGATACCTCTAAAATATAGATCTTTCTATCAAAAACACACCAAAAGTACATCATGATGGGAGAAAAGAACAATTTCACACAACATGATCAACATCTTATAAACTAAAATAAGATCGTATATATCATTTCATCAAGATCAACATAAAATAACTATGAATATTGAGCATACATCTATGAATCACATTCAAAAGTATATTATTTGAGGACATTGTGTCACCAAATCACATGAACAAAGAGAATGTAATTCCCATGAAACACCTTCTCTTGAAGGTTCTGAATATCAGTAATTTACTCCATGAACATCACATAATATTTAATATCCAACACCCCATAATCAATGGACTAAGATTTATCATGAATATACCAATAAATCTATAACACATTGAAAATATTGTAGATCAAATCTATCTACTATGGAATCTCTAAATGAAACTTAACCTAAAAATAATGCTCCAAAACCTCAAAAGGTCCATTGAATCAGGGATAAATATTACTCCCATTAAAAAAAATTTATACACATAACAAGGAATAACATTTAAAAGACATAATATCTTAAAATTAACTCAAAAGGTATCAACCTATGATAATAATAGGAATTATAATGATATTGATCTTCCTTAATCCCTTCTTGAATCATCCACACCTTCTCTTCTAGGATCAATACCAGTCCGGGTCCAAGAAACAATGAATCCCCAACCTCAATCCAATATAATATAGATATTCAAGGTAGGCCATATAGTTCTTAGAAAAAATACAAACCAATGGATAAGTGATAATTATTATTATAGTAAAACTCAATCAAGGGCAAGTGATTCCTCTAAGAACCTGCAAAGTATAGAACACATGCACAAAAACATTCCTCCAAATTTAGAATAGTCTACTCTAGCTAACCATCTGTCTATGAATGAAAAGAAGTGTTAAGTGATAATTAAGATCCAAAAACAAGGTAAAAAAACTTCTATACACATTAGGTAAGATGAGGATAATGATCAAATCTAATTGTTCATGGAAACCCATGAATCCACAAATATCTCATCCACATAATGCCTCAAATCCCGAATGATTGACTCCTTGATTTCCAAAAAGTAAATTGAGTTAATAAATTGAGTTTAAAATAACCATGATAACATCATATCCACTATGATCTTGATGTAAAATGGTAACAAAATCCATTGATATTGTTAGAAACTCATTATTTTAATGTTCATAAATCATGTTTATCTTATTTCTTAATGAATTTGATGGTTGATGATAGTATATAATTTTATAAAATAATTTGGATAAGTATTGAAAAGATATACCATTAGTTAAACTTCTTCCATTGTTGGAATTCATCCACCGCCAATGTTTTCTACCACTAGAGTTTTCTACCTCCATAGTTTTCTATAGCTAGAGTTTTCTACTCCCAGAGTTTTCTATCACCAGAGTTTTCTACCACCAGATTTTTCAACCACTAGAGTTAGCTACCGCTGATGTACGGTATCACCAAACATTCCACCGATATAATGACCTACTACTAGGGGTTTCATCATCATCCTTATACTACTAGAATCTGCTATTGCCAGACCATGCTACAATCAGTTTCTCCACCAATACTGTTCTGAGGAGTTTGAATTTAATGCTTCAGTGACTATATTATGGACGTTAATTAAAATGGATTATTTTATTATTATTCCTAACCATTTTCACAAACTAATTAAAGAAAAAATATAATCCAATATAAGGATTCATAAGATCTTGATGATTATCCTTCAATGGGTTCATGTAGTGATATATATTTTGAGATAACTCTCGCATGCATAGTGTTCTTGTGAATTTCTAAATCCTAGAGTGATAATTCAAATGAGAAATTACATGTTGACATACAAGTGTGATTGTGTGGGATATACTAATGATCCATATGTTTTATTATAGATAGAAAATAGATACTTCATGACACTCGGTTTTCCATCACTTTAATAGAAATCAATTCTAGATCCTCACAAAGACAAACCCATGGATCTTTGAGAATCTAGGGTACTGTAGATTGAGAAACACCACTCCTTATATATATTCTTGAATTATCTCTTTTTTTTCTTTCTTTTAATTTCAATTAGTGTGTTATATGCTCTGTTATTAACACACACTGACTCCTACACTAGAATTGGAGAATACTAGATATTATATCCTATTTATTTTATCATAATGTTGATGGTATTTATTAAATAGGTCCCTATCTGTCCTAGTATTTTTTTTCCTATGTATAATATTGGAAGAGGCTTTGAGCTTAGATAGTTGGTGAAGCTACTTTTATACCTGATCCAGGTAGTGGATCTGATTATTGTTATATAATCTGCTTTGCAGCGGGTGATTTCCAAGTGGCGGGAATTATGTCTCATCTTGATATTGAATCCATTTTTAATTTAATTTTTTATTTTTTTTTTATTTTCTTTATTTCAAATATATAAAATATATATGGTTTTAACCTATAAACAAAACTTTTACTTTGATAGTTAGTCTTAACTAGTGTTTATATAATATTTTTTGAGTAAATCTATTTCAAAAGTAAAAGTAATTTTCCATATTTTTTTACCTTATACCTAAAAAATATTTGATAAATACTTAAAAATATCTAACATACATTAAAATTCTATTTTTATTAACTCGGTGAATTTATTTTAATTGGTGTGTTTTATTTTAAGTTTTTTTAACAAAAAATATTATTTTGAACTCAATTAAGCCCCCTCCTGAGTCACTCACTCTAACCAACATTTAGTATCAAAGGAATTTAAATATATTTAAACAGTGATTTTAGTTGTGTTTTAAAGATCTCAAATTTCTATTTGTTCTAGATGTAGTTCTTTATGGATTATAAAGAATAAGGTTCTATAATAAATAAAACACCTTTTTAATGGAACTAATTATGCTCATTAGATAATTAATATAAAAATGAATATTCAGAGCATGTGATTTGAAATTTGGACTTATATTGTAAAAAAATATGAAATACCTAAGACTATTAGATATAAATGGGATGATTCTTCCAAAACTAAATATAATAATAACTATAAATCTATGAATGATTTTTATTGTGATTTGGGTGATTAATAATTCAATAAAATATTTCCATGAACAACTACTTTTGAAATTTGAGACACTTAATCCATTTATCATGAGGAAACATCTAATTTTAAAGAAATGTGATTAAATATTTATAAAATTAAATAAGATACTTTTTATATGAAACTTGATGAGCCTATTTCTCACATGTATCTTAGGTTTAATGAGATTATTAATACAATGCACTCATTAAGCAATCTTGTTTCTGATAAAGACCAAGTGATGAATCTATTTAGGTGTTTACTATAAAGATGGAGAGGAACGTTAGTGTCTATCTCAGTATTGTGTCATGTAAGTAAGTTAACTATGGAGTTGATTGAAAAATAATGATGTATTATGAAGAAATCAAAGTCAACAGATTAGAGGAGGATGAACCAATACTAATATATGTATCCTTTAAATCCACTACCTCAAAACAAAAGGATAAATTTCAAGATGATAATTCAAGTGATGAAGAATCACTGGATGATAGTGATGAAAAGATGGTTCATCTAGAAATAAGATTTAAATAGTTTTAAAAGAAGAAGAATTTCTTTAGGAAACCATGCTATAAAGGTATATATGATAATATAGGAAACTTAAATAACAATTGGAAGTGAGATAAAAATTTGAATGAAATAATATTTTATGAGTGTAAAAGGAATGGGAATGTCATAGTTGACTATACTAAGATTAAATACAAAAACATATGTGATAATAAGGATTAGAGATACAAGAAATGGATGAAATAATCATGGAGTTCTTATGAAGAAAACTCAAGTTATTCAGACACAAACCAAGAGAAAAATCATAATAGAGCTAACATGTGTTTCATGGAAAACACATTTGAGGTATCCAATGTATTTATTAATTATCTTGAAAATATTCCTAATCACTCTTGAGATGATAATAATGAAGACAACATAAAAAATGAGGAGATTTTTAAGTATTGTAACATGTTATAAGATACTTTTAATGATCTTACAGGTAAATATAAAATAATAAATAAAAAGATGCTTTAAATATTAATTCTAAATATGATTTTACTATCATAATAGAGAAAAATGATCTAATATTAAAGGAGAAAAATGAATTTAAATTGTATAATAGGAAATTGAAAAGGGATTTTCAAAAATTTACCAAAGGGAGAAACAATCTTACACAAATTATTAGAAAATAGACTGATCTCAAATATACTACTAGTATAGGGTATCAACCTATACCAAGGAGAAGTTTTAAAAATAAATTCATTCCTAGTTATAGTACAGGTACAAGTTTTTATTCATCTAGACCAAACCAAGTTATTATTTATAAAGGTTTAGAATCCTATTATAATAAACCTCCTATGAAAATATGGGTTCCTAAAGCTTTAATTAATAACATTTATGGACCAAAGAAAATTTGAGTACCAAAACCATTTTGGTGTATGATTTTTTAGGAAACGTTCTTAAACAGATCCAGTATGAACCTATAGTACCTAGACAGTGACTATTCTAGACACATTACTAGATATTATACGTGTTTCAAGAATTTGATAAATTGGGTGGTGTACATGTCAGTTTTGATGAAAATTACAAAGGGAAGATAATTGGACATGGAAAAAGTAGTAATTATAAAACTTAGTTAATTTCTAAAGTATTATTTGTATATATTTTAAAGTAAAACCCACTTAGAATATCATAGCTATGCGACGATGGTTTTCATGTGAAATTTGAAAATAATTCTTGTAATGCTTTTGATTCAAAAAAAACATAAGTTTTTACATCCTTAATAAATGACAATGTTTATGCTGTTAATTTAGACTAATTATTTTATAAAAATATTTCCTGTCTAAGTGCCTTTCACAAAGATTCTTGGATTTGGAATATTAGATTAGGACCTTAAAATATTTAGTCACTTAAAAAGATCACAAATAAAGGTTTATTAAAAGATCTACCTAAATTAGAATCCCCAAATGATAAAGTTTGTAACCCATGTAAAAAAGGGAAACAACACAATATATATTTCAAATAAAAGAAATAATTATCAACTTCTCAAAAGTGAATATTTCTAGGTATAGTTGGGTATTATTTATAGATCACGAAAGAGAATATTTCTCTTATTTTACCAAGTATGCTAAATATATCAAATATCTTAGTGAATTTAGGATTAAAAACTTAAGAAGTGATCTTTTCCTTAAGTTTAAAAATAAATACATTGAATATTTTTCTAAAAAATAGCTATAATCATAACTTTTCATCTTCTAGGACCCCATAATAGAATGGTGTTTTAGAAAAAATAAATAAAACCCTTTAAAAAATTTCTCAAACTATGATTAATGAGTTTGACTTTCCTGGTTATTTTTGGGTAGAGGTTGTGAATAAAACCTATTATATAATTAATATAGTTTTGATTAGACTTCTCTTAAACAAAACCCTTTATGAATTATGGAGTGGTATAAAGACAAAGGTAATCTACATTAGAGTTTTTTTGAAAATTCTTCATTATTAACACTAAGGATAATCTTGAAAAAATTTCTTACAAGAGTGATGAAGGAATTCTCCTTGGTTATTAAACTTCTAGTAAATCATATAGGGTGTTTAATAAAATAACCAAGACTTTGGAAGAATCTATTCATTTAAAATTTTAAGAGACAAATCCACATGAGCTTAAGAATCCTTTGAAAATATTGAGGATGATTTTTCAATTTTGAACATTAATTCCAAACCTTTTGAAAATTATGTAAAATAAGAAGATAAATCCTCTAGTTCTGAGCAACAACCTGAACATAAATCTGTAGATGATCCTGAGATTTCCAGACCTTCTTTTCATAGAGCTATTAGGACTCATAGATACCATCCTCTAGATTATATAGTTGGAGACCTACATAGAGGTAAAAATACTAGATCTTCTCTCATAAATCAGGTTAAAAATAAAACATTCATATCATATAATGAACCTATGAAAATCAATGATGAAATTAATGATGAATTTTGGGTGATGGAAATATAGGAAGAACTTAAGTACTTTGAAATAAATAAATTTTGGGAACTTGTAGTTATAACTAAATACACTCTAACTATTAACACTAAGTGGGTTTTTAAGAACAAATATTATGATTCATGCACTATATTATGAAAATAAATCTTGGTTGGTTGGAAAAAGATATAGTCAGGAAGAGGGTATTGATTATGAGGAAATCTTTACATCATTTTCTAGACATGAATCCATTAGAATACAAATTCCATATGTAGTGCATTTGGATTTAAAACTATATCAAATGGATGAAAAAAGTGTATTCTTATATGGTTATATAGTTGAGGATTTTTATATTGAAAAATCCACTAGAATTCAAATTACTCATTTTTAAAATCATGTTTTTAAGTTAAAAAAATATTTATATGGTTTAAAATAGGCTCCTAGAGTTTGGTATGATAGGAACATATATTTTCTAATTTCTAATTTTTTTTCAAAAGGTATATCAAATCCTAATCTTTATAAAAATAATTTTGAAAGATGTTTTAGTAGTTTAAATCTATGTTGGTGATATTTTTTTGAATCTTGTAAAAATTATTTGTGTGATTATTTTTCCAATATGATGGAAAATGAGTTTGAAATTATTTTAATGGGTGAACTTAAAATCTTTCTTGGTTTTAAAATTTTTAAAAATAAATAAAGAATTATTTTAAATCCAAGTAAGTGCACTAAAGACCTTCTAAAATGTTTTGGTTTGGATAACACTAAAAGTAGTGAAAATATAATGAGTGCTACCTATAAGTTGGATTTTGATAAATCTGTAAAGATAGTGTATCCAACTAATTACATAGGTATGATTAGAAGATTTCTAAACGTAACTTCATTCCAACTAGATATTATGTTTTGTGTGTGTATGTGTGCCCATTCTCAAGAAAACCCTAAAGATTCTCATTTAGTTTCTATTAAAAAGATTTTTAAATACCTCAAATATGCAACTAATTTTGGACTGTTATATCCAATAGGACAAGAATTTGTCTTAGTAAGTTATTTATATATATATATTGGTGGATGTAAGTAAGATAAAAAAAGTGCCTCTGTAATATGTCATATTTTTTGATAGTATCTAGTATCTTTGTGTAGTAAGAAGAAAAATTTGATTGCACTATCTATTGTTGAAGATGAGTACATAACTTTAGGGAGTTTTTGTAAAAACAATTGGGGATGAAACACACTATACTAGATTATGGACATCTAATCAGACATTTCCCTATAATTGTGACAACAAAAGTTTGATAAATATCTCTTACAATCCAGTGTATCATTCTAGAATAAATTATATATATGTAAGACATCACTTTTAGAGGAATAATTTTAAAACGTGTGATATAACTCTTAAATTCATAGGAATAGAACATAATCATTCTAATATTTTTAAAAAAACTTTTAATTATGGGAGATTAAGTTACACAAAACATTAATTGAGAATGATTAATTTTGATTAGTCCTTAATCTTGGAAAATCCACTGTTGGACAAGCCACTATTGGAAAATCCACCGTTGGACAAGCCACCATTGTAGAAGACACCAATGGAATGATCCACTGTTGGAATTATCAATTATAGTAATGATCCACTATTTTAATGATCCATTTTTGTAATGATCCACTATTAGGATGATCCACTCTTAGGATGCTACCCATCTTTTTTTTACTATGCTACCAATGAACCTCTATTTTTTCTACCGTCATTATTATTATATGGTTAAATTTTTATTCTATTTAATAATTTCTATTATATTATATTATATGAATTAAAATCCCTAAATTATAAATCAATCTCAAATTCTAAGTTCGAAGTCATTCTCACTCGCGCCTACTCCCTTGGAACCATTCCATCTTCCCTTTCTCTCTTAATCTTAAGACTTCCTCACACCCTTTGTTCAAGATCTATTTTACTGAAATGGTGAGTGTAAAAGTTCTTTCTGATTCATATGTTGAGGGATCATGGACTACTAAAATATTTATAGGATAACCAAGATGATCTGTTGTGTAGATGAAGAATCTACAGCTTGCGAATCACATAGTGGTTTCCAAAAAGGAATTGGATGTTGAATGGTTTCTTTATTGAAAGTCATTAGTTCTAAGGGTGATCTCGGACCAAGGATAGGTATATTGGTTCTACAAAAATTAAAATACTTTCTATACTAGGTTAGTAATTCAATTTTATTAGTACACTGAGTTTAGTTTTGGAAATAATAAAGATCTGATTCAAATCATGATAGATGGTAAGGTGTTTAACTGTTCTTCAAAAGAATGGGAAAGATGCAAAATGGTGAATCACCAAGGAGTTTTTGAGGAATATCAAAATGAAATTCCCAATTACATTGATTCATTTAGTTATGATTATTATTCACTATATCTTAATGTATGTTGAACTTTGAGAAGTCCTGCTACAACAGAGCTAAATGAAGAGTTTTGATTTCTCTTTAAATTTATACATCATATGTTGTTTTCCATGAAAGGGAATTTTATTACTATGAGATATCAAGATGCATACCTTATATTACTAACGAAATTAGGGGATAAGATTAAAAATTTTAGATACCTCATTGTGCACATGATGGAAATGAGTAATTAATCTTATAGTTTAAATTATTTGACTCACCCTAAGTTAATTTCATCAATATTGGAAACCATGTTTGTGATAGATGAAGAGGAAAAAGGCTAAGGTAAAGTGTGATGGTTTCTTCCTAAGTAAGGTTAATTTAAGAACAATGAAAGTTAGTTAGAACCCATGGTTGAAAAAGTAGGTTTAAGATAATAGAAAAAAATTATGATTTTAATACTGTAGACCATCTTTACAGAACTAAAAATTTAGTGGATCCTAGATTATATCAAAATGAGATAGTGGAATACTATGATGAGGAATAAGAAGAGGTGGTTTTTGTAGCTGTTGATGAAGAGGTGACTAAATTATTTTATGAGGGTAATGAACATGATATTCTAAAGATACCTACTATGTTTTTATCCCTACTAGTCCTCTTATTTCTCATCCTTCTAAATAGAGTCTCTTAAGTGAATGAGACGTGGAAGAGGTGAGTGAAGTTTATGGAGATGAAAAAATTAGTAGTTATTTATCTACATATTCTAAGGAAGTTGTGGAGGTTTTATATGCTGATAATGGAAATGAAAATATAGGAAATTGATATGATGATTATGATTATGGTGATGATTTTGAGACGATTCAATCACCTCATCCATTCCCTATTGGTTCTATTCCCTAAGTTAGGTCTATGGAGTGACCTAGATCACCTAGACATGAAATTGTTAAGAGACATGGTTAAACCATATTGATATCTTTGTGGTGATTTGTTTCAGATCAACCTATTAGAGATGTTCCCTCTACTAGAGGTGATACTAGAGTAAATACTAAGTGGGATAAATACCCAAGTTCTTTTAGTCATGGTGTTGAGCCTATTGACCATACAATTTTGCCACCTTCTAGAGTGGAGGTGGATACTCATGATGATTGGGAGAGGTTCTAAGGTTTTTTAGCTTGGTTTAGACTATTCAGAGTCTAATGATGTCGAAGAAGATGTAGTAAATCATGGAGATGCTCAGGGGGGTTCTATTTTGGTAGATGATGAGGTATCCTCTGAGGGGGAGCCTTCCCCTAGTTCCAAACTTCTTTGAATATCATACCAAAACTCATATGGTGATAGTTTTGGTGATGAACATAGTATTCGACCAACTTATGGTGGAAATGCTGTCTCATTTAGAGTTGGGATAGATCCTAAGGGATATTTAGTTGAGTAGATTGACCATGATGGTGTCCTTCAGGCATTCTTTTCATATGTACCTGTTACTAGATCAGAGCCTATAGATGTTGTTACACATGGTGTTGAGAGAGTTAATCCCTAGTTCCTTAATATATTGTATTCAATGTTGATATAGGGGATTTTAGATGAAGAATTAATTCTTATTTTAATTTGAAATTGACATCTTAGACACCTCTTGTCACTCAGGTTAGTCATGATAATGCTAGATGTTAGTTTGAGTTGGTTGTATTACACATTTAACATAAGGAAAATTTTCATATTCAAGAAGTTGAGATTGAGAATCATAGGTTGCCCAGTGCTATAGAAACCATGAGATATATGATGGAGGAAATGAGGACCTCATTTATATCTAGTTAGGATGCCTTGTTGAGGAGGTTTGAGTCCTTACCTACTACTACATCTACATCCAGTGCTCCACCTTCCCTAGCCTCAGTTGATATCGACTTGATTGGATCTATAGTTTTAGAGAATATTCATGCTATTTTTGGAATATTTTCATTCTTTACATTAGGATAACATGAGACAGATTCAACAGCATGGTGATCACATATGAAAACTTGTAAGAGAATGTTTGAATAAAGCCTGAAGTGATAGGGAAACCATCAAAAGGTCCATAAAATATTATATTTATAGGGTTTATACCAATAATGAGTTGAATTCACATTCCATGTTTTTAGATGAAAATCCATTGATTCCTCCTGTTACCAGGGATTTCAAGGAACATGTAGACCGATTAAAAGTGATGAAACCCCTACTCAATATATTTATGGAAGTGACTAAGGATATATTTAGTTATATAGAGTAAAAAAGGAAACATTTTTATGGATTTATTCAACATTATAAAGCCATTAATGTAAGTATATGTCACTACATTGACTACTCTAGAGGAGATACCCTTGAGATCCTTTACCTATTCTCCTTTTTCAGACCCTCTACCTTTTTATTTCAAACCTTTTAGTATGTATTTAGTTGTAGCTATTGGGCATATCATGCCAATCATTAGAAAAGTTTCCTACCACTTCCTCAGCCCCTTCACCCTCTACTTTAGTGTCTTCTACCTATGTAATGTTCAAATAACCTACTGATCATACCACATAGGTCGAGAGAAACTCTTATTATACATTAGTGTTTGATGGGGGTCTTATTGTGCTTTCCCTTGTATTTCTTTTTGGGTTGTAATATGATGAATTTGATGATTTATAATTTTTTTCTCTGATTATTACTATGTTTTTATTTATTTATTCTTTTATTATATTTTTTATAATCCCAAAAGGTGTAGAAAATTTATGGCATTTACTTTTTATACAAATAGTTTTTGGATGAATTTGTTTTCTTTTAGTTTTTCTCTGATACCAAATTTATATTTGAAACTTCACTTCTCCTTTGATACCATATTTATGTTATCCATTAATACCATAATTTTTTGAATGTAATTTATATACTTATAATTTAATATTTAGATTAAAAATCTCACAATATCTTTTTTGAATGTTAATCAGACTATTACACATCAAAATTATCTTTTTATTCCTAATTGTGTTTTACATATGGTTTATGAAATTCCATGATTTTTTATCATAAAAAGGGGGTATATTGTTGGAAAATAATTTTTTAATGATAAAAAATCATGTTTATATAATTTTTTAATTAATTATATGTTTTATTATAGTATATAATTTTACAGATAAATTTTTCTACATGTTGAAAATATCCACCGTTAGTTCAACTTCTGCCACTGCCAGAGTTTTCTAATGCAGGAGTTTGTTACTTCTAGAGTTTTCTAAAACTATAGTTTTCAACCTCCAAAGTTAAAAACTACCAGATTATGCTACTACGAGGCATTCCAACAACTAGATCACGATACATTTAAGTATGCCACAGCATGTATGAGAAACCCCTAGGGGTGACACCATCAGCTTGCTACCGTTAAACTCTACTGCTGCAAGACCATGCTACCATTAGTCTTTCCAAAACCACTGTCTTTCTCAGTTTGAATTAAATAATTCAACTACTATATTATGGTAGTTAATAAAGTGGTATAATTTTATGATTATTTCTAACCTTTTTCATAGACACATTGAAGACAAAATTAGAGTCAATACAAGGATCCAGACAATCTTGATCATTATCCTTCAAAACATGCATGTAGTGATATATATTTTCATATAACTCCTACATTATTAGTGTGACTGTGAATTAATGAATCAATGATTGATAATTTATATGATAAACTACATGCTGAAATAAGATTTTGAAAATTTGGAACATAGTGAAGATCATGATCCTTTCCGACAGATAGAAAAGAGATACCTTACAACACTCTATTTTCCAGTAATTTTTAGGAATCAGTTTGAGCTCTTCACCAAGACAAACCTTAAGACCTTTTAGCATCTATATCAATATAGAACATTAATCACTAACCCTTAAATATATTCTTAATTTCTCTCTCTTGTGATTTCTTTTACATTCGAGTAGTGTATTGTATGATCTGTTATTAACACACACTGACTCTTGCGATAGGAATAGTGAACAGTAGATATTATCTTATATTTCTTTTTATTTTTATACCCATGGTATTTTTGGGATAGGTCTCTATGTATCCTGTGACCATTTTTTATCCACGTATAACTGTGGAAGATTCTTTGAGCCTAGAAAGCTGGTTTAGTTTCTTGTATATTTGATCTAGGTTATGGATTAGATTATTGTTTTGTAATCTGCTTAGAAGCATGAGATTTCCAAGTGGATGGGATTAGGTATCAACTTCAGACTGAATCCCATGTTAATTTATTATTATTTTTACTTTATTTCAATTAATTAAAATATTTTCCATTCTAACCTATAAAAAAATGGTACTTTGATAGTTAGTATTAACTTGTGCTTATATAAGGATTTCTTTGAGTAAATATATTTCAAAAGTTAAATTAAAATTTCATATTGTTTTAACTATGACCTAATCATGATTTTATAAGTCCTTTAAAAGATAAAAATTATATTAAACTATTATTTTTTTAATTTGGTGAATTTATTTTAATTTGGGGAATTTTTTTGAACTTGCTTTTAAAAGAAATTTTTATTTGTAACTCAATTCAACAACCTCTTTAGTTACTCACTATGACTAATAGATATGTCCTCCCACTTCTATATATGTACATAAAATGGTTGTAACAAACCACAATGAACAATATTCTTGGAATTCACCCTTTACAAGACCAAACAATAAGATAGGGTCTCTGCCATTAACTTCTTAATTATTGTACACTAAAAATAACTCCTTAGGGCACAGTACATCTTATCCACACGTAGATATTCAACAAAATTTATGTTATAAAATTCATAGATAACTAACTCATTCAACATTTATTGAATAAAAAACTTCCTTGGAACAATAGTAGATACCAATCATCCTCACACCATCTCTCGGGTGCATCATTATAGACAACATGGTCACACTTAACTTCTACCTCAAAATATCCCAAATGAGATTCATCTACCAACTATACAAAGGATGACTATACTATTGTATAATAAAGGAAAACTCTACCACTAACCTCATATATACCAATATGTATTATTTCGAGGTACTTCATCACTCACTACGCATCTCCAAACTCATCAACATCTTCTCCATGATATTTACTTACTATCTCATCAATTACTATATGAAAGGGACCAACCAAGATAAAAGTATAACTAAGAGGACAAGGGGTGAATTAGTGACATCCTTGTCTTTTAAGTTATCATAATTTTATAACAAAGTTTTCCTCCTATTAAAAATTCATCCATTTACTGAAAATAACATATTCACACATCCACACGAACTCAATTATTTACTAGGTTCACTACTCAACAAGAGTATCTAGTCTTAGAATGGTTTAGAAATAATAATATACCACATAATGAACTAGAAAATAATATTTCCATGTTGACACAATAATTAGGAAATACCCTTACACTTATGTAGCACTATGATCAATACAACAATGTCTATGATTATTTGAGCATGAAGGATGTAATGTAATTTTTATAACAAGTTTAAAAACTTTCACCAGTTGGTTACAAACATGTCACTATGCGGCTTCAACAACTTATACTTTTATAGTTATTAAAAACATAATTTTTCACTTTTTTACCCAGTATAAAATAGAAACAACCTTTCTTTACTTTGTACAAAAACTTAATATGATGCTCGGTTTGATTTATTTAGTCCGACTCCTTAGTCCAGAACCATGTATGAATAAATAGTTTGGAAACAATTATGAACCACTTCTTTCTTTCCCCAAAAATCTCTATCTGATTGCTGGTTTGATCTAGAAAACTCTGACTATTATCTTCCTTATTCTTCTTCTATTTGGATATATTACTAAAGAAAATTTCATATGAAAACCTTCTTCTCTCAACTCAAAATATCAGTGCTCTCTCTCCTGCCACACATGAATAGTGAAATCATTATAAGAATGTTTTTTGTACTTACTTATATTTATAGGTGTGTCTGAATTGGAATGGGTGGGAAACCACTTTCACGTTCCCGCTCAACCAAATTTCCAGAAACTCAAATTGAAACACATTTAGACATCATCATAAACCATTTCAACACTTCTCAACTCTTTTGTGTTCTTAATGAAACTTATCAAATCTCCTCACAACTTCAACCTACTTAGAATTTTCAAAAAACTCATCAGTTTGATAATGAAATTTCCAATATAATTTGTCATATCGATTTTCTTAAACCACTTGAGAAAATATAAGGATGATGAATTCTCATTCAGATGATTCATCTAAATTTATTCTTCCAAAAACATTATTAAAAATCCATTAGAATTATATTTCTTTTCATAAACATTATTGAAATATCTAATGATTCCAAAACCCCCTTGTCAACACTTTAGAAGCTTATTTAAAAAAAATCTTTTTTTCAAAAATCCCAAGAATATACATCTGATGAAATTCAGCATCCAATGAATTATTGGTGTCATCATCCATCTAATGGATCGATCTCTATTTTCATTCAATGTATCAAAAAATGTCTGATGACTCTTGAACCACTTGAAAACAAATCAAGACTTCATTTTCTCTTGACCAACTATAAATAACACAACCTAAATTCAAATTTCAATGAAAATGGTTGACTACATTGTTGAACATCATCTGGTTGATCAGTCTATGATCTCATTCCTCATCAGTCGTAAAAAATCCTACAACTATGGTATTCCTTTGATATAACTCTACATCTTATACCATATTAATATTAATATGGTCACTGATAGATCAATTTCAGAACTACTCTGATGGATCTTTATCACACCACATCTAATGCATCGGTGTTGGAACCGACTACATTCTTCTATATTCATTGTAATTGATGATTGGTCCTATAAATAAGTTAATTCAGTGGATTGGACTCTAATGGATCAGGCAGTCTAATGTACTGGTCGATCAACACTTCAAAAAAAACCTCTGACTTTAGCAAACTAAAACTCCTACCCATCAGACTGTTTCTACTCCCAGTGATCCTCACACCAATGACCTATGGCTGAAATTCTTCAACCTCATAAACTCTCTTCCATAATCTCCCACTATTATCATGATTCTTGTATGATGTTAATAACATTAGGATCAATATAGATCATCTAACATACAATAAATTTTCTCTTACTCTCCTTTAAAAATCAGGGATCCAAAGTTTTGGTTCAATCATGATGTTGAAAACTAAAAAACACCAAAGCATAATTAGATTTTGTATGGAGACATTCAGTCTTTGACAAAACTTCTCACTCTCATCAAAAACATCATTCAAGATACAATGTGATTCTAAAACCCACTTCAACCAAAAAACAACTTCAGAATAGAAAATCAAAATTGGTGGATTTTCTTAAGAAATTTATGTCTGATTACCAGAGTTTGGAACCTTCTTTTTCTGATCACCAAAACTTACAAAGTGTATTCATTTTCATTATGAAAAAATTTATAAAACACTTCAACCAATATTTGAAAACCATCTCCATCCAACTTGGTCCAAAAAATCTCACCCTTTGAATTTTATTTTCAACCGAGGTTCATAAATCATTGAACATTGAAACATCAAGTTTTTTATCACTAATCAAAAATTATAAGACTATGTGAGTGAAATCATTGTAGGAAACAACAATCATTGATAGAAAAACCATGTTCTTCATAAGTATTGACCTACGAAACTTTTCTTCAATCTTTCCAAATTTTTCCTCTTCATAACTTCTTTATTCCTATAAAACCTTTCCTACAAACACTTCAAAAAACTATTAAAATAATTCATACACTTATATGTTGATTTCAAAACTAAACCACAACCCCCCCCCCCCAAATACATGATTCCTTAAGGTTTCTCACATATCAGTGGATAAATTTATGAAACATCAATTTACCCCATGGAAAATATTATTCATAGGCTAGATTAGAGAGGGGAAAACACACATACCTCATAATTAGGGATAAATAGGTTGGAAACCCATGTTCAACCTTAGTTTAAAAAATTAATCCTTTGGTAAATGATTTTTAAAAATATTAGCAAATTTTTCTAGTGTAGGAACATATTTCATCTTGAGTTCATTCTTCCCTATATTCTCTTTGATGAAGTGATATTTGATATCAATATGTTTTGATTGAGAATGTTTAACTATATTTCTTTTAAGGTTTATAGTAGTATAATTATCACATCCCAAGAGTAGAGGTAACTTCACTTCAACAAGTTATTCGTCCAACTTAGTCTTCATCCACGTAAGATGAGTTACAGCTAGAATGGAAGAAACATACTCAACTTAAATCATGCTAAGAGTTAATGATTTTTTTCTTAGTATGTCAAATTACACAACTTTACCCCATATATAAAACTCCACTATTTTTAGATCTTTAATTATCTATAGTTCATTCCCAATCAGTATCTGTATAGCGAAACATATCAATTCTTCTTTATCTATTATAACTAATTCCAAAATCTGTTGTTCCTAAGAATTATTTTTCCAAACAAGTGATGTTATTCATTTGGTAAAATTTATAATCTTTCATATAAAGTAATAGATTAAATAGTAGCTAGTCTTGAGTCAGTAAGATATAAGATGTAACACCCCAAGCTTCCATGATACGCTTCTCTTTGAATAATGTGATAGCTTGCATTATACGCAAATTCGAGATTCTAACACACCGCGACCAATCAAAGTAGCTATTATGAATAGTGATACCCACTTTTTAAAATTTTATAAATTTTATTATTCCAATTGGACTTCATTTTTGGATTAGGAATATCAAAATTAGCTTAGGGTGAATTTTGGTATTTTTCTGAGAACTTCAAGTTTTTTATGAATAGTGAAAAATACTAAATTTTAATTAAAAACAACTTTTCTAATAAAAATAATTTATAGTGATAAATTATACTAATGAGTGGTTTTAAATTATAATTATATTATATATTTACCATTTAATACAATTTTGTTCATTGGATGTAATTTCACATTTAAACTGGACATAACCAAGTGTCAATCTTTTGATAGTTATTGTTTCATAAAAACACGCTTTTTGTTTTGATAGCGGGAATTAATTTTAAATTAATTTTTTCCACTTCTATGTTTTGAATTTAGAAAAATTGATTCCATATTTGGAATCAGGATGTCCAAATTGTGTAAATAGATAACTTTTATTTTTATACATTATGAATTACATCGGTAAATATTTTATTTACTATGGTTAAAGGGTAAATCAGGTAAATAAGGGTAACAAAATAATATTATAATAATATAAAATTACCCCAAAAAGTGTCCTAACCCTATTGGATAATGAATTTCCGACCATGGGCATCCTTTAGTTGATTTTGGGACCCCATGGTGCCACTTGTAATTGAAAATGACACTTTATATTAACTAAGTTAAAATGAATACAAAAATGACATAAGCATATATCTTTTAGTAAAAAAACATTTACATAGGTTTATATATGTTATATCTTAGACTATAAATATTAATTATAAATATAATAATATTTCCTATATAATGGTATTTTATTTATAATTTTTAGACATTGAATAATTAAATTTATATATGACACAATAATGATGCAGTATTTTCTTTATTAATGATAGAATCAAATAAATGGTATTATAAATGTTAAAATAAATATAATTTGAAAGTTTTGATGCCATAAAATAATTTTATAGGTTAATATAGCATTCTAGTATTGATTCGATGAATTTAGTTCGAATTGATCATGCTGTTATGACTTTAACAAAAATCAATTATTAAATAGTGTCAAAATTCACATAAAAGAATTTTTAAAACAAATATTATATTATTAATTTTTATAATGGTCCTAAAAATATAATGTTCGGTCAATAGAATTATATAATTATAGATGAATCATTAATGAACCACTTTGGGTTCTATTGGAAGTTTATTGTAAGTTTATTAACTATATAATATAAAAATACAAAGAGACATGGTAAATGTCAAACTAATTCGCTAAGAGTTAAATCTAAAAGATAAGGTTAATATAGTGACCCAAACCTGTATAAATCCTATTGTTTGAGTTGTTTTCGACCCATAACAACCTTATCCTCGAAATAAATTAGTTTTTATCCATTATAAACTGAATATGAATTTATTATAAATTAATATTTCTAGCTTTTCCTAAGGTGCCCCTCACCCCTATTATAAAAGGGAACTCCCCCTTATCTTTAATTCACACCTTCAAAGCCATTTTCCTTGGCCAAACCCTTCCCAAATACTCTCTCAACAATACTAAATTCATCATATAGGCCCTACTTTAGTCAGAAAGCCAACCTAAGGAGGCCTTCTGATCAAATCAAAAGGAAGAACTCGAAGAAGAGGTAATGTTTTCACCACCCTCTTTCAAGTTACTTTCTACTTCCACGTCTTATTTCTTTGTTATTTACATTCTAAAATAATAACTCCATTATCTTATATATATTTTGATGTTATTATAAATATGGTACAACCATTTTCAGTATTCTATCCATCCTTTGAATGACATGTCACCATACGTGCGTACGTACGGCTTACCATATCCACGTTGTGGTGTAATTGTTATTCAATACATTATTATTTAGATGTGTATAATAATGAGTATAAATTATTAAAATAATAAATATAACATGATAATGATTCTATATATATGATATATCATCCAATTGTATACGATTTTAATATCAAAAGAATGATATTTTCACTCGTGCGTACGTACGGAATATCGTCTCCACGAACGCGATGAGATTCATTCCCCATCGTATCAATTCGAGAATAATTTTCATTTGATGGTTAAAAATAATTTTTAAGGACTTAATATCATTCCAAATATGAATAAGATACAACCTATCCATAAAAAATATGGATTACATAACAAATCATATAAAGGAAAACGAATCAGTTAACACCCGAAACAACGATAATACTAAGATATTATTAACAAAGAAATGTTAAAAGATCATATATGATATAATATTAATGTATATGATTATTAATTAATATAATAACAATTATTTCACCATTATACAAGAGTTTAACCAACCATTTAATAAGGAAAAGTACAAGGTAAGGGTCTATTTCACAATCTCTTCATAATCTGAGGTTGTTTATACGTAATTATTTACTGTGACGTCTTTATCATCCACATCCATGTTTCTTAAAAATGTATTTCAAAACATTTTTACTATTTAACAGGCAATGGGTTAATGTAATTTATACCCTTATTTTACCTTATATGTTTTTAAAGGAATCTTTTCGTCGTTTTCCAAAGAAGGTACTTTTTAACCTTTTCGACAAAATTAAGGTAAGAATGTCTTTTTTAACTTATACGGCGGGTGTGGCTATTTTCTGCCATTATAAAATCGTTGAAGCTTCCTTTAAAAGATTATAATAATATCTTCAAAATAAAGTTTTTATTTTATAATTATGTAAATTTTAAATGATTTTGAAAAAGAGATATTTCTCTCAAATAGTTTTGATTTCATCCATGTAAACATCCTTTGATGGATTTTAAGCTTATTTGAAGTTGATTTATTATAAAACAAAAATTCCATGTTGTATTGAAGGTTTTGTGATATGTTTGACTGTGGATGTGTTATTTTATACCATTCATGGTTTATGGATAAAGTATTGGCATTCCTTATGCTAGTTTTAATACGAATGTTTATGTTATGTTTAAACCATTTTCATATGAGGAATGCATTGGACATAGTAAGTGAAGGGTGAAGCCCGCTATAGCATCTCGATTCATCGGTAGGTCTCATGAGAAAACAAGATATGGAATTGGATGAGGCATTTCCCAATTTTATATATGGTTTTGGCCGAGGCCTTAATCATTTTTAGACGTCTTGGCCGAGGCCTTGACAAAATGTTTCAAAATGTCCGGCATCATGCATTCTGTCATTATGAAAGTGGCTATTTGATATTGCATGTTATTATTTGACTAGTATAATATCCATGTGAATAAGTAAATGGAATTATTTGATTTTATCTTTTCCATATTATTTTTAATTTCAAGTTTAAAAGGCTTTTTTTTTAGTCTTATACATTGCCCTTAAATGTTTATGCTTATTTATGAAAGTTTCTGTTATATTGTTATCCTTACTGAGCATCTGAGCTCACCCCTTTCTCTGTTTTATTTTTCACAGGATGTGCAGAAGTTTATTATGATTGACCAGCAGGGATATTCTATGGGATATGAATGTGGATAATGAAGACAATATTGTTTTTGTATCTCATTTTATGATGTAATGTAAGACTTATGAATATATATAGTGTTTCCAAGGTTACTAAACAGATCGATCTTTCGAGACATGATCCTTTGTGATCATGCCAATGATATGTAATAATGCACGGACTCTGGGTAACTGGGGTCGGGGCGTTACATTTGGTATCATAGGAAGTTTAGTAATAAAACTTGGAAGCTAGATTAAGGTAAACTCTAATTAGAGCAAGTAGCCCTAAGATAGACTTTGAGGATTCGTATAGAATAACTTCCTAGAATTTTGGTATTGTAGAGATTTTGTGAGTTTTCCGAGAAATACAACCCTATCTGGATACGAGCAGGTAGAGGCGGCTCTGGAACATATGTACCTAGGGGTAAAATCTGAAAACACCGCTTTGAGCTAGACTCGGACGGGAACTGGTGCACGACAACGGGCCTTGCTGCACTCTTGGTTACGACACTCCCGGGGGATATGCTTAGGATAATTCTCATTTTATTTACAAACCATTATGAAGGGTTTATGATTATATGTATCCTCAAAGAAAACGTTTTTATGATTATGGATTATATCCATAACATGTTCAATTTATGTTAAGTGTTTTACAAGTACGGAATTATGTATTTCAATTCATAAACTAATTTAGTTTATGCTATTGTTTAGAAATGGAACCTAGTGTAAGGAATGGAAACAATATCAATGCACGCACCCCATGTAGGGATTTCCCTCCTGCTCAAGATAATTATAGTTGAGCTGGTGATACAACTGGTGCTGGTCAGCTTATCACTATACTAGGACAACTCACTCAGGTTATGAATAATAACCTTACCCATATGGAGCACCCTGATCCGCAGCGTGGAGGATCAATGTTAGATCGCTTCATGAGGAAAAAACCACCAACATTTAATGGGGGTACAAATCCACTTGTAGCTGAGTAATGGATCAATTCCTTAGAGAAAATATTTCACGCCTTGGGGAGTAGCAAAAGAGTCATGGCAGTTTACCACCTCACTGGAGATACTGATCAATGGTGGTCATTGATTCAAAATACAAAGGAAGATGAAGAAGTATCAAGTATGGAATGGAGGGAGTTTAAAGAGATTTTATAAGAAAAATACTTTCCTCATGACCATCGAGCTGATATGGAAAGGCAATTTCTCAATTTGAGGCAAAAGGAGGATGAGAATGTTACAAAGTATGAGGCTAACTTTACAAGGTTAGAGAGGCATGCTGCAGATTATATACGTAACCCAAGAAGTAATATTGATCATTTCTTTAATGGTTTAAAACCATTTCTCCATTGAGCACTAGTCTCACAATCCTTCCTGTCATACGAAGATATTGTCTCATGTGCTATCAAGATAGAAAAGGAGTTCTCTAAGTCTTATGACTTTAAAGAAAAGCAAGAGAAGAAGAGATCTTATGAACACTCTAGGAAAGGAAATAAGGAAATAGGGAATAAGGGAAGGGATGAATTTCCACCATGTGATAATTGTGGAAGGAATCAACCAGGTTCTTGTCTAAAAGGAAAAGGAGTATGCTACAAATATGGACAGAAAGGCCATCTTACTGGTGATTGTAAGGGAAAGAAAGACGCTACCGATGTTCAATTCTACAATTGCAGGGAGATGGGAAATTCTACAAATGAATGTCCTAAGAATCAGGTAAACTTACCTCAGAATAGGCCAAGGGATCAAGGCCAAGCTTATGTTATCACTACTGCTGAGGTGGAAGCTCTGAAATACGTAGTGGCAAGTAATTTAATGGTTTCCTCAAGTTTATCCAATACATTATTTGATTCTGTATCATCGCATTGTTTCATATCTTCCCAATTTTATAAGAAAATTAGATATTTCCAATTTGATTTAACAAGGGAGTTGTCTGTCAAAACTCTTAAAGGAAGTATCATTGCAACAAATTTTTGTGAATCAGTTCCCATTAGAGCATATAAATGTTCTTTATCTGCTGATATCATCATTATACCCATGACTGAATTTGATATAATCCTCCGTATGGATTATCTTTAGGACCATGACGAGAATATTTATTGTAAGAAGAAGGAGGTAACAATTTTTTATGATGATAATGAGTACCTTATCTTTAGAGTAGAAACATCATAACCTAATTCTTATGTAGATCCACCCCCAGTAGCTCAACAAAATTCAATTATTTTAGAGGAAGAGAATGAAATAACTATGGGTGAGGAAAGGGATGTTCGAATAGAGTATGTACCTATTGTGCAACAATATGTTGATGTTTTTCCAGAAGATTTACCTGGACATCCTCCAGAATGGGAAATTGAGTTTTCCATTGACTTAATTCCTGGTTTTAGGCCCATAATGAAGACCCCTTATAGAATGACCACTTTGGAATTAGTGGAACTAAAAAACAACTAGAGGAATTTAGTAATAAGGGATTTATTCACCCTAGTGTTTCTCCATGGGGATCCCCTATTCTTTTTTTAAGAAGAAAGATGGATCTAGGAGGTTTTGCATAGACTACAGGGAGATCAATTCTATAACAATAAAGAAAAAGTATCCCCTACCTCGCATTGAGGATTTATTCAGCCAACTTCATGGAGCTCAATAATTTTCAAAGATTGACCTTTGATCTGGATATCATCAATTGTGTGTGAAGAAGGAATAAATTCCGAAGACATCATTTCAAACTAGGTACGGGCATTACGAGTTTACGGTAATACCTTTTGGATTGACTAATGCACCCTCTGTCTTCATGGATATAATGAATAGATTTTTCAAAGAATATCTTGATGACTTTGTAGTGGTATTTATTGATGATATCCTGGTATACTCCAAAAGCTATAAAGATCATGAAAATCACTTGTGCATTATTCTAAAGACTCTTAGAAGACATGAATTATATGGTAAGTTTAGCAAGTGTGAATTCTAGATTCAAGATATTTCTTTTCTTGGACATATTGTCTCTAAGGATGGAATATCTGTTGATCCTTCTAAGACAAGAGCAATCCAAGAATGTCTAGCACTAACGAGTATAACTGAGGTATGCAGTTTTATTGGTTTAGCAGGTTATTATCGATGTTTCGTCCAGAATTTTTCCCAATTGGCTAACCCATTAACGATGATCACACGTAAAGGGGATAAATTTATTTAGACAAAAAGCATGCGAAGAATGTTTCGAAGAACTGAAGAGAAGATTAGTCAATGCTCCTATCTTGACTCTACCATAAGGGAATGATGGGTTTGTTATTTATAGTGATGCCTCAAAGAAAGGACTTGGTTGTGTCCTTATGAAAAATGATAGGGTTATTGCCTATGCATCACGACAGCTAAAAATTCATGAGCAAAACTATCATACTCATGATCTTGAGTTAGCAGTTGTAATCTTTGCTTTAAAGATATGGAGACACTATCTCTATGGTGAAAAATGTGAGATATATACCGATCAAAAGAGTTTGAATTATATTTTCTCTCAGAAGGAACTCAACATGAGGCAAAGAAGATGGGTTGAATTAATCCAGGATTACGATTTCACCATAAACTACCACCCGGGGAAGGAAAATAAGGTGGCGGATTCTTTGAGCAGAAAAGATCATGGAGTTTTGAAAAAGATGAGAGTTGAAAGGGATCCTATTTTCATGGATCTAGTGAAGATGGATATGGTAATAACCATGGAAGGTGAAACATCACTACTTTTTCAAATGGTTTCCAAACTAACTTTACTAGATAGGATAAAGAGTTCTCAGACTGATGATGAAGAGTTTAAAAAGAAGATTAAAGCTGTGAATGATGGGAGATTGAGTGAGTTTGTGTATGAAGATGGAATTTTGAAATTTGGGAAGATACTTTGTGTTCCCGATATACCTGATCTAAAAAGGGAATTGTTGGATGATGCCCATAGCTCCAATTTCTCCATACACCCTAGTAGCACCAAGATGTATATATATTTGAAAGAAAATTTTTGGTGGGACAACATGAAGAGGGAGATTGCTGATTTTGTGTCAAGATGTATGGTTTGTCAACAAGTGAAAGCTGGAAGGCAACATCCTGGCGGGGTCATGCAACCTCTTCCCATACCTGAGTGGAAGTGGGAGGATATCACGATGGAATTTGTCATGGGACTACCAAATACTCCTAGAAGGAATGATTAAATATGGGTCATTGTTGATCGTCTTACCAAGTCAGCACATTTTCTTGCTATAAGAGAATATCTACCACTTGAACGTCTAGCAAGACTATATATTAATGAAGTTGTGAGACTTCATGGAGTACCCCTATCGATTGTTTCTGATTGTGATCCTCGTTTTACATCAAGATTCTGGAAAAGTATTTAGAAGGCCTTGGATACTGAACTTCGTTTGATCACTGCCTACCACCCTCAAATAGATGGACAATCAGAACGAACTATTAAAACCTTAGAAGATATGTTGAGATCCTTCTCACTTGAACTTCAGGGTATCTGGGATCAATATTTACCTCTGGTAGAATTTTCATATAACAACAGCTTCCATTAAAGTATACGGATGGAACCATATAAAGCATTATACGGAAAGAAATTTCGCACACCAACCTGTTGGGATGATGTTGGTGAAAGAAAACTCATAGGTCCATAACTTATGGAGGAAACGATGGAAAAGGTGAAGGTAATCCAAACCCACATTAAAGCAGCTCAAAGTTGGCAGAAGACCTATGTCGATAATCGAAGGAAGAATTTGTAATTTCAAGTCGGTGATCATGTTTTCCTGAAGGTATCTCCATGTAAGGGAGTTATATGTTTTGGTAAGAAAGTTAAATTGAGTCTCAGGTACATCGGACCTTTCGAAATTCTAGAAAAAATTGGTGTTGTAGCTTACCGTTTGGCAATACCTCCAAGTCTCTCCAACGTTCACGATGTATTCCTTGTATCACTATTGAGAAAATACATGACTGACCCAACGCATGTACTCACCTACGAGGAATTTGAACTGGAACCTGATCTGTCTTATTACGAAGAGCCCGTTAGGATTCTTGATACCCGAGAACAAGTGTTGAGAAATCGGACGACTCGTCTGGTAAAAGTTCTATGGAGAAACCATAAGATGGAAGAGGCAACGTGGGAACCCGAGAAACTTATGATGAAGAACCACTCGAGTCTTTTTATGCAGTAATATTCTAAAAGTTTTGAGGAAAAAAATATTTGAAGGAGGGGATAATGTAACACCCCAAGCTTCCATGGTACGCTTCTCTTTGAATAATTCAACAACTTGCATTGTACGCAACTTCGAGATTCTAACACACTACGACCAATCAAAGTAGCCGTTATGAATAGTGATACCCACTTTTTAAACTTTTATAAATTTTATTATTCAAATTGGAATTCATTTTTGGATTCAAAATATCAAAATTAGCTTAGAGTGAATTTTGGTATTTTTCTGAGAACTTCCAATTTTTGATGAATAGTGAAAAATACTAAATTTTAATTAAAAACAACTTTTCTAATCAAAATAATTTATAGTGATAAATTATAATAATGAGTGGTTTAAAATTATAATTAGATTATATTTTTACCATTTAATCCAATGTTGGTCATTGGATGTAATTTCACATTTAAACTATACATAACCAAGTGTCAATCTTTTGATAGTTATTATTTCACAAAAACACGCTTTTTATTTTGACAACAGGAATTAATTTTAAATTAATTTATGCCACTTCTGTGTTTTAAATTTAGAAAAATGGATTCCATATTTGGAATAGGGATTTCCAAATTGTGTAAATAGGTAACTTTTATTTTTATACATTATGAATAATTACTTCGGTAAATATTTTATTTACCGTGGTTAAAGGGTAAATCAGGTAAATAAAGGTAACAAAATATTATTATAATAATATAAAATTACCCCAACGCCTATCCTAACCCTATTGGAAGATTAATGTCTGACGATGGGCATCCTTGAGTCGATTTTGGGACCCCATGGAGCCAAGTGAAAATGACACTTTATATTAATTAAGTTAAAATGAATACAAAAATGACATAAGCATATATCTTTTAGTAAAACAATTTTTAAATAGGGTTATATATGTTATCTATTAGACTATAAATATTAATTAGAAATCTAAAAATATTTCCTAAATAATGGTATTTTATTTATAATTTTTAGACATTGCATAAATAAAATAATTTATTACACAATAATGATGCAGTATTTTCCTTATTAATGAAAAAATAAAATAAATGGTATTATAAATGTTAAAGTAAATATAATTTGAAAGTTTTGATGCCATAAAAGAATTTTATAGGTTAATATGACATGTTAGGATTGATTAAATTAATTTATTTATAATTAATCATGATGTTATGACTTTAATAAAAATAAATTATTAAATAGTGTCAAAATTGACATAAAAGAATTTTTAAAACAAATATTATATTATTAATTGATATAATGGTCCTGAAAATATAAGGTTCAACCAAGAGACTTATATAATGATAGGTTCATAATTAATTAACCACTTGGGTTTCTATTGGAATTTTTTAGTAAGTTTTTTAGCTATATAATATAAAAATACAAAGAGACATGGTAAATGTCAAACTAATTAACTAAGAGTTAAATCTAAAAGATAAGGTTAATATAGTGAACCAAACCTGCCTAAATCCTATTGGTTGATTTTTTTTCGACCCATACCCACCTTATCCTAGAAATAAATCAGCTTTTAGCCATTATAACCCGAATATGAATTTATTATAAATTTATATTTCTAGCTTTTCCTAAGGTGCCCCTCACTCCTCTTATAAAAGGGCACTCCCCTTTCTCTTTAATTCACACATTCAAAGCCTTTTGGCTCAGCCAAAACCTACCCAAATACACTCTAAACTATACTAACTTCATCCTAGAGACTTTCCTTTAGTCATAAAGCTAACCTAAGGAACCCTTTTGATCAAATCAAAAGGAAGAACCCGAAGAAGAGGTAATGTTTTCACCACCGTCTTTCAAGTTCCTTTCTTCTTCCACATATTCTTTCTTTGTTATTTCCATTCTAAAATAATAACTCCAGTATCTCCTATATATTGTGATGTTATTATAAATATGTTACAACCATATTCAGTATTCTATCCATCCTTTCAATGACATGTCACCATACGTGCGTATGTACGGCTTACCGTCTCCACATCGTGGTGTAATTGTTATTCAATACATTATTATTTGGAAGGGTATAATAATGAGTATAAATTAATGAAATAATTAATATAAACTTATAATTATTCTATATATATGATATACCATCCAATTATTTATGATTTTAATATCAAAAGAATGATATTTTTGATCGTGCGTACGTACGGAATACCGTCTCCACAAACGCGATGAGATTTATTCCCCATCGTATCCATTCGAGACTAATTTTCATTTGATGGTTAAAAATAATTTTTAAATACTTAATATCATTCTGGATATTAATAAGATACAATCTATCCATAACAAACATTTCTTACGTAAGAAAGCATATAAAGGAAAACGAATCAGTTAACACCCGAAACAACGATGATACTAAGATATTATTAACAAAGCAATGTTAAAAGATCATATATGATATCATATTAATGTATATGATTCTTGTATAATTTAGTAACAATTATTTCACCATTATTCAGGAGGTTAACCAACCATCTACTAAGTAAAAGTACAAGTTAAGGGTTTATTTCACAATCTCTTCATAATCTGAGGTTGTTTATACGTAATTATCTACTGGGACCTCTTTATCATCCACATCAATGTTTCTTAAAATTGTATTTCAAAACATTTTTATTATTTAACAAACAATGGGTTAAAGTAATTTATACCCTTATTTGACCTTATAATTTTTTTAATGGACTCTTTCCATCATTTCCCAAACAAGGGACTTTTTCACCTTTTCGAAAAAATTAAGGTAAGAATGTCTTTTTCAACTTATACAGCGGGTGCGGCTATTTTCCGCCATTATAAAATTGTTGAATCTTCCTTTACAATATTATAAGAATATATTCAAAATAAAGGTTTTATTTTATAATTATATGACTTTTAAATGATTTCAAACAATATATATTTCTCTCAAATAGTTTTGATTTCATCCATGTCAACATCCTTTGAAGGATTTTAAGCTTATTTGAAGTCGATTTATAATGATACAAAACTTCCATATTGTATTGAAGGTTTTGTGATATGTTTGACTATGGATGTGTTATTTCATGCCATTCATGGTTTATGGATAAAGTATTGACATTTCGTATGATATTTTTAATATGAATTTTTATGTTATGTTTAAACCTTTTCATATGAGGAATGCATTGGACTTAGTAAGTGACGGGTGGAGCCCGCTATAGCTCCTCGATGCATCGGTAGGTCTCATGAGACAACTAGACGTGGAATTGTCCGAGGCCATTCCCAATTTGATATATGGTTTTGGACGAGGCCTTAATCATTTTTAGACGTCTTGACTAAGGCCTTAACAAAATGTTTCAGAATGTTCGGCATTATGCATTCCATCATTATGAAAGTGTCTATTTGATATTGCATGTGAATATTTGACTAGTAGAATATACATGTGAATAATTAAATGGAATTATTTGATTTTATCTTTTCCATATTATGTTGAAGTTCAAGTTTAAAAGTCTTTTGTTTTAGTCTTATACATTGCCTTTAATGTTTATGCTTATTTATGAAAGTTTCCGCTATATTGTTATCCTTACTGAGAATCTGAGCTCACCGCTTTCTATGTTTTATTTTTCCCAGGATGTGAAGAAGTTTATTATGATTAACCTATAGGGATAGTCTATGGGATATGAATGTGGTTAATTAAGACAATATTGTTGTTGTAATTCATTTTATGATGTAATTTAAGACTTATGAATATATCTAGTGTTTCCAAGGCTACTAAACTGATCGATCTTTTAGGACTTGATCCTTTGTGATCATGCCAATGATATGTAATAATGCACCGACTATGGGTAGCTGGGGTCGGGGCGTTACATAAGAAACCTCAAAACTTCTTCTGAAACTCTTTTGTGTAAAATTACTTATCTTCTCCATATTTAGTAAACTTGGTTCCCATATAAATTGGTGTGTATATAGGTTTCTAATTTTGCATTCCAAACTTATTATTAAGTTCCATAAAATAATTTTTTTTGAGAAAGAAATATGAATTTCTTCTTTTGTGTGATTTTTAACCAAGAAATGTTTTTCATTTCTCTAAGCATGTAAAATTTAAATAACTTCTTCATTTATATAAAAAACATTTCACATGTTCTTTCATCATTCCCAACAAATATAATTTCATCAACATATACAATAACAGTGAGGTAAATCTCTTGAATTTATTTTATGTAGAGATTATTATAAACTCTTCATTTATTAAAATCCAACTTTCTTAAGTAGGTATCCAATTTGAAACACCATTCCCTTGGAGGTTTTCTATCCCATATAGGGATTTATTCAATTTTAAAACATAACTTTTTTCCTTAAAAATAACAAAACCACACAGTTGTTTAATATAAAATTCTTCATAAAGTTCTCCATTCAGAAATGATGAACTCACATCCATTTGATATTTTTTATAAATTTATTGTGCGGTAATTACAATATAGATTCTGATTGTTTCTAATATTGCAACCAGATAAAAGGTCTCATCAAAATCTTTTCCTTCAATAAGTGAGTAACATTTTAAAACCAACATTTCTTTGTTTCTTATCAGTTCACCATCTTCATTTAACATGTTCCGGAATACCAACATTGTACCAATAACATTTTTTAATTCAGTTTAGATGAAACTTCCCAAGTATCATTTTCTCAATTTTATCCAACTCTTCATTTATAATATAAATCCATTCTATATTCTCAAAAGCTTCATTAACATATTTCAGTTCAAATTTTTAATAAAAATAAGTATGTGAAAAAAAATCATGTTCTTCTTGTTTGGACCTTTTGATGTTGATCACCAATAATATTTCGATTTTCCACATGTTTCCACAGCATAGGATGAGGTGTTTGAAATTATTGCTCATCACTGGAAATAAATGAGTCTAGTTTTTCCAAATTCATTACATCAGCACTCCTAGAATTGTTTTTATGTTTCTAAACAAAAGTTCCTTCATATTATTTATCTTCCTCATCTATTGGTGTTTGTGAAACATCTTCCATAGCTTTTTCAAGAACTTTCATATGAATAGAAGAAAAAATTCTCCTTGTTTCTTTGTTGAAACATCCATATCCTATTCCATCCAAAGAAAATCCAAGAAAATTACATCTTCACCTATTTGATCAAACTTTCCAAGATTTACACTTTTTTTCTTTATGATACAAGTACTTACAAAAACTCTTAAGTGTTTCAAACAAGAATATTTATCATAAAAAATTTCATAAGTGGTCATAGAAGAACTTTGACTATATACAAATTGATTCCTAATATAAATGGATTTTATCATTGACTTCCTCTAGAATAAGTGATAAAGACTATGTTCAAGTAATATTGTGCATCTCATCTCAACTACATTTCTATTCTTACATTTAATATCACCATTTGTTTGTGTATATGGTGCACTAAACTCATTCCAAATTCCATGTTTTCAAGATAATTTCTGAAATATTCATTATTATATTCACCACCATTTTCATTTCACAACTTCTTCATAAAATACACACAATACTTTTTAGACCCTCTCCCGAAACATTTAACCATATTCAGAGTATCTGATTTATGTCTCAAATAAATAAAAAAAGTAATACAAGTAAAATCATCAATGAAAGAAATGAAGCACTTATCTTATAGATTTTATTTTTTACTCACTATTCCATAGATATTAGAATGAATTAGTTCCATGCGATGAGGTGAAAAAATTTAAACATTCTTATGCATGGAGTTTGTAATCTTCCATTTCTTAAAAACAAACAACACCAATCTCTTCTTCTTAACATATCCAGAATATATCAGACACTATCTTTCTTTGATAATTAGCCCATGTTTCTCAAAAACATGTCCAAAACTTTTATAACACAACTTATTTTCTCCCATCATGCTTAAGTAACATAAATTCTATAATTCACATACATGAAATAAGTTCCCCAATATATGTTGACATATCATAAAAACATTTCCATATTCCACTATTTTCATAAGAAAATAATCTTTTCTGAAAAAAAAAATTATTAATTTCTTCAAAAAGTTATGAAAAACTCGACAAGTTCTATTTAAATCCATTAACAAAACAAATCCTTCTTGGATTTTAATTTTTATTCCCCAATAATAGAAAATCCAACACCTTTGATTATGGGAGATTCAACATTTCCAAATGGAACTATTCTTTCTTTGAAATCCTTCAAATTCTTTAAAAAATTAAAATCTTATGTGATATAAGAAGAAAAAAAAATATTAAAAATCCATGTTTGTTCTCATTTTGTATCTCTGAGATTAGTTCATAAAATAAGATCTTTTTCATTCTATTTTTATTTCTTTACATTCTGCCTTTGAGAATTTTTATAAACATGTTTTTGTTCGGGTAACAAAACAAGACACCCTTTTGTGAGATGTACATGTTTTTTACACTTTTAAAAAATATTTTCTACAGCATTGAACCTATTTTTAAACATTAAAAACAAACTTCTCATATTTATTCCTTTTAGAGGATTGAATCCTCAATAACTGGCAGGAATCCCCCTCCTCTGGGTGTCTTTAAGGGAGCTCCTCCCCATTCCAGACTAGTGTCAGCAACTCCAGAAGCCATTGGGTAAGATGGAATCCTCCCATGAAAGGTATTAAGCTTAACATGGACAGGTCGTGCAGCATGGGGGTGATTCGAGGAGGTGGGGCTATTTGTGACTCACATGGTTCAGTTATTTTGGCGTTTTCCTCCCGTCTCAGACATGGTTCCTCTCTTCAGGCTGAGGCGAAGGCCATGCTTATGGGTCTAACCCTGTTCCAACAGAAAAAAATTCCCCTGGAGGAAGTGGAAACTGACTCAAAGATCCTTTATGATGCAATGAACGGCATGTGCACTCCCCCCTGGTCGATTACCTATATCATTCAAAAGTGCAGAGGCATCCTAAATAACAACACCAAAGTGCTTCACTCATGGTAGGAGGGGAACCAAGTTGCGTATTATCTTTCATCTCTTGATGTCCTCAGGTCTGACCCTATTTGCATACATAATGTTCAAAACTTGAAATCTGAGGGGGTGGACTTGGTTAGAGGGGATTCCCTCATCCTTCATTTTTTTCGGCCTCCTTAGCTGAGTTGCTGAGGTTAACGATATTCTTTTGTTGTTATATTTTTTTTAATAATAAACATCTGATATTGGATGGATGTAAATCATGGGATAATTTTAATGTTTTTGGTTAAACCAAATCATATTTTCCATTTACCCAAATCCAATAGAATTCCACTGGTAACCATAGAAAAAATATTTACCTCTGTAACTTCCATATTATATGGATTTGTGAACATGTTTCTCGGAATATTTATTATCTTTCACATAAGAAATTTCCAGAGCACCAAACTTTTTTGTTATCACCCAGACTCTTTTTCTCCAATTAATATTTCTTTCCAACAATATCAAAACCATAATTAGTACCAACTTTTGTTTCAAACACAAAATTTTTAGTAACTTCTGAATTCTCAACTTTGTTGATTTTGGAAACATGCATGATTTTATAATATTTCTTCTTCTTATAAAAAAATTTAACTTTCCTTTAAACCTTTTAAGTTTACATTTATCTATATTTCTTTGGTTCACCCTTTTTATAACATTAACTAACTTTGGAGATAGATTTCTTAAAAATTTTAACTCCCTTCTCATCTTTAGAAATATTGTTTTGAAAAAATTCTAAATATTCCTCCTATTTTTTTAACTTTAATTAAAGATGCTTATTATGGTTACCTTTCTTATTAAGAGACTTATTCAGAAAATTAACCTCTTCTAGTAATTTATATTTCTCTTCATCAATAAATTCTTGACTATTTTTTGAAGGACTTTCCTAATTCAAATTCATGATTTATTTTTCAAGTATTAATATATTTCTAAGAAATTATTTCAACTCTATATTTAGGTGAAACTTTAACTTAGTTTATTATTCTCCTTCATAACTAAGACATAAAAACTATTCATCATTAAATATTACAATGAAATTATTTTCTCTAGAAAATTTAGTAAAATTTTTTACCTCAAATTCGCTATCTTATTTTTAATTATATTTAGATAAAAAAATTATTCTTTTATATTTGGAGAAATTTTTATCTTTTCCCTTAGAATATGAGTTTGAATTATCACCAAATTTCTTCCAAAATATTATTGGCCTTCAATCATCTTCATCACTTTCATTATTATTCTTTATTTGAGGAAAATTCATAGGAAATTTCTCAATAGATTCACATTCAAAAAAATTTAGGGGCAGCTTCCCTTAGAACATACTACTACATATTTTCCCATTTTTATAAAACAAGGATAATATTTCATAAATATTGATATTAACCATGTTATTTGGATTCAGAATCACCATATTATTCTCCTTCAATAATTTTCTTATGGTTTCCTTGATTTATATCCTTGAAGTACATTTCATGATTGAATTTTTATTTTACTTTCATAACTTTCTCCCTTATCATTTCATAAGTAATGAGAGTACTATGATGTTCATATAAAGATAGAGTTTTAGGATCTCAATCTTCCAAATATGAAACTTTGTTATCAAACTTAATAGGAATAATTCTAATTATATTTTCAAAAACATTAGAATCTTAAAACTTATCACCAAGACATATTATGGTTCTAACAATATCATTTAAACTTGTAAAGAAGGAACCAACATATTCAAACTCGCACATTTTAAGATCCGCATACTTTAGTCTATATATTTTTATCTTTTCTTTCTCTACCTTTTATTTCCATAATAAACGTTTTTCAACTTCTCCTAGATACATTTAGTAGTTACAACTCCCTTAACCCTAAGTAATTAACTTTTATAAAGTGATGAGAGTAAATAATTCTTTATTCTTCTATCATTCTCTATTTCTTATCCGTAGATGTAAGAGGATAATTTTCAACATGAGGAGGAAATCCATCTGTAGCAGATTCCAAAACATCATACCCAAGAGTCATAAGATATGTTAGTATTATATCTTTCTAGATATCATATTTATTTCCATCAAAAACCAGGATCCCCTTATTATTCAGACAATTCATATTTTCCCTGACAAATTCCATTCAAAAACATCAGTAAAGATTAAATGAAGGAAACCTTCACTCTGAAAGCACTAGAAAAAAACCAACTAGGATCAATGTATCACTGAGAGGGGGATAGGTTGAATTATTGATTTCCTTTTTCTTTTACGTTATCTTTATTTTATAAAAACCCTCACCTCTATTTAAATAATTGTCACTTTCCTAAAAAATCCACACATCCATACGAACACAAGTATTTATAAGGATCACTAATCAACATGAGTATATAGTCCTTGGAATAGTTCATAAATAATCCAATACCACTCAATCCACTATAAAATAGTCCTTTTGTATGGATACAATAAGTATGAAATACCCTTAAAATTGTGTATCACTTTGATCAATACAACATTTCATGTGCTTCTTCTAGTAATAATGATTTAAAAAAAGTTTTGTAAAAAGTTTAGAAAATTTCACCAGTTGGTTCCAAACATGTCATTATACTACTTCAACAACTTATACTTTTGTATCTCTTCAAAACACAATTCTTCACCTTCCTACCTAGAAGCAGGTGGAAACAACCTTTTTGGACTTCGTATGAAAACTCAATCCACTGCTAAATCTGACTTCTTCAGTTTGATTACTCGGTCTAGAAAGAAGTATGAACAGATAGCCCATAAAAATTTCTAATCCACTTCTTTCTTTCCCCTGAAATATTAGTTTGGTTGGTTGATCCAATCTATAAAACTCTAACTATTATCTTCCTTATGCTTCTTCTATCTAGATATATTGCTCAATAAAAATAATTCTGGAAACCTTCTTCTCTAAACTCAAAAATTTAGTGGTCTCAATATTGCTACACATGAATAGTTTAATTATCATCATAAAGTGAATTGTACTACCTTATATATATATGTTTCTGAATTGGAATATGCATAAAACCACTTTCACTTT
This sequence comes from Viscum album, assembly GCA_963277665.1. NCBI lineage: Eukaryota > Viridiplantae > Streptophyta > Magnoliopsida > Santalales > Viscaceae > Viscum > Viscum album. The sequence continues at coordinate 671,403,365 of OY728167.1, forward strand.
CCTAATCAACCAAATTTCTATAAAATGTAATTTTAAATTCATTTCGACTTCATATTTGACCATTTAAACACTTCTAAAATATTTTGGGTTCTTCTTGAAGCTTCTAAAATCTTCTCACATCTACATACAACTAAAAAAATTAATAATTTCTTCATTCTGATACAAATTTTTGTTCTGATACATTTTTTTATACCAATTTTTTTAAACCACTTGATAAAATGTAAGGCTGATGAATTCCCATTTAAATTACTTAGTTCAATATATTATACTAAACACATTGTTAAAACTTTGTTAGATATATGTTAATTATCATAAAAATTATTTCAACTTCTAAAGATTCTATAACACACTTGAAAACACTTCATCAACATGTTTAAAACAAGTCTCGTTTTCTTTTAAAATTCCTCATATATATAAGATCACGTGTTTCATGAAATATAGCATCCGATGACTTATCAATATTATCATTTTTATGTTGAATCCTTATCTATTTTCATTCAATGTATCAGTGTCAAAAACTGTTTGATGTCTCTTGAACCACTTGACAACAAATCATGACTTATTTCTCTCCTAACCCACTAAAAAAACAAAACATGAATACACATTTTGATAAAAATTATTGAACATCATCTGGTTGATTGGTTTCTGATACAATTTATGATTAGTACCAATAACAAAAAAAAATCCGGTCTTCGCCTAATAGAACTCTACATCAGATTCCATATTGATATCAACACTATGAATGATGTATTGGTGTTAGAAATCATCAAACATATTGGTAGCACACCGCGTTTGATGAACCAGTTTCCAAAGTGACTAATTTCTTCCAGATACTATGAAGCTAATGATTAATCCTCTAAATATGTTTTTTCGGGGTATTAGATAGTATTATAGATCATTATATCAATGATTTAGCATACCTATGAATTCATCAAACACAAACTCCTAGACTTAATACAATTTCTACATCTATTTTTCCTCACACTCATGACCTATGGCCAAAAGACTTCAACTTCATACACTATCTTCTTCCAAAAAACCCCACTAGTATCATTATGTCTTCATGATGTTGAGAACATTAGTACCAACTTAGAATATTATAACTTACAAAACCTTTTTTTCCTTTATTTCACATGGCTTGGATCAAAAGTTTTGATTAACTCGTGATGTTGAAAACTCATAAAATAGAAAAGCATCATCAGATTTTTTTGAGACATTTTGAGACCAATAAAACTACTCACTCCGATCAAAAACATCATTCCAACCCCAATACGATTCCAAAAAACCACTTCACCGAGAAAAAATATTCTGATAAAAAAACTAAAATGATGGATTTTCTTAAGAAATTGTTTCTTATTAATTGAGTCAGGTACCTCCTATTTCTGATAAAAAAACTTACAGAGTGAATTAATTTTTTATAATTATAGAAAAATAAAAAGAAAAATACAAAACACATAAACCATTATCCAAAAACTACCTCCATCAATCTTGGTCCCAACACTATATTCCATTTCCTTGGTCTATAGAAGATCTCAAAGTCATAATACTATAAGAACTCCATACACCATTAAATTTTATTCAAATAAATTTGCAAGAAAATATATCTTGATCTCTTATAATCCATGAATACTATTATGTGCTTTCTAATAAGTTAGTGTCTCTATAACTTCAATGCAAACACAACTAAAGGAAGCTTAATATCATGAGTAACATAGTCAAATTCATGAGGTTATGATTTTGAAGAATCATTGGTGATGAATTCCCTTTAATAAAAATGAACTCTGAGACTAGTTTTTTAAGTGTTATAGAAGACTTAAAATATAATTCCTTACTTTATAAGATAGAAAATTAGATAACTCTCTAGATTCTCCTTTGGGTGATTAAAAGTACTCTGACACTGGTCCAACCATACAAAGGACTAATACTTTTTGTCTAGTCCTATCAAAGCAATCAAAATATGATAAAAATTAGGAAAAACCCTCCAACTGTAGCCTGAAAGACCAATGAAACTATAAACCTCCACTATATTCTTAGGTTATACCCAAATAAACTGACTTAGTCTTCAATTAATCAATAACTACTACCCATTGAGATATAAAATTCCCCAAGAAATGAACTTATCACCCAAAAGTTAAACTTATATTTCTTTTTAAAGAGATTAGGACCCTAAAGGAATTCCAAAATAAATCTTAAATGATCTATATTACCCTCCACATATTTTGAATACACTAGAATATCATCAATAAACATAATTGTAAATTGATCCAAAAACTCACAAAACATAGAGTTCATTAGACCTATTATTATAACTGGTGTATTTTTGAGGTGCAAAGGAATTACCAAAAACTCATAACATCCATAACGACACCTAAAGGTAGTATTTTATATATATTCATCCTTCACCCTCATCAGATGATATTGGAACATTAAATAAATATTCAAGAACCATCTATCTCCCTTAAAATGGTTGAATAAATCCTTAATTCATTAGAGTGGATAGTGGTTATTCACCATAACCTAATTCGATCGATGTTAATCAATGCATAGTCACAAATTTATACCCTCCTTGTTCATAAATAACACTAGAACAACCCATGTTTATTCACTAGGTTAAATAAAACTCTTCTAAAAAAATTATTTATTGAATACCTAACTCCCACAATATAAAATGTTCTATATTATATAGAGACATCAATATCAAAGTAACACTTGGATATAACTCTATCCAGAACTTGATATCATGTTAAGAGGGTAACATAACTACTTATTTATGGGATACATCATAAAAATATTCCATGAACTTCAGAAACACATCCATTTAAACCTCCTCTGAACTCAACATCAACTCTACCATCATAGAATATATAGGTTCCACAGGACAACAACCAATCCAATGTTCCTACTTATTGATAAACACAACATGATCACCTTATGAATCATATAAAACCTCCCCATATAGAAGAAAGAAATAATAAACTTTAATTAATATAACCATTCTATACCAAGGATGACATTTTATGGCTATATCTATAAACATAGAAAATATTCTAATGATTGATGCTACCCTAACATCATTTAATGATCTCTACACACATAATATAAGCTATCTTGACTCCCAAATGGTGTGGTAAATACCAAATGCACTAGAATAATATCGACCATGAGTCCTAATTATTGAAATAGAGTATGTGCAATGAAATAATGAGTATATTTATAATAAAAAAACATATACAAAAGTATAAGACAAGGATATAGTACCTTGCACAATATCTAGTCCACTTAGTGATTTCAACTATATCACATGAAGTTGACGTCATCCTACCCCTATTCCTCATTGGATCTATTGATATCCACCAACTAAATCACACTAGAACCTATTTTCTATAGTATGAGGGCATTAGAAGGCTTTACTCTTCTTTCATCGTATCCCATCTATTGACAAAAACCTCAGGTGTTCTATTGTTGATGCTACTACCTCAGACAAAATTACTGCAAGGGATGGACTTGTATCAAGTGACCATCTCCTTACTGATTTCCAAGGTAGGCTAGACACTCAAGATTTTTATGATTTAAACCTATATAAGAAAATAAAACCACTCTTGGGTTCCTAGTATAAACATGAGAACTTCTATCTCTAGTAAAATGAGGTGAAGGATGTTGAGGTAGGCTCCTTTCTGGATGAAAGTTTCACTATATAGATAATTTAGAACCTCTATCAATATATCTACTCCTTAAATAGGTATAATTACTCCCTTATCATGAAACTCTAGTATGAGAATATATCTTCTATATCACCCATTCCTTCATGAGAACCTCTTTAAACATTGGTAACATGAATGGGGTGACCTGACATAAGATTTTTTGATGCAACACCTCCTTGAAATAACTCATTATAGACTATTCATCCTATAGAATATTAGAATAATAATATAGTAGGCCCTTTAAATGAATCCCAAAACTTCTGCACACTGGAGATCCTCTACCAGAGATAAATAATATCCTGCTAACATTCAACCTTTGTGACACCGTGAGATTTTAGTTTGTATTCCTTTAACTAATATCTTATTGAATAGCATGTGATATATGTAATATTGAACTAAAGTGGATATTAATTCAAGGTAAAAATAAACACATTATGAATATAAAATTTTCCAAAATAATATATTTACACTCAATTAATTAGAAATTTATAATAAATTAGATTAAGAATAATTGATGTTTAAAAGGGTCATTTTTCTATAAAGTATTTTTTCTTTATATTTTTTATTTTCATTTAAAAGAAAGTATTATAAATTTTAGAATTTTTATTTTATAAAAAATGATTCATTTTTTAGTACATAATTTCAAAATTATCTTAGGGTTATTTTTTGGGACTTTTCTGAAATGGTTGATTTTTGGGTGAATGGTGAAATTTAGTTTTTACAAATACTGCCACTTTTATGACATCATTATGAAATTAGAAACACTTAAAATTTTATGAAAAATATGAGTTTAAGGACTAAAATAAAACATTTTAAAATTATTATATTGAATTCATAAACCTATGTTTTATATTTTAAAACCTAGTAATGTTTAATTCTTATAAAATAATTATTTGTAATCATTTTATTTAATTATGATTTTACGTAATATCCTGTATTTTTACAGGTACGTATCTCTATGATTTCTTTGTTAATATTTTCTTTTAGTTATATTATTTTTGTGAGTGTCTATATTTTTAATAAATATAGTATTAAGTTGCGAGGAAACTTCAGAAAGATGAGGGAGTATCCACGTGGAGATCGTTGTTAGAGAAATTGACCTAAAGTTCGAGGATTTATGATTGTTTGAATTAATGGATTCTGGGTATAAACTGGTTAAATTTTTCACAGGTTCATAATTATTTGAGAAGTTTTAAATGAGGTCTGGGGTGTTCAAAAGGTAAGTGGATTGAAAAATAAATTGTAGAACATTTACATGTCGTGTAATGGTATTGCACATCATGTAATTATTTGATTTTTTTAATAAAATAAATCCAAGGTGATGGGGTTTTTAGTGTTTTCCATTAAAAAGATTTACACGATGTGTAACTACATTACGCATCCTGTAAATGCTTGACTTACTACTTTAAACATGATATGCAGATAAAATTCATTCAATTTCATTGAAGAACCTCTCTTATCAACCCTAGGAAATTATCAAGGTGATTTTAGAGTTCTAACATCCCATTTAGATGTCCAGGTTGTGTAAGAAATCCCTCATAAGTCTTTTTGGTTAGGTTTCATCCTTCTCTTCCTTCTTCTCCAACTATTGTGTTAAAATCCCTTGATCGATTTTGTTGTTGGTTTTAATCTTGGCCAGTTTTGATCTAGAAACCTCTTTTCAATCATCCACACCTTCTTCCTCTTGGTATTTTCCCATTAAAATAATTATTGGATCGTCGTTTAAAGGTAGGGGGTCTAAATTGAAACCCTATGGTCTGAAAGTTTCCATGTTTATTCAATATTGTGATTTCACCATCATTGTGTGTGACCAAAATTAATTAAATGATTGATTAAGGTTAATCCTTGAAATCCAATGGATTTTCACTGGCTTATGGCTACCTGTGGGGTGAGTGAACCATGTTTGAAATTGAAATTGATAATGTCTTCAAGTATGTTCAGCATGACATGTGACCTAGGGAGATTTCTTGATATAGAATCCCTAATTTATTGATTATTTCTTATTGATATAATTGGTAATCAATTGTGAATTAAATTTCAAGTGAAATATGAAATAATAATAGTAATTTTCAAAATTAACCATTGAGAATTATGATGTGATATTATGATATCCATACTGTGTGAAAGGAATTGTGTTCCACGCTAAAATGCTTATATATCGGCCTCCACCATGGAAATTTCACACTTATATACTATAATACTAATATTGAGTAGGCTCTACCCATTCCATTCTATAATTCTAATATATAGTAGGCTATTCTTAGTCCCATGAAGTAATTCTTATAGGGATTTGTCCTAGAATGTTGTAATTCTTATTAGGATTTGATCCGGATTTTTTATTGTGACTTTACCATGGTTATATGGTGGTTGGCATGGTCGTAATACATTCATGATGATATTATGGAATGGATCCAAAGTAGGTTGTTTACCTTTTTTATATGGTTGTGGTTGGCATGGTCGTAAGACATGCTCAGACATATTTCATCATGGAGTCGAAGGAGGTTGTTATGGTATTTTATTAATTATTGAATTAATTAAACAATAAACATATTTATTACTTTATTGCATACACTTATTATCAGAATGGATTTGTTTAGAAATAGTGGTGTTGACATACTGATTTATACTCACACCCTATTCAGGTTGTCATTTGGTACCTGAGAAGATTACTTGGATGCAGGTTTATACAAGGGAAAAAGTTCCTTGCTATTTATTGCTTGTTTTCTGAGGTGATGGAGTTTGGAGAGAGGGACGACATGGGGTTATAGACCTAGGACTTAAGTCTTTTATTTGAGTCAGCTGGTCTTTTATTTGTTTTATTCTAGAATTACATTTAGTTCCATTTTAGCATGTTATTATATTATTCCTCTACTATCTATTGGATTATTAATTTGGGTTTTATTGTCGTCTTTCGCTATATTTTTACTCTGATTATTTTTTTCCATTACAATATGATTTGTTTCTTCTAAAAATTAATTTCATACCAGGTATAGTCTTTAAACTATATATTTCACACCCCCAACTACTAGCCGGCAGCCTTTGGAATACATGGAGGCATGCTTGAGGTCTTATGACCAACCCTTTTCGGCCACATGAGAGAGTTCCAGATTGGGAGATGTTACAAAGTGGTATCAGAGAAGCCTGATTTTCTTTTATTTGGACTTAATATTTGGGAAATGTAGAAATGATTCTAGGATGTGTTGAGAATTGGTAATGAACTTGTTCATGGGAGTAGCTAACTCATGTACGATAGAAAATCTGAGTTCCCAAGGATGTGATTGCCATTTTTTCTATGTTCTTGTTATAGTTGATGATATTTCACCTTGGGTGATTCACATTCTATGTGAGGTTATTGTTTTACGATTTCTGTATTCCTGATATTACTTATTTTAGGCCATTATGGCTTGATATGAGAATACATGCATTATAATTGGAACATAGGGATATATTGACATGAACTATTCATGATAGGGACATATCTAATTTTTGTATGTAATATATACATGTTTGTTGAACTGTAAAATGATATATCATTTTGAATAGATAAATGAAATGATTTTTCATGTAATGAAAAAATACTTGTAATTTGTTTCTAGAGAGGCCAAAAATTAGTGTTTCTCTATTGTAGTCACCTATTTGGTTGACCTTGTTTCTAGACAGTTTTCTATTGTGTACATTTTTCTTGTAAATAAAATTCCTCCTTTTCATATTTTACTTGAGTGTTAGGAGAGTGGAAATCAATAAACTCATAATGCAGTTGAACCAGAGCTTCTTATAGTTCTTGGGGAGAAGATGGATTCTCATTTTTGTGATAACTTCATGTGGGTCATTCAATCCATGGAAAGGGAGATAGTTTGTACTTTTACTTTGATGTATGAGATTAAAAGAGAGTTTTAACTTTAGTATCTGACTATGTTTACTAGGGAAGTGGGACCCCATTTAACCAAGTTCTAGATTGAGCCAGTCCATAAAATCTTCAATCATATCGAGACACCCCTAGATAGGATGGTGAAGCTTGATACAAATATGCTTCATGGATTTTATAATCATTGGTGGGATATTATAGAGGAATATGGGTAGCAGGATGATCTATATTAGAAGGGATTAGAGATAAATTTCCTGATCCATTTCTATCCAGAGACCTTGAGGGATGAAAATGATCATGAGTTCATGCATCTGACGTAGGAGGGTTTTTCAGTGTTGGATTATGCTGGACATTTTACTGACATACTATGATTTTCACTATCTTTCGCAGCTGATGATATCATCAAGGTCAGATGTTTCTCGGATGGTATTCACTATGAGATCAGGTCTCATGTAACCATTTTTTGTTTAAGTTGTTTTGAATATGTGATGAATAAGGAACACATCACAGAAGGGAATCTAAGAGAGCCCTCAATCAATGGACATGCTATTTCAGAAGGGTGATTTGGGAGTTTTTCTTTGAGTGGAAAGAAGCATCATTAAGATAGTTTCCACCAAATAAATAATGGTTAGATCAGTCAGGGTAGTGGAAAAACATTTCAAGACCATGTTATGTTTTAGTTCTATCAGTTTGGAAATTTTGGTCATAAGCATCTGTAGTTTCCTTACCCTGAAGTCGAATGTCATATATTTGGCAGGATGGGTCATCTTTAGAGGTTTTTTGTGAACTTTCCAAAGTAGACCAGTCGTAGGGGATCAAGACAGGCACTAGACTTTGGAAGGGGCTCAGATATGCCTCATAAGGCTGGTAGTTGGAGTTCCACATGCCGTTCAGGATGAGGTAGGGGACGTAGAACCCCAGTGCATGAGAAACAATACCAATCACGGGATTTAGCATAGGATAGTAAGACTAGAGTCCATGGTAGAGGGATAAGTCAGCTACACGTTATTATGTCTACTTCAGCTAATGTGGATGCAGCATTGTCTACCGTCAAAGGTACGATTCTTGTATCATATACCTTAGTTTGTTTTTTCTTTGATAAATGTGCATCAAATTATTTTCTATCCACTTTTTTTGAATATTTTTTCGTATTGGATATGGAAATATTAGATTGTGTTTTAACCATTTTGATGGCATTGGTAGTATGGTCGGATAATATCAAACATTGTAATATGTGTTCTCTATAGATTAGTGGTTATAATTTTTTTTGGGAACCATTCACGCCGGAAATGATAGGATTCAACTTGATTCTTGGTATATATTGGTTATTTATATACCAAGCTCATATCGACTGTTATAGGAGGAGGGTTACTTTACTATCTCTAGAAGGAAGAATATATTTTCACCAAGGTGAGTGGGATCTTTAGGCTAGTCATGAAGACCAATTTATTTTAGATTAGATTGTTTTACATCTTAGATTGTGGGTCTTTCTCTAGATGATGGTGAAATGTAACTCGATTCTTTTCATCCAGTGGTAGACCATTTTTAGGATGTTTTCCCTAATGATTTCTATGGATTACTTCCTGGGTGGGAGGTTGATTTCACAATTGAGTTGGTTCTGGGAGAAGAACCAATTTCTATCCCACCTTACCGAATAGAACCAGCAGAGCTTCGAGAGTTGAAAATTCAGTTGGAAGATGTTGAATATAAAGGCATCATAAGACCTAGTACATCACCATGGGGATCTCTATTTCTCTTCACTAAAAATTCTGGTGGATCTTTGTGTTTATGTGTAGATTATCATAGATTGAACCTGATGATGATTAAGAGTCGATATCATCTTCCACACATTATTGATCTTTTTGATCTTTTGAGGGGTGATAAGATATTCTCCAAGATTGAATTGAGATCAGGATATCATCAGTTAAGTGTGAGACTATTAGACATACCTCAAATTGATTTTAGAAGTAGTTATGGATTGTTTGAATTCATAATGATCCAGTTTGGGTTAACTAATGCACCTATGATATTCATGGATTTAATGAATATTATATTTCATCTATTTATAGACCAATTTTTTATGGTTTTTGTTGATGATATCTTAGTGTAATCCTAATCAGTATTCAATTAATCTAAACATATTGACATCATCCTGAGTACATTGAGAGAGAATCAGCTTTATGTCAAGCTAACTAAATCCATTTTTTGGATTAATAAAGTGCACTTCTTGGTCCATGTTATCTCAGAGGTAGGAGTTTCAGTGGACCCAGATAAAGTCTCAATTAGGGTATCTTGAGGAAAACTTAATAAAGACTTCAAAATTCATAGTTTTTAAGGTTTTGTAGGTTATTACCAGCGTTTTATTCAAGATTTCTTCTGATAGAAGCACCAATATCAGTGCTGACCAAGAAAGGGGTCAAGTTTGTTTGGTTCGATTCTTACGAGAGATATTTTCAAGAGTTGGAAGGAAATATGACCCAAGCACCTATCCTCACCTTACCTGTGATGGGTAAATCATATAACATGCCCTATGACACATCTAGGGTTAGACTTATAGTAGTTATAATACAAGAGGATCATATGGTTGCTTAAGGCTCTAGAAAGGTGACACCACATGAGATAAATTACCCTACTCGTGAAATAGAGTTGGAAGTAGTGGTAAATTCCCTAATATGTTAGAGACATTATCTTATGGGTGAGAGGATTATGTTGAATACGAATCAAAAGATCTTATGGAACATTTTTTCTCACCAGGACCTGAACCTTTGGTAGAGGCAGTGGGTCAAGTATCTAAAGTATTTCAATTATGAATTGGATTATACACTAGGAAAGGGAAACATAATTTATAAAAAATTAATCTGAAAGACACAAAAATATCTAGTATAAGAGTCTTGTGACAAGTGGTGCATAATGTACCTATTTGTGGACATGCTCTGGATATTCAGGAATATTAGGGGAGAATAACTCTGACTTTGACATCTGTTATACATGTGATTTTGGACCAGATTAAGATCGAGTAGTTTTCTGATTTAGAGGAATCAGTTTTGAGAGAAAAATTATATGGTGGTGAGATTCCATCATGATGGTCTCTCAACAATGGTAAATCTCTTCTTTTCTATGGCTAGGAATGGGTTCCTACATGATTGAACGATGATCTAATGAGGGAGTTCCATGCTTCTATATGGGTGGTGAATCATGATTTAACAAATATTTACCATGGTTTCTGTAGTCAGTACTAGTGGTCAGGAATCAAGAAGGAGTTGGAAAGCTTCATGGTTAGATGATTCACTTGTTAGCAGGTGAAAGGTGAGAATGAGAGGCCAGTTGGGATTTTATATCCTCCTCCCATTCTTGAGTGGGAATGGGACGATTTCAAAATGAATTTTTTATAGGATTAACTAGGAAGACCCATAATAATGACACTCTATGGGTGGTTTTGGATCGACTGACAAAGGTATCCCACTTATTACCTATTGGGGAGACCTTTATAGTTGATGATCAGGGCAGTCTTTACATGTGATAGGTGGTTTTCTTTCATGGTGTTCCAATTAGTATCATTTGAGATAGAGAACCTCATTTCCCATCACGGTTCTGGAAGGGTCCTTAGAAGGATATGTGAGTGTAGGTTATTTTAAGCACAACCTATCATCCACAGACTGATGGTCAATCTGAGCAGACTGTTTAGGATATAGAGGATATGTTACAAGCCTTTGTTTTTTATTATGGTTGTTCATAATAAAAACATATTATACTTTTAGAGTTTTCATATATTAATATCCTTTTGGAATCGATCCAAATTGAACCTTTTGAGGATTTTTATTAAGGTATGTGTCGTTTTCCTCTATGGTGGTTTGAGTTAGGTGAGTCCATACTTGTTGGTCCTAGTCTCGTGTAAGAGAAATCTAAACAGGTTCAGTTGATCAGATAGCTATTGGTGACCATGTAGAGTAGGAAGAAATCATATACTGAACATCAAAGATAAACTTTGGAATTTGAGGTTAGTCATTATGTTTTACTTTGGGCATCACCTCGGTTGGGGAAACACCGTATTAGGAAATAGGGAAAGCTAGCGCCTAGGTTTGTTGGGTCATTTGATATAGTCTTAACGGTCTCTCCATTGGCATAATTTTTAGCCCTTCTATAGTGGTATAGTTCCATGCATTATGTATTCCACATGTCAAAACTACATATATATCATCCAAACCATTCATATGTAATAGATATAGCACACATCAATATTTGTTATAATTCTAAATATGAGGATAATTTCATATAGATTATGGATCATATTGATAAATATCATCGGGGGAGGACTATATTGTTCGTTCTTTTGTAATGTAAGCATGGGAGAGTTTATGAGGAGATCTAGGAGAGGGAGTTTGATATGAGAAAACAGTGGCTAGACTTGTTCATTGAGACCTCATAGTGACTAGTAGAGTAGCTTAGGGATGATCTGTTATAAGTTTTGGAGGTTGTAAGATCCCATTTTTTCTAGGTACACCTCTCTCTATGTTTTTCAATAAATTTTCTTTCAATTTTTTTCTTTATAAGAGTCTATTATTTAAATAAACACGTCTTAATTTTCAAGGAATATTGAAAAATATTAGATAGTATCTGTGTGGAATGATTTTTTTGAGAAATTGATCTAATATTTGTGGATGTATTTTTTTGAATTATTGTAATTTGGGTATAAATGGGTTATGTGTTTCATGGGTTCTTGGTGAGTTGAGATTCATTAAAATATTTTTGGGGTGTTTAAAAGGAAAATGGGATGAAAAATTGACTATAAACATTACATGTTGTGTAAAGGGATTACACATTGTGTATTTGTTTGAGGTTTTTAATAAAATAAATCCAATTAAATGGGGTTTTTGACGTATTCCATCAAAAATATTTACACAATGTGTGAAGACATTACACGCCATGTAAATTTCTGACCAGCTATTTTTAACATGCTATGTGGATAAAATTCATTCTATTTCATTGCATAACCTCTCCAATCAATACTAGGGAATTATCCATGTGATTTTGGAGTTCCAACATCCCCTTTGAACATCTAGGTTGTGAGAGAAATCCATTTAAAGACTTTTTTGTTAGGTTTATTCCTTCTCTTCCTTATTCTCCAACCATTGTGGTGAAATCACTTGAATGATTGCATTATTGGTTTTGATCTTGATCGTTTTTTGTCTAAGAACCTTTTTTCAATCATCTGATCCTTCTTTTTTGTGGGAGTTTTACATTGGAAGAATTTTTGGATCGTCAGTTAAAGGTAGGGAATCAAAGTTTATACACTATGGTTTGAAAATTTCAAAATTTATGAAATATTATGATTGCACCATCATTGAGTATACCCGAAATTAATTAAATAAATGATTAAGGTTGATTCTTGAAATCCAATTACTTTTAACTCACTTATGGATACCTATGGGGTGCTTGAACCATGTTTGAAATTGAAATTGATAATAGATTAAAGTATGTTTAACATGACATGAGACTTAGGGTGATTTCTTGTTATAAAATCCCTAATTTTTGGCTTATTTATTATTGTTATTATTTTTAATCAATTGTGAAATAAATTTCAATTGGTATATGAAATAAAAATGGTAATTCACATAATTAACCATTTAGAGTTGTGATGTGATATTGTGATATCCATGTTGTATGATGAGAATTGTGTTCCATGCAGAAATGATTATTATATCAGGATTAGCCCTAGAACATGCACCCTTATATGCTCTAATGATGATATTGAGCAGGCTTAGCCCAGTCCATGTTGTAATTCTTATAGAGAGCTGACTACTCCTAGTTCCATGTTATAATACTTATACGTGTTTGATCTGGAATGTTGTAATGATTATAGGGATTTGACCTGGATTGTTTGTTGTGACTTTACCATGGATATATAGTGGTTGTAATGGTTGTAAGACATGATCAGAGATATTTTGGATTAGATCCGAATCAGGTTGTTTACCTTGGTTAATGTGTTGTGGTTGGCATGGTCGTGATACATGATCGGACATATTCTGTCATGGAGCCGAAGCAGGTTGTTATGGTAATTTATTAATTGTTTAATTAATTAATTAATACACCTGTTTATTACTTTATTTCATTCAATTATTATCATACTTGTTTTTTTATACATGGTGGTGTCTACATACTGAGTTAGACTCACCCTCTATTTGATATATATGTATGTGAGCAGATTACTTGGATACAAGTTTGGACAAGGGAAAAGGACCTTGTTGTTGATTTCTTGTTTGCTGATGAGCTAGAGTTTGTAAAGGGGACCAATGTTGGGTTTAGGGCCTTGAAATTGATTCTTATATTTGAGGATGCTAGTATTTTATTTTTAATGTTCTATCATGACATATAATTCCATTAAAACACGTCATTACATTATTCCTTTATTATATATTGGATTATTCATTTGGTTTTTATTTTTTTCCTCCTCTATTTTTACTATGATTATTAATTTAAATTACAATGTGATTTTTTTCTTATAAAAATTAAATTAAAAAATATGGGGTATAGTCACCCCACTATACATTTTTCACCCCCACTACTAGTCGGTAGCCTCTAATGTACGGGCAAACATGTTTGAGGTATTATGACTAACCCTTTCCTACCACCTGAGAGAGTTCTAGATTGAGGGACGTTAGAATTTACAAGGTTAAATTAAATTTTGGATTGGGTTTAAAGTAAAACAACTATCATTTTTTATTAATAAACTAATAAATGTCATAGGGATCAATTTTACTTGGTGTAAAATTATTTCTATGCTTAAAAAGAGTTTTTTTCCTAAAAAACTATTTTTGTTGTGTTTTTCATACTTATATTAAAAGTATTTTTTCCACCTTTAGAATTTGAAGATTATAAAATGGATTCCCTATTTGAAATTATAATATTAAAATTATTTAATAATATCAATTTTATTTTTATTTATAAATGTATGTCACCATAGTAAAAATTAGTCACCATGGTAAGTGTTAAAAAGGTTAATGTAGTGGTTAATCTAAGGCTCAATACTTCAAATATATCTAGAACTGGTTTAAAGTTGATTTTATGAGTTTATTTTTACCCTCCCTTATCCTATCTTATAATTTTTTATCCATTTTTCCATGTTCCATGAAAATAAATTCAATACATTTTAAAGTTAAGATTATATACAAGAGTCTCACTCCTCTCACTTATAAAAGGTCACCTCATCACCTCACTTATTTACATACTTTGGGCACCCTATATCAACTAATAGTTTCTAAAATAACTTCCCAATACCCTTATAAATTACCTAGAGGCCCTTTTATCACAAAAATACCTACACAATAATTCTTAAGGAGATATTCAAATGAGGATACCCAAGGAAGAGACAATTGTTTTCACCGAATTATTTCATGTTTCTTACTTTGTTAACCTCGACCAAATATTATATAATCATATTAATATAATAAATTCATTATAATTTTTTTTACTAAAATTTTATTATTATTTTTAAACCACCATTATATACCTCTGTTCCATCCATTTGAAAATGAAAACGTCACTCATGCGTATGTGCAGACAACCGCTTCCATGAACAACATATTTTATTTTTCATCACCACCAAACATGTCTGGTTATAAAGATATATTTAATGATTTAACATTATATAGATGAAATAATTATTATTATTTAAATAAAAATAATTACCACGTCATTTCCATTCCATCTATTGAAAAATTAAAACGTCGCTAGTGTGTACTTGTGGAATACCACCTCTATGTATGACGTATTTCATTTTTCATTACATACCTATAAGAATGGTTATAATAATTGATTTAATAAATAAATATTATATTTATAACATTATTATTATTATTTAAAATTTATAGTATCATTATATAATAACAAGTTCTTAGTCATTCAACCATTATAACATGTTCCTATTTTAGTCCATTTTACCAACTACATGAACATTGTTATAATTTTTATTCCATGAATGATTAAGGAATGTTATTTATTAGAAATATTATCTAATAATTATTAATTTTAATTTATGTTATAATTTTTAGTGGAAATATTAAAAATTATATTTACCTATAAATTTAATTCATCTATTAATTCAGTAATCCCCGAAAAAGTGAATTTTTAAGTGTTCTATATGAGTTGTTAACATAAGTTCCATAAAGTGAATATGTAACACAAAAAATATTTCTAAAAAATAGTCTAACTACTCATGAAAATTATATATATTATGAAACCATGACCAAGGCGAAAATATTTGAATAGTTGAATCAGAACATGCATGGAAGACTGAATAGTTAACACAAAAATATAGATTTTCACAAAGAATTATTACTTGGTGGATAATAAAAAACTATAAGTGAATGGTATATAGTTAGATAAATATAAAAATTGTTTTATTTAAAATTATAATAAATTTAAGTCTATTGTATAGCAAGTTAGAGCATGTCCTACCAGGAGGAAGTCCGAGGTAAGGGGATTCATAACTCAATTTTATTTCATTGGGTTGAATCACTTATTTATATACTATTTTATTCCAAGATTATTTATTTTATAACCTATGATTAGTTTTTGTTATATTTAAAAAAAATTATATTTATTTAAATTTATTTTACATAATCAATTCATTGATTTATTATTACTACAAATGTTATTATCTTTGTAATGGTTTCTTTGTCTCAATTTCAATTTCTTGAGACACACTTCATGTTGTGTATAATACATTACTTCATATGAAATACATACTACCCCATGAATATATTTTGATATATAATTTGATTTAATTCATGGGATTTACATAACCATATCATTCTCTTTATTTCAATGTATTTTGATTGAAGTGTTATAAAAGCAACAAGGATTATTGGTCTCAATCCTTTTCCCTTGAGACATATTAAAAGTTATGCACCTATTTTATTTTATATGGTTTATATAATACCTATTTGACATATTATATCATTATTATATATACACTAATGGTATTTTAAATTCTGTATAATGTTTTCTCTTTAAAAGGGGTTTTTTATTTTAAATGGATGTAAAGGGTTTCCTTTAAAAAACATTTCATCAAATGTTTTGAATTCTTTTACCAAAATAATTTTCCTCCATATTTGTATTCTTTATATTGTTTCAAGAATGTTTTTAAATAGAATTAAATGATTTCTTAAATTAATTTTCAACTATATTTAACAATTTAATAAGTTTAAAAAAACACTTTTAATGTTTCCCATATGGACCATTTTGGAATTTCTTTATAAATGCGTAAAAAGAATGTTTTTTTAACATTTATCACCTAATATAATTTTCCTTTCACCATGACCATTATTTATTATTAATAATACTTTGAAATTTCTCATGGGTTTTAAAAAAATTATTTTTCTCATTATGTTATGAATTTTTCATTTTTAAAGGTTACCAAAATAAAAGGGTATTTCTTCTTGTTTTCCAAAGTACATTTCCAATAATTTTATAAAAGTTTTTTTATATATGTAAAAATAATTTATTATTTCTTATACTACACTATGGATATATTCTAATGATATTATCCACTTTGTTTCTCTATGTGTATTTTGATAAATTTTTATGGAATTTTTCATGAAACCCATTTCTTTCCCATAGGTTAACTAAGATATGATAAAATTATGAATTTTTTAGGAGTTTTATGATGAGAACAAAAAGATACTAAGTATTTTCAAAATCATGATACCTAAGTAATATATATGATGATAGGTGTTTCTGATATAACCCTCTAATTCATTGGGTAATTATATGTTCTCAAGATAAGATATGTTAGAATTGACTAGGTAGGTTATTCTATTGTAAGTGTTCTTATAAGGGTGATATAAACATAATGTCCCAAGATTCCTACATAGTTACTCTATGATTTAAATGATATTTAACAAGAATCATATATGGTTTCTCTATGCTTTATTTGATTGTTAATGGTTTTCTTGAGCAAGGGTTGATTTTACATGGCTCTTGATTATTGGCTCTGGGATTTTGTGTTATGTTATACTAAATATTTATATCATGACTCAATAATTTTGAATGATGTTTATAAAGGTATGAATCTCTTATGATATGTAAATGTAATTTGATTAAGTTATCACACCCTTTATGCTAAATCACGATCTTTGATTATTAACACATTTATTTACCCTTACATAGAATTTGAGATCACCCTTCTTGTGTTTCCATTTACTTAGGTTATGAAGATGAGTATTATACCTGATATATATAGAAGGTTATAACATGTGGATAATTTTTATGGGATATGTTAAAGAATTTTTATAAAATAATAAGTTCTTTTTATAATGGGAAAATCCACATTTGATGAAAAAAGACATGATTTTTTATATGTAATGGTTTTTATTAATTCTCCAAAACTATAAACCTAAAAGGTTTTTGGTATGTGAGTGAATCATTATTTTTTTGAAAAATTAATTATGGAAGCTTATGTTTGGGTTGCATTGGTTGTTATCAAAACCAATATATAAATATTATGTTCTCAGTACCAGATCCAAGTGTATGGGTTTGAGGCATTATATTTGATACCAAAGAAATGGCCTATATAACTTTAGAGGTTATGATATTATTATATTAGGATATTTTAAGTGTTTTAGATACCATCATGGATTAGTAATTCTAAGGTCAATCATAAGATTAAAGTCATAGATACCCTTTTTTAGGTTTTATGCAATGGTATTTTAAGGTGAATAAATATGTTTTTTGGATTTGTTTATTAGGTTTCAATAGACAAATGATATATATGAAACCCTTGTGTTTAATATGTGATTTAGTGTGATTGTTGTTTAGGAAGAACTTTATTGGGGATATAAGTTGGAAGGTACACATAACCTTTAGAGTTAATATGTTCTTTGATGTTGAAGTAATTATGGTTAATGGGATAAAGGTTTATCATATATATGGAACATTACAGGATTAAGATGAATAATAAATTATAGAATAATATTATATTTTATGTAAAAGTGGTTGATGTTAATTTAGGAATAAATATTGAAAAAAAATTAGAAGTAAATATGATTTTTTTTGTGGTTTTATTTCATGGTGATTCAGCTTATTTTGGGAAAAGATTAGTATATTTTATGGAATATATGATTTTGTATGTACCTTTTTTTCATGTTCCTTTATGAGTGATTAATGATTTGTGGGGATACATGTTATGTTGATCTTGGAAGAATAGGCGATAAAATATTCTTTATTTTTGGGTTCTGAATTTGGTCAGGTGTATTTTAAAGAAATTTAAGGTTAGTTATTTATGGAATGATTTAAGTTTAACTTCAAGTGTTATTTTCAATGCTTTGGAGATTAATGTATTATTTATTCACATAAAGGTTTATTCATATTTGGTATTGTCTTAACTTTTTCTAACCTTTTTTTTGGTAAATGGATATAAATATGAGGAATAAATTATCATCTTTTTTTGATCTCATGAATAATTAGATGTTTATTTTAAAACTTTAGCATGAAAAATTCATCTTGGATATTCATAGTTTGAAATGTGAGATGAAATAGAGGTGGAAACTGATTGAAGCATACAATATATTAATGAAATTATGCCAATGAAAGTGAAAAGAAATCAAGTAATTATATTTTCTCATATTCTCTATCTCAATGGTAAAAGAAGTCATCGAGAAAAAGGAAGATAAATTTATTGTGTCTTACCACTTATCTGTCATTACATACTTTTGGAAACTCGTTCACAAATATAGTTTTGGAAAATTTTAATTAAATTATAAATCATTGATCATAAAAAAATATACATATGAGAGTACTAATATATCAAAATATATTCATTTTGGTAAGAAAAAATTAATATTTAGACACAATTCTTGAGGGGGTGTAACACCCTGAGATTTTACTATATATTACATTAATTTATTATCTTGTTGAATAATGTGTATTATACACAAAAACGAACTAAAGTGAATAATGATTTATTAAAATGAAGGTAAATGTCAATGAATTATGATTACAAAATGTTTAAAAAATATATATTAACACTCAATTAATTATAAATTGATATGAAATAATATTAAGAACACTTGATGTTTAAAATGGTCATTTCTCTATAAAATAAGCCTCGCTTTATAAATTTTATTTTCATTTAAAATTTAAATTTATTAATTTTAGATAAAGATTTTGATAAAAATAATTTCATTTTTTAATTCATCTTGTCAAAATTTTCTTTGGTGAATATTTTGAATTTATCAGAATTGATTTATTTTTTGGGTGAATGGTGAATTTTCTTACCAATACTATCAATTTTATGACATATTTATCATATAATAATTACATAAAAGTTTATGAAAACTTTTTTTTTCAGAAAATTTTGTTCTAAAGATTTAACATAAAATAAAAAATATATTATATTTAATTTAAAAACCTATTTTTGACATTTTAAAATTTTAGTTATGTTTTTTCTAATAAAAGAACTATATTTAATCCTTTTATTTAATTAATAATTTACAATATAAAATTCTATTTTTATTGGTTTTAAATTCATAAAAAAAATATCCTTTTGTATTCGTAAAGTAATAAATTTTATAGGTATTAATTCTATACATCATTTCTGTGTAAAATCATTTTCATGATCCAAAATAAAATTTTCTAAAAAACTATTTTTCATTGCTTTTTGCATGAATATATTAAAATAAATGTATACCATCTATATAATTTGAATCTTGTAAAATGTATTCCATATTTTAAATCATAGTATTAAAATTATTTAATAAGATTCATTTAATTTTTATTCGTAAAACCAAGTCACCATAGTAAAATTAGTCACTGTGGAAAAAATGGTATAAATTTGATTGTATGACCGTATTTATACCATAAAGTGTCCTATATTATAATTTTTCTCTATTTTGTGCCACATTTCCTTGAAAATGACTATATAATATTATAAAGTCAAGATTATTTACAAGATTTCCACTCCTCTCACTTATAAATGGATCCCTCATCTCTTTACTTATCCACGCAATTTGGGCATATTATATTGACAAAGATATCCACAAATAACTTATAAAAATCCTTATAGATTAATTAGGGTTTTTGGTCTCTTCAAAATACTAATCGAAGAAGGTTTGAGAATAGATTCAAAGGAGGATACCCAAGGAAAAGGTAATTGACTTCACTGAATTATTTCTAGTTTCTTTCCTTCTTAACCTCTTCTAAATGATCAATAACCATATTAAAATAATAAAATAAAAATCATTAGTTTATTAAAATTTTATTATTTTGATAAAACAATCATAATCTACCCATATTGCATCTGTTGGAAAATGAAAATGGCAGTCATGCGTACATTCATACTACCTCCTCCACAAACAATATATTATACTTTTCATAATCACATCACATATATGGTTATAAATATTAATTTATTGAATCAATATGATATTAATTACAGAATTTTTATTTTGGAAAGATATATCACCATCGACCTTCTTTTTTCATCAATTGAAATATAAAAACGTCGCTCATGTGTATGTGTGGACTACCGCCTCCATGTAATAGGTTTATCATTTTTCATCACCACCTTATATATATTGTTTAAAAATGGATTTAATGAATAAATATTATATTTATACCACAATAAATATTTTATAAAAGCGATGTTATCATTATAAAATAACTTGTTCTTACTCATTCAACTGTTATAACATGGTCATATTTTGGTCAGTTTTACCACCAACAAGAACATTGTTATAATTTTCCGATAATGAATGGTTAATTAATGTTATTTAATTGTAATAATATGTAATAATGAAAAATTTAATATGTTTTCATAATTCTATATTGGTAATATTCTAAATTATATTTACCTATAAATTCAATTCTTTTATTAATTCAATAATCACTGTAAAGGGAATTTTTAATTGTTCTTTGTTAACTGCTAGCCTAAGTTCCATAAATTTATTATGGAAATATAGATATATATCAAAAAAATATCTATATATTAATTAAAATTATATATATAATGAAATAATGAACAAGGTACAATGAAAAAATCCATTGAGTCAGAATATGAGTGGAAAACTAAATAGTTAAAAAATATTATTGATTTTAACAAAGAATTATTTCTAAGTGGGTAATAAGAAATTATAAGTGAATAATATCTATTAAGATAAATTTAAATATGGTTCCATTTTATATTTATAATAAATCTAAATTTTTTATACAAGTGGTTAGATTATTTCCAGCCAA
This sequence comes from Viscum album, assembly GCA_963277665.1. Taxonomy (NCBI): domain Eukaryota; kingdom Viridiplantae; phylum Streptophyta; class Magnoliopsida; order Santalales; family Viscaceae; genus Viscum; species Viscum album. Next base: position 671,425,160 of record OY728167.1, read on the forward strand.
GCGGAAGTCTGAGCTAAGGGGATTCTTAATCCAATATCTTTTAATTGGGTTTTATAACTTCTTCATTGACTATGTTATGACTAGATTATTTTTGTTACGATATATAATTGTTTTATGTTTTATTTAAACCTATTTTATGAGGATTTAAATTTTTTTACACAATCAATTCATTGATTGATTCTTACTATAAGTGTTAGGATCTTTATAAGGGTTTCTTGTTATCAATTTCAATTTATTAAGAGATGTTTCATTTGTGAACTATGATATATTTTATATGGTGTAATTACTACCTAATGAATATATTTTGACATATTATTTATTTTAATTAATGGTATTAAAATAACTATAGCATGTTCATTATTTAAATGGGATTTGATTCAAGTATTATAAAATTCATAAGGTTTCTTTTTCTTAATATTATTCCCTTGAGAAATATTTCAAGTCATGCACAAACTTTATTTTATATGGTGTATATACTATATCTTTAAAATATTATATCATAATTATCTTTGTACTCATTTTATTTTAATTTCCTCAAGATTTTATTTCTTTTGAATGGTTTTTTTATTTTAAAAGGTAGTAAAATGTTTCCTTAAAAAATGTTACTTTAAAGGTTTTAAAGTCCTTCAAAAAATTATTTTCCATATATATATATATATATATATATATATATATATTATTTATATTATTTCAAGAATATATTTACATATACTTAAATGTATTGTTAAATTCTTTTTCCACTAAATTTGAGTTTTAAAAAAGGTTTTAAAAATAACATGCTTAACAGTTTCTATACGGGGCACTTTTTACTTTCTTTATAAGGGTTTGAAAAAATATTTTTTTAATATTTAATAATTGAAAAAAATCTCCTTCGATAATGATAATTATTACTTATTAATCTTATTTTACACGTATCCATGGTTTTTCAAAGAAAATACTTTTCCAATTGTTCTATGAATTTTTCATTTTTAGAGGTTACCAAAAGAATTGGGTATTTCTTCTTTTTTTAAAAAGTATATTTTTAATTTAATAAAATATTTTTTTCATATATATCAATATACTTTATTATTTATTATTATCTAATTGGGATATTTTCTAATGATACCATCCACCATCTTTCTCTGGATGGAAAATGATGATGTTTTAATGAAGTTTTCGTGAAACTCATTTCCTTCCCAGGGGTTAATTAAGTTTTTCTGGAATTATGAATGTTTTAATAGTTTTATGATGAAAAGGGAAAGACTCTAAGTTTTTTCAAAATTATGGTACTTTTTAATTATATATTATGATGTTTGGTTATAATATAGCCTTATAATGTATTGGGTAATGATATTTTATCTAGATAAGATATATTGGAATTAACCAGGTATGTTATTCCATTGTATAGGTTCTTGTGAGGGTGATTATAAGGGTGATATGAGTGTAATTTCCAAATATAAATATGTGGTTTTTTATTCTTTACATAAGTTTTAATAATATAAATTCATGGGTTTAATATGCTTTATATGAGTTTAAATATTTTTGTTGAGAAAGTGTTGATATCACATGTCTTTTAATTATTGACTCATAACATTCATCATATGTTATGCCTATGATTTATTCTATGAATAATGAATAATGAATCATTTTTTGTTGGGAATTAATCTTGTATGCTTTGTTCAGGTACTTTTATTATGTTATCATACCCTAATTCTATTCTTATTCTCACTTATGATCATTGATTGTTAACACCATTATTTACCCTTATCGAGAATTTGAGATCACCATTCTTATGTTCCCATTTACCTATGTTATGAAGATTAGTATTGTACATGAAATGTCTAGAATGGTATTATGTGTTGATAATTTTTTAGGAGATTTTGAATAATTTATTTAAAATAATAAGTTCTTAGTATAATGGGAAAAATTCCCATTTGATAAGAGAAACATGGGTTTTGTTACATAAATGCTTCTTCACAATTCTCTAAAATCCAAACCTAAATGGTATTCAAGATATAAGTGACTTGGTATTTTTTACAATATAATTATGGAAGTGTAATTTTGATCTGACTTTGTTGGTATCAAAGAAAATATATAAGGAGTTTGTTATTATCATTATATTTAGGTGTATGGTTCTGAGGTGTTATAACTTATCATTGTCAAAGAAACAAAATTCATATGGAACTAATCACGTAACTTATCCCAGGAAACTTTTTAATCCCCATGATAAAAAATAAATATGATTGAATAATGATAAACAACTCTAAAAAACAAAATTAAAACTGAAGGGATCTAGTTCTTTTTTCAATAATTGATCAAAATGAAGGTGTTATTAATATCCTATAACGAAATCTTGGTATCCTGGTCAGAAATAGATCCCTTATACTTCTGTAGTCTCTGATAAAAAAATACACATAACAACTTTCTCCAAATATCATACTCATCAAAATCAACCATTATATGATCTAATGTGGTATCCTAGTACACCTCTTTAGTAATAAACTCTGGAGGACTCTATTGAGGAACCATCCCTATAAGAGAACATAAATTTAGGAGCTCATAATCCCATAATATTTTATCTTATAGGTTCATTTAATTTTAAAGTTCATCCTAGATCCTATTATATACCAAATTGAATCATAGGTGAAAAAATATAATGTACATAATATAGTTTTTTCACTATCCTATTAGAAGTATCATCTCACCTAATATGTTCTTTAAGCTTAAGGTCTTTACATCAGATCATAGGGGACCCATATCACCTGTTTCCTGGATAGTCTCTCTTTCTCACATCACATAACATATTCAATTGATATAGTTTCTCTACGAAAAACATGAATTCTTCAATAGTGTTTAACCCCAAAATCAACCCTAAATATAAACCAAAATATCTGGTACCACTCTTTTACAACCCTCCTAAACTAGAACCACCTATGATAGTAGTGAAGATAAGCGCAGCCCCCAAACCCCACATATAATAGGCCTTAAGTATAAGACTAGCATCGAGGGTATAAATCACATAGTTATAGAAATTATTACCCTTTTAATTCAAGGAAATGTAAAATAAAGACCAATAAAATACATAATATTATAAAATAAACCATCCCATCATGCATGTAATTTCTTTCCCAACTAAAAATCCAATATAGAAATACCTAATACATACTCTTATGACAAAAATACCTTGATCACCAACTAACCGTTAACAATATCCATGATCTAGTAATACCCATTTCAATCAAACAATTCTTCATATATATATCAAAAATAGGAATATATATATAGGGGTGAGAATATAATTATTTTTAGTAGGATCCTCCCCCAAAACCTCCCATGAAAAGTTGAATATTCCCACTAAATCCTCAATGAATAAACTAAAAAACCCACTTATTACCTTGACATTTAAACCATATCCCCAACCTTTCTAAGGATTTATCACCAAATATTACATAGAAGTAGGTAACATATTATCAAAAGATTTATAGAATTAAAGGTACCCCTCAATTGAATTTCTCAGTGTTCTATTCACTCTAAATCCAATGTATCATGTCACGGGTCTTATATTCCCTCTATATTACATTCCACCACATAACATACATCAACATATCCAAATCATAAGTATAATTACATATCACAACCATAAAATCACCAAATTCCCATCACTTCATAATATAAATGAAATCTATTACAACTCAAGTTCGCACAAACTATAACAAAACCATCAAAGACCATGAAAAATATTTTTAGTTAAGTTGTGTAATAACTATTTTTAAGATAAGTTTTGAATTTTCTAGAATTTATATTTCTAACATCTACACATTGGAATCCTGATTATAGTAGTGATAGTAGTACTAGAGAAGTCTAGATCTAGAAGTATGTGGCAACATTGATGATTATGGATCTAGATGATAGAAGTGAAGAAGAAGTAATTGAATTATGTATGAGTAAATTTGATTGATATTTAACAATAAACTAGTGTTTTCCAAAGGGATTTATATGATCCTCTAGAGGGAAATATAATAGTAAAGTAAACTTCTTGCACTATTCAATGGGGATCTAATTTTTTGGAGCTTTATTTTCCAGTGGATTTGACTAATTATAGGTACACCCATGAATATTCGAAGGTAGTGGTACCAGTTCAATTGGATATACTTTTATATAAATAGATTGGTGGGGGTCACTTGTTTAATGTACTTATAATCATTCTATCCTCTTCAATTTTTAATAAAAGTAGCAATTTTTCTCCCATGGAGTGCGGATATGTTAGAACCACATAAATCCATTTTTCTTCTATATAAGTGTGAGTTATTTTATCATTATACGTATTTGATTATTCTATTGGTTTTTTTGTGGCCAATTTGGTTCAAAGAAATAATTTCAAGTCTAGTTTTCTCATTCAAACATTGACATCAGGTGTCACCAATTTCATAATATCTGAACCTTGTTCAATAAGTGAGGTTCTATAAGGTGAGTTACATAATTTGGATATTACATAATAACAAGTGTAATCAGGCATGATAAAAAAATCATGTGATGTACCAATCTTTTACACATTTTGTTTTAGATTGAAAATTTTAATGGGTAAAACTTCAGATTCATGAGAATTTATATTGAAAATTATCTATATCATAAAATGATTAAGATTACATTAAATGGGATAAAATCAATAGCCGTGGAAAAAAGGGTAATCATAAATAGTCCATTATAAATATCTTGGAGTATTTCAAATGACATTGTAACATAAAATTTCCTTTAACCTATGAGGGGTAAATAAAACAATAGGAATAATGACCATAGTTTCCAACATGTATAAAAATATAACCACTATGAACAAAGTTTTTATGATTCTATGACTATTTGATACATAGGTATGAGAAGGAAAATTATTATAAGATCATTTCAATTAATTAAACATTTTTCAAATTCAAATTGAATAGGTTTGAGTTAAGTTTGATGATGTGGTGTGGGAATTTATACTTCTTTTATCACTTTAAGAATATTGGTATATGATGGTTATTTTTATGATTAGTTCTAGGAAAAAGGCATGTTTTTTTATGAAATATGAGATCCAGTTTTTAATGAGAAGATACTAAAAAATTAATTCTAGGGAACCACAAGATTGACTTTAATTCAGATGGTAGGGGGCCTTATAATCAAAGAGAAAACCGAAGTCAAACAAAGGGTAAGGAGAAGAGGGAGAAGGTTTGAGGGAAATTAGTAGGTCATGGACTCCTCGATGATCATCTACGACAGCTTAGGCTCACTCCCTCTTGACTGTAGGAGGGTGATCCAAGATGATGCCCTTGATTTACATCATTTCCGCCCCCCTGAAGGATTGTTGTTGTGTTTGTGATTATTTAAATAAAAAAGAAATTTTTAGCAGTAGGTAATGGACTTTTATGCTATTATTTTACATAAAATGTTTTTGAAGAAATGTCGTAGATAAAATACAGTAAACTTTAAAAAGAATTATTTTTTAATTTATTTTACAAATATAGTGACTAAAGATAAAAGAAAATTATTGAAAAGTTTCTCTAGTCTATTGGAATATTGGATAATTGGTTTTTTGGATTCATTTCACTCAAAATATAATAGGGGGATATAGAAAAATGATATATTTGGTATATTTTGAATTATAGATCATATGGATGATGAAATAATAGAGGTAGTTAGACAGGGTGATATTAATGTTTAAACTAAGAGTTGATAATTTCTGGAGTTGTAAGGTATGAAAAACATAATAGGGTTTATTTTAGTTGGTTAGCTATATGATATGTGTTTTGGTATAAGTTTCATAGAGGGAGTGTGTAAGAAAACTTTTGGTTCCATGTTGGTAGCAAAAGGTAAGAAAGATAAAATGTTATACCTTATCTGGAGTTTATAAGGTCTAACATTTTCTATAATAATTTATTTTATATAGGTGAGAATGAGATAAAAGTTCTCTCTATAATGATAATACATAAACATTATCATGGAGAGTATAAGAAATTCAAAGAGTGTATCATAGGGAAGCAGTAGAAGGTATCCTTCAATAAAGAAGGAAATGAACCTAAGAATTGAAAGTTGGATCTTGTACATATAGATGTATTAGGGCCACCTCATGTTTAGTATCATGGAGGGACATTATACTCTCTTACATTCATCAATTATATAACACATTATGTGTGGGTGTTCTTTCTCAAGAATAAGTCTGATGTTTTTAGATCCTTTATTCAATGGAGATCCCTGGTGGAAAGAGCGGCCAATTTAAATCTTATGTTAATGAGGTCTGATAAAGATGTATAATATTAGAAAAAATAAATGGTTTTTCTAAGTAATATTCTTAGATTAGAAAATTTTTGATAAAAAATAGAATGGTGTGGTAGCACAGGAGAATAAGATTATATGTGAGAGATCTAGAAACATGAGATGCTTTTTGAGTTTCCTAAGGATTTCTGAACTAAGGCTATGAATTTTATGACCCACCTATTTAATATAAGTCCTTATACACAAATAGGGAAATAAATTATGTAATATTTACGGATTATAATATTGATAAATGTATATGACCTCAAATTCTTTGTATATGTTTCATATGTCTATATTTCTTTGATGGAGAGGAGTGGATTCGAAGTAAAGTCTCAAGAATTTTCATTTAGGGGTCATTAAAATAAATATTTTTTATTTTTTCCATGGGAAAATTATCACTAAAAGATCATAAAAAGATGAAATATACACATCAATTAAGTAATCCTATGGAAGGATTAAAACCTAGGAAAATATACAACTGAGAATAAAGAATCAATGTGACGTCCCTCGTGTCATAAGTATAATGTCTTTCAATCTTAGTTTATCTATTGAGATTTTTTATAGGATTTTAGGGAAAAAGTTTTGAAAATGTGTGGATTTGGAGAAAATATCCTAGGTGCATGGTTTATTCCCATGGTTATTACTAACCATGAAGTAACTATGATACATGGCACTGAGATCTCCAATAGTGTTTTTCATGGTTTGAGCATGATTAGTCAAACTATGTGTCTCACCAAGAAAACTATATAGGTTCCTATGAGTTTTTCTAGAGGTGTCACATAAATTAAGAATGGGTTTTAAAACCATGTGGATCTCCCTAGGTAGATATGAACCATTATTTTTTTCGAAGGATAGAGGTCATGCATGAGTTGTTTAACCATGCGGCCTAACCGTGTGCCCAAATTTGAACCACTTAATAGTGGGAATTTAACCCTTTTAACTTGATCATTTTTTATCTAAACACCTCCAAATATCTCTTAGCTTTGAACTAACCTCTACCAAGTGATCTAGAGGCTTATCCCCTTGCTTTCTTGGTGATTTCCATTTATTCTTGGTGGATCTCTTAAAGGTATGTTCCATTTTTTGATTCAATTTATTCTCTTATCTCAAGATATCTCCTTGATATCATTTCCCCTTGTTCCATTGGAACCCGATTAGGATGTGATTAATGGATATAGAGGGTTTTATGGGGGACTTTTTAATGTTTATTACAGATCTAGGATCATGAGGACTCAATCTCTTTAATTAAAATCTCTATTTTCAAAGGATACTAGTTTTCCTCTATTAGTGAGGTAGTTTTCTCTATACAATGTTTCTAACCCATGACTTATTAAATGTTCATGTAAATTCTTATGGTGTGGTTCATGAAAATTATGTATTTGATATAAATGTGTAATTTTTTCATGAGATTCATTTTTTAAATGGATTTATCTTTAAAAACATTTTCTATACTATATGTGTTCGATGAAATGCCTCAAAGGTGATTTTGATTCTAAAATGGATTTTTAATAATGAATGTGGTGATTATTTGCTATGAAAATGGTTTATAAATCTTGATCATTTCTTATTTAAATGTTTTAACAAAAATAGAAAATCGAGAATAATGGTCATGTCGGGTTATGAACATATGCAACCCTAGTTAGTGGGGCACCACTAGGAGTAATTCTTGTGATATCGATATACTCTGGTAGGAATAGATATAAGTAGAATTAATAATATGCCTTGATTATTTTTAATTTTAATTTTTGAGTATATATTCCCATATTTATGATCCCAACTTGTGTTTGGTTTTTTATATGATGGTATTGTTTCATATTTTGTATCTCATATGTTTATCATATAGTGTATCCATGGATGGTTTTCCCATGATTTCATTCTATCTTCCATATACTCATATTATTCCCTATTTATTTGAATATGAAATATGTTTTTGAAAACCAAATGTGGTTTTATAAAATGAAGTCTTATTTGGAATTGATTTTCATAATTTTTTCGTTTTTAAAGATAGAATTAATGATTGAAAGGTGTTAAAATTTGTATAGATTCCTTAGTAATATCCTATTAGGATTTAATTCTCATGCCCAAATATTTTCATTTAAAAATTTTTAGATTTGGTTTTATAGGACTAAATTAATGGGAAGGTAGTCATATAGTTCACCATCTTCTCTTGGTTGTTATCGCCTTCTTTGAGAGATGGATTGGTGGTGACTGTTGGTTAAATGGGGACGTGGATTTTATCTTGTCATGTTTTATTTTCAGGTATAGACTTTTTTATTGATTTTTTAGGTCTCATGGATATGTAATGATATTCCACCTTTTAATCTATTGGTTTATCTAATTTTTAGTTTTAAATCCCCGACCCCAGTTACCCAGAGTCAGTGCATTATTACATAATATTGGCATGAAACAAGGAATCATGTCCTGAAAGACTAATCAGTTTAGTAGACTTGGAAGCACTAGGTACATACATGAGTTTTACATTACATCATGAAATAAAAAAACATTGTTTCCCATTTGAACACTCTTACATCCCTTAGCCAATTCGTGCATGTTAATCGTAATATACTTCTTCGCATCCTAAGAAAAATAAAACATAAGAAAGGGGTGAGCTCATATGATTAGTAAGGATAACAATATAGTGGAAACTATCATAAATAATAATAATCATTTAAGGAAATGTATAAGACTAAAACACAAGCCTTTTAAACATAAACTTTATCATAATATAGCAAAGATAAATCAAATAATTCCATTAACTTATTCACGTGGATATTTTACTAGTTGAATAATCACATGTAACATTAATAGACACTTTCATAATGATGGAATGCATAATTCTGGACATCATAACCACATATTCAAGGCCTCGTGCCAAGACTAAAAATAATATTTTTTCAAGGCCTTTTTCCAAGACACTAGTTTGTCTCATGATACATAACGATGCATCGAGGAGCTATAGTGGGCTCCACCCGTCACCTACTAAGTCCAATGCATTCCTCATATGAAAAGGTTGAAACATAACATAAGAATTCATATTAAAACTATCATAATAAATATCAATACTTTATCCATAAACCATGAATGGTATAAAAATAACACATCAACATTCAAACATATCACAAAACCTTCAATACAATATGGAAGATTGTATCATAATAAATCAACTTCAAACAAGTGTAAAATCCATCAAAGGATGTTGACATAGATGAAATCAAAACTATTTGAGAGAAATAACTCTTTATATTTTGAAATAATTTAAAAGTCACATAATTATAAAAGAAAACATTTATTTTTGAAAATATTCTTACAAGATTGTAAGGGAATCTTCGAAGGTGTGATAATAGAAAAAAATAGCTGCATTCATCGTATAAGTTAAAAAAACATTCTTTCCTTAATTCGTTGAAAAGGTCATAAAGTACCTTGTTTAGAAAACAATGGAAAGATTCCTTTCAAAAAATTTATAAACATTAAAATAGGGGTATAAATGAATTTAACCCATATTATATGAAATAGTAAAAATTATTTTAAATGCATTTTTAAGAAACACAGATGTGGATGACAAAGAGGTCGGAGTGGATACTCTCGTATAAACAACCTTGGATAATAAAGAGATTGTAGAATTAAACCTTAACTTGTAATTTTACTTGATCTAGGGTATGGTAACCTCATGTATAATAGGTAAATCATTTTTATTAAATTATTCAATAACCACATACATAAATATGATATCATATATGATCTTCTAATATTGCTTTGTTAAAAATATTTCAGAAGTATCATTATTTCGAGTGTTAACTGATTTGTTTTCCTTTATATTCTTGGTTACATAAGCCATGTTTGTTGTGTATAGGATTTATTTGATTCATATAAATAAATATATTAAGTTCTTAAACATTATTTTTAATCATAAAATGAAAATTATTCTTGAATAGTTATGATGGAGAATGAATTTCATCGCGTTCGTGGAGACGGTAATCAGTACTTACACACGAGCGACCGTATTATTCTATTGATGGTGAAATAATATGTAATTTGATGGTATATCATATATACATAATTATTAACATGTTATATTTATTATTTACATCAGTTATACTCATTATTATACCCATCCAAATAATGAAGTGTTTGAATAACAAACTACACCACGACGTGGAGATGGTAAGCCGTACGTACGAACGTATGGTGACTTGTCATTCATAGGATGGATAGAATAATTAATATGTTTGTACCATATTTATAATAACATCATAGTATGTATAAGGTACTGGAGTTACTATTTTTTTATGGAAACAACAAAGAAAGAAGAAGTGGAAGAAGAAAAGAACTTTGAAAGAGGTGGTGAAATTATTACCTCTTCTTCGGGTGTTTCCTTTTGATCTGATCAAAAGGGATCCTTAGGTTATCTTTTTGATAAAAGTAAGTCCTCTAGGTATAATTGATGGTATTTGGGAGGATATTTGAGCAGGTTTTGGTGGAGCCAAATGGATTTGGAGGTGTGATTTTGAGAGAAGGGGAAGTACCCTTTTATAAGAGAGGTCAGGATCACTTTAGGAAAAGCTTGAAATATTATTTTATTATACAATCATATTCGGTTTATAATGGATCCCAAAAAAAATTATTTTAGTCTAAGGTGGGTCTGGGTCGAAAAACTCTCAACCAATAAGTTTTAGATAGGTTTAGGTCACCATATTAACCTTATCTTTTAGATTTAACTCTTAGTTAAATAGTTTAACTTTTACCATGTATTCTTGTATTATTATAATAAATGGTTAATAAACTTAATATAAAAATCCAAGAGAACACCAAGTGTTTCATTATTGATATATCTAACTTTATCTAAGTCCGTTGTCCAGACCTTATATTTTTAGGAATATTATATCAATTAATAATATAGTATTATTTTTAAAAACTCATTTATATCAATTTTGACACTATTTAGTATTTGGTTTTTGTGAAATTCATAAAAACTTTATCACTTCAAAGAAAATTATTTAATCATCCCTAACATTTCATATTAACCTATAAAATTTTTTAATACATGAAAAGTCTCAATTTACAATTATATTAATATTTATAATATCAATTATTTTAATCTTTCAATAATAAGGTAATTACTGCATCATCATTGTGTCATAACTAAATTTAATTATATAATGTCTGAAAATTATAAATAAAATACCATTATATAGGGAATATTTTTAAATTCATAATGAATATTTATAGTTGAATTTATATTATTTATAACCCCATATTAAAAATGTTTTAGTTATGAAAATTTGAATTTAACACTTTTAACTCTTTTTTAAAAAAAATAATAATAAATGTCCTAATCTAATAAAAGTGGACCAAAAAGATCATATTTTATTCCTAAGGTTGATTTGGGTTGAAATAATTTTATCCAATAGAATTAGGGCATGTGTTAGGGTAATTATAATATCATTTTTATCTTTAATTACCCTATTACTTTTAACCGTAGTAAATAAAATTCAAAAGTTACTATTCATACAAAATTATTTTCATACTATTGAACCACATTTTACTTATTGATGTCAACTATGTCTCTCGAATTTTTGAAATTCAATTTACAGAAGCGGTAGAATTACATTTTATGCAAATTTGCAAATGTGCCTAGAAGGTGGGTAAAAGGCGTTAAAAGTTCAATAAAATTTTATATATCTAATCTTATTACAAAATGACTCTAATGAATTAAATTGGACTAATATAGGTATTATTTATTTATTTATAATTAAAATAAATTTAAATAAAATAAATAATTATTTAAATAAAAGTCGGTTTTAAACAATAACGCAGTGTTTTTCACTATTCATCAAAAATTGAAAGTTTTCAGAAAAATACCAAAAATTCACCCTAAGATAATTTCGATATTCTGAATCCAAAAATGAAGTCCATTTTGAAAATTAAAATTCATAAAATTTCAAAAAGTGGGTATTACTATTCATAACAGCTAGTTTGATTGGTCGTGGTGTGCTAGAACTCGAAGTTGCGTACAACACAAGCTATTTCAGTATTTAAAGAGTAGCGTATCATGGAAGCTTGGGTTATTACATTCTTCCCTCCTTAAAATAATTTCATCCTCGAAATCTCTATAGTATTACTCCATAAAAAGATTTGGGTGGTTCTTCATCATAAGTTCCTCAGGTTCCCACATTGCCTCTTCCATCTTATGGTTTCTCCATAGAACTTTTACCAGAAGAGTTGTCTGATTTCTCAACACTTGTTCTCTGGTATCAAGAATCTTGACGGGCTCTTCATAATAAGAGAGATCCAGTTCTAGTTTTATTAATTCATAGGTGAGTACATGCGTTGGGTCAGGCGTGTATTTTCTCAACAGTGATACGTTGAACACAACATGAACTGTGGAGAGACTTGGTGGTATTGACAAATGGTAAGATACAACTCCAATTTGTTCTAGAATTTCTAAAGATCTGATGTACCTGGGACTTAATTTACCATTCTTACCAAATCTTATAACACCCTTCCATGTAGATACCTTCAAGAAAACATGATCTCCTAATTGAAATTCCAAATCCTTCATTCGGTTATCGGCATAGCCATTTTTCCTTCTTTGAGCTTCTTTGATGTGGGTTTGGATAATATTAACCTTTTCCATTGTTTCCTCAAAAGGTTCTGGTCCTACGAGTTTTCTTTCACCAACATCATCCCAACAGGTTGGTGTGCGACATCTCTTTCCATATAATGCTTCATATGGTTCCATCTGAATACTTGAATGGAAGCTATTGTTATAGGAAAATTCTACCAGAGGTAAATATTGATCAAACATACGTTGAAAGTCAATTGAAAAAGATCTCAATATTTCTTCTAATGTTTGAATAGTCCGTTCTGATTGTCCATCAGTTTGAGGTTGGTTGGCAGTTCTTAAACGAAGTTTAGTATCTAGGGCCTGGTGAATACTTTTCTAGAATCTTGATGTAAAATGGGGATCACGATCAAAAACAATCGATATGGGTACTCGATGAAGTATTAAAAATTCATTAATATATAGTCTTGTTAAACATTCAAGTGCTAAATCTTCTTTTATAGCATGAAAATGTGCTGACTTGGTAAGATGATCAACAATGACCCATATTTCATCATTCCTTCTAGGATTCTCTGGTATTCCCTTGACAAATTCCATCATAATATCATCCCATTTCCACTCAGGTATGGGAAGAGGTTGCATGACTCCTCTAGGATGTTGTCTTCTAGCCTTCACCTATTGACAAACCATACATCTTGACACAGAATCAGCAATCTCCATCTTCATGTTGTCCCACCAAAAATTTTACTTCAAATATCTATACATATTAGTTCTACCATGGTGAATAGAGAAATTGGAGCTATGAGAATCATCCAATAATTCCCTTTTTAGATCAGGTGTGTCAGGAACACAAAGTCTCTTCCCAAATTTCAAAATTCCATCTTTATATACAAATTCAATCAATATCCCATCATTCACAACTTCAATTTTATTTTGAAACTCCTCATCATCAGTTTGAGAACTTTTTATCCTTTCTAGTAAAGTTGGATTGGAAACCATTTGAAAATTTATTGATGTTTCACCTTCCATGATTATTCCCATATCCATCTTTACCATATCCAAGAACATAGGATCCCTTTCAACTCTCATCTTGTTCAAAACTCCATGATCATTTCTGCTCAAAGAATCTACCACCTTATTTTCCTTCCTCGGGTGGTAGTGTATAGTGAAATCATAATCTTTGAGCAGTTTAAGCCATCGTCTTTGCCTCATGTTGAGTTCTTTCTATGATAAAATATACTTCGAACTCTTGTGATCGATATATATCTCAAATTTTTCACCATAGAGATAGTGTCTTTATAGCTTCAAAGAAAATATTACATCTACTAACTCAAGATCATGAGTAGGATATTTTTGTTCATGAATTTTTAGCTGTCGTGATGCATAGGCAATAACCCTATCATTCTTCATAAGTGCATAACCAATTCCTTTCTTTGAAGCATCACTATAAATAAAAAACCCATCATTCCCTGATGGTAGAGTCAATATAGGAGCATTGACTAATATTCTCTTCAGTTCTGCGAAACAATCTTTACACTATTTTGTCCAAAACAATTTAACCCCTTTACGTGTGAGCTTGGTTAATGGGTTATCCAATCAGGAAAAATCTTGGACAAAACACCGATAATAACATGCTTAACCAATAAAAATGTGTACTTTAGTTATACTCATTAGTGCTGGCCATTCTTGTATTGCTCTTAACTTAGAAGGATCAATAGAGATTCCATCCTTATAGACAATATGGACAAGAAAAGAAATCTCTTAAATCCAGAATTCAAATTTTCTAAACATACCATATAATTCATTTCTTCTAAGAGTCATTATAATAATGCGCAAGTGATTTTCATGATCTTCGTATCTTTTGGAGTATACCAAGATATCATCAATAAATACCACTAAAAATTCATCAAGATATTCCTTGAAATCTCTATTAATTAAATCCATGAAAACAGAGGGTGCATTAGTCAGTCCAGAAGGCCTTACTGTAAACTCATAATGCCCATACCAGGTACTAAATACTATCTTCATAATGTCTTCCTTCTTCACAAACAACTGATGATATCCAGATCGAAGGTCAATCTTTGAAAAATATTGAGCTCCTTGAAGTTGATCGAATAAATCATTAATGTGAGGTAAGGGATACTTGTTCTTTATTGTTATAGAATTGATCTCCCTATATTCAATGCCCAACCTCATAGATCCATATTTATTCTTAACAAAAATAATAATGGATCCCCATAGAGAAACACTAGGGAAAATAAATCCATTATTACTCAATTCCTCTAGTTCCACTAATTACACAATGGCCATTCTATAAGCGGTCTTTAGTATGGGCCTTGAACCAAAAATTAAGTCAATGGAAAACTCAATTTCTTGTTCTGTAGTATGTCTAGGTAAATCCTATGGAAACACATCAACATATTCTTGAACAATAGGTGCATATTGTATTTGAACATTCATTACCTCACCCATAGTTATTTTATTCTCTTCCTCCCCAGTAATTGAATTTAGTAGAGCTACCGGAGGGTGGATCTAGATGAGAATCAGATGGTGACGTTTCTACTCTAAAGATAAGGTACTCGTTATCATCATCGAAAATTTTAACCTCCTTTTTCTTACAATAAATTTTTGCATCATGTTCTGAAATCCAATCAATACCTAGGATTATATCAAATTCAATCTTGGGTATGATGATGATATCAGCAAATAAAGAACGTTTATATTCTCTAATGGGATCTGAATCACAGAACTTTGTTGCAATGATACTTCCCTTAGGATTTTTGACTGAAAACTCCATTGTTAAATCAAATTGTAAATATCTAATTTTCTTATAAAACTAGAAAGATATAAAACAATGTGATGATCTAGAATCAAATAAATCATTGGATAAACCTGAGGAAACCATTAAATTACCTGCCACCACGTCATTCAGAGATTTAACCTCAGCAGTAGTGATTGCATAATCTTGGCCTTGCTCCCTTGGCCTTTTTTTAGGTAAGTTTCCTTGGCACTTAGGACATTCATTTGAATAATTCCCCATTTCTATAAAATTGTAGAATTAAACATTAATATCCTCTTTCTTTCCCTTTCAATCACAAGCTTGGTGGCCTTTTTCACCACATGTGTAAGAGACTCTCATTCCCTTCAGGTAAGTACCGGGGTTTTTCTTCCCACATTTACTGCAGGATGTAAATTCAAATTTTCCCTTTTCCCCTTATTTCCATTTCCAAAGTGTTCAGCAGATTTATTCTTCTCTTTCTTTTCTTTAAAATCGTAAGACTTAGAGAATTCATTTTCTATCTTGATAGCACATAAGACAATATCGTCGTATGATGAGAAGGTTTGTGAGACTAATTCTCTATGAGAAATGGTGTTAACCCATAAAAGAAATGATCAATCTTACTCCTTGTGTTGCGTATATAATCTTCTACATGCCTTGATAACCTTTTAAAGTTAGCCTCATACTTTGCGACATTCTCGTCCTCCTTTTTCCTCAGACTTAGAAATTTTCTTTCCATATCTGCTCGATGGTCATGAGAAAAGTATTTTTCTAATAAAATATCTTTAAAATAATTTTATTCAATATTTGATACTTCTTCATCCTCCTTTGTGTTTTTAATTAATGACCACCATTGATCTGCATCTCGCGTGAGGCAATAAACTACCATGACAACTTTTTCCCTTTCATTACTCCCCAAAGTATGAAAAAATTTCTCTAAGGAACTTATCCATTGATCAGTTACAAATTGATTTGTAGTCCCATTGAATTTTGGTGGTTGTTTCCTCATGAAGCGGTCTAACATTTATCCTCCATGTTGTGTATCAGGGTGCTTCATGCTGGTAAGGTTATTATTCATAACCTAAGTGAGTTGTCCCAGTATGGTTATAAGTTGTTCAGCACCGGTTCCATCACCATCTTCACTATATTTATCTAGAGTAGGATGGAAATCCCTACATGGATTGCGTGCATTGATACAATTTCCATTCATTCCACTATGCACCATTTCTAAACAATAGAATACACTAGATTAGTTTATGAATAGAAATACATAGTTACAAACTAGTAAAATACATAAGATATATTGAAAAGCTTATGCATATAATCCATAATCATAAAAAATGTTTTCTTTGAGGAAGTATTTACTCATAAATCCTTCATAATTGTTTGTAATGAAAATTTGAATTATCCTAAGCATATCCCCTGGGAGTTTCCTAACCAAGAGTGCAGCAAGCCTCGTTGTTGTGTACCAGGATACCTTGGGTCAAGCCTGAAACTCATTATTAGAGTTTTCACTCCTAGGTACATCTGTGCCAGATGTGCCTCTACCTACTCATCTCCAGACAGGGATTTATTTCTTGTAAAATACACAAAATCTATACATTACCAAAATTTTAGGAAGTTCTTCTATACTAATCCTCAAAGTCTATCTTAGGGTAATGTTCTCTAACTAGAGTTTTTATAAATCTAGTTTCCAAGGTTTGTACTAAACTTCATCTGATACCAATTGTAATTCCCCGACCCTAGTTACACATAGTTGGTGCATTATTACATAACATTGGCATGATACAACGAATCATGTCCCGAAATACCAATCAGTTTAGTTGCCTTTGAAATACTAGATACATACATAAATTTTGCATTACATCATGAAATAAAAAAACAACATTGTGTCCCCTTTGAACACTCTTATATCCCTTATACTGTTCCTATAGGTTAATCGTAATATACTTCTTCGCATCCTGGAAAAAATAAAACATAATAAAGTGGTGATCTCTGATGCTTAGTAAGGATAACTATATAGCAGAAACTATCATAAATAAGAATATTCATTGAAGGCAATGTATAAGACTAAAACACAAGCCTTTTAAACTTAAGCTTCAGTATGATATGGAAAAGATAAATCAAATAATTCCATTTACTAATTCACATGGATATTCTACCAGTCGAATAATCACATGTAATATCAATATCCACTTTCATAATGATGGAATGCATAATTTCGGACATCATAACCGCATAGTCAAGGCCTCGTGCCAAGAATACAAATAAGATTTTTTCAATTCCTTGTGCTAAGACACAAGTTTGTATCATGATACCTATCGATGCATCGAGGAGCTATAGCGGGCTCCACCCGTCACTTACTAAGTCCAATGCATTCCTCATATGAAAAGGTTGAAACATAACATAAACATTCGTATTAAAACTAACATATTAAATGTCAATAATTTATCCATAAACCATGAATGGTATAAAAATAACACATCCATAGTCAAACATATCACAAAACCTTAAATACAATATGTAAGATTTTATCATAATAAATAAACTTCAAACAAGTGTAAAATTCATCAAAGGATATTGACATAGATGAAATCAAAACTATTTGAGAGAAATATCTCTTTCTATTTTGAAGTCATTTAAAAGTCACATAATTATAAAATAAATCATTTATTTTGAAAATATTCTTACACTCTTGTAAGGGAAGCTTCAAAGGTGTTATAACGGCGAAAGATAGCCGCACTCACCGTTTAAGTTAAAAAAACATTCTTTCCTTAATTCGTCGAGAAGGTTATAAAGTACCTTGTTTGGAAAACGACGAAAATATTTCTCTCAAAACATATTATAAAAATTAAAACAAGGGTATAAATGAATTTAACCCATATTATAGTAAATAGTAAAAATGTTTTGAAATACATTTTTAAGAAACACGAATGTGGGTGATAAAGAGGTCCCAGTAGATATTCGCATATAAACAACCTCGGATAATGAAGAGATTGTAGAATTAACCCTTAACTTGAAATTTTCTTTTACCGATGGTATGTTAAGCTCTGGTATAATAGTTAAAACATTTTTATTAAATTATACAATAACCACATACATAAATATGATATCATATATGATCTTCTAATATTGCTTTGTTAAAAATATTTCAGTAGTATCATTGTTTTGGGTGTTAACTCATTCATTTTCCTTTATATACTTGATTATGTAAGCCAGGTTTTTTATGGATATGATGTATTTTATTAATATCCAGAATTATATTAAGTTATTAAACATTATTTTTAATCATAAAATGAAAATTATTCTTGAATGTTTATGATGGGGAATGAATTTTATCACGTTCGTGGAGACGGTAATCCGTACGTACGCACGAGCAACAGTATCATTCTATTGATGGTGAAATCGTATGTAATTAGATGTTATATCATATATAGATAATAATTAACATGTTATATTTATTATTTACATATGTTATACTCATTATTATACTCATCCAAATAATTAAGTGTTTGAATAACAAACTACACCACAGCGTGGAGATGGTAAGTTGTACGTACGCACCTATGGTGGCTTTTCATTCATAGGATGGATAGAATAATGAATATGGTTGTACCATATTTATAATAACATAATATTTTTTATAATTTACTAGAGTTATTATTTTGGTATGGAAACAACAAATAAAGAGGAAGTGGAAGAAGAAAAGAACTTTGAAAGAGGTGGTGAAATTATTACCTCTTCTTCGAGTGTTTCCTTTTGATTTGATCAAAAGGGATCCTTATATTGGCTTTATGATCAAAGTAATGCATCTAGTTCTAATTAAGGGTAGTTGGGAGGATATTTTATTAGGGTTTGTACGAGTCAAATGGATTTGGAGGTGGGATTTTGATAGAAGGGAAAGTACCCTTTTATAAGAGAGGTGAGGGTCACTTTAGGAAATGCTTGAAATATTATTTTATTATACAATCATATTCAGTTTATAATGGATCTAAAAATATTTATTTTGAGTATAAGGTCGGGATGAGTCGAAAAACTCTCATCCAATAGGGTTTAGACAGGTTAGGTCACCATATTAACCATATCTTTTAGATTTAACTCTTAGTTAAATAGTTTAACTTTTACCATGTATTCTTGTATTATTATAATAAATGGTTAATAAACTTACTATAAAATGCCAATAGAACCCCAAGTGGTTAATTATTGGTATATATAACCTTATATAAGTATTTTTGTCGATCCTTATATTTTTAGTAATATTATATCAATTAATAATATAGAATTTTTTATTAAAACTCATTTATGTAGATTTTTACACTATTTAGTATTTGGTTTTTGTGAAAGTCATAACAACTTTATCACTTAGAAAAACATTTATTTAATAAACCCTAACATGTCATACTAACCTATAAAATTAGTGTAATACATCAAAAGTCTCAATTTACAGTTATATTAATATTTATAATATTAATTATTTTTAATCTTTGAATAATAAGGTAATTACTGCATCATCATTATGTCATAACTAAATTTAATTATATAATGTCTAAAATTTATAAATAAAATACCTTATGTAGGAAATATTTTTATATTTATAATGAATATTTATAGTCTAATTTATATTATGTATAACCCTATATTAAAAATGTTTTAGTTATGAAAATTTGAATTTAACACTTTTAACTCTTCTTTAAATAAAATAATTATAAATGTCCTAATCTAATCCAAGTGGACCAAAAGGATCATATTTTATTCCTAAGGTTAATTTTGTTCTAAATAAACTTATACAATATAATTAGTACATGTTTTAGGTTAATTATAATATCATTTTTACATTTAATTTCCCTATTTATATTTAACTGTGGTAAATAAAATTCAAAAGTTACTATTCACCAAAAATTATTTTCATCATATTGAACCACATTTTACTTACTAATGTCAACTGTGTCTCTATTATTTTTTAAATTCAATTCAAATAAGTGGAAAAATTATGTTTTATGCAAATTTGCAAATGTGCCTAAAAGGTGGGTAAAAGGCGTTAAAAGTTCAATAAAATTTTATATATCTAATCTTATTATAAAATGACTCCAATGAATTAAATTGGACTAATATAAGTATTATGTATTTATTTTTAATTAAAATAAATTTAAAAAAGATAAATAATTATTTAAATAAAAGTCAGTTTTAAACAATAACGCAGTGTTTTCACTATTTATCAAAAAATTAAAAGTTTTTAGAAAAATACCAAAAATTCACCCTAAGCTAATTTTCATATTAAGAATCCAAAAATGAAGTCCATTTTGAAAAATAAAATTTATAAAATTTTAAAAAGTGGGTATTATTATTCATAACGGCTAGTTTTATTGGTCGTGGTGTGCTTGAACTCGAAGTTGCGTACAACCCAAGCTATTGAATTATTCAAAGAGAAGCGTACCGTGGAAGCTTGGGGTGTTACATTAGTTATTCATGAGACTTATTTGGTTCTTTTTTGTTCTTCACCTTGTGGCGGGCCATCTTAGGTGATGCATCATTTCAACCGAAGTGGGTTCGTTATAATAATGGTATCAGAACCAATGAATAGTCATAAGTTTGATGAAACTACCAAGGTTTGGTTCACGATCTTTGGTATCAGTTTAGTCGCCTTGGAAACACTAGATATATTCATAAGTCTTACATTACATCATAAATTGAAAAACTACAACAAAATATTTTCTTCATAACCCCTCATACTATCCCTGCAGGTCATTCATAAAATACTTCTTCACATCCTAGGAAAAATAAAACATAGAAAGGGGTGAGATTAGATGCTCAGTAAGGAGAAACCTCATAAATAAGCATAAACATTTAAGGCAATGTATAACTAAAACAAAATCCTTTTAAACTTGAACTTCAGCATAACATGGAAAATATAAAATTAAATAATGCCATTTACCTTTTCACATTGATATTCTACTAATCGAATAATCACATGCGATATCAATAACCACTTTCATAATAAGGGAATACATAATGCCAGAATTTCATAACCACATAGTCAAGGCCTTGTGTCAAGACTACAAATAAGTTTTTGTCAAGGCCTTGTTCCAAGACACTAGTTTGTCTCATGAGACCTACCGATGCATCAAGGAGCTATAGCGGGTTCCACCCATCACATACTAAGTCCAATGCATTCCTCATATAAAAAGGTTTAAACATAACATAAACATTCATATTAAAACTAGCATACAAAATGTCAATACTTTATCCATAAACCATGAATGGTGTAAAAATAACACATCCACAGTCAAACCTATCACAAAACCTTCAATACAATATGGAAGTTTTGTATCATAATAAATCAACTTCATATAATCTTAAAATCCATCAAAGGATGTTGACATAGATGAAATCAGAAACTTTTTTTAGAGAAATATCTCTTTCTATTTTGAAATCATTTAAGAAAAAATTTATTTTGGAAATGTTCTTATAATCTTGTAAGGGAATCTTCGACGTTGTGATAATGGAGGAAAATATTCACACCCGCCGTATAAGTTAAAAAAACATTCTTACCTTAATTTTGTCGAAAATGTTAAAAAGGACCTTGTTTAGAAAATGACAGAAAGATTCCTTTCAAAAACATATAAGGTCAAATAAGGGTATAAATGAATTTAACCCATTATCTATTAAATAATAAAAATGTTTTGAAATACATTTTTAAGAAACATTTATGTGGATGATAAAGAGGTCCCAGTAGATAAATACGTATAAACAACCTCGGATAATGAAGAGATTGTGAAATAAACTCTTACCTTGTAATTTTCCTTGGTCTAGGGTAGGTTAACCTCCTGTATAATGGTGAAATAATTTTTATTAAAGTATACAAGAATCATATACATTAATATGATAACATATATGATCTTTTAACATTTCTTTGTTAATAATATCTTAGTATTATCCTCGCTTCGGGTGTTAACTGATTCGTTTTCCTTTATATGATTTGTTATGTAAGTAATTTTTGTTGTGGATAGGTTGTATTTTATTCATATACAGAATGATATCAAGTCCTTAAACTTTATTTTTAATCATCAAATGTGGGAAGAAAACTCAATGACCCACATGCCAAAAATTTGGGAAGTTGCATCATGGGAACTGCCTTAAAGGGACGGGGAAGCGCTTCAAGTGTGGGAAAGAAGAACACCATGCTCAAGAGTGTCAAAAATACATGAGAATGGAGGAGAATGTAGTGGAAGAAAGGGGAGCCCCACCCATTGTTCAATGCTATAACTGTAGGGAGAAAGGTAACTATACAACCCAGTGCACTAAACCTCGAGTCCTCAAGGGTTATCAGTGTCAACTGCCACCAAATCCAAAGGAACAAGAGAAGGCTTATGCCATAACTAATTTGGAAGTGGAGAAAGATAATGAAGTCGTACAAGGTACAATTCCTATTCACTCAAGAATGGAAAAGGTCCTATTTTATTCTGGTTCTATGCATTTCTTTATATCTTTCATGTTTTCTAGAACTATAGAATAGAATCCCCAAAACATTGAAGTAGTGATATCTGTAAAAAAACAAGTGGTGAAATCGTTGAAACCAAAGTGTTTGACTCTTCTCTATTTGATGTATGTGGGAAGATTCTTCCAAATAATATCGTAATAATTTCCTTGGTGAAATTCAACACTATAATGGGAATGGATTGGCTCTCATTATATAGAACACATATCAACTGTCGAGAAAAGGAAATATTTTTTCATATTCCAAACCATCTCATGCTCCTCTACAAATGCAAAGAAGATCACGAATATCCTTCGAAAAATTCTCCAATGTTGTGGTTCTTGATTCCCTATGAAAAGGCATACCTCACTCAAATGGTTGAGTCAAAGGAAAGTTCCACCCTTGCGTAAATTCCCATCATGAGGGAATACGGTGATGTATTTCTGGAAGAGTTACTCGGACTTCCCCAATATCATGAGGTAGAGTTCTCAATAGAACTCATACACAGAGCTACTTATATCTCAAATTGTCCCTATAGTATGGATCCTATCAAACTAGAAGATTTAAAGAAGCAGATGCAAGATCATTTGGACAAAAGGTTCATACTCCCTACTGCATCACCTTGGTGTGCGTCAGTGCTCTTTGTGAAGAAGGATGGAATAATACTACTATGTATCTATTATCAGGAACTCAACAATATCACCATAAAGAACAAATATCCTCTTAAAAGGATTGATGACTTGTTCGATCAGTTAAGAGGAGATTAATACTTCTCAAAGGTGGATCTTCATTCTGGATATCATCATCTAAAGGTGAAGAAGGAAGATATCCAAAAGACTGCCTTCCGTACAAGATATGGGCACTATGAGTTTCTAGTGATTCCCTTAGGACTTACTAATTCCCCTACAATTTTCATGGATTTTATTTATAGAGTCTTTAGACATTACCTCGACAAATTTTTGGTAGTGTTTATTAATGATATTCTCATATAATCAAAGAGAAAGGAGGAACATGAAGAACATATAACACTTGTGATGATGAAATTGATAAACGATAAGTTTTACACGAAGTTCAGAAAGTACTTTCGGATAAAGAAAGTCATGTTCTTGGGACATGTGAGAACAAGTGAGTGAATTTCTATAGACCCTTCAAAAAGAAAGGCGATTGAGGAATGGCACAGGCCCTCTAGTGTCACAAAAATATGCAGTTTTCTTGGATTTGATGGGTACTATCGACATTTTGTGAGAAATTTATCACAATTGTCAAGCCCACTGACTAAGTTAACAAGGAAAGGGTTAAAGTATGTCTGGACGGAAGAATTTGAGGGAAGCTTCAAGGAGCTAAACAGAAGGCTCATCACTGCACCTGTGCTCACACTACCGAAAAGTGGAGAAAGTTTTGTGATATAAAGTGATGCTTCAAATAAAGTCTTGGGTTTTTTACTCATGAAAAATGATAATGTGATAGCCTACGCCTCACGACAGTTGAATATCCATGAGCAGAACTACCTGACACATGATCTAGAGCTAGCAGCCGTGATTTTTTCCTTGAAAATATAGCAACACTACCTTTATAGTGAGAAGTGTGATATATAAACCGACCACAAGAGTTTAAAGTATACATTCACACAAAAGGATCTCAACATGCATCAAATGAGATGGTTATAGCTAATCAAGGATTACGATTTCTCTATTCACTATCATCTTGGAAAGCTGAAAAAGGTAGCTGATGCTCTAAGAAGAAAAGAAAATGCTACTATATCCATGTTATGGATTGAGAAAGACCCTATCTTCTTGGATATACAAAGGATGGATTTGGAAATCATAAGGTCATGGGATACATCCTACCTTTCCCAAATGACTGTGCAACCATCTATCCAAGAGAAGATTAAGGAAGCACAAAGGGATGATCCAGAGTTATAAAAGAAGGTGAATGCAGTAAAGGAAGGTAAGCTTCATGAGTTCCATATCGAAGATTATTGTGTGATTTGGTTTGGAATGCGGCTTTTTGTGCCTTCATCACCTGGGATAAAGAAAGAGTTATTGGACAATGCACATAGATCAATATTCTCTATCCATCCTACTAGCACCAAGATGTACTGAGATCTTCGAGAACACTTCTGGTGGGATAACCTGAAGAAGGAGATTGTGGAATATATATCAAGGTTCTTGGTATGTCGGAAAGTTAAATCAGAGTGACAAAAGTCCAAATGGATGATGCATCCATTGCCTATACCCATGTGGAAATGGGAGAATGTCACTATGGACTTTGTCACGGGTCTCCTAAAGACATCCAAGGGAAATAATGTGATATGGATTGTGGTTGACCGGCTCACAAAGACTGTCCATTTTATCACTATTAGGGAAGATATCTCACTTGAAAAACTTGAAGAGATATATGTGAAAGAAGTGGTGAGACTTCATGGTGTTCCACTATCGATTATCTCTGATCGTGATCCAAGGTTCACATAAAAATTCTGGAGTAGTCTTTAACATGCTTTGAGTACTGAATTAAATTTTAGCATGACCTATCACCCCAAAACTGATGGCCAATCTAAAAGGACTATTCAGACGCTTGAAGACATGCTAAGAGCCTTCTCTTAAGAATTCAAAGGTGGATGGGATCAACATCTCACATTGGTTGAGTTCTCATACAACAATAGCTTCCACTCGAGTATTCAGATGGCTCCATATGAAGCTCTGTATGAAAAGCGATGTATAACTCCAACCTGTTGGGATAAAGTTGGATAAATAAATCTACTTGGACCAAATCTTGTGAAAGAGATGATAGAGAAGGTTCAAGTCATCCAGAAACACATCAAATATGCTTAGAGTCGGCAAAAGAGCTATGCTGACAACCGTCGAAGGGACTTGGAGTTCAATGATGGGGATAAAGTCTTATTTTGAATATCACTATGGAAGAGTGTCATGCAGTTTGGGAAGAAAGGGAAGAGAAGCCCAAGGTACATTGGCCCCTTTGAGATCCTTGACCGCATAGGGTCTGTAGCCTATCAGCTTGCACTTCCACCGAATATGGATCAATTTCATGATGTGTTTCATGTATCACTCCTGAGGAAGTACATACCAGATCCCTCACATGTACTTAAATAAGAGGTGGTATAGATGGAAGATGATATTTCTTATTAGGAGAATCTAGTAAAGATTCTGGATAGGAGAGATAAGGTCCTACTCAACAAGACAACCCATCTTGTTAAAGTTTTGAGGAAGAAACATAAGTTCGAAGAAGCTACTTGGGAATCGGAAGAGGTGATGAAGGAGAAGTACCCTCACCTGTTTGTGTAAAATGAAATTTCGAGGGAAACATTTTCTAAGGGGGGAAGAATGTATTGACCCAAGGTTTTATCAATGGAGTTCCCTTCTTATAATTATGCCTTGTATTATTAGGAAGAACAATTAAATATCATGATACTAAATACTATGGGATCAATAAACATAATTTTTCAAATTATATATTTTGAATTTAGAAAATATTACATGCATGGTTGTGATCAGTAAGATGTTTGGAGTCCGATAGGACAAACTTAATTTTTTGTGAAAAGTAACTTACCCTTAGGAATAGTAATATGACCCTTATGAATAGGAAATTATCCAAAATAATGGTAACCTCACCCATGAATGATTAAATAAAATTTAGGCATCTTATAAGTGACAACTTGAAAATAGTAAAAGTATTAGTGTTTTCGTAACTCATAAATAATTAATTATAATTATTTAATTAATTTTAATTAATTAAGTAATTAATTTAAAAGAAAATTTATTTTCCTAAAATGTTTTCATAAATTAAAAAATATATGTATTTTGGGTTTTAAGATAATTTTAAAAGAGCTTATGTAATTTTTGAAAGCATTATGAAATCAGTTTTAATTTTAAAAACTATATTTTTCAAGTAAATTACGATTTTAATTAAAAATTAAATTAATACTATTTAGAAAATTATTTTTATCAAATGGACTTAATTTTTGGATTCTAAATTTCAAAAAAATGGTTAGTTTGAATTTTTTGGATTTTTCTGAAATACTTCAATTTTCGGGTGAATAGTAAAAATACAGTTTTTTACATAACCGGTGTATCTTAAATTGCATCATTCATGGTGTAATTATGACATAAAATTTTTAGAACATAATATTATTCCATGTTATATTTAATTTAATAAATATTTCCTTAAAATACAATAAACTCAATTTCCAAACCTAAAAATAACTTTCTAAAGCCTAAAGTCAAAAAGGGATTCCTTAAAGTATCTTTTTCTCTTTCTTTCACTTTCCTTTTAATAAATTAATGAATTCGAATTATAAAGATGATTTAAAGTCTAGAAAAATTATATTATATTTATATATGATTTATGATGTCAAAAAACTACTATTACAAGTCTAACATTTGATATATTATTTTATTTGATATTTTATTCTAAAAACACCCCTCCTCGTGTATAAATAACCCCTCTCCCTCCCCTTGACAAACCACACCTATAAAGCTTAAATAATTGTCTAAAATATATCCAAACATCTTCCTTATCCCCTCCTCGACATCCAAAAGCTTCTGGTCACATAAAAAGACCAAGCCTAGGTTCCTTAAGGAGGATCTCAATAGGAGGATTCAAGAGGTAATTTCTCTCTCTCTTTTCCTTTAATTTTCTTTCAATTTTAAGTTCTTTTCTTAATCTCTCTCCCACCTATACTCATCCAAATGGTATGGTACCTCTAGTATCATAAATATAATGTAATGTTATGTTACTAATGGAATAATACATCATCCAAGATCTTTCTCATCTTCTTTCTTTTTATTTTTGAAAGGAAAATGTTGTTCGTGAGGTGTTAATTCATCACCTTCAAGAACAACAAGTTTTATTTTTTCCTTTAATGCCTTCAGATATGGTCATAAAACAATATTTATGGTTGAACAAGATTATTTTATAAATATTATATCCTATTTAGTGTTCTGAAACTCACTTATGTACATATTACTAAATTATTAAACAAAACAAGTTCATTGTGGTCGAAAAACCGCCCGAATTAACCCAAACGATCATCATTATATTCTTATCTAATGATTCATCCACATGGTATATAACATAATTAATTATAAGATCATTTAAAATACTATAATATCATTAATAACATGAAATATCAGTTCTGTATGTTTATCTGTGTTCTACACGAACTTCCATTTATGAATACAAGTGAACCTCTTAAGAAAACCATAAAAATGAACTTTTACGAATAATGTATTTAAAATATATAACTCATCCAAAGGCCCATAAAATAAATTAATGAGACCATAATGAACCATATTCATGTAAAAAAGGTTCTATAATTGTTAATTAATGAATCTAAATTGGTTATACAGGACATTAAAGTGAATAAAGTGTTCAGATACATGGTAAGGGGAAATTCTCAAACCCAACTTTATTTCTTTGGGTTCCCCCTATTTCACTCCATTTTTGGTATGTTCACTCCTTAAAAATCATTTTCTTCATCATTATATTACCATTTCCGGGATATACATATTTTCCACTGGAGTTTATGTCAATCAAATGTTTTCCAAAAGAAATTTTCTTTCAAAAGAACAACTTTTACTTCTCACTCAAGGTTGATGGTTCTTGTATCAAGGATGTTATTCCCTCTTTCTTTTGGGAATCAAAAGTTAAGGAATGTTTCATTATGTGATGAAAATCATTCCTTTCCATGTGTTATTTATGTTCATTTTTGATATATTCTCTATGTGGCATGCATGATAATGAGAATATTATGATGTGACGAGTACGCCCAGAATTATACAGTGCAAAATTAATGTTATGATGTGATGGGTGCACCCAAAATTATACAGTGCTCCAATTCATTGGGTAAAGTGATGAATCTCATGAGTTAAAGTGAAATTATTTGTGAATATGATTCTATCTTTGATCAAAACTATGTGTGGTAGTTAAACACTAAGACATGATGTTTCATTTTTATGCATTGCCACATTTCAAGTCTTTTATTAATACTTCCTATCATGTTCATGATCATTTGCCTATGTTGTGATTATGCTCACCCATTGCTATATTTTCCTTATCTATCCTCTTAATGGGATTTTTTCACACCCCTTTTTGATGTATATCCTCAGGTACTACATATACTATTGAGAGGTCAAGAGCCAATAAAAATCTAGAGAAGAAAGAATTAAAAAAAGGTTTATGCTTGATATTGTAAATGTTATGTTTGGTCCTAGTTTTCCCAAGACACTAAACCTCTGGATCCTTGTGGTGTAATACTATTATGTTGTTTATCTTTATAATGATGTAATAGTAATATAAGAAAAGATTGGGTCGCTATAGTTCGCTCGAAGCCTTCCCCACCAACGACACCAAAAACATGACCCGTATTTTTTTGAATATCTGTCAAAGTTTAATTATTTATTTTTACTACTTAATAATGTATAGTGATAAGTAGGGTTGAACCCACAGGGAAGGTAGAGTGACCTGAGATTTTTTAAAAAAAAACCTACTATTGATAACAGTGGGTGGGTTTTTTTTTAAATTTTTATTTTATTTTTAAGAAAGAATTAAAGAAGAAATAGAGTGATGATGATAAAAGTGTTAAGATGTTGTGATAATTTAAAATAAATAAAGTGAAATAGTAATGGAGAAAAGGTAGTAAGAACAGGAGTACTGAGAGCGGATCATATAAGAAGAATGACAAAGAAGGACAAAAATACTAGTTTTAAAGGATGAATTTTTTATTTAAAAGTAAATTGAATTTACTCCATGAATAAATGATTGGTTAAACCTTCCATTCTAGAAGATTTAACACACTGTATTTATGTTCCCAAGGTTTTCCACTTCAAGAACCAAAATAATGCTAAATAATTTGTAAATAAAAGTAAATATAAACAACCACATTGGAAGTTTATGAGTTTTTGAATTTAATTATTAATGAATTGGTTCCATGATCGATCCCTCCAAAAGATAATGGAGTTTGAAATTTAAGTGTTAAAGAAGAAAAAAACAATTTAAGTTTCAAGAATCAGAAATAACCTCACCGGTCAAATATGATTCTTAAAAAAATCAAATAAAGAATAGAAATATAAACTATTAGATATTTAATGCTTGAACACTAAAAGATTTAGTATATGATCATTATGAAAACAAAAATTAAAGAAAATTCAATTACAGACAAAGAAATTTGAAAGAGAAGAAAGAAATCACCCACTCAAAATCATGTCTGGTGCTTCTATATTGTGGTCCTTCTCTATCTTTGGGCTACTCTCTGTCTCTGCACCCGATGATTGGTGTTAATGATTGTTGAATGAATGGAATATAAATGATCTCCCCCACAAACTACAATGGTGTTTCTCTACTTCTCTTCTCTGTATCTGTGTTTGCTCACTACCTCTACTCTCGCGCCTCTCTTCAGGTCTCTAAGAAAAATGATCAGAATATGAATCATGAATGAGATTTCTTCCCTACTACTCTGTTTTCTTTAAATTTTCATAGTCATCTTCCAGTTGGTCACCGCCTGTGCATGCTGACTCAGGTTGGTGTTCTCATTTTCAACGAATGTGTTTCACCGACCTCACGGCGCGAGTGCTCAGAATGTAACTCTTGTGAAACCCCTGTAACAACCTCCTCTTCAGAGTTCTTCATGAACATGTACATAATTTGGGCTCTTGCTTATATCTACAAACTAAAAACAAAAGATAACGATTAAATTAGTTTTTTAATGTAATAAAATGATGTAATAAATATTTAATTATTTAATTAATCATGATTACCATTAAAAGATTAAATTAAATATTAAATTATTAAATTATATTTATTTGTAAATACTATTATTTAAATTAATTGTTTAAATTAATTTATTTTATTTATAACTTTTATTAATTATTATTATTAATTAAATTATTTAATAATCATTTTTAAAGTTAATATTTTGATAACTTCATAAAATATTAATATTCAAATTAAATGTTATTAAGATGATTAATATATATTATTTATTTTATTTCAATATTATTAAGGTTCTTAATTTATTTATTATGTTTATAAATTATAAATATAGTTAAATTAATTTATTAAGATTGATATTAAATATTTTTTTATTGGTTATATTATTATATTTAATAATAAATTTTATTAATAATTAATTATTATTTAGATTATTAATATTAATATTATTGATTTTATTTTTGTTATCTTAGTTTTGTTTTTATTTTATTTATTTATTATATTATCTTTCTTATTATTATTTTTATACTCCCTATCAAGGAGGCGCTTGAGGGGGAGTCTTCATCCTCCATAAGCTACGTCACAACTCTCCTTTAAGGAAGTGAAGCTCTGAAGCTATGGTGGCACCATCTTCTCCCCAGGTCTCCACAGCGATGTGTGGATTTGGCTATCAGGGGGTTTATCTCTAATAGATCAGGGACGAAATCCCTAAATCTGGGTTTCATATCTATGTAGAGGTTGATGGAGTTTTTTTAAATAGGATTCTAAAAAAATATTTTTTTTAAAACATCATAGGTCAAATTTTCTTTAAAAAATATGCCCTAAAGGCGGTAGCGCAGCAGCCACCTTCAGGTTTCAAGGGAAAGGCAGAAAACCCCGTTGTCGCCTTTCATCTAAAACCAAATAAAATTACTACATTTTGTATTTTAAAATTTTTTATTTTCATTTATTTTGTTTTTTTTTGTTTATATATATATATATAACAAAAAATTTCAGCAGAATTTATCTGTTATTTAATATCCAGCAGTTCTGCCATTACAGCAGTCTGGATTCTAACAGAAGCTCTCACTCAGGGCTCCCTTTTATGAGAGGGCTTACCTTGGAAATCATTCTGCATTTTCAATGTGGGATTTTGGTTCTCCCTTTCCTTCTTAGAACATTCTGCATTTCTGATGTGGGATTCTGTTTCAAGTACGTAACTTTGAAAGACTATAAAATACAAACTATAAGACCAATATAAATGAAACTTAAAAAACAGAATAAACATATAACAAATAGTTGAAAATAAATATAATTTCGTAAAAAATGTTGATAAAAAATAATTTATAAGTTTTCAAAGACACCTATATGAAACTTAAAAATGTTTCAAGTACGTGACTTTTAAAACATATAAAATATAAACTATAAGACCAATATCAATGAAACTTAAAAAATTGATTAAAAATATAACAAATAGTTGAAAATAAAAAGAATTTTGTAAAAAATGTTCATGAAAAATAATTTATAATCTTTCAAAACCACCTACTTGAAACTTAAAAAAGATTCAAGTTGTCACGACCCGTCCTCGAGGCCCATGCTGTGACTACCCCAATCCCACCTTCCATCGGCCAGGGGATGGAGACTAGCACCAAAGTCGTAAATCCCGATAAAAAGGGAAGACATTGCCTTTATATAGTAAAAAAACACAACGGAGTACGCGATAGAATCAAGAACAAAATAAAAATGTATACAAAAGTAAGTGCTAAAAAGAAAGGGGCTGGAAATACAAGCCCAACAGTAAATATAGTACAACTGAAAGTATAGTACTACAACAGTAAAGTAAGCAGTAACCACTGAGTCGTCCTCTGTGAATCCCAGCTAAAGGGTGGGTACATATGGTCTCCTTGGCACCTTGGGTCCGTCCGCCTGCTCCGTGTATGTCGCACCAAGTTTTCCACCTTCGGGTACCGTCTAGCTCTACAAGTCTCTACCATGATCAGTGTTGTCTGTCATCTGCATCAAACACAATGTAGTGCGAGTATTGCCCGTGCAGGGGTGAGTATAACGATACTCAGTAGGAACCTCGAGACCCCTGAAGGTCTCCTAGAATCCACGAAGGATAAACCACAAAGAAAATATAAAATCATGAAGTATCAACCAACTCTACTTAGGTATATCTCCATACATATACCTAAGTCATCAATTCTAGTTCGGCTCCAACTCTCGAGCCTAAGCACAACCCAATCCACACAGGAAAGAAGTCAATCACACCAATGGTAATGATTGAAAGCCAAGACTCATCTCACACAGGTATACATCTTTCATAAAGTGAAAAATATGATCAGATGTAGTCACTAATTCATCTAAGCTATCGGACCCATGTAGGATACTAGACTAGCTAAGCTGTCGGACCCACGTAAGATTCTAGACCAGCTACTCTGTCAGACCCACATAGGATTCAAGTATAGAAGTCAAAACTGTCAGACCCGCGTAGGATAAAAGAACAGTAGTCATCACTGTCGACCTCATGGAGGATTCTAGTACAGTTTTCATCATCGTCAAACCCATATAGGATTCTAGTACAATAGCCATCGTCGTCGAACCCACGGAGGATTCCAGTACGGTAGTCGTCGCAGTCGCAGCCAGCTCTAGGGTTCCCGCACACAACATGATCGATTCCGGGAGGGTCCACTCCTCGAGTCAAGGGGTGAATACATCAACTATCATGAAGTCCAGATTTTATGTATCCTGAAGTTCCGTCTCGCCAAAAGGAACCCAACGCGACAGACGACGCGTCAATCGGACGCCCGGTCTGAGAGATATTGGCTTTTCCGTTCCAGGGGCCCGGTTGGAATTACGTTCATTCCAAACCCGGCTGTTCTCCTAAGTCGTCCAAAACTCACTTAGAGTAATGAAAAATGACCTCCTCGTTGTAAGGGTCCCAGTGCCGCAAACGTCGCATCGATTGGATGCGCGGTCTGAAAGTTATTCACGTTTAAGTGAAAACAGGCCCGGCCCGTTAAGCCCAGTGGGCTCGCGGGTCGGCCCGACCCAGTTCAGTGGGTCAGACCTAGAAGAGGGTCGGACCGGCCTGGTGAATCGCACGGCCCGGCCCGAGGGGGCGCAGCCTGGCCTGACGGGGTGCGGCGCGGCGCGGCGCGGCCCGGCGCGGCGCTGCCCGGTGCGGCGCGGTCCGGCCCGGCTGGCCGCGGCTCGGCCAGCTAGCCGAGCGGTTCGTGGGGGGAGGGGGGGGCGCGGTCCGGCGCGGCCTGGCGCGGCGTGGCCCGGCGCGGCCCGGCGCGGCGTGGCCCGGCCCGGCCCGGCGCGGCGTGGCCCGGCCCGGCCCGGCGCGGCCCGGCGCGGCCCGGCGCGGCGTGGCCCGGCCCGGCCCGGCGCGGTGTGGCCCGGCCCGGCGCGGCGTGGCCCAGCCCGGCCCAGCGCGGCGCGGCCCGGTGTGGCGTGGCCCGGCCCGGCCCGGTGTGGCGCGGCCCGACGCGGCGTGGCCCGGCCCGGCGCGGCGCTGCCCGGTGTGGCGCGGTCCGGCCCGGCTGGTCGCGGCTCGGCCAGCTAGCAGAGCGGTTCATGGGGGGAGGGGGGGCACGACCCCCCGGCTTCCCGAACCAGTGGTGCCAAGCCGCACCGCCCTACAATCCGGCCAGCCGAAGCAAGCTGGTCTTCCTGGCACAAGCGGCCCGCACGGGCGGGCCGCAGTTTCCCAAGCGTGGTGCCCTCTTGGCGTCGCGGGTCTTCCCAGTCCGGCTGGCCTCCTGCTGGCCGGTTCGTCCGCCGAAGCAGCCCGCCCTATGCAGGCCACGGTTCTCCACAGCCCGGCACCGTGCGGCACTACGGGTCCACCAGCCCGGCCGGCTACGGCCAACCCGTTCTTCTTCGGTCGGGCGGCCCGCGGTTGCGGGCCGTGGTTCTTCCGCACGCGGCCAGTGCGCAGCCGCTACCTTCACTCGTCGTCGCCTCCATTCGCCACCGCCTCCCTTTTCGAATTAATAAAACAAGAAACGGAGTAGGGTCCTCGGGCCGTGTTTGTTCGGACCACGCCCTCCGTGTTAGGCGGTAACAATCCTCCATAGACAATTCATAAAATTGAACAAAGAACGGGGTACAAATTATTCACTTAAAATTGTACAAACCCCTACATCGAATTCAAGAGCAGATCACATCAACGAGTCGTGGAAGACAAACGTCACGGGGGTCGAGCGTCGCGGAAAAAGGGACGTCTATTTCCATTGATGTCGGAGTTCGCCCGAAGAAGAAGCGTCTATGGTGACTTCGCGTTCTTCGTCAGAGAAATTCTTCGTCGAGAGAAGAACAGTGTTCTTCTATTTCTCCAGTGATTTTCCCCCACCCAAAATATTTTCCAAGGCCAATATTTTAATAAAGCTTCCTCATTTTAACATTTTCCATGCAATTCAAATTGTTTCAAAATGAGAAGCCAATTAATTAATGAACTCATTAATCTAATTGTGTTGGAAAACATAATGAGGGGGAGGTGGAGAGATCACAAATTAATTAAGGGGAGAGTTGTCAAATTAATTAAGGGGGGTTAATGGGTAGTTAAAGGGAGTTGAAAGGATAGGGCTCGTGTGGGCCCCACCTCACAAATATCCTCTCATGGGAGGTTATGTGGGTGTGGGCCCCACCTCTAAGTCCCCTTGAGAGGAAAATAACCAACATCCATAAATAAAATTGTGTACTACAAATTTTATTTATTTTATTCTAAATCCCCAAATATTAACTCTCAACCAGCATAAAACGCAACTACGGTAAAGGTCCCCTTAAGTGAGTAACGGCGCTGCGAGTTTATCAGTGTCCTCGGATTTCAATTCTGAGCAGCGGTTCAAAAGATAGAAAAACATGCACATATGTTTACTGAATGTACCCCAACAAAACTTCATAAATTGATTCCGGGCACACCGGGCCTCGGAATCAAGTGTCGTCAGAAACCACAAACTCGTAAAATTCCAAAGTATTTAAGAAATAATTTTCCATGAAATTTCCGGGTATTTAAATTACTCCCACCTCAGGGATTTACGTCCCCGTAAATCTACAACACACACTAGGGAAACAAATGGGGGTATTGTACATGCATCTGAGCCTCCTGCTCCCATGTGCTTTCCTGAAGGTTCACGTGCTACCAGCGAATGCACACTAGATGAATCGACCGTCAACATAGGACCCACTCCTGTCGATCCTCGATCTCCACCAGGACCTCCGTAAATGTCTCCCCGTCATCGATGTCCAGCTCCCAATGGTCGATGATGTGGGACGGGTCGTGCACGTATCTCCTTAGCTTAGATACATGGAAGACGTCATGCACCCAGTGCAACTGAGGTGGATGGGCCAGGCGGTAAGCCACCTCACCTACTCTACTGAGGACCTGGAAAGTTCTGATGAAACACGAAGATAACTTTCCACCCCGGCCAAATCTCTGTATACCTCGTCGAGGTGAGACCCGTAGGAAAACATGGTCGCCATCCTCAAACTCCAGTGGTCTCTGTATCCTATCAGAATAGGACTTATGTCTGCTCTGTGCAGTCTTTATCCACTCTCGGATGATCTGAACCTTCTCCGTCGTAGCCTAAACCATCTCTGGTCCTACAAGTGCTGACTCTCCAGGGTCACTCTAGCACAGAGGTGATCTGCAAGGTTAGTCGTACAGTGCCTCGTATGGTGCCATCCCGATGGTGGAGTGGTAACTGTTGTTGTACGCAAACTCCACCAAGGTTAATTGATCCTCCCAGCTACGACCAAATTCGAGGACACATGCATGGATCATGTCCTCGAGAGTATGAATGGTCCTCTCTGTCGGGCCATCCGTCTGAGGATGGAAGGCGGTGATCAGATGTAGCTGCGTCCCAAAATCCTCCTGTAACCCCTTCCATAGCCGGGAAGTGAATTGAGAATATCGATTAGAAACGATTGACGATGGCACACCATGAAGTCATACGATCTCTTGAATGTAGAGGCGTCCCAATCTCTCTACTGATCCCTGCTCTCTGATCGGTAAGAAGTGGGCCGACATTGTGAGTCGGTCTATGATTACCCAGATAGAGTCATGTCCTCTGGATGTACATGGAAGCCTCATCTCGAAATCCATAGATATGTCGTCCCACTTCCACTCTAGGACCTATAAGGGTTATACCAAGCCTGCTGAAACCAGGTGCTCAGCCTTCACTTGCTGACTAGCGAGGCATCGTGAAACGAACTCTGCTACAGCCTTCTTCATACCCGGCCACTAGTGTTGTTGTCTGAGGTCCTGGTACATCTTCACCACTCCAGTATGTACCGCTAGAGGGGAAGAGTGAAATTCCCTCAGTACTTCCTCCTGTAGTGAAACTGGTACCATAGTATGTCCCCTGATGAGGATTATGTGATCCCCTCCTTCAGAAAATCCATTAGGTGCATGCCCTGTGGATATATGAGCACGTCGTGTCTCATAGTAAATCTCCCCACGTTGTTCCTCTCTGACTCGCTGAAGGAGTGGAGGAGTGACTGTGAGAAACTGAAGAAAGGCTGCTCCATATATATCCACAAAGGATATCTGCAACGCGGCTAGCTGCTATGTCGCCTCTCCAAGCAGTTGAATGCCTGATCTCCTGCTAAGAGCATCAACTACAACGTTCCCCTTCCCAGGAGTATAGACTAACTCAAAGTCATAGTCCTGGAGGAACTCGAACCATTGCCACTATCTCAGGTTCAGGTCCTTCTGCGAGAAGATGTACCTGAGACTCTGGTGGTCAGAGTAGACTGTAAAGTGATCGCCCATCAGATAGTGCTGCCACATCTTCAAGGCGAAAACCACTGCTACTAACTCCAAGTCATGGGTAGCTTAGTTATGCTCATACTGTCTCAACTGTCGGGAACCATACGCGATCACTTCTCTCTTCTACATCAGGACACACCTGAGTCCAGTCCCTGATGCGTCGCAGTAAACTACGTACTATAATCCCTCCTCTGGTAGCCTCAAGATGGGTGCACTGATCAATCTCTATCTCAGATCCTAAAATCTCTACTGGAATCTCTCTAACCACACGAAGGGTTTACCCTTCTCTGTAATATCTGAAAGCGGTCCTGCAACTCTGGAGAAGTCTCGTACAAATATCTAATAGTACCCAGCCAGACCTAGGAAACTCCGCACCTCCATCACACTAATGGGTGGCTCCCAAGCAAGTACGGCCTCGATATTAATTGGATCCACTGCAACTCCAGCCTCCGAGATGATGTGTCCCAAGAATTGAACCTCTAAAATCCATAACTGATACTTTGAGAGCTTAACATAAAGCTGGTTCTCTCGAAGTGAATCCAGAACAACCCGCAAGTGCTAGGCATCCTCCTCCTCAGTAGTTGAGTAAATCAGTATGTCTTCGATGAATACTATGAAAAACTGATCGAGGTAAGGCTGGAAGATCATTTTCATGAGACTTATGAACACTTTTAGAGCGTTGGTTATGCCTAAGGGCATAACCAAGAACTCGTAGTGGCCATACCGACACTGGAAGGCCGTCTTCTTCATATCCTCATCTCGAACTCTGAGCTGGTGATAGCCTGACCCGAGTTCTATCTTCGAGAACCACTGTGCTCCCTTGAGTTGATGAAAGAGGTCGTCAATCCTCGGTAGTGGGTACTTGTTCTTCGCGGTCACCAGATTTAGGCGATGGTAGTCAACACACAGTCGTAAGCTCCCATCCGCCTTTTTAGAGAACAAAATCGGAGAAGCCCAGGGTGAAACACTAGGTCGGGTGAATCCCTTCCCCTGCAAGTCCTCTAGCTATACCCATAGCTCACAAAGCTTGGTAGGAGACATCCGATATGATGGAGTAGATATCGATGTTGTTCTGGGGTACAGGTCTATGTAGAAGTCTACCTGATTAGCCACTAAATGAGGCTAATATTCATTGTTAATATACATAATATTCATATTCTATGTTATTCATAAACACCATTTTAGTGCATTTTACACTTTGAACATCATTTCACATTATGATTGTAATACCTTCTTAAAATGCACTATTATGTGGTACATTTTTTGAACATCATTTAAAGTACCCAATGATTCATCTGATTTTAAGGAATTTAATTATAAATATTTTAATTTGATATTTTTGGAAATTTATCTACATTTAAATATGAACATGTTTGATTCAGGGATCAGTGGAGAATTCATGGAGGATGATGGAGATATTTAGAAATTAAAGGAAGCAATTCTGAAGAAGGCAGATTGGACATCAGCCCACTGATTAGGCTGTGGGGACCAATATATAGGCCCAATTAATCCCAAATTTAGTGGGATGATAGAAAACATGTACAGGAACAAATCCCTCTTCATGAGTTAATGCTAATTCGGCCTCCATGTTGGTCATTTAGGCGGCCCAAGTTAGAGATAAAATTCAGGGCCAGATTCTGCGGCCCAGAAACACAGTCCACTAGTTGGATCATATCTCGGAATCCACAACTCCAAATGGGAAAAACATTTACAGGACGTTAGAAGACATCCGGAGCTCCATTTTCTTCTTCTATGTCCCACCATGATTCGGACTTATAGAAGGTCTTCCAGACGCGTCTTTTTGGTGAAGGAAAGCCCACTGCCACCTCGGGTCAAATGTGGAAAAGTTCAAATTTCACAAGCTTTCCACCACCTATGGCCTACCAAAATTAATTGAGATGCTTTTTACTGTTGGAGTCTCGACCCCAGGCTCCCAAAATGCCTATTTAAGGCAGTGGTGGTGAAGGAGTTTTAGATCTTGGATGCTTTGTTCAATTGTAATGTTATGCTGCATTTTTGTTGCCTCAAATTTGTCTTTCACATGTAAGTTGTTCAATTCACTTTAGTTTCTTAATAAAAGTTCTTCTACTCTTATTTTGTTGTTCTTCATATCACTTTGATACCATTGGATCAAGGTGTGAATTTATTCACACCAACTCTTGTGAAATTATTCACACAACGGTGGAGTGATCATTTTATTTTTGTTGTTTTCTTTACTTCTCTATTTCCTTCCTCATGAGTCTACTTTCCGCTTCCATTGAAACCATGGGATCAATGTAGGGCTAACCCACTTATGGGTTGATCCAAGGGAGTAGAAAGGGTCTGGATTGGATGTTATTTATCACCTAATTAATGTATAATCACTTCTTTAATTGGGATTTTTTTTTGATGATTTTTAAACTCGATCGTCCTTGTTGAATTTAAGGCCACACACTTCAAGTACTAATACGAACCTTTACCTTGATGTGATCAAAACTTTGATCCTTCAAGTTTATAGGTGATTAGTATTAAAGGTTATAGGAATTAAACTAGTAAGTGATGATATTTTTTTATCTCCTTAAATGAACCCATCTCAAATTTAAGAAATTGAAATCATTAAAAAGAAAATATGTCCAATCCACCCCGAGCAATAACCTAGGATCAACTCATTATTTTAAATTGAATTCAATTAAATCTGTTAGATATATTTAAAACCCATCCAAAATCAATCCAAGTTGGCCACTTCATAGCCGAAAACGGTCCATATAATGTACGTGTCTATAGGTTTCTTCTTAGGTCTCTGTGGATTCGATAACCCAAGCTAAACTACAAGGACCGTCTTACCTTCTTCTCTTGGGTAAATTTGAGCGAGAACCAAATTTTTGCGTCGTTGCAGGGGACCTAAGTAAGTTATCTTAGACACTATAATCCATTTTTTTCAGTCTACTTCTCTTTTCTCACTCCTCACTCCTATGGAAGTCAATTTTGAACAAGTCCAAACATGGGAAACTTATCACTACTTTGATCACCCAACCCCATGTACGATGTACAATGACCATCCTAATTCCTACTTGTGGGATCATCAACAACCAACTGAACCAAAATGTTTTTATTCATATGATCCACAATACATTCCAACATATTATGATTTCCAATCCCAACAAGGCCAATCTGAACATCCTCCTATGGAATTCCAACAACATAATTATCCACCTGAAATAGACCATATTTCTCAACCCCTTACCCATCATGATCCACAACCATTACTTGAAAAATTGTGTCAGAAAATGGAGATAATTAATTGTGAGGTTTCATCATTAAGGATAGAACTCCAAAGCATTAAAAATTGTGAGGAACCCATCCCTACACAAACTGTCTCTTCCATAACCTTATGTGAAGTGTCTAGTTTCCCACAAAACCCACATGAATTTATTGAAGAACAAGCCTTTGGATTTGGGATAGATGAAGAGGATCAAGGAATTGTTGAAGGGTCTTTAAATCAAGAAGAAATTGACTTTTTGGATTCAAAAGTTGAGAATTTGACATCATGGATTGAGTCTCATGAATATAACTCCATTGATGATTTTTCAAAAATGAAAATCACTGAACCATTAAGAGAAATCACAAACTTTGAGTCCATACCCATTCCTGAAACTGATCTTTTCAATTTGGTGGTTGAATCTTTTATTAAAAATGAACCAATTCTGTTGAGCAATTTTGAAAATGAAACTGAGTTCAATTTAAAGTCTCGACCTATGTTTGAAAGTTTTAGCCTACCTAAACTTGAACAAAAGGACTTTCCATCCACCCTAAAGTTTCCATTCATTGGGGATAGCCCAAAACTTCCATTTGTCACCATTTCTTATCTTGAAACCACTAAAGTGGTGATTATTCATAATGTCTTAGAAAATAATACAAAAGAAATTGAATCCATCATTTATGATATTCCTTGGATTTACCTGCTCATTTTAGAACAGAGGTTTGTGCATGAAACAAATTCTAAACATAGAATCAAACTAAACCTAGTTGAATTGGTGAAACATGTGGTCTATAAAATGTTGAAAGTTGGTATTGGATAAGTTGGGGGGTCCATGTCGGGCTAACGACATTAAACAAAGCGCTGCATGGGAGGCAACCCATGGTTTTCAAGTTTCTTATCATTTTGTTGTTTTAATAAACTTTATATTTTAAATAGGATTAATTAATCATTTTTACATTTAAAAAAAGGACTATTGACTTGTTTTTCTATTATGAGTATGGATGGGTATGAAAGGGGAGCATCGTATTCATCCGTGTCGCGCGGTGTGATCCCTGAGTAATACCTTACCCAGAAAATTAAAATGAATACAATGTATCATTAGTTTGATTTAAAAAAAAATAAAAAAGGGCAAAAAAGGAAAAACCATAAAAATGATGATACTTGGAATTAAATAAGTCGTTATGTTGTTTGTTTTGTCTGGTTTGTTCTTCTTTTTGTTTAGGTACTATTTTGGGTAATACATGTTCAATCAAGGAGGTGCCTACATCCCCCAAGATATCAATGGACTAATTTGGAGCAGCAAGAACTTCAGCTTCCACCACCAGGTGATTTCTTTCCATGATCCTCAGTTTCAATTTCCTTTTTGAACATCCATTATCTGCCTCTACTCCTAAATTTTTATTTCTTCAAACACTGGGGACAGTGTTGTTTTAAGTTGGGGGGAGATAAAATAAAAAAAATTTATTTTGTGTCAAAAAAAATGATAAATGATTTGAAAAAAAAATTGTGAAAATGGAAGGAAAAATTCCTTTAACTTTGAACATGGTAATACACATTGCACACTTTGAAACTGAATATCAAATAATTTAGCATACTCTAATTCTGATTTTAATCCTTGTATAATTTCATGAGCATTGATTTTGGAAAGTGTGGCTGTCCAATGTGATATTTCCTCATTTATATTTTCATCCAAATAAAAAAAAGATCACAATGCACGTCCCTTGGATAGTGGTGTATTAGTTTGAGTTCATGGGGTCCCCTAAATAAATATCATAGGTTTGGTGATCGTTTTAGTTTAATATGAGTATTCAAAAAAAAATTAAAAAAAATTTGCGCGTAGAGCAATGAAATGACCTAATTAGTGGCTTTCGGCACTTGGGGATCGTGACTCCATAGTTGTTTGGACCAGAGTTAGTAATTTTATCTCTATTTTTGGTAATTTGAATTTGTTTTTGACTGAGTTAACTTGAGATGATGCCCGAGTATGTGGGCTTCACTTGGTTCCCTAAGGTCTTTGAGCCTGGGAGTCATAGGCAAAGTCTCGCTATAGGGGTTGACTCCTTTGAGTGCAACTTCAATTACCATAGAAAAATTGAAAAAAAAAACAACAACAAAAACAAAAACAAAAAAATTATACAAAAACATGAATACTCATCTTAATATTGAAATATGATTCCACCTAGGGCTTCCATAATTTCCCCCTTGAATAAAGATGAACCCCCATGTCTATTGTGATGCACAACACATCCTCATACTTTTGATATTGGATGAAATATGACAATGAATTTGAACAAAGGAATGAGCTTGGGATTGGGATATGCTTATAAAACTATCTCGTATTAAAATATTTTGATGGGTTTCATGATTTTTTGGTATATGGTTTTTTGGTGATCATTGTG
Organism: Viscum album; assembly: GCA_963277665.1. Classification (NCBI taxonomy): domain Eukaryota; kingdom Viridiplantae; phylum Streptophyta; class Magnoliopsida; order Santalales; family Viscaceae; genus Viscum; species Viscum album. Next base: position 671,468,361 of record OY728167.1, read on the forward strand.
TATTAAAATGTTTTTGGAAAAGTGAATTCGAATTTCATTTTGTTGAGATATATTTTGCTCGGTACTAGCAAAACTCAAGTTGGGGGGTGTGATTAGCCACTAAATGAGGCTAATATTCATTGTTAATATACATAATATTCATGTTCTATGTTATTCATAAACACCATTTTAGTGCATTTTACACTTTGAACATCATTTCACATTATGATTGTAATACCTTCTTAAAATGCACTATTATGTGGTACATTTTTTGAACATCATTTAAAGTACCCAATGATTCATCTGATTTTAAGAAATTTAATTATAAATATTTTAATTTGATATTTTTGGAAATTTATCTACACTTAAATATGAACATGTTTGATTCAGGGATCAGTGGAGAATTCATGGAGGATGATGGAGATATTTGGAAATGAAAGGAAGCAATTCTGAAGAAGGCAGATTGGACATCAGCCCACTGATTAGGCTGTGGGGCCCAACATACAGGCCCATTTAATCCAAAATTTTAGTGGGATGATAGAAGACATGTACAGGAACAAATCCCTCTTCAGGAGTTAATGCTAATTCGGACTCCATATTGGACATTTAGGCGGCCCAAGTTAGAGATAAAATTCTGGTCCAGATTCTGCGGCCCAGAAACACAGTCCACTAATTGGATCATATCTCGGAATCCACAACTCCACATGGGACAAAATTTTACAGGAGGTTAGAAGATATCCTGTGCTCCATTTTCTTATTCTATGTCCCTCCCTGATTCGGACTTCTAGAAGGTCTTCCAGACGCGTCTGTTCGGTGAAGGAAAGATCGCTGCCACCTCGGGTCAAATGTGGAAAAGTTCAAATTCCACAAGCTTTCCACCACCTATGGCCTACCAAAATTAATTGAGATGCTTTTTACTGTTGGAGTCTCGACCCCAGGCTCCCAAAATGCCTATTAAAGGCAGTGGTGGTTAAGGAGTTTGAGATCTTGGATGCTTTGTTCAATTGTAATGTTATGCTGCATTTTTGTTGCCTCAAATTTGTCTTTCACATGTAAGTTGTTCAATTCACTTTAGTTTCTTAATAAAAGTTCTTCTTCTACTCTTATTCTGTTGTTCTTCATATCACTTTGATACCGTTGGATCAAGGTGTGAATTTATTCACACCAACTCTTGTGAAATTATTCACACAACGGTGGAGTGATCATTTTATTTTTGTTGTTTTCTTTACTTCTCAATTTCCTCCCTCATGAGTCTACTTTCCGCTTCCATTGAAACCATGGGATCAATGGAGGGATAACCCACTTATGGGTTGATCCAAGGGAGTAGAAGGGGGCTGGATTGGATGTTATTTATCACCTAATTAATGTTTAATCACTTCTTTAATTGGGATTTTTATTTGATGATTTTTAAACTCGATCGTCCTTGTTGAATTTAAGGCCACACACTTCAAGTACTAATACGAACCTTTACCTTGAAGTGATCAAAACTTTTATCCTTCAAGTGTATAGGTGATTAGTATTAAAGGGTGTAGTAATTAAACCAGTAAGTGATGATATTGTTTTATCTCCTTAAATGAACCCATCTCAAATTTAAGAAATTGAAATCATTAAAAAGAAAATACGTCCAATCCACCCCGAGCAATAACCTAGGATCAACTCATTATTTTAAATTGAATTCACTTAAATCTGTTAGATATCTTTAAAAACCATCCAAAATCAATCCAAGTTGGCCACTTCATAGCCGAAAAAATTACATATAATGTACGTGTCTATAGGTTTCTTCTTAGGTCTCTGTGGATTCGATAACCCAAGCTAAACTACAAGGACCGTCTTACCTTCTTCTCTTGGGTAAATTTGAGCGAGAATCACTACCTCTATATGAGGAGGTAGTCCTAGAATGTCGTCAGGAAAAACGTCCGCATACTGATCCACCACAATAGGAAAACTCAGACTCCGCACATCAACCGCTCTGATGATGAGACTAGCCAACTGATGTGTGATTGGCTGCCCTCTCCTCTACGATAGTCCATCCTACACTGTAAAGGCTCCCTTCTCACTGGTGAAGGTGAACCTGGTCCCATCCGTGAGAACACACCGCACTTTGCACCTAATGTAGTCGATCTAAGCATGGACTATAGACAACCATTCCATACCCAAAATGACATCATAAGGCCTCAACGCCACTACAAGAAGATCCCATCCAAAGCTCTCGCCTCCTAGAGTAAGCTCACACTGCCAGCACCAGTGCGTAATCATCGAGTTTGTTCCTGTAGGAGTCTCTATCGATAAGGATCGATCCAACGACTCCGTCGGAATCTCCGAGCTCCGAACAAGGGCAGAGGAAATAAAAGAATGACTCACACTTGTGTCTATAAGTACTGCAGAAAGGGTGGAGTAGACACAGATAGTACCTCGAATCATCTCAGGTGCACCGTGGTCGTAGGCCTCGACTTCCTGGAGCTAAGCCTACCTCTGTCCGCCAGCTCCCTGTGGTCGGGGTGGACCTCCTGGTGGTGTTGGTGGTAGAGCCTTGAAACATCTTCCACCACCCACTGCTCGGCCAGCTCCTTTGCCTCATCTTCATTCTCCCGGAGGACCACCACGGTCGAACCTCTGCCTCTGCCTGGGAGGTCCCTCCACTATCTGTTGCTCATCTGCACAGTGGGTCGGGTAGTCTCGAGCCATGTGACAGTGCTCGCTGCATGCATTGCACTGCCTGCTCCTCGTATAGCTGGCTCTGTTCTGTGTTCCCCACACAACCGAACCTATATCCTATGGCCACTCACCTAATGGATTGGTCCTCTTGGACCTCTGCATCAACTTTCTATTGTCAGCTTTAGAAGACTCTTCTATGTGTCACCCTGTGGTGGGTCTCGCTGTTGGTGTCGGCATAGCAAGAAATATCTCCACAAGAAGGGCTCGCTCCATCACTCTCGCTTGCATTGGAATGCTGAGGGAGATCATCGAAGACCGGGTCTCATGTATGAGCCCCTGGTCAATGGTCAGGGCCCTGAAGAATGGGTCTCGTACCATGTCCATGGAGTAGCGTGAGAGGTTGGTAAACCTCGCTGAGTACTGAGTTACTGTCATACTGCCCTACCACAGATGAAGTAACTCCTGAATCCTCACTGCACGAAGGGTAGCTGGAACAAACTCTGAGCGAAAGAGACTCTCGAAGTCCGTCCAGAGTAAATATTCCTCGTCATGCACCTAGAGCATCAGGCTCTACCATCTACCTACTTCTGCGTGCAAGAGACTCACAGCAAGGATCACCATAAGGTCGGCTCATGTCCCTACCAATCTGAAGACTCTGAAAATAGCCTCCAGCCAATCCTCAGCTGCCTGAGGGTCCATCACTTCATGGAACCTGGGCGGCCTCTGTCGCTGGAACTTGTGTAATGCACTCAGGCGGCGTGCACTCTCCGTCGCTGGGGATGGTAGTATCAATGGCCCAGTAGGTAGTGGTACCATTGGTGCCTCTACTGTGATGGGACCCTACACCGAAGCCTCGTCGCTCGGTGGGCTACGATCTCACACGGAACTCGGAACACTAGTTGGATGCCTTCATGAGGCCATCCTGAAAAGAAGTACGTGTGCCATGGTCAAAACAGTATACTTGGTGAGCTGACACAAAGTAATCACAAAGAAAACTTTTGAAACACACAGGCAATCAGTGTTTTCATGCACTGAGTCAAAAATCAGATATCAGGGTCCTGGTGTATGGTTACGTCAGCCGCTGCACCAACACTGGACTCCCTGGACTGAAAACCACACTCAATACTCTTAACATTATTGCTTCACAGTAAGACAAATCAGAGTCCTGAATTCTGCAGTAGAACCGACTCCTCTGATACCAATTTCTCATGACCCATCCTCAGGGCCCGTTCCGTGACTACCCCAAACCTGCCTTCCATAGGCCAAGGGCTGGAGACTAGAACCAATGGATTAAATCCCGATAAAAAGGGAAGGCATTGCCTTTATATAGTAAACAAACACAATAGAGTACGCAACAGAAGTAAGCACAAAGTAAAACTATATACAAAAGTAAGTTCTGAAAAGAAAGGGGCCGGAAATACAATCCCAACAGTAAATACAGTACAACTGAAAGTCTAGTACAATAGCAGTAAAGAAAGTAGAAACCACTGAGTCGTCCTCCGGGAATACCACCTGAAGGTTGGGTATAGATGGTCTCCTTAGCACCTCAGGTCCGTCCGTCCGCTCCATGTACGTCCCGCCCAGTGGTCCACCTCCGGGTACTGTCTAGCTCTACAAGTCTCTACGACGATCAGCGATGTTCATCGTCTGCATCCAACACAACATATTACGGGCATTTCCCATGTAGGGGTGAGTATAACGATATTTAGTAGGGAACCCGAGACCCCCGAAGTTCTCCCAGAATCCACGAAGGATAAACCACAAAGAAAAGATACAATCACGAAGTATCAACCAACTCTACTTAGGTATATGCCAATACATATACATAATTCATCAATTCCAGTTTGTCTCCAACTCTCGAGCCCAAGCACAACCCAGTCCACACAGGAAAGAAGTCAATCACACTGATGGTAATGATTGAAATTCAAGACTCAGCTCACACAGGTATACATCTTTCGTAAACTGATAAAGATGATTAGATATAGTCACTGATTCATCTAAGCTGCCGGACCCACATAGGATACTAGACCAGCTAAGCTGTCAGACCCATGTAGGATTCTAGACCAGCTTCTCTGTCAGGCCCACGTAGGATTCAAGTACAGAAGTCAAAACTGTCAGACCCACGTAGGATACAAGAACAGTAGTCATCACTGTCGAACCCACGGAGGATTCCAGTACAGTTGTCATCATCGTCAAACCCACAGAGGATTAAAGTACAATAGTCATCATCGTCGAACCCACGGAGGATTCTAGTACGGTAGTCGTCGTAGTCGCAGCCAGCTCTAGGGTTCCCGCACACAGCATGCTTGATTCTGGGAGGGTCCGCTCCTCGAGTCAAGGGGTGGATACATCAAATATCATGAAGTCCACAGTTGATGTATCCCAAATTTCCATCTCATTATAATGAACCCAACACGACAGACGGCGCGTCAATCGGACGCCCGGTCTGAGAGATATTGGCTTTTCCGTTCTAGGGATCCGGTTGAAATTACGTTCATTCCAAACACAGGCGTATTCCAAATTCATCCAAAACTCACATAGATTATCATAAAAGGAATATATCATCGTAAGGGTCCCAGTGCCGCATATGGCGCATTGATCAGACGCGTGGTCTTAAAGTTATTCACGTTTAAGTGAAAATGGGCCCGGCCCGTTAAGCCCAGTGGGCTGGCGGGTCGGCCCGACCGGGTTCGGCGGGTCTGACCCGGTAGAGGGTCGGACCGGCCCTGTGAATCGTGCAGCCTGGCCCAAGGGGGCACGGTCTGGCAAGCCGGGGCGCGGCCCGGCCTGACGCGGCGCGTTCCGGCTCGGCAGGGCGCGGCCCGGCTGGCCGCAGCTCGGTCGGCTGGCAGAGCATTAGTGGGGGGGGGACGGCTTCCCAAACCGGCGGTGCCAAGTAGCACCGCCCTCCAATCCGGATGGCCGGTCTTCCTGGCGCGAGCGGGCTGTGGTTTCCTAAGCGCGGTACCCTCCTGGCGTCGCGGGTCTTCCCAGCCCGGCCGGCCTCCTGCCGTCCGGTTTGTCCACCGAAGCGGCCCGCCCTGTGCGGGATGCGGTTCTCCTCAATGCGGCACCGTGGGGTGTCGTGGCTCCACCATCCCGGCTGGCGACGGTCGGCCGGTTCTTCTTCGGTCGTGCGGCCCGTAGTTGCGGGCCGCGGTTCTTCTGCACGCGGCTAGTGTGTGGCCATCGCCTTCGCTCATCGCCACCTCCATTCTCCACCGCCTCCCTTTGCGAATTAATAAAACAAAAAACGAAGGAGGGTCATTGGGCCGTGTTCGTTTGGCCCGTGCCCTCCGTGTTAGGCGGTTACAATCAACCATAGACAATTTAGAAAATTGAACAAAGAACGGGGTACAAATTATTCACTTAAAATTGTACAAACCCCTACCTCGAATTCAAGAGCAGAGCACGTCAACGAGTCACAGAAGACAAACGTCACGGGGGTCGGGCGTCGCTGAAAATGGACGTCGATTTCCGTTGAAGTCGGAGTGCGCCCGAAGAAGAAGCGTCAATGGTGACTTCACATTCTTCATTGGAGAAATTCTTCGTTGAGAGAAGAATCGTGTTCTTCTATTTCTCTAGAGGTTTTCCCCCACCCAAAATATTTTCCAAGGCCTATATTTTAATAAAGCTTCTTCATTTTAATATTTTTCATGTAATTCAAATTGTTTCAAAATGAGATGCCAATTAATTAATGAAGTCATTAATCTAATTGTGTTGGAAAACTTAATGAGGGGGAGGTGGAGAGATCACAAATTAATTAAGGGGAGAGTTGTCAAATTAATTAAGGGGGATTAATGGGGAGTTAAAAGGAGTTGAAAGGTTAGGGATCGTGTGGGCCCCACCTCACAAATATCCTCTCATGGGAGGTTATGTGGGTGTGGGCCCCACCTCTAACTCCCCTTGAGAGGAAAATAACTAACATCCATAAATAAAATTACGTACTACAAATTTTATTTATTTTATTCTAAATCCCCAAATATTTACTCTCAACCCGCATAAAACGCAACTGCGGTAAAGGTCCCCTTAAGCGAATACTGGCGCTGCGAGTTCATCGGTGTCCTCATATTTCAATTTCGAGAACCGGTTCAAAATATAGAAAAACTCGCACATACATTTACTGAACGTACCGGAAAAAAACTTCAGAAATTGATTTCGGGCACACCGGGCCTCGGAATCAAGTGTTGTCAGAAACCGCGGACTCGTAAAATTCCAAAGTATTTAAGAAAAAAAGTTCCTTGAAATTTCCGGGTATTTATACAAGTATGTGGCTTTGAAAGACTACAAAATATAAATTGTATGACCAATATAATTAAAAGTTAAATCATGGATTAAACATATAAAAAATTATTTAATTCGTTAATTAGTATTATTAATAATTAATTATATAATAAATAATTTGTCAATTATTAATTATTAATATGTAATTATATAATAAATAATTAGTTAGTTAGTAATATAATTAGTAATTAAAAAATAGTTAATTAGTTAAATAGTAATATAATTATAAATTATATTTATTCATTATAATTAATAATTAGTAATTATTAAAAATTATTATATAATAATTAATTAGTTAATTAGTAATACAATTATTATATAATAGTTATTTAGTTAATTTGTAATATATTTATAAATTATAATTATTCCTTATAATTATTAATAAGAAAATATTAAAAATTATTATATAATAATTAATTAGTTAATTAGTAATATAATAATTAATTATATAATTAATAATTAGTAAATTAGTAATTATTAATCCTCAATTATATAATAATTAATTAGTTAATTTTTAATATAATTATTAATTATATAATAGTTAATTAGTTAATTTTTTGAGAAAGATAGAGTCGAGCCCCTTTTTATAATTAGTTAATTTGTAATATAATTTTAAATTATAATTATTTATTATAATTATTAATTTGTATTTAATAAAAATTATTATATAATAATTAATTGGTAATATAATTATTCATTATAGTTATTCATTATAATTATTAATTATTAATTATTAATTATTAATTATTAATTATTAATTAGTTAATTAGTAATATAATTATTAATTATTAATTAGTTAATTAGTAATATAATTATTAATTATATAATTATTAATTATATAATAATTAGTTAATTAATTAGTAATTATTAATAATTAATTACATAAATTATTAATTAGTTAATTAGTAATATAATTATTAATTATATAATTATTAATTAGTTAATTAGTAGTATAATTATTAATTATAATGAATGATTATATTACTAATTAGCTAATTAATAATTATATAAATAATAATTAATAATTCTATTTAATAATTATATTACTAATTAACTAATTAATCAGTATAATTAAAAAATATATTACTAATTAACTAATAAATTATTATATAATTAATTATTATATTACTAATTTACTAATTAATTATTAATTAATTAATTATTAATAATGAATACTGAATAATTATAATTAATAATTATATTAATAATTAATTGATTCAATATTTTATAATTACTAATTAACTAAATAATTATTATATAATTAATAGTTATATTACTAATTAACTAATTAATTATAATATAATTAAAAATTATATAATTAATAATTATATTACTAGTTCGTTATTATATAATTAATAATAAATTTGATAATTAACAAATTAATTATATAATTAATAATTTTTTATTTAATAATTAATAGTTAATAGTTATATTACTGATTAACTAATTAATTATTATATAATTAATAATTATATTACAAATTTAATAATTAATTATATAAATAATAACTAATAATTAATAATTAATAATTAATAATTATATTACTGATTAACTAATTAATTATTATATAATTAATAATGATATTACATGTTTACTAATTAATTATATAATTATTAATTATTAATTATTAATTATATTACTGAATACTTAATTAATTATTATATAATTAGAAATTATATAATTAATAATTATATTACTAATTAACTAATTAATTATTAGCTATTTATTATATGTTTAATCCATGTTTTAAGTTTCATTTATATTTGTCTTATAGTTTATATTTTATACTCTTTCAAAGCCACATACTTGAAACATTTTTATGTTTCAAGTAGGTGGGTTTGAAAGCTTATAAATTATTTTTCATCAACAATATTCTTTTTATTTTCAACTATTTGTTATATATCTAATCCATGTTTTATGTATCATTGATTTTGGTCTTATAGTTTATATTTTATAGGTTTTCGAAGCCACGTACTTGAAACATTTTTATATTTCATGTAGGTGTATTTTAAAACTTGTAAATTATTTTTCATCAACATTTTTTATGAAATTATTTTTTATTTTCAACTACTTGTTATATGTTTAATCCATGTATTAATTTTTATTTATGTTGGTCTTATAGTTTATATTTTATAGGCTTTCAAATTCACATACTTGAAACATTTTTAAGTTTCAAGTATGTGGTTTTGAAAGTTTATAAATTATTTGTTATCATCATTTTTATGAAATTATTTTTTTAACTATTTATTATATGTTTAATCCATGTTTTAAGTTTCATTTATATTGGTCTTATATTTTACATTTAATATTCTTTCAAAGTCACATACTTGAAACAGAATCCCAAATTGGAAATACAAAATGTTCTGTGCAGGAAAAGGAGAACCAAAATCCCACATCGGAAATACAGAATGACTTCTAGGGTAAGCCCTCTTATAAAAAGGAGCCCTGGGTGAGAGAATCTGTCAGAATCTAGACCGTTGTAATGATAGTACTACTAGATATTAAATATTAGATAAATTCTACTGAATTTATATATATATATATATAAACAAAACAAAACAAAATAAAAAAATTAAATACAAAATGTAGTAATTTTTTCTGTTTTAGAAGAAAGGCCACAACGGGGTTGCCGCCTTTAGGGTGTATTTTTAAAAAATATTGACCTATGATGTTTTAAAAAATATTTTTTTAAAACCTATTCAAAAAAAACTTGACGATGATGGCTTCAGTGGTTATGTCTTGAATCGAAGGTTTCATGACATCCTTGTATAGATCTGGTGCTATTCAGTTCGAGTGGAGCACAGGTGATAGTGGATCTATTTGGGGGTAGGGGTGGGGGTGGCTTGTGGCTTCATCCCGAAGCCTTGATGTTGGTGGTTTTGGTACAACCTCAATGTGGGTTTCAATTTCTCAAATAGAGTACGGGAAAAATAGGGGTCCATTTTTAGATCTACAAGTGGAGAGGTGTCAAAGCTCAAACGATAATGGGCATTCTTCACTAATCAAATCTGATTTGATCTGATACAAGTATCAGATATGAGAGTGAAGGGTTGAAGATCCACCGGTTTGAATTAGATCGGCAATAATGGAATGAAGGAGGTATTCAATAGATGGTCATGGAAATGGTGTCGATTGTATGGCGGTGTGTGGCATTTGAAGATGGCTCATGGGACACACTGGTGTGAGGAGGAAGGAATTGGAGGTTTCTCGAAGATAGAGGAACCTGGAGGAAGGAGGTGAGATACTTTTTTGGTGACTATGTAAGAAATCAGCAATGGTGGCAAAGGGTCAAGAAAAGGAACGGTGACTTGGAGTTGGGATTGCTTGCAGTGGCGGTGAGTAGTGGGAACGGTGAGTCATGGAGGGAATTGTTGGTGGTATTCATGACTCGCACATAGGAGCTAGTAGAGATGGTGTCTCCAAACAAGGAGAAGAAATGGAAGTTATGACTTAATGAAGAAATTAATATAACGGTGATTGGGTGAGTCACTATTTCAAGGGCCTAGCAGTGACTCGTTGGAGTCACTATTGCATGAGTTTGACGGTGACTCAAATTTTGAACTGGAAAATAAATCAACTAACAATTTTATAAAATTAAAACAATTAAGAAATAAGAAGTTCTAAATATAAAAACCTAATTCAATTAATATAATAAATAGAACATAAACTAAAAAATAAATTAGTTAAAATAATTGACCAATTAATAAATTCAATACAAAGAACATAAATTAAACATAAATTAAAAACTGACAGACATTAAAAATCAAAGCAACCAAATAATTCGATTTAGAACAATAAATTAAATTAAATTAATCAAATTAATTGTTTGGAACTAATTATATACTAAAATTTATTATAGTTAAATAATAAAAATTATACAATGTTGGAAGATTAAAATTTAAATTAAAGTTTTAGTTAATTAAATATAAATCAATTGATTTATTAATTAATTATGAAATTACCTAAAACTATTATGACATGCAGAATATAAACTTAAAGAGTAAAAATGAAGAACCATATATGTAAGTAAATGGAAACTAATAATTGAAAAGACTAAAAATAAAAATATATTTATGAAAAATGATCAAATAATAAATTTTAATATAAAATTTTAAAATTGTATTTATTAGAAAAAAGTGAAGAATTAATTTAATTAAATCATTAAAAACAAAAAAACTATGTGGAACATTAATTGATTTTAAAGACACATCAAATTCAGAGAGCGGTCCTTGGTTATACTAAGACTTGTTCATGAGATGAAGGAAAAAGGTATGATTGATCTGAAATAAGTTAGAAAATGATCATAGTCATTATAAAACCAATGGGGACCATCATTATCACCTATTATAATTTGAGGTGGGTGATCGGGACATTCTTAGAGATTCACATCGCTTAGTACATCATCAATTGGGTATGCTTGGTAAGATGATAGCGAGATTTGTTGGCCATTTTGATATCATTAAACTTCTTAGAAATGTGTCTTATTGGTTTGAAATTCCATCTCACTTAATGTCGATTCATGATGTTTTTCATGTTTTAAAGTTGAGGAGGTATCAACCTAACCCTTTACATGTGATTTAATGGGAAGATGTTGATGTTGATCCCGACACCTCTGTAGTTGAGTAACTAGTTCAGATTATGAATAGCTAGGATTAGGTACTACATGGTAAAATAATTATTTTGGTCTTTTTATTGTGGCAGTGTAGATGGGATAACCATGAGATGTGGGAATAAGAATCATTAATGAGGTAATAGTGGAAATCACACTTTTTGAGTCCATAATCTAGAGCGCTTTCTAGTGGAATACAACTTTTATGGTGGGGGAGAAATGTTATACCCTCTAGGTCATAGGTACATTATTTTATGAGTTTTTTTTATCTCTTCATAGGTTTTTGAGGCTTTTGGGGAATGCGGATTCAAAATGTACAGATTTGGAGAAAATAGTCTAGGTGAATGTTTTAGGTGCATAGTTAATACTAACCATGTGATAACTATGTGACATGGAATTGAGAGCTCTAGTGGTGTTTTTTATGGTTTTAGAAAGGTTAGTCAAACCGTGCGGCTCAACAAGAAAATTATGTGGGTGATTGGGTGTTTGTATAGAGGTGTCACATGGCTTTAGTGTAGTTTTTCAAACAATACTACTCTCCCCTGGTATCCATGAACCTCTATTTTTTATAAGGAAAAAGGCCACACACATTTTTCTCAAAATTTGTTTAAATGTAAAGTATAATCATGTGCCTGATCTAAACCAATTAAAAGTGATATTTTTCCCATGTTTTTTATATTTAATCACCTCTTAATCTCTTTTAGGATCAAACTAACCTCTCCCCCACACTCTATAGGTTTCTCTCATTGCACCCTTGGTTATTTCCCTTCATTATTAGTGGATTTATTCAAGGTATATTACATTTTTTATCTTAACTCTTTTTCTCTCTCAATATTTCCCATTAATATCATTTCCCCATGTTTCATTGAATCCTAATTGAGCTGTATATTTCTAGATAAATTAGGTTTTATAGGGAATTGATAATGTTTCTTATGGATCTAGGTTCGGGAGGATCTGATCTATTCAGTTCCAATCTCCATTTTCAAAGGTGACCAGTTTTCACTACTACAAATATGGCTTTTATCAGTGCTAAAAATGGCCTTTATTAGTGCTAGAAAAATCACTGATAAAGCCGGCGAAGATAAAGGGTGGGTCCCCTTTATCAGTGCTTCGAAAAGCGCTGATAAAGACCCCTTTTATCAGCGCTAAAAAAAACACTGATAAAAGACCCCTATATTAGCGCTTCCTTTATCAACGCTTTTTTTAGCGCTGATAAAGGACCCCTTTTATCAGCGCTTTTTTAAAAGCACTGATAAAAGGTAAAAAATTAAAAAAATACTACCAATCGGGGGGCTTTTATAGTGCTTGAGCCCCCCCTTTTACAGCACTTTTCTGCCCCTGTACAGTGCCCCACGCACCCCCTTCACCCTTTAACAGCGCTTGCTACTATATTCCTCCATGCGCGCGCGCCCCTGCAGCCAATAGGATTTGAACTCGAGACCTCCCCCTTGCGCTCCTAAGCCTTTACCACTACTCTATTTTGATTTATCTTCCAATTCATGATATCTATATATATATAGTTATATTTATTCGTATAGTAATATATATTTATATTAATATATATATATATATAGTTATATTATAATATATATAGTTATATAGTTATATTAATATATATATATATATAGTTATATTAATATATATATATAGTTATATTAATATATATCTATATATATATATATATATAGTTATATTTATTTGTATAGTAATATATATTTATATTAATATATATATATAGTTATATTATAATATATATATAGTTATATTATAATATATATATATATAGTTATATTAATATATATATATAGTTATATTAATATTTATCTATATATATATATATTTAGTTATATTTATTCATATAGTTATATATAGTTATATTAATATATATATATATAGTTATATTAATATATATCTATATATATATATTTAGTTATATTTATTCGTATAGTAATATATATTTATATTACTATATATATATAGTTATATTAACATATATATAGTTATATTAACATATATGTAGTTATATTAATATATATATATATATAGTTATATTAATATATATATATATATAGTTATATTAATATATATATAGTGATATTAATATATATATATAGTGATATTAATATATATATTTATAGTGATATTAATATATATATTTATAGTAATACTAATATATATATATGTAGTTATATTAATATATATATATATATTTATTAGATTAATATATATAGTTAGATTAATATATATATATATATAGTTAGATTAATATATATATATATATAGTTAGATTAATATATAGGTATATAAATATTCATATATTTGTATTTTAAATAAAATGGATGTTAATTATTATTTAGATAAAGCTAATATATTTTATATGTAAATATATTTTATTATTTATATTTATAATTAAATTTTTAGGTGTGAATATATAAAAAATATGAATATATTGTTATATATTTGATTATAAATAGCAGTGCATTATAAAAAATGATGAAATTTCAAAGACATAACATCAATATTAATGTAATAGCTTCGAATAAATTCAAAACCCACCAAAAAATCCAATAATACCCCCTTAAACGAGGCTGAAAATCCACAAAATGTTAAACAATCGGGGTACCCCGACTAAAAACTCAGTTATAGAGGCCTTCTTGGCCTCTTTTGGCCTTGAAATTCCCTTGATCAGGGTCTCACGGGGTCAGAAATACGTAGAGCTCGTTGCAGGCTTCAATTTGATATGTGGTAGAGCTCAAACGGACACCCGGATCAAAGGTTATGGCCGTTTGAATTTTGAGTTGCATTTTCAACATATTTTGGCTCTTTTTTAAATTTTTTAATTTTTTTAGTCTTCAAATTGTTATTAATTGACTATTAATCCATAATAATTAGCAAATTATTAATTAAAAATATTTTTTTAATTTTTTAAGAAGCCATTTTCACTAAATATCTTATATATTAAATATATTAAGTGTAAATGTACATTTATACTTATCTAAAATATATTTAAAAAAAATATATTATTTTAATATATATATATAACTATATTTATATATTAATATATTAATATATTTTTTTTAAATTTCTTTTTGAAGTCTACCCTTTATCAGTGCTTTTAAAAAAAGCGCTGATAAAGCCCCCCCCCCTCTTATCAGTGCTACTAAACAAGCGCTAATAAAGGGGGTCCCTTTATTAGCGCGTTTTCATTAGCACTGATAAAGGGGGCGCTGGGAAAAACTGTTTTTGTGGTAGTGTTTCCTCCATCAGAGAGGTAGGGATCTATATAAAATGGTTCTAAACCCTAAAAAATTTAATTTTCATGTAAATATTTTTAGTACAGTATATGAAAATGATTTATTTGACAAAAAAATGTATTTTTTTATGAGATGCATATTTTTAAAGGGTTTTTGGTTTAAAAATAGTATGTGCACTATATTTTTTTGATGAAATTCCAAAAAGGTTATTTGACTCTAAAATAGATTATTAAGGATATAAGTAGTAATGATTTTCTATGAAAATGTTTTATAAATTGTGTTCATCATTATTTTAAAAGTTTTGGAAAAAATATCACATTGGAATCCGTGGGTGCATTGGGTTATAGTCATATGAAACCTTAGTGAGTGTGGACCGACTAATTTTTATTCTTATGACATCAATAGACTCTGATAGGACATGATATCAGTAGTATTTATGGTATTCTTGGTTTAGTTTTCCTTCACATTTCCGAGTATGAATTCCCATAGGATATAGAAAAACTTGTTCTTAGTTTTATACATAATGGTATTATTTCATGTTTTTTATCTCACATGATTATCATATAGTGTATCCATGGGTTCTTTTTCTCATGATTTCATGTTATCTTGCATGCACTCATTATATTATTTTTTTATGTGAATATGTTTTTTATTAAAACCAATGTTTGTTTTAAAAAATGGTTTCCCATATGAAATTCATTTACAAACTTTATTTTTTTTAACACTGTAACTAAAAATTTCTTGGTGGTAGAATTTATATAGATTATTTGGTCATATACTACTAGGATTTATCACTCATATCATAATTTTTCATTTGGGATTTTTTAGATCTAGTTTTTAATGACTCGGGTAATGGTAAGGACTTCATGTAGTTCCCTAGATTCTCTTGGATTTCATCACCTTCTATGAGATATGGATTGGTGGGGACAGTTGGCCACATTGAGATGTGGATTTCATATTTTCATGTTTTATTTTTAGGTTTCACCTTTTAACTTGATATTTTATGTCTCAAAGATATCCACTATTCTTCTACCATTTACTCTATCTTTTTATCTTCTTATGGTATTCATGAGGCTTTTTTTATCTTCACCTTATGGTGGGCTATCTAGGGTGATGTGTCTTGTCAATTTGAGTCGGTTTGTTAAAATGAAAGTTAGTTCAAGAATCACCCAAGATCCTCAATAACCTAATAGTTATTAATTTTAAGTTTTAGATGGATATTAGATTCTATAAATTCATCAAAGGCTATAAGTATGAGAAATCTCAAGGACTTTAGGAACTCGGGGAAGAGTTCTGGAACAACACAACCTCAGGAGTCAAGGTGGTCTTCTAGATTTTGAAAACTAGTTCAATGTTTGGGTTATGATTTTATGTATCCACTTATTATATATAGTGGGGATCCTAAAATCTTGAAAGAAGTGTAAAGTCTCGTTGACTCAAAATAGTGAGAGTTACTGATAAAACAGGAGATGTAATCTTTTCATTCCTTCAAAACATGATATATTTTAATACATCCATTCATAAATATATCACTATAGAATAAATTTTACTGTCATTTTAAGGGATAAGTTGATATTAGGATGTATTTTAAGGAAATTCTAGTTATGAAAGGATTTACACAAATGTAAGGATTGTATTTATCAGAAATATTTTATCAATTTATTAAACATAGTGAAATATGGATGATGCTTAGAACGGTTGTATAAGAAATTTTATATCTTGAATAATTATATTTGAATATGACTCTATTTCATATAAATTTATAGGAAGAAATTTATATGGAGAAACTAGAAATATTTAAGGAATATTGAATCATTTGGGTCTGTAAGCTCATAAAAAGTTTATATGGGATGAAGCATGCACCCAGAAAATGGAACTATAAGTTTAATTCCTTTATAGAAGAATAAAAGTTCATTTTTGGAAATATAGATTACTATTTCTACTAAAAGGTGTCTACTGATATATTTTTCATCATACTTATATTATATGTATATGATATTATATTTTTAGGTCTTGAAAAGAAACATATTGAAATGATTAAGGTTGAGTTATCCAAAATGTTTAAGATAATGGATCTCAACTAATCTATAAGTAATTTGAGGATAATGATCTAGAGGAACTAGTAGAATAGAATATAAAAGTTATCTAAGTTATAATAAATCCAAAATATATTTAATAGTTTTATAATATTCCGATTTAAACCAGTGCCTACCCCATTGGCCAAACATTTCAAATTATCTGAAAGAGAAGGCACCATGAATGAAAGAATAGGATATATTCTTAGAAAAGGTTCCTTATGCATTATCATTTATAAATTTAATGTATTTTATAATTTTTTAAGGTCTTGATATTTCTCATGATTTGTGAGTTTTTAGTAGTTTCAAGAAAAATATAGGTAATGAGATATGAGAAGAATAAAAGTGGATACTCCAGTATCTCAAAGTTTTGAAAGGTCATGCCTTATGATTTAGAATAGATGATTCATTGCAATGGAATATTTATGTGAAATTTAGATGATATGAAACAAAATAAATAAATACCATGATATTTTTTTAACAATAAATGAACTTATATAAGTTGGATATCAAGTCTACACTCAGTAGTTTGACTATCTACTATGGAAGAAAAGTACATTGTGGTAATGAAAGAAGAGAAGAAGATGATATGTAGAATGGTTTTTTGGAGGAACTTGGAACTAAATAGAGGGAAAAAATTATTCTATTATAGTCATAGTGTGATCCATCTTGAAAATAATTTTTAGTTTCATTTGTGGATGAAAAAAATTCAACAAAAGTATTACTTCATCTAAAAAATCTTGAGAGATGGAGTGATAGAGCTATAGAGGATATGATAATGTCGTAACCCAAATAATTTTCTAAAAAATGGTGTTGTTTGAGAATGTATTAGTAAGAGTTCTGGGTTAGTGATACTTGGGTGACTAGGACAAAATAATGTAGTCTCATTAACTACTACTATGGGTGGGATGAAGACTGAATTTTCCTACCATTTAAGGACTTGGTGTAGTTGAGAAAAAAATTCTAAAGTGAGATATTGTTAGGTTAAGTTTCATGAAATCATTTTTTGTTTGGTTATAGATATTTTTAAATGTCTAATTCTAAAATTTACACTTCATAATCTAGATGATAACAATTAAAATAGTACCAAGGAAATCCAGAACCAAAATCTTGAAGAAACAACGATGATGACTGGATCTGGATAATGTAAGAGAAAATGAATCATATTGGAGTAATTATGAGAGATATATAATAACAAAACAACATGTTTCAAAGGTATACATAATATTATTTATAAGTAAATGTACGTGTAAATTTAATTCATCACATTGTTCATCGTGGATCAGAAGTTAAGGCAATGTTGTTGCAGATGGATTTAACTAAGCAGAGTGATACCCATGAATATCTAGTGGATCCTATTCAATCATCTAGAATTTTCTATAAATAGATGGTTAGGTTCACTTGTTCAATTTAATTTTAATCACTCTCCTATTTCATTTTTAATAAAATTAGGATTGTTTCTCCCAAGGAATAGGACTAAGTCCAAACTATATAAATCCCTTATCATTATTTGCAAGTGGGATTACTTTTATTTATATTCTCTTGTGATTGTTTCAAAGGGTCAGATAAGGTCAAGGAAATTGGACACGAGCTATTGGAGGATATTTACCTCATTTGAGCATTGGCATCGAGTGTGTCTAGTTTTGGAAAATCCAAATATTGTTCTTTAAGTGATATTCCAAAAGGAATGCTCTAGAATTTTGGGATTTCAACACAACACAATATGCATGTTATGAGTATAATACATTGAAAACTATACATATATATATATATATATATCATAACCTTATGAAAATTTTTCCCATATATATACATGTGTCATAACCATAATCCGTTATAACTTTTATATAGGTATGAACTATAAACCCAATCCTACACACCCTACATATATATGAAAATCATAACTGTGATCCATTAAATCTCATATGAGTATGAATCCTATAAACATTATCTATCATAGCCTAGATTTTTACACATACCATACCACATCTAGAAGAGTGATTAGGGTAGGGGGAGTAGCCATCCATTAGTATCCTTTATAACCTAGATATTGGGAATAGACTCAAAACACAAGGCTTCATATGCGAATTAGTCATGTTATCCGACTTGGGTGGTAGAGTATAATAAATAATAAAACTCTAATAAATATATAATAACACACATTCAATATAATGGAAACTATCATATGTTAACCCATAATTAATGTCTCCACATAATAAATCATCTACAAAATCTAAATAATAAAATAACTAATACAATCCCAATGCAACAATAACAAAAAATTCCTTATATATAATTCATTTCATATTAAATTATTACTACTATAACAATCATAATCAAATTAAAATTAATAAAAAAATAATTATTCTAAAGAAAAGTTTTATTTATTCAACATCATAATTTCATTTACCATAATTAGTACTCATTAATTCCTTAAAAATTAACAATAAGAATGATCATTATAACTTGAGTTAAAGAATTATTTAACCACTTCACCATTAAATTCATAATTCCAACACATAATTATCCATTCATGTTAATTTAATCTCTTTATTTCATTAATATACTTATTTACCAAATCATCAATACTTTAACCCAATCTAATTCCATTTGATAATTTCGTAAATTAATTCATCATCTATAATTCAAAAATTCAAAGGCTCGACTATTTCTACTTAAAGAAGAAAATACTAAAAAAGAAAAATAAAACATGGAAAAATCATCACTTCAAATTTTTAAGCCAAAATCAATGTCATCGTGCTCATCAATTCTCAATATAAACCACACTAACCCACCACCAATCACATCAACCCAATACCAAAACATCATCAACCACTCAAATAACTACTAAATCAACCAACCATACCAGTTTTCATCAAACCATAATAAGGGTGAAAACTTTCTAAAAAATAAGGATGATAAAAAAAAATTCCTGAAAAAATAATTATCTATAAATCATAACCAAAATTTCAACTAAAAAAATCAAGCGTGAGGCAAGCATATCCCATACATAAATGGACGCAAATAATAATTCAACCATTAAACATATTCTTTTACAATATTTAATTAATTAATACATTATGTATACATTTAATAAGTAAATAAACTTGATATTACAGCTATAAATATAATAATATAATGATGTAATAGTATCCAATAACATCACTAAAATATTACTTACTCACACATTTAATAAAATTAAATAATTCTATAGAAGAATATAAAATGTTATTAGATACAAATTCATTATTTTATTCATATTACATTATTTAATTTGTTTAACTATTTATGACATACTAATCAAAAAATGATGATTATAGAAAATTATAACATTAAACCACCAGACATTCTAAGAAATATTATATTATTAAAATCATGAATAAAATCATAAAAAAATTTGATTCACATCATTTCCCATCTAATTAATTTATTTCCAGTTTATTATCTTATTAGATTAATTTCAACCATTTACCCAAAAAAACTAAATCATTATAATTCCATACTCACACATTATGATAAAGGTATAGTTTTTAATCCATTTCCTCAAAGTGAATCTTTGATGACCAAAATGAAAAATCATAATGAGGAATAATAAAACCTCCACCATAAATCACCAATATGATCCAAAAATAACCTATTAACATCATAATATCTTAAAAACCTTATTAATAACTCTAAAAATAAATAAAACCATACTTTTATGTCCAGAAAGGAAGAGAAGAAAAGAAAGTAAGAAAAATAATGAAAGAAAAAAGGATAAAAACAAATATCTTGGATAAAAAGGAAGTCATTTCACAAAGTGGAAGCCTAAGTAATGATCAAAGGATACTAGGATCACAAATAAAGGCTCAATTTTTCTCCTAAATTTTGAGGATGGATTGGGGAAATGAAATAAATTATAGTGTAACCATTAATTTATAGCAAAAATCTAGAAATAATGCTTCCCGATGCAATATAGAGAATCATGGAATCAACATAGCTACATTTTGGTATATATTGATGTAATAAAATAATATAAGGTGCAATATAACTTATATCCAATATTCATGGAGTGAACCTCTTATGTGTTTCCCACTTTCTTGTGGTCAATGACCATTTTAGTTGAAAATAAAAAAGGGAATCATAATACAATGTGATACATCACACTAGGATACCCAAACTATTGGAATCATGACATATTTACTGAACTTATCCCTTAAAACCAATCGACCCCATACCAAGTTCACAACGTAACCTATATACTAAGGTGTAATGATCACTAAAAAATAGTTTCATGAAATTAAAAAACTCAGAACCCTATGACACAATGACCTTATTCATGGAAAACATTACCTTTTCAAGATTAAACAAAATTCTCAATAAGACCCCTTTATTCTGAAACAAGGCCCACCATGCTACATTGTAAGCTACTGGTTGGAAATCATAGAAAAACTCCTATCTTCCAATGAGAAACCTCCAAACACCCTATAAATCGACACTTAAAAAATAAAAAATTAATTATCTTGAAAAATCTATCACATTACTTGAAACATAATCCATGTTGATATATATAAATATTCAACGAAGAAAAATAAATCATTTTTTATATAATAAATATATACATAATATAATTTGAAGTAAACTATTACATACACATAACGTATCCTCAATATATAGTTTTAAAAATTAACAGAAATATTGTGGATTTTATAATGAATTCTCCAAGATATAAAATATCACATATTTCACAAGATGCTAACATCCAAGACCCTCTTCCACATGAACCTTCTGACCAAAATAAACATAGGAGAGGGATATGAACACATGAGCATACATGGGTGGGAAATAAAACTCAGTATGATTATATTTTATATAAATATGACCCACATAAATCATTAGTTTCTATATACATCATCAATATATAATTTATATAAAAAATAAACAACACTATAGAGATCATTATTAATCAGCAATAATATTCAAAATCAGTTCTTATCAAGGTACTCACAACTCTTCATCATTCTACACACTAAATAAAAGTGATTTCATATATATATATATATAAACATGTATATTTTTACCATTAAAATTTAAAAATATCCTAATAATAAGTCCCCTAATAAATTATATCTTGTTAAAGGACACCGAGAACCTAGGACCTCAGACTAATGCCTTGGTTTGGTATCTGGACACTCAGAGATGGGTATCAGTTATAACACTCTATTCATCTAAGGAATCACCATACTCATCCCTCAATGGATATTGAAATTCATTCAACCAACATATGGGTGTTAGTCATGTAATAAAACAATATATATAAAAATAATATTATCATATCATATCCCATCATTAATTCAATTTTCAATGAGTCACCCTAGATGAACCATCATGTAATTCTAGAGTTTTACCTCTAAAACAAGTTTCATGACTAAAAAAGAACCTATATTTCTAGTCTTACTTAAACCCAAAGTTATGGGTGTGAAAATAGTAAGTAATTTATTCATCATCATCCACCTTGTTCCTAGATCCATGGGAGATAATGAGTGTAAACAATTGAGTTAATAATTATCTATATAAATACTATGTCTATAGGTTATATTAAGAACAATAATCCAATATATAATTAGTAGAATATATCCTAGAGAAGTGAGTGAGACTAAAAATAGAAACACATGTATGCCATCTTCAGTTTCTATCTCAGAGAAGTGGGTGTGAAGAGAATAAATTCTCTAATGTCATCAACTATATATAACCCATGTTTATGGGAGAGAATGAGAGTAATAACTATACTATATCATAATATTCAACATTAAATAATAAATTATTTCCTAAAAATTAGCATTTAATCACAAAAATAAATCCTATAATTCATTAAAAACAAACTTTCCAAATTCCAAAACAATTTTAATTTGAAAAATATGACGTCGAGAAAATAACTGATGTAATATAACTAAAAATAAATAAATAATTCTAAAGAAATCATATCAGGTTAATTAATTAAGGTTTCATCTATATCATAAGATTCAACTTCTTAAGGTTCAACCTAATTTTGTAAGGTTCCATCCTTTTTAAAAAAAATCCCATGGATCATCATGTTAGGCTAAGAAAAACTCATCATAAGGTTGATACAAAATCATAAGGTTTAGATAGACTCATAATAAGGTTGAGAACTTGTATGGTGCATAGAGACTCTTCATAAGATCCATAAAATTCCAATGTGATGCAACCCAATCTTTACATACATAAATATTACATTATTTTAGATGAATATTCAATACATCTCACAATAACATGTTTCTCATAATCATAAATATTTATTTTTATTGGAGATTAGATACATAATCAAATTATTTTATAAAATATATTAAATATATCCCATAGAAATTCTTATTATATGGAACCCTTCTAGACTAATATTACTTAATAACGTTCTTTATAAGATGGGTAAATGAAAATATAAGTTGGGTTGAGCTCAAATTCCCAAAAGGGTAAACATGAGGGGAATCATTTAAAATATTATAAGTGAATGTAAGATGTTTATAAGGGAATGAAAACATATTAATGGTATATAAAGGCCGCACCAAAATACATAAATCTAAAATAATGATTCATGGAATTAATATTTTTCATACAATATTACATAATTCATAAATATAAAACATCAAATAATCATAATCCATGAGGATATTACATAGGAATAAGAATACGACATAAGATTGTGGCATAAAAATAATGATAGAAATCATATATAAAGGATACCCACCAAGAAAACTATCACATAATATGTAAATAATACCCAGAAATACATTTATTACATCATATTTTAAGGCTACCCACCAAGACATTCATCCCATCATATATAAAGGCTACCCACCAAGACATTCATCACATATTAGGCTTGGTGTAACCACTCGTACGCCTTCACGGGCTTGGGATAAATACTCGTATACCCTATTGGGATTTGGATAACCACCCATGTACCATTTTAGATAATTAGTTATAAAACATTATCCAATTAAATTTAGGGCTATATAAATATGGGAAACCCCACAAATAATGAAAACCAAACATAAGTGTGTAATAATACCATAAAAAATTCATCATTTTTTCATAGTGTAATTAACCCATGGGAAAGAAAAAGGTTCCATGAAATCACCCTTAAAACATCATCATCAAAAGCCATACAACTAAAGAGAGTGGATAGTATCATAATAAAATATTCTAGTGAATCATATTAATCCATAATGGATATTTACATAGATGAAAAATGTCTTTTATTAAATAATTTGAAATATGATTTTAAAATAAGGGGAAAACATCCCTTTTATTCTAATAACTCTTAAAAACTGATATTCCAAGAGAAATGGGAATAGGATTTTCTTTTTAAAAAAAATTAAAACTTGTAAATGAAACTTCATGATAAATTAAGGACATTATAGTGTAAAAATCCATTCACGGCGTATATGTTAAAACAGAACATTATTTTAACACATTTTAAAAAGTAACCAGTGAGTTGAACGGATTTTTTTTGAAAATATTCATTTTATTAATTTTTTAAGAAATTAAAAGGTGGTAAAAAAATCTTTCTCAAAATATTTATTATGGATAAAATCATACATAAATCATTTTAAATAATATGGACATGAAGGTGAAATATTTTTATCCCAAAAACAATAAATAAGGTCTAATTTTTCATAAAAACATTTTCTTGATAATTTGAAGTATAAAAGGGAAGAAAATGTAAGTAATAAATGGAAAAATAATAAATAACCACAGAAGAATAAAATATAAAGAGTTTAAAATATAACTATAAAATAATTTCCCTCAATTTAAATTTAATATAGATAGTCCTAAAAATAAATGATATTGTAATATAAATCCTTACCACTTTGGTGAATTCTAAATAATAAACCATTTAAAATAAATAAATTAAAATAAAAAAATAAAATAATAGTTATATTAATATATTCATGATTTAATATATCAAATTTTTAGTATATAAACCATATAAAATCTAATATGACCATACCCGAAAACATTTCTTAGTGAAACAATATTGAAACAAAGGACCCCTACCACAGATCTGGAATTTATTCATACGCATTTTTAACTCCTATATCATAAATATATATTTATTTTGAAAATATATTATAAAAATATTCACACTTATATTATTATATACCATTTCATTATACTCTCTAATTATTCATTCATTAATAATTCTACATTAAAATAATTATTTGGGTGAAAACTTGTCCATTTTCCATGAGTGTTTCGGATCCACAGTTTTGATACTTAAACCATGTTTATGGTTTAAACATATAAATAATATAAATCATGTCATAATTATCATATTTATTCATTATATATGATATTATAACCAACCAAATATGGTGGTGATGAAAAATTATTTACATCACTTCTTAGAGATAGTAGTCTGTATGCACACACAAGTATGTTTCATTTTTTCAATGGTTAAAATGAAATAAAGGTAAATAAAACAAATAGATAATCCTAATTATACCATAAATATAATTTATACTCATTTAATTTAACATTATAACCATCTATGTAAAGTGTAAATGAAAAATTAATGACATCGCTTCATGGAGTTGGTAGTCCACACATACAAATGAGAAAAGTTATCATTTTCCAGCAGATGAGGGGGTAAAAATTTATATGATATATTTTTTTTATATGATAATAAATATTTTATGAAAATCATATATATCTATTAAATTCATTAATATAACCCTTCATTATAGATGGTTATGAAAAATAAAATACATCACTTCATGGAGATGACAGTTCGCACATATGCATGGATGATGTTTTTACATTTAATTAGATATAAAGAAGATAAAAAAATATATATTTATTATTAATATAAATAAATTTTATTATATTAAAGATATATATTTATTCATTTTAAGATTACTATATAATATTTTTAGTAGGTTAAGGAATAAATAAATTTGAAATAGATTAGTAAACAAAATTACCACTTCTTTGGGTATCTTCTGTTGGATTACACCTTAAGCCTTCATGAGATGGTATTTTGGTGAGACCATGACCTCTAGGTAATGGGTATGAAATTTTAGAAGGTATTTTGTTGTTTATTGGTAAAAATATGTTTCTCAAGTGGTGGGTATAATTGTAAAAAGGAGGTGTCCTTTTATAAGTGCGGTGGGTGGGAATCTTGTAAATACCTGAAACTTTATTATCTAATATATTCCATACTCTAGTCAAGTAGCTCAAAATTTTAATAGTTTCAAATATAATAGGGTAAATTTGAAACAAAATCAAACAAAATTATTTAATCAAGTGTTTTGTGTTATTGTAAACCTTATCTCTTATGTAAAACCATCTTTTAACCCTTTTAACCCATACTATGGTAACCAGATTTTTACCATGGTAACAATTCATTATGGTAAAAAATAAAGTTGAAATTAATGCATAATATTATTTATTTTTATTTTCAATAAATATTTTATTTTACAATAATTCATATAAGTGGTAGAAATTAAATTTTATATCCTCACACAAAATGTGTAAAAAATATTTTTAGAGAAAATGTATTTTAAAGCATAAAAATGTTTTTTTCCACATTCCTTGCTGAGTAAAAATGATTAAACAAATGTTATAATATATTATAAAAAAATAATTTAAATAATTCATCCATTTTTATTAATTTAATTTATTATGACAAGATACATTTCACATAATAAAAATAATTATTTGAAAAAAAATATTTTTTACATTCAAATAATTTCATATTCATTTAAAAACAATTAATAATAAATATATAACCAATTATTCCTATGGTTGTATAAATTGAAAATATATTTCATCATTGATAATTAGTGATAAATATATTTTATTTAGATAAAAATTTGTAATATATAAAAAATAAAATTATTTAAAAATTAGTTCACAAGTGATTTTATTCTTCCATTTAAAATTCGTGTATTTATTTCCATAAAATTAATAAATAAATTTTTATATTGGAAAAACATTCATAGGATCATTTTATAATTTGTTTACTCCTATTCATGCCCATAAATTTAACAACTATGTTATAATGGCCACTTTTAATAATGAAAAATATCACGGTTCAATTAAGCTCGATGTTGTGTATAAAGAAAGCTATCAAACACTAAAAAAATTACTCAAGAGGAAATATGTAACGTTCTAGAACCGGATACCACTCAATGGTACGCCAAGACTGGTAGGTCACATGTACTCAAGCGCATCTCCCCAAATGTCAATGGATGCCAACTAGGAGTGAGGTCCTAGGTGTGTTTGTGGTGAGACTATGCCCTCATCACTAGAGTGTGGCACGACAGAATATCAATAACATACAAGTAGCAGAAGAAGTAAATCAATAAGGCAATAGATACACAACAAGAATATAAAACAACAACAAAAAAATCTCATGTACAATGATGATACATGTCCATGTCTAATAAAGCATCCAAAACACGTATACATGCCATTATTACAATACATGTATCAAAAGTACAAAAAAGACCAAAAATTTCCTAGTTAGCATCATGAGACTCAGCTCGGTCCCGTGCTCCTTTACTTCTAAAAAAATCAAGAACCTATAGTAGGGAGATTTCCATTATCTATACCTATAATCATATAATCTGTTTGGGTATCCAAAGGCGGCCCAAACAGCATGTGAGACTAAATCCCAGTAGGCAACCACCCAAGGTCAGGTGCCAATCAATTAGTGAATATATATAACAAAATTTTGCAGGTAGTAATTAAAAGTAATAGAATTACTAAAAAGTAAACATCTATAAAGTCTAGGTTATTGTTTATAACCATTTAATTTAATCAGTTTCACAAGATACGTAATTCTATGATTTAAAATTCAAGACTGTGTCATTCACAATAAAGTTCATTTAATTCTAAATACCAATCACATAGCCCATAGTCCCCCATATTGTAATGATCAAAGGATGGCTATTCATTCCATCCATAAAGTGCAAGGAAAAGACAGAATCCATGATTGTGTTTTTTCTTTGGAGTCACATCATAATAAGCTCATTTTATTCTTTATTCATTTATGAACCTGAGGCCATCCTTGGTATTTTGAATTTGGAATCCAGGTATCGTACTAGGTATAATATAAACCAACACCCTACAATCCCATCCTTGGAAAATCTATCAGGAACCCAGGTATTACTTAAGGTGAGGTATAGCGTCTCATCCACTCAAGTCCATCCTTGGTGGGCCACTAAGGGAGCCCAAGTATAACGCATGGAAGCAATGATAAACTTCCCTTGATTCCATCCATGGAATTCATATATGAATCAATGTACCACTCAGTATATATTATTTAATTACCCTTTTTGAGTCCATCCATATAAATCCATATATAATTCCAAGTATCATTCAACATACAAGAATGATAAAACCCTTGAGTCCATCCATCGAATTGTAATATGAATCCATGTGTCACCCAAGGAATATAATCATTTAATTAATTAAATAATAACTATTATCATTTAAACATTTCAAGGTCAATAGAAAGAAAATAGAAATTCAAACTCACCTCTAAAAGTGATTCAAGTAATTAGTCTATATTAGAAGGCTTGCCTCTCAAATACTCACATGGGAAAATCATTATAACAAGAATATCTATCTTTAACAAATTATCACATGGAATAAACTCCATTTAACTCACATGGGAAAATAAAAATAAATTTAAATTCATTATTAATGAACCAATACATGGCATAGTCTCTAGTTTACTCACATAGTCATTTCATTATAATGAGAAACTCAAGGTGGGGAGGAAATTATATAGAAGGAGCCTTGGGACATATCTATTCCATTCCCCCTCATAGAAAATACAGTTACAATTAAAATTGTATTTTAACTAACAATTCAATTACTCAGTCTCCAACCCATGGAAAAGAAGAAAACAACACAATTTAAATGATAACACGTGGTCACCCATGCTGGTGTACTTAAAGTGATCAATACATATAAGGGGTGGTTTTGTTTCAAGGTTGTCATCCTATAAACATTCATTGATGGGCCTCTTTAATTACATAGTCTATGCCTAACAATTTTAATTCAAGGATCAAAATATATTTCAAGGTGATGCTTGGAAATTGGGTGCATGACACAACAACATATATAAACACTTAAAACTTTTATTAAAGGAACGATACCACCTACAATAGGTCCTTAGTTTACAGATCATCCGTATCAACTCCTAATTCAACTCAAATTGGGAGAAAATCAAAGAACAGATGAAGAACCTAATAATAGGGCATGTTATATTTCACCTAAATAAAACAACCAATACTAAATGAAATAAAGAACAACAAAATATGAATGAGGAAATCACTAATGCAGATCCAACAAGATGAGTAGTGCTTGAATTAGTGTTCCAATGGAGTATATCCTTCAATTTAAAGAATATTCAACAAAGAGAGCTTCAAAGTTAGTGGGGTGAGTTTCTGTGTGAGAGGTGAAATGAAATTTAGGTTCAAAAATAATTTTATATTGATTTAAAATTAAAAAATTTACCCCAATTAAAAGGGTCACATGGTTTTGTTTCATGGTTAACCAAACAGTGCGCCAACCGTGCACAAGCATCTATGGGAAGGGGTATAGTGCACGGTTTACCCACAAAATTCCACTAACCATGTGAAAACCATGATAAATCCCATTTTCAAAATTGAATACATGGCCACATGGCCATGCACCCCATTTCACATAGTTTGATACAACTATGTGGTCTGCATGCCTCCACTTTCTAGCCCCACATGGTTTAATTTAACTGTGTGACTAGCCACATGTGGTTTAAAGTAACCGTTAACCAAACCATTTTTAACCCAAATATTGGGTTTTGGGCTCTAAAACATCCTCATACACCTTTGATTCCTATATTATGTCAATAAGAATTCATATTAGACCACATTTAAAAATTTAAACTAAAATTTTATAGAAAGTAAAGGATTCATACATCAAGGATGAATTGGGTTCTTAAAAACTTCCTCCCTTAAATAAATTCATCCCCAATATCCCTTCTCAAGGGTGTCCGAGTTCATCTAAGAAAAACTCTAAAAACTACAGTCGTACATCAACCACCCACTCCCAGGTCTCATCTTGTACTCGGTTGTTCTGTCATAACACCCATACTAAAGGAATTGACCGGCCTTGGAGAACCTTTATTTTACAATCCACAATACATATAGTATTATCCTCGAAGGACACATCTATCAATAACTTAACCTCTTTAGGATGAAAATCATGAGAGGGGTTTGAATGATAGTTTCATAGCTAAGATACATGGAAGAGGTCGTGCATGGATATATGAGGTAACTAAAACTGATAGTATATCATCCTGAATCTCTCTAGAATATAAAATGGCCTAACATACCATGGTTAAAGCTTACCCTATCTCTTGATACTACTTTGTATCAACCTCGTTGACACACATAAAAAAACTCGATCATAGACCTTGAACTCTATAGGTCATTTATGGCGATTGGCGTATGATTTCTGATGAGACTGCACAACATCCATCCACTTCTGAATCAACTGCACCTACTCTATGGTCTCCTAAACAAGACAAGGTCCAAGCATAGATTCCTATCTTGCCTCTAACTAACACAGGGGTGATCGGCATGGCCTTCCATAAAAATCCTCATAAGGCGCCATATGAATAGTATCTTGGAAGATATGTTTGTAGGAAAATTCAAAAATGGGTATATGCCTCTCCCAAGAGCCCTAGAAATTTAGGACGCATGCACACAACATGTCCTTGAGAACCTAAATCATGTACTCGGACTGGTCATCAGTTAGAGGGTGGTATGTTGTGCTCAAAATCACCTATGTACCTAATTCCCTCTGCTTCCCTTTCTAGAATCATGAAGTAAACCAGACATCCCTATCTGTAATGATAGTATATGGGACCTCATGAATTCGTACTATCTCAAAGATATAAAAAATCCAAATGTCATCAAAACTGAAGGTTTCCTTGATAGGTTGGAAATGATAAACCTTCATGAGTCTACCAACAAAAACCCATACGACATCATTTCCAAGAGGAGACCTCGTTAAACTTATTATGAAATCCTTTGTGACATAATTCCATTTACACTTAGGAATGGGTAACTGCTGTAAAATTATGATTGTTCGTTGGTGTTCGGTCTTCACCTGTTGACAGGTGGATCATATCATGATAAAACCAGCTATATCCCTTTTCATAACTAGCCACCAGTACCAGTGATGTAAATCCTGATACATCTTGGAGTCACCGGGGTGCACTACCCAAGATGAATCATGGAAGTCTCACATCATATCCTCACACATGTCTGGTGAAACCCATACACAACCATTAAATAATAGAATCTCACCATCGTCGATGGTCCAACAATGGTCCTCACCTTCCACACTCTCCCATAGAACTAGGCCTTCAAAATCCAATAGCAGATTCATCCTCACTCTATACTGTATGGTAAAGGTAACAACTAAGGATGATATAAAAGTATACCCCCGACTATCCTTCACCTCCAAGAGGATCTTATAGAACAAATACATGAGCTGACACTCACTTCTAGCTTGCTAAATTGCATGTATCTAAGTCCTCTTTCTCAGTTCATTAGCCACTATATTTCTTTTAATATGTGTATATGCAATCTTAAAATCAAAATTATCTATATAATCAACCTACCTTCATTGTCGCAGGTTCAAATCACGTTGTGTTAATATTTACCTAAGCCTTTTTTTTGTCCATAAACACCACAAAAGTCTCTCCAATTAAGTAATATCTCCAACAATGGAATGCATGAACAACTGCAGTTAACTTGAGATCATGTATATAGTAGTTCCTCTCATGTGGCCTCAATTGATGAGACTTTTACACCACGAATCTGTCACCCTACATAAGTACACCTCTATGATAGATACCTAATGCATCATAGTAAACCTTGTAACACCTTCCCGAATATGGAAAAATCATTATCGGATCTAAATTCAATCTCCCTTTCTACTGCTGAAAGTATGTATCATAGGTATCTGACCATAAAAACTTCACACCATTCTTAGTCAAGCCTTTAAATGGTACTTCTAAGCGTGATAATTATTGTATGAAATGCCTATAATAATCATCCATCCCTAAGAAACTCTATACCTCAACGATGTTCTGGAGATGTTCCTAGGAAACTACAACTCTCACCATCTATGGGTCTACTAATAGACCTGTCTCTAAGATAATGTGACATAGGAAGTGAATCTGGTCCTTTAAGAAGTTGTACTTTGTGATCTTACCATATAACTGATGCTCTCTCAGTGTATCCAATACGATCTCAAGATTTTTGTCATGGTCGTGTTGATTATGAGAATACACCAAGAAATCATCCACAAAACCACCACAAACGGATCAAGATAAGGATGGGAAACTCATTTCATCAGTGCCATTAAGACCGTCGGCACGTTTTTGAGAGTGAATGACATAACTAAATACTCATATAGACCATACCTGCTATGAAAGATTGCTCAAGGTATGTAAGATGGTATAACACACATATGATGATAACTCAATCTGAAATTAGTCTTTGATAATAACTGATTTCCTTATATCTATTCAAAAATATCATCTTTCCATGGAAGAGGATACCGATTCTTAACCGTTAGCTGGTCAAATTTTTAGTAATCCACACAAAGCCTAAGAGTTCCATCCACTTTTTTCACAACAAGTATCGGTGAACCCCACATAGAAGTATTGATTCGGATAAACCCCTTAGCCTATAAATCATCTTTTTTACACTTAATCTCTTTCTTCTCAGTAGTATCCATCTTATAAGGAGGAATGGATACTGGTGAAGCTCCTGAAACCGGATTGATAGATAACTCTACCTCTCTTAATGGAGGTAATCCTAAAATGTCATCTGAGAAGATGTCCATGAAATAATCAACCACTGTAGAGAAATCTTCCTAATGTTTTCCCTGATCATCCATATATAAAATCACAATATAATCTATCATTCCACCCATACCATGATGCTAGGGTCTAACTCAGCTCACCTGGACATCCCATTCACCATTATAAATAAACTCTCTACCTTCTGGTGATGTGAAAGTCACCCTATGGTGATAGAAATCGACAAAAGAATGAAAGGGAACCAACCATCCCATCCCATTAATGATATAAAAACCTTCCATCTTGAGGATAAAGAGGTCATATATGAAGTGATACCAACTGATATAAAGGGGTATCTCCATTAATTAACGTACATCCTCCATTCTAATGCCCAAAAAAGTGTCTATCATCATAAAACCATTATAAGTATAAAAAATAAGACCAAGGATCTCCACAATGACCACATATATAAATCTTTTAGAATCCCCCATATCAATAATTGAAGAATATAAAGTAGAGGCTACTAGAATAATACATATAACAGTAGAAGGTTTGGGATCCTACTCCACATGGGTCAGTTGCACTGCATGTATCTTTCCAGGTCTGTGACCCTATGACACTGCCTTGCTACCCTGAGTAGATACACCCAAAAATCTCTATAAAATTGGGGTCTGAATACCCTGACCACAACCACCATCTCTGTCTGATTGTCCAACTATACTCTAGCTCCCTACTTGATGAGAAGTTTCTGACCATACTCCTGAATGTGGAGTTGGTCCAGACCCACTCTCACTGGCTTATAGAGGAAATTTTCTTCAAAAGAGTTGTAGATGACCCATATTTCTACAACATCAACACTCGACTGGGTCCATCATACATTGTGGCCTCGTATACCCCGGTCTACTGTAGTGGTAACACCTCACCTGTCTACACGAGTATGTTCTCTAGATGATAATATCACCATGTGGAAGCTTCAAAAGACACTTCCTACTAGAAATCGATGTAGTACCAAAAAAAATACCAAGACACCCTATCTCGCACCTCTAGCCTCCCTCATGTTACACTCTATGATAAGAGCATGATTCACTATTCCAAAAATGGTAGTCATCTAAAATACATTCACCTATGATCATACATAATATCTGATACAATCCTCAAATTTCCTATCTTTAGATAAATCATCACCCATCGGAATAGGTGTGAGGAACTGGAGCTCAATAAAATGGAATGAATATTCCATAAATGATAACATGCCCTACTCTAGGTGAAAAAAATCCAGATATCTATTATACCTAAACATCTCATGATAAAAATATTCATAAAAGGCCATATAAAAATCCCTCTAATCTATCTCCTGATGATGATCTATCTAAGTAATAAAATCCCACCATCTCTTGGCATAATAACACAACATATATGTAGTGAGATTTACCCTTATCTTAGGAGGGTGATCTATATGTTCAAAGATAGATAGCATAACCTCTAGCCATTAATCTGTATCATGTGGTCTAATATACCCCTAAAATGTGGGAGGAGGCTATTGTTGGAACAGACATGTCAACTTTTCCATAGTCGGGGAAGGTCACGGTGCTCCCTGAATGGTTTTCATAAAGCAGAAAAACCCATCACAGGACTATTCCTCAACACCTGTGTCTGGTAAAACTACTGGTTCTGCAACTATATCTATTAGAGAATCCACTGGTAGCCCATGGCCCACCACCACTGATGTGTGGTCATCACCACCCTTCTAGCGTAATACTAAAGGAATTCGTGGTGTCATTCCTCTACAATTCCAAACACATGCCATAGTTCAAGATCAATATCAATGTTTACAGATCAATAATGTAGATATTTCAATAGTTTAGGTACAATCCTTCCCATATAAGAACACACCCATATGACTTCTCCTAGATCTAGGTCTAGCTATCATACAAATCATATTTAAGCTAGAGATATTACCTTGTGCCCACTGCTAAGGTTGGTTATGTGTCCTGTTCTATGCTATAAGAAATTAAAATTTCCACTTCATTTCCATATATATTTCCCATTTCAATTTCATAATGATTAATTTCACATTTTTCACAGCTCACATGAATTCATTTATATTCATTTCATAGTACATTCCAAAAGTTTGAATTGCATGGTTTTCTAGATTTCGATCCTTGGGGGCCCATACTCCCCATGAACTAAATCATGGCATCAACCTAATCCATACTATAAAATATTCCTAAATACCTATCACAAGAGAATGAATTTATATCATGACACCTATCATAATAGCATAAAAAAGTAATGCATCCTAAATGGAATGGAATAATTTATGGTATGTGATTCCTGTAAAGTGACTATAATTATTCATAAGATGGAATACCCTCATCTCATTGGGTTGGAACAGAATAGAACCCCCAATCATATCAATAATAACATTACAATTTAAGTGCATCACCCAATAGTGGAATCCAACCAACCGTAATAGTAAAAAACCATAAAAAGGAATTTAATTCAAAGGAATTTGGATTTTTTCCTAAACATGGGTTTTCTACGCCTAGGAACAACTAATTACCAAACCCTTATTCCTTCATATCCCCATCTATTGTTGCAAAATAGTAAATAAAAATATAAAATAATGCTCTGATACCAATTTGCAACATTCTGGACCTGAATGCCACTCAATGTTTCCCTGAGCTTGGTGGGTCACATGAACTCAAGTGAATCTCCCCAAAGGATAGAGGTTATCGACTATCTGTGAGGGCCAAGGTGTGTACATGGGGAGACTATTTCCTCGTCACCAATGTAGAAAAATATAATATCAATAACATACAAGTAGTGGAATTAGTAAATCAATCAGACAATAGATACACAATAGGAATATAAAACAAAAACCAAAGGAGCTCATATACAATGATGATACATGTCAATGTATAATAAAGAATCCAAAATAGGTATACTTGGCATTAATACAATATGTGTATCAAAAGTAAAAAAAATTCCAAAAACTACCCAGCTAGAATCAAGAGCCTAAACTTGGTCCCATGACCCTCTACTCTTATGAAGAAATCAAGAACCTATAGCAGGTCACTTTACCTTAACCATACCTTCAATAATATAGTCTATTTGTGTACCCAAAGGCATCCCAAACAGGGTGTGAGAATAAATCCTAGTATGCAACCACCCAAGGTTAGGTCCCAATTATTCAGTGAATATATATAAAAATAGTGTTCATGAAGTAATTCAAATTAAATGAAGTAATGAAAAGTAAACATTCTATAAAGTCTAGGTTATCATATGTAAACATTTCATTTAATCAGCTTCACATGATAAGTAATTCATTGGTTTAACATTCTGGCTCGTGTCATTTTAAATCAAGTTAATCTAAGTCTAAAGACCTAACATGTAGCCTAACATTGCCCATATAGTAATGATCCAAGGATTCCTAATCATACTATCCATAAAGTGAAAGTAAAAGGCTGAATCCAAGCTTGTAGTTTGGCATGGCAGACACATCATAATAATCTGATTTCATTCTTTATTCATTTATTAACCTGAGTGTGCCCTTGGAATTCCTAATTTGGAATCCATGAATCTATCCAGTAATAATATAAACCAACACTCTATAGGATCATCTATGGAAAAACTCTCAGGAACCCAAGTTTCACTCTAGTTGAGGTATAACATCTCATCCACTCGAGTCCATTCTTGGTGGTCCACTAAGGGAGCCCAAGTATCACCCATGGAATCAATGATAAAATTCCATTTATTCCATCAATGTAATTCATATATGAAGCCATGTACCACTCAATACATAATATTCAATTCCCCCTTTTGAGTCTGTCCTTAGAAATCCATATGGAATTCCAAGTATCACATGGTATACAAGCATGATAAAACCATTGAGTACATCCATGGAATTCTAATATGAATCCATGTGTCACCCAAGACATATATCCATTTAATTAATTCAATAAAATTTAAAAATTATTATTTAAACATGTTAAGGTCAATACCAAGAGCATAAAAATTCAAACTCACCTCAAAAGGTGATTCAAGTCATTGGTCAAGCTTAGAAGGCTTACCTCTCAGATACTCACATGGGAAAATCATCGTAACAAGAATCTATAGATTTAATAAACTATCACATGGAATGAATTTAGTTTAACTCATATGGTAAAATAAATATAAAGATAAATTCATTCTTAATAGATCAATACAGGGCATAAAATCTATTTAAATCATATAAGAATTTCATTATAATGAGAAACTCAATCCTAAGAGGAAATTACATGGAAGGAGCCTAGGGACATATCCATTCCATCCCCCCTTATATCCAATCCTATTAAAATTCAAATTGTATTTCAATTAAAAATTAAATTCCACAATTTCCATCCCATGGAAAAGGGTTAAAACCCCAATTTTAAAGATAACACATGGCCACCCATGGTGGTCCACTTAAATTGATCAACACACCCAACATATGGTTACATTTCAAGGTTCTCAACCTATAATTATTCATTGATGAGCCTCTTTAATTACATAGTCCATGACTAATCATTTAATTCAATGATCAAAATCCATTTCAAGGTGATTCCCATAAATTGGGCATGTAGGAATACCGCATATATAAATACGTCTACTTTTAACAGAAGGCATGAGACCATCTATTATAGTTTCTTATCTGAGATCTCATCCAGTATCAGCTCCTAATTTGACTCAGATTGGGAGAAAATCAAAGAAGAGAAGAAGAAACTAATAATATAGAATATTATCCTACACCAAAATAGTGTATCTAATACTAAGAAAATCATGGAATGACACAAAAGGAATCAAGAACCCATTGATGTGGATCCAACAGGACAAGAAGTTATTGAATCAGATTCTGGGTGGAAAAGATCCTTTGATTCCAAGAATAGTAGCCAAAGGGAGCTTCGAAGGGGGTGGGGTGAGCTGCTATATGGGAGGTGAAATTAAATTTATGTTAACATAGAATTTTATTTTGATTTAAAATTATAATATTTACCCAAATTAAAAGTGTCTCACAATTTTCCAAACTTTGCACTAAAAGTGAATGTGCATCTATAGGAAGGGGCATAACACATAGTTTACCCGCACAGTTTGACTAACTGTGAAAAAAATGTGGTAAATCCCACTGTAAAAATTGTAGAAATTTCCACACAATCATGTTCCCCATTTTGAATAGTTTGATTCAACCATGAGGCCTATATTCCCCCACTATCCAGCCATGCTAGATTTAATCTTACCATAAAGCTAGCCTCACACAGTTTAAAATAACCATGTGTGAGGACATTTTCAACACAAATCATGGCTTCTATGCTTATAATCATCCCCAAACACCTTTTATACCTATATTACCTCAATAGGAATTCATATAAGGCTACATGTAAACATTTAAATTGAAAATTGATGGAAATAAACGGATCTATACCTCAAAGAAGAACTGGGTTATTACAAAATATATATTCTAAAAACATAATATGTTACATTATCACACTTTATAAGAATTTATCCCATGAAATTTTATTAATTTGATATAAAAAATGAGAAAAATTTTCCTCATAACATTCTCATATTCCCACACAGTTTCCTAAATTTTTTGTTTTCACCACCAAACATTGACTAGGTGAGTGGTCTATTTTAATGACACTTTCTCTCTTCAATCCAAGATTTCAATTGGTTTTTCCTTATATGAAGTACCATTATCCAATAGTAAAACATTTGAGTTCATGTGAATTATTATGTATGTAATTCCTCAAAAGAGATACATTGAACACATCGGGAACTAGGGAGGGGCTTGGTGGAAGCACCATGAGACAATATACAACTATGATATGGTAAAGGATCTCAAAGGTAATTATATAACTATGGATTATATTTCCCTTATTCCTAAATATATCAACCTTATTCTAAGGATATATTCAAAGGAATACATTATAAAAAGCTTCAAACTCTAGATCACTCCAACGATTGTTAGAATAACATTTATATTAAATATAAACCACCTTCATGTGTCATTGAATGGATCTAAATTTATTAGTAATTTTCTCATCTATATTACGTCCCAATAATATTAATTCTCCAAATTTATCCCAACATGTTGTAGTTTTCCACTAATTTCTATATAGGGCTTCATAAGGAGCCACATGAATGCTAGATTGGAGGCTATTGCTGAAAGAAAATTCAACCATAGGAATCTGTTGATCCGCCCCACCTTTAAAATCTATACTGTAAGCTACCAGTGTATATTTCTGGTTTTTAATGGTCCTATAAGACCACCCATATATCTAAGTTAATATTTAGTGATTAATTTTAACTCTGTATACAGGGCTTGATAAATAATTCTCCAAAAAACTGAGGAAATCCTCCAATATTAATAAAACATAATAGAATGTGGAACTTCATAATACCTTGCCACTTAATTAATATATAACATAGTAAAATTATCAAGGGAAAGATATTCTATTAAAGTAATAAAATGAGTTATATTCATAAAGTGATCAAATATATCCCAAATGGAGTTATATCCTTTAGATTCCTTGGTGAGTCCTTAGAGAAAATTCATGGTGATGTTTTCCAATTTATATTTTGGTATAAGTAATGGTTGTATCATCCCCCTATAATTATGATGTTCATCTTTGACTTACTTCTAGATCGGGAGTTGAGATATATACTCCAAAATATCCCATCTCATGTGCAGCTCCAGAAATACACTTTAATGTCTCTATAAATCTTCTTAATTCTAGGATGAATAAAGAATGATGAGCTATGTAATTCATCCCACAGTTTATTCTTTAATTCTAGTATTTATGGGATACATACTAAGTTACTAAATATGATTATTACATCATGGTTAAGGTTAATCTTTGGAACAATCCTTACATTATTTTCTATATCCGCATCTTCCTTTTGTATATCCTCAATATTTACATGAATGGATAGTTGAATATTCTTCTAATAAAGATATGATATCTCCCCTTTCCTTATGATTTAAAGTAATATCCTATCAAAATCCATAATTATTATATCTATTTAAATACTAATCATGGAAAAACTAGCATGGTACTTCTAACTTAGAGCATCAACTACCTTGTCACATTTATAGGGTGGTAATGTATTGAGAACTCATGATGTTTAATCAACTACAAACATCTCCTTTGGAGAATATTCAACTCTTTTAGTGTGAATATATACTTCAATATTTTATAATTAGTATTCACATTACACATTTTACCATATATAAAATTATTCTATATCTTGAATGTTGGGTATCTCCCTAACCATTAGATATAAATATCCATCATTGTTAGAAATTAAAACCCATATAATGGATGTAATTTTTACTGGAAGTTCAAGTTCATCCTTTTATATTTTGATGATAATAGGTTGTTTGAGAATAAAAAAATGTAACTTATGTTACTCATAAATTGATATAGTATATATATAAAAAGAGTTTATCCGATCCCAATATGAAATGAAATTAAAATATATGGAGAATAAAGTTTTTTTCGGTAAGCACATCCCCACAAACTTATATAAAATAAGATCTATTGACTTGAGGTGAAATCCTCAAACCACTAGAATATTTTTATTTATAATTCAACATCTAGTAATCAAGGTGGAGATTTTTTGTTTTTATTAAACATTTAGTTACAAATTAGTGGTTTTAACAAGAACCAAATACAATATTTGAAGTTCTATAGTGGATTATCAACTCATATTACTCCACTTAATTTTTAAGAGACACTTTAGTAGTTGTGATTATTTAAGACCTCCCTTTGTCCTTTGAAATAGGTGGTTTTTTATGTCGATTGTCATCACTAACCATTTTTTCATCTACTTTTGAAATACTATCCATACTAATTTATATTAAAATATTGGAGTGTTGATAGTTCATTTAGTTGATCTTTCTCTCTATTTATATAATTGGATGAACTCTCCACATCACTTCAACATTCATGTTATTGATGTGATTATCTTCCAAACTTGAAGTATTTACCTTTCCCTTAGAGAAAATATTACCCATGATTAATTCCATATTTTTTCATGAATGGTGATTAATTTTCTTTCCTCCGTGAGTTTTATTCATGGAATTTCCTCAAAACTTCACATTTTACTTCTTATCCCCAAAACCATGAGAATAATGAGAATATCTACTCTTTATTTCAACCTTGAGAGAACATAGAACTATTTCTCCATATCTATCAAGATATATTAGATCAAATTCCTTTGAGAGACTTGGTCTTAAAACAATAAAGAAGGTTTATGTGGCTTCCATACACTTTTTTTATTTTTGTAATATGTTTTGATAATTCCAACGTCTCCTTATTAAATAATTATAATTTCTAAAAAATTATATTTAAATACTATATTCATTTTAAAATGAGTTACAATGAGTCAATTATTAGTTTGTTTTTAGTTTGGTCATGAAAATTTGGCAAGGTATTGAACTTTCCATGAGTGAGAATTTAGTAAAGCCTGAAACATACTGTAAGAAGAAAAATGAACCACCTGAAAGAATAAAAATGAACAGACGATAAGAAGAAATATTAATTAAAGTCAAGAACAAAAATAACCTACTGTAAGAAGAAAAATGAAATAACCATAAGAAGGAAACTGAACCAACCATAAGAAAAAAAAATCAACCTACCATAAGTAAAAATTTATTAAAGTGTTGAACCTACCTCATGAAGTTGAAATTACTAAAAGTGTTGAAACTACCTTATCACCTACTATGATTAAAATTTTAGAAAATTATTGAACCTAACTTATGACTTGAAATCAATTAATTATTTTTTAATCTTTTATCTCAAAACATGCTCTATTTTACATATTAATTTATATTGAGAATTACTATATTTTTTTCATATGTTTCTCTTGATTTAATTATTCCTTAAATACTCAAAAAAAATTGAACCTATGTAAATTTATTTAGTGATACTTTATACTTTATTTAAACTGTATTAAATGTGATCATATGTGTATTAATACACACACCATTTTTCTTAGAAGTTGAAATATTTTAAATATAAAAATTCTATCATGAAAGTGTAACATGAAGTTTCTTGGAAAATTTATATTGGTTTTTATGAGTTAATTTATTATTGTATAAAGTTTTATAACTTTTTGTTTTATAAGTCCTAAATTAGTTTTACTGATTATCAAAGTAAATTATCATGGGAAAAAATTTCATGCACATTCAATTAATAAATAACATGTTACTTTGGGAAGGTTGAGATGCAACGGGCTTCATGACTTGAATATGTTGTGCATGAAAGAACATTATATATTGAGTTATATATAAATAGATCAATTAAAAGGTGTTGATTATATTGTAGAATTTTATTTTATGATAGAACTTAGTGATCAATTACTGCTCTTGACTGAACTTTAATCGTTTGATCCATTACTATTGGAGAGAACATTACTAACATGACACATAGATCCACTATTATTCATATGGTTTTTATAGGTCTTAATTATTTCTATTATTGTTTGTGCTTAATATTGTACAATTATACTACCCATAAAGTTTATGAGTTAGGTTATATTACACCATACAAAAGGTACACATTATGTTATATCTGATAAAAGGAAAAGGTATTAGTTGTGCCTTGGTCTAGTTAAACGGTAGTGTTTTGTTATTACTCCACTTCAAAAGGTTTATTTTGGGTTGTTCCTCTCAGTTTTCAAAAGGCAGGTTGATCATGTTAAGCCATCGGGTGTTTAAAAATATAGTATTGGGATGTTCTTCCAGTGTTTAAAAAAAGGAATTGTAAAGGGTTGTGACTTCCCTTAAAAAGTAAGAGATTCCATATTTAGTCAGTTCCAACACTCTCTATGTTTTAGAGGGGTTAAGAGTAGATTTTAGATCACTTAGACCCAAATTACTTTAAAAATCATTGTGTTCTTTTTTTTATTTCCACTGTATAATTTAACTTACATTTGATAGGTGATTAAAAATATTTAAAAAATCAATTTTCCCCTATTAACCATTTAACCATTCTCATTGGGAACTAAAAATTGGTATTATTGGAGGTCCCTAAATTTATTATATTTTTATATTATTTTTTCTAATAAAATCCTAGATAATATATTTAAGGTGAAAATTTAAGTTTTGAGATAGTATAAATGAATGTAAAAAATGTATGGACACCTCAAAGTCCTCCACTCTTTAATGGAGCTGATTATGTCTATTTGAAATATTTCATGAAGGAATTTCTGGAACATATGATCATTTAAAATTATATAATCATGGTTAAAATATACAAACTACCTCAAAAAAATTAATAAGTAATGATGAAGTAATGTTTTTGCTAAATTAAAAAGTGATGGATATAAAATAATTTATAATTAATAGGAATGTTTATAGCTATATTTCTGATTGAAAATTAGCACATTAAATCTAAAAAATATGGCTAGCTACTCATCTATGATTGGATTAATTAATAATAGATAAATTAGGTATGTTAATAGATAATTATTAGGAATTCAAAATAAAATAATAAGAGATAGTTAATCAAATGGTTCATATATTTACAATTATTGTAACTCGAACTAGTGATTTGGTATAGATTTTATATATTTCTTGGTCGAAAGAGTTTTAAGAGCCTTACTGAAAAAATGGAATACTAAGAAGGTAGTAATTGGTGAAATAAATAATTTAAAATAATATACTTTAAATATGGTTATTATATCTTTACTATAATATGATTTATAATTAAAAAATATTACACTCAAGAGGAAAATTCAAAAAAAAATAATGGTATTTATTTTAAATAAAAAATGCATGTTACCACTCACTCTTCTGATTTTCAATTACAAAGTAGTGAAATAGGCCACCTTTTATATGTTACCCAAGGGATAATAAATGAATGATACTCTAGGAAAAGAAAAAGAAATTACCCATGGAGTAATGAAAGTAAGAAAGTTAATTATGATAATGAAGTTATTTATTATGAATATCGAGAAAGAAGGAACACCAATCCTAATTACCCAAGGATGAAGAATGATAAGAACAAGAGAGAATAGTATAAAAAGAAAAGGAAATAAATGTTATCTTGTTATATTTACACTTAAAATCAGAATTTAGTGATGAATATTATGTTTAAAAATAATCAATAAAAATATGTTTAATGGATTCATAAAAATAGGTTAGTGAATTTGATTATTTTTCTTCTTTTGAATCTGATTTGGATCCCTATAAACATTATTTGTATGAAGATATTGATAGAATATATACTAGGGTCAAAAATATTATTGGATTATTAAAACATTTTAAAGATAAATATAAGTAATTACTTACTAAAAATGAAATATTTAATGGTATTCATTTGATTTCCAATGAAAAAATATGTGTTGATCTATAAATATTCAACTTGAGAAACTTAAGCATAAGTATTATTATCCTGAATATGATAATGCTCAAATAATTAAGTTTGATTCTATTTTGGAAGAAAATGATAGGTTTAGAAATGAAATTCAATGATTGAAATATGATTTTTCCACATTTATTTAAGGGATAAGGAAGGACCTATGTTTTTCTGAACTGAAATTTTGACCAGAAATTTGAATTTTATCTTTTAGATGATTATAAGTTGTAAAATAGTATTTTTTTTTCCTAGAATATAATCTTAGATAATTTTTATGACCACTCCATTAGTCCTAGAATAGGGTGTTTACTCTAGGACATGCGTTTTATGGAAATCTGAGTCATTCTAATTTTAGAA
Organism: Viscum album; assembly: GCA_963277665.1. Taxonomy (NCBI): domain Eukaryota; kingdom Viridiplantae; phylum Streptophyta; class Magnoliopsida; order Santalales; family Viscaceae; genus Viscum; species Viscum album. Next base: position 671,512,823 of record OY728167.1, read on the forward strand.
GAATAATTAATATTTAATAATTAATATTTAATAAATTAAATATTAATTTATTCGGACAGGTTTGTTCGGTCATATCTTTTAAAAATAGAAATATATTTAGATTTATCTTATCCATTTAGTGTGGAACATGGAGTTTTTTCTAGGTGAGGCATAAACTCGATTTAGGCGCCAAGACTGGCCTCGACCCCATTTATTTTTCTTTTTCTTTTTCTTTTCTTTTTCTTTTATTTTTCTTCCTTCATGTTTTCTCATTTTATTTTATTCTTTACCTTATGTATTCTCACGCACGTGGTTGGGGATCCTATTTCATGCAGATGGGAGATAAAATGAGAGGAGGGTATGGATTAAGATAAGGAGAGGGAGAGGAAGAATGGTACTATCGGACAGCTCGAGATAGGCCAGATTGTCGTGCAACAATTGTGGACCATGGAAATGGGTGAAGCTTTAGTGGATTCTACCCAAGGGTAGGCCGATTTTAATATTTTAGAATAGTTCCCTCTATATTTTTTATTTTCTAGTTTAAATCCCCAATTATTCATTCTTTATACCTCTTGAGGGTCGATTTACTGCTTTTGGGGTGAAACGTGTGTTTGAGGGTGATTCAAGGGTTTTTCGTTTGGGAAAACCTAGGTACACAATGTTTGGTTTAGGGAACACACATCGTGTGTTATTCCGTTTTGGGTAATATTACATTTTGGAAGTAAACATCGTGTATGGGGTACACATTCCATGTACTTGTACTTGTCTGTGTAGTCGAGTACCTGGCCAGGATGCCCGTGTAAGGGGCACATTCCATTTGAAGTACATGTCCAGACCCCATCTGGGTCACATGTCGTGTGTAAGTACACACCCATGCCATGTACATGGCCATGCCATGTGAGGTACATAGGAAGGTATCCCATTTAGGGTACAGACTGTGTATAGGGTCAAAACTTTGTATACTTGGGTGATTACAGCTATGTCTGGTGAACGTACACACTTAGGTGGGACCTTGTGAGTACATGTCATTTACTCAAGGAGAGACGCCGTGTACTACCCCTTTTGCAACCCTTTTTGGGTTTTTGATGTCTTTTATTCCCCAAAATTGGAATTGGACAAAATATTAGTCCATTTTGTTTAATTTTTCAATATATATTTCGATGGTGAAACCCTTGGAGAGATTTGAGAAATCCTAATGGGTGTTTTTTGGGATTGTACTAAAACGGAGAGGTTCTTACACCGGTAATCGAATTAAGTTGTCTCTTGGGATTGAGACATTGATATTATATGGGCCATGATCCATCTCATGTGACTTATTCCTTTGTATCTTCTCCCTTGAGGACGTCTCCCTTACAAGATGTGCCCTTCTGGCCTAAGAGGCCTTGAGAACAATTGCTTATGAGGATCCCCTATAGGATTCATCTACTTATGTTTCAACCTAGAGGATCCTGTGTATGATGCCTATATCTTCTTCCTATTATCAAGGGTCCCTATGGGATGAAATTACTTACATGTTGACCTAGGTAATCCCATGTAGGTTACCTTTTCTTGTTTATCATTTGGATGATCCAATGTAGGATGCCTCTTCCTCCATAAGCAGTTGTTGAGGGTCCCCAATTAGACACCCTTCATTATATAAAATTATTAGGATCTCATGTGGGATGTCTATTTTTTATTACCATTAGAGGATATAATATTGTATTCCCCCTTTTACCTTTTCAACTAAGGATCCCAAGTAGTATTCCCTCACTTTTGTGTGGACCTCGGGGATCCTAAATATGATACCTCTCAATGGTTGACTTGAGGGGCCTAGTGGGTGCCCCGATGTTTGACCGAACTTGAGATAGTATGTTGGGATTGGGTAGATATGGTAGTGGGAGTCATGTTATAACCTATGAAAAACTTCTAATCCATTAGTTCCATGGTATTAGTGTTTGGTTTAGGCATTCAACCACCCTCACTCTTCTATTTATGCCTCACGTGTTTATTGTTGATGCAACAATGTTTACCATAGGTTCTTCTTATTTGGTGGATGTTGAGCCTGACATGAGGAATATTTATTTCTCTTTGTGATGATCATACACTATTCATGCGATCCGGCTTTTCGTCCTTTTCATTTCTGATATATAATTGTATACCCATAGGTAAAACATGTGACCTGGATGATGAACCTGTATATTTGATTATAATATTATTGAGATTTCTAGAGGTGCTTCACAGGATCCAACCAATGAGCCTATGATTATGATATATGGGCATGGAATCCCTAGTAATGATACTTATGGATTATTACACTCTCCCGAATGATGAGGATGATTTCGCTCTATTTAGTATGATATATGATGAGGATGAATACCCTATCCTTAGCTCATGGGTTAAATGAGGATGATTACTCTCTCCTCAACTTGGGGTTGTTGGTGGACAATTATTCTCTCCTTGACATTTGGTCTATAGAGGATGATTATTCTCTCCTTGACCTATAGCTTATGGAGGTGACTATACTCTCCTCGATTTGTCATATTATTACTATTCCTAGACACTCTCTCTAGGATCAGGCTTATAAGAAAGTTTTCATTATCAGGGTGGTTGAGCATGGTGTCTCACACCTAATAATTATGTTGGGAATGACATACACATATGGATCTCAAGCGGTGGGAATGAATTCTCACTAGTGATTTCTCCTTACAAATTGCAGGGTTTATCCAAGTCTTAATGTCATGAACGCCAATGTATTGGGGCCGAGGTCGTTGACATTGTACTAGATTTATATTGCACAAGAAGAATGGTGACTATATCAGTGAACATTTATAGGATGTATAGACATACTTATCTGGAATCAAATATTACAGTGATTGGAGGTGAGTACGAGTGAACCTACGGTTAGGATGAGTAACACTTATAGTGACTTAGCTTGCTCAGAGACATTTCCAACATTATATGAAGTAGGTATATTTGCATTGATATTATGGATCAAGTGATTTACTTAAGGATACACATCATGAGTGGCATGATTTCAAGATTACTTCCCTTGCATAAGATGTCCAAGTTAATGGGATTACAGACCCAAGGATCGTATGCTAATGGTTTTATGCATTTTGTTTCACCTTACTCATGTATATACAAATTTATGTATATATGTATAAGTATTGAACTATACATATATTCACATATAAATATGAATATCCATTATTGCACTTTTCCAAGTTGATCAGGATTACAAACTCGAGGTTCGACTATGGTCTCACATTATTTGTTTTAATTATCTTTTTAGTTGTGTATCATCTAGGATGAGTATATTTCATGAGCATTCACTATTGGAATCATATTTTATAGTTTCTTTATTGGGGTGGAATACTGAGATTATTTCTCACCCATGAACATGCACCTTAGTTTACATGTAAACCTTATGTATTATTTTCAAATTGAGTGAAGTTGGATGATGGATAGGGCTGATTCCTAGGGTGGCATGATCGATAAGAGTTGTGTGTGTGGTTCCTACTCAGGCTGGTGTAGTTAGACAGTGTCTAGAGACTAGGTATGTGTTCTGTCTGAGAGTTAGTAGTATTTACTTTAACTTTTATTTCAACTTATTTTTTATTCTTGTTTTTGTATGGTAGGCCCAGTGGGTGACCTGTGTTGTATGTATGACATAGATGTTCATGATTTTATATTTTTTTCATTGTATTATTACAACATGTTCTATTTATGTTTATTTATTACTTCCACATACTATTTATTTATTGTTGTGTATGATACTTATCTCTTTATTCTATTTCCTTACTCTTATATGAGGTCATAGTCTCCCTACTGTCACACCGTAGACCCTCGCTTCCGGTCACAGCCTCTGACGTACATGGAGCTATACTTGAGGCCTCATAACGAACCAAATTAGAGCACCAGTTTAGTGGAATCTGTGTCAAGATGTTACAGAGTGTCATCATAGGTGTTAATTTATTTGGATTTACTATTTGGGATATGGTATATAGGAGTATTAAGACTGTGTTGGATTATGTGACAAATGTCGAACTGGTGGGTCGAGAACACTTTTTCTGGTAAGAAGTCATGCTGGCCAGGGGTATAGGATTGTTGTTCTGATCTATTATGTTACAGTTGTAAATGATTTTCACCTTGATCGACACACATTTTATGTGGATGTTATGATTTATTATGGATTTATGGATCTTGGACTATTGGAAAGAGTCCATAGATGGATTTTGAATCTTGGATAACAAAGTTAAGAGGCATATCATGTATCATATTTGGCACATATGATTCACATCATATAGGCCTACTAGTGTGTGATTTTATTGATAATAGAGTTCAATTGTTTAAAGTATTAGTAACAATTTATACAGTAATTTCTTGTATGGATTGAAATGACATTATACTCTATTGATTCTACATGCATATATATATATATATATATATATCATTATGATGGAAGGTTATGTTGATCTACGTTGAGGTGTTTAGTGGTGAGGATGATGACTCAGTGCTCATGCATGGTAGGTACAGTGACCTTATTAGGTTTATAGGTAACATGATTCCCTTGTGTTGAACCCCTCTTTCATGGTTATCTAGTTGGATCACTATATACTATGTTGATAGGTACCCTTTTTGTTTCTCATAAACTAGACCTCCATGGGTATTACTATATATCGATGCTCGGTGACTGTCAGTTCAGTGTATATTCTACATTGGTATCATGACCAACATGGAGTAGTTCCTTGTGAGGATTCTTGGTGAGGATCAAGACCTTGTAGGCCATGTTTTTAGGTTTTACCCTCACAGGTCATTGTGATCTTTACCATCTTTATAGAGGTTGGATCTTTTGGGTTAGGGGGTTATAACTTATAAACCAGTTGTGATACTTGATTTTTAGGGATATGTGGGAGTCCTAGAGTCCCTTAGTTTTGACTTATAACATAGTAGGATCATGTTCATTTTGTTTGAGGGGAACCCATTAGTGAGGTTATCAAAAATTAAGAATTCATTTTTAGGTAGTAATATTGGTTTTTCGCTCATTAGGTGCTTGAGTTTTTTCATTATAGGAATGTTGATGCATTCAACTTTTGATAAAGAACATAGGGTGATTTTTTTTCAAGAACATATTTGACGAGAAAGACTATTCGGGTTCCTAGCTCGGTGGACCAGTGTTTCAGTTGTTACTAATGTAGTTAGATCGTAGGTGGACACTTATGATGGGAATGATGTAGGGTAACCAATGATCGTGGAATAAATCATTGCACATGTGAGGTTCCATATTTTTAAGAGGAGTTACAAGGGAGTTTATGGATTGTGAAACTAAAGTTCTATATAGCATTGTTAGCTTAGAATTGTTTTGGTCGACTCAATGTAGTATGATTTGGGTGGTGAAGTTATACGCTGGATGCACATGGTACCATTTAAATCGTAGATTGGTGGGTGGTCAAGTGAGAAATGAGGAACAATGGTTTCATAGACATTCAATGGCATGGTTTCCTAGAATTTTGGATTAAATAACGAATGTCCCTCTTTGGTGGTGGTTACTTTGAGAATAAATTGGGTATCGTGAGATGGTTGAATCATGTTTGGACCTGGATATGAATTGTTAGAAGATGCGGTGTTAGGTGTTGGTTACAGAAAATTTAGAATGATTTGATGTCAGTGTGGATCAGGAGATATTTAGATGAATTTTGATAGAAATATCAGTGTACTACTAGTTATATGTGATCAATATCTATCTTGACATCATCTTGAGTACGTTGAGATGGAATCATCTCTAATCCAAGATTCTTTTCTTTTAAATTTTTTTTTCTATATTGATGTTGGAAACATATTGAGGTTGTTCTCGAGGAGAGGAATAAGGTAATCCATATGGTGGGGAGTGCACTGTCAGCTTTCTGAGGGTGGTTATCTTTGTTTTCATTTGAATTTTGGAATTTTCTGTGGAAACTTTTTCTTGATGTTGGTTGTTGAGATGACGATAAGGGTATTCCTATTGTGGGGTGTGCCGAATCAATCACAGAAAAATATATTTTGTGTAAGATAAAATTGTTAATTCTATGATACTTGTTGTTGGATAGTCAAGATAACTTCTTTGTGAAGATTATTGGTTTGAGATCAGGGATTGTAATCTTAGAACTAGGATTTTTGGGTATGAGAATATTTATGGTGGAGAGATTGTATGGACTTGTGTTTTTACAGACTACAATTTTGAGAAAAAATTTGAACTTTTTCTTTCAAATTCTTGTAAGGGGTAAAATTGTATTTCCCCCCATAATATGATCTTGGATAATTTTTATAACCACTCCATTGATCCTAGAATAGAGTTTTTACCCTAGGAATGGAGTTCGGTGGAAATCTAAGATATCTGAATTTTAGTAGAATAATTAATATTTAATATTTAATTAGTAAAATATTAATATATTTGTGCAGGTTCATTTGGTCATATAGTTTGAACAAAGTGCCATGTTGAGATTCTATCTATTTTGTTGAGTCTAGACTGGGGAGTTTTTCATAGGCGAGGCATAAACTCGAGTTGGGAAGATGGATTGGATTGTACCCTATTATCTTTTTCATTTTCTTTTTCTTTTATTTTTCTCCTTTTCTTATTTTCCTCATAGATTCTCATGAAAATTCCTGGGGATCCACCTTCATGTGATTGAGAGAGGAAATAAGAGAGGGAGAGAGAGATAAGGATAGGGAGAGGAATAAGGGCAGCGCTTCAAAACTCATGACATACCAGATCATCATGCGACAACCATGGACTATGGAAATGGGAGAATCTTTGGCATATTTTTTCCAAAGGTAACCCATTTTTATCTTTTCTCTATAGATCCCTCTAGATTTTTTTTCTCTAAATTAAATCCACTTTTATGATTGACTAGGACCCCTCAAATTTCTATCTACTACTTTCGAGGTAAAAATGGGGGTTTCAGAGTGATTAGAGGGTTTTCAATTTAGAACAACACGTATACACGACATGTGGTTCAGAGAACACATGCCATATCATCTTTCATTTTGTAGAATATGCCTTTTATAAAGTATATTCCATGTATGGGGTATACACACCATGTACTGGTAATCGTCAGTGTATCTGAGTACCTAACTAGGCTGCCCATGTAAAGGGAACATTCCATGTGAAGTACATGACCAGACACCATGTGGGTCACACAATGTGTATAAGTACATAACCAAGCCATGTGAGGTAGATAGGTAGGTAACCCGTGTAGGGTAAACACTATGTACAAGGAAAACATGTCTTGTACTTGGGAATTTAAAATCCATGTTTGGCAGAAGTACAAGAACTGGTAGGGCTTTGGGAGTACACACCATGTGCTTAGGGAGACATGCCTTGCACTACTCATTTTACAACCTTTTTTGGGTTTTCCTGTATTTTTTTCCTAGAATCATAATCATACATAAAATTATTCCATTGTTAGTAATTTCACACATAGATAATGACGGTAAAACCCTTATAGTTATTTGAGAACTCCTAATGGGTGTTTTTGGGATTTTACATAAATAGGTAGATTCTTCCTCCAGTAATCGATTTTAGATGTCTCCTGAGAGGGTGACCTTGATATAAGAGGGTCCATGAGACATCTCATATGGCCTATGACTTTTTATAATTTCCTTTGAGGATGTATCCCTTGAGAGATGTGCCCTTCTAGCCTAAGAGGCCCTGAGACCAGTTTCATCCGAGGATCCCCTGTAGGATTCCTCATCTTACATTTCAAACTAGATGATCCAGTGTAGGATACCTCTATCTTATTCATGTAATCAAGGGATCATATTGGATTAATTTTCTAATGCATTTAACTATGTAATACCTTGTATTATCCCTTTTCTTATTTATTTGCATAGTATCCAATATAGGATGCCTCTTCCTTCATATGCGGATGTTGAAGGTCCCCTGTAGAACTTCCTTATCTATGTATAATTCCAAGGATAAATTTTATGATGTCTCTATTTACATACCATTATAGGATCAAGTTTAGGGTTCCTAATTTTAACTTTTTAGTTTCAGTTCCCAAGTAGTATGCCTTCACTTGTGTGTGGACCTCAAGGATCCCATGTAGGTTGCCTCTGAGTGTCTAACTTGAGGGACCCAGTGGGTTCCATGATTTTTGAACAACCCTAAGATGGTAGGTTCAGTTTGGGTAGTAATGGTAGTGGTTTTTCCCTTAGAAACCATGCCAAACTTGAAATCACTTTGGGAAGTGGTATTAGTTTTGGGTTTATGCATTCATCCACCCTCACACTTCTATTAATGCTTCACATGTTTATTGTTGATCCATTGATGTTTACCATAGGTTCTTCTTTCTTGGTGTATGTTGAGCCTAACGTGTGGCATCTTTAGTTTTTTTGGATTCCCAGACATTCTTCATCGGGTCTGACTTTTGTGAAATGTTATTTATGATATTTACTTTTCTACCTAGTAGTACTACCAGGTATTTGGATGTTGAGCTTGTATATTTGATAATTAGATTATTGGGATTTACATAAGTGATTTCATGGATTTGACTATTAAGCATGTGATTATGATATATGGGCATGAAATCCCTAGAAATGATACTGGTGGATGATTATGCTCTCCCGCTTATTGAGGATGATTTCTCTCTCCTCAATTTGATATATGATGACGATGATTATTCTCTCCTAAGCTCGTGGGTTAAATGAGGATCATTAAACTCTCCTAAACATAGGTATATCTATTATACTCTCATTGACTTGTGGTCCATAGAATTTGATTATGCTCTCCTCGACCTATGGCTTATGAAGGATGAACACGCTCTCCTCAACGTGTCATATGATAAGGATTTCCAAATTCTCTCTCTAGGTTCAGGATTATGAGCCCTTTTCATTATTAGGGTGTTTCAACATGGAATCACATACCTATGACTTATATTGGGAATGAAATCTAAATATGTATCTTGTGGGGTGGGAATGATGTATCACCAGTGATCTATCCATGAAAATTTCTTGAGGTCCAGACCCTTAGGGTTCATATGAGTCATAATGTTGTGATCGCTTACGGACCAGAACCTAAGGCTCAGACATTGGACTGGATTTACATATCCTGAGAAATGTGGCATCTAGATAAGTTACCATTTATAGGATATCCAGACATACTTCCATGGAATCTATTATTATAGAGATTTGAGGTGAGTGCGGGTGAACCCAGGGTTAGGATGAGTATCCCCCTATGGTGACGTAGCATGCTAAGAGATATTTCAAGTGTTGGTTGAAGAAGGTATATGTCAATTTCTATTATAGACCCAGAGATCATCTTAAAGATATAGAACTTGAGTGGCATGATGTGAAGCTCAATTCCCTTGCATAGAATGTCCAAGCAATTGTGATTACGGACCCAAGGATTGACTACTGATGGTTTTATGCTATATCATTCACCATACTTATATATATAAATATTTATGTATATATGTTTAGGTATGGGATTGTATATATATATGCATATAGATATTAAAATCCATGATATCACTTCAACTTTTTGACAGGGTTCCACTATGATCTCACATTATTTGGTTTACATATCTTTTTAGTTGCGTCCTATCTAGGCTGATCATATTGAATTCTCATGTGCTATTGGTATCATATTTTATATTTTCATCATTGGGGTGGCCTACTGAGACTATTTCTCACCCCTTCACATGCACCTCAGTGTACATGTAGAACTTATGTCTACTCATCATGTTGATCATAGTTTCATAGTGGATAGGTATGAGGACTATGTTTTCATGATTGAACAAAGATGCTCGTGTGGTTCCTGAATAGGATGTTGTCATTCGATAGTGTCTAGAGACCGGGTATGTGGTTTGGCATGAAGCTAGTTGTAGATCCATGTAATTTTATTTTATTTTATTTTTTATTCTTGTTTCTGTATGATTAAACCAATGGGTGACCAATGTTGTATTTATGACATAACTATTTTGGATTTTACATAATTTTCATTTTATTATCAAAGAATGTTTTATTTTAGTTTATTTCTTTCTTTCGTACTCTTTTTTTTTTGTATGATACATTTCTATTTCCATTTTTTTCTTACTCTGATATGAGGGAACATTCTCCCCACTATCACACCCTATGCCCTCACTATTATTCGCAGGCCTCTGACATATGAGGAGGCGCACTTGAGACCTCATAAGGAAATGGCTCAGAGCACCGGTTTAGTGGCATGGGGCAGGATGATAAAGGAGACAAAGTCATGATAATATTTGATTTTAAATAAAATTAGTAAAATTAAAATTATTCTTTGATATGATAATATTCTACTAAAAATGTATAAAATATTTTTTTTTAAGGTTTAAGTTGAAAATTTTCTAGTATTACATAATTTAGATGTCACATGAAGGGCTATTATACAAATGAATGTTCATTAATATTTAACCAATATCTTGGTTACACTAATTAATTATATATAAATCATTATATTCTATGTTTCCTATGAATACATGCTTAAAATCCATATATTTTCTGAAAAATTCATATATTAATCCCATGTGACCCAATTTTACCTGGGTACCAAAGAATTAAAAAATCCATTTCTATAAGAAATATGTATTGGAAGAATTTAATGGGTTGTGTGATATACAAATAGAGGATTATCGTGACATATGATCAATAATATATCTATATTTCTATATTTTAATAAGCATGGTTTTTTCAATGTTACTTTCGGTGAATAATCAATGGAAAAATTAAATTTTTTTAAAGTTAGAATTTCAAATTTTTTTTTTATCTCAAAGTTTTTTTATTGAAGGTTTAAAAAATAATTTAATAATTATATCATAACTTTGTGATGATAATATAAATGTGAAATTTGAAAATGACAATTGTATCATTTTCAATTAAAAATATATCTCTTTTTTTGAAATAATAAAGGAAAATACTTATTTAATTAATAGTTCTAAGTTGACTGAACAGAACGTCAAATGATTAAATATTGTTCAATTTGAAAAAAAATGGGTTGATAAGATTGGGACATTAAAATTTCAGGTTGTTACAAAATATTTTCGAATGAAAAAATCTATTCGATCTTACCATGTTGAAACCAAAAAACACCTATGCATGTGATTAATTCTTAAAAGGTAATCAGAATAATGATTCAACCATGTTTTTTAGGGGTAAAAATATCCAAAATACTTTAACAATACAATTTAGATTTATTTATACCCAAAAAAAATTCTAGTCTCGAAGGGAAAATGTTTGTTTTTTTAATGATTATTATAGATTTATGTGGACTTATTTTCTTACACATAAATCCATGAATTTGTAAAAATTTATCGAAGTTAAGGGTTTTTTTGCACTAGTTTTCTTTCAGTTTGATTCTTGGAGGGTTGTTAGGCCTTGATGGTGTCGATGTTGTTAGTGAGGTTATGTGGTTCTCATTCTGTTTTGAAGTAAAAAGTCCTTTTCGAGGGCTTTGGATTTCCAAGGACGTGACGAATACGAGGAGTGGAGCGATTCCGACAATGTGCCTCGAGGATGAACACGGACCGAGGCGATGCCTTTTATGGTTTTTGAAGGATGGATCTTGGTGTTTTATTTCGAAATCTGAATTTGTGTTTTGATGTTTTGGATTGATTTTGGTGCATGGTTTTGGTTCTCGCTGGCACTGTTGGTTTTGTGGTGGTGATGATGAATGGTGGTGTTCTGCGGAGAAGGTTCCGGTGACGACGCTTCTGATGGTCTCGCCGGCGACCCGCAGTGATGGATATGCTCTGCTGATGTTACTGACGGTGATGATGGCGTTGGGGGCACGACTCGAGGAGGCCGATCGTGGATCCACGTCCCGAGTTGCTTCACTGGCCATTTTTTTGAATTTTGATTCAGTCGCGAATTTTTTCTGTGCGGTTTTTTGGATTTGGTGTTTCGGTAATGTCGTGTATGGTTTCTGCTCACCCAAAAAAGCGGTTTTCAAAATCAAATAAAAAAGAATTTTCAGTCAGTAAATTGGATGTGAATAAAAAAGGATATTTAATTCTATTAGTTAGAAGTGATATAGGTGGTGAGTTTTCAAATATAAAATTTAAGAAATGTTGTGAGGATAATGGGTATAATCATAAATTTTCATCTCTCACAACTTTACAACAAAATGGTGTGGTTGAAAGGAAAATATTATTTTACAACAAATGGATAGGAAAATGTCAAATGCGTCACCTTTGAGAAAATATTTCTAGTTAAAAGATGTTAAATCATCCATTCATGCATCTAATCTAATTCTGCTTAATACATTTTCAAACAAGACGTCTTATGAAATCAATAAATAAAGGAATCTTAGAATTGGGTATTTTAGAGTATTTGGATATAAATTTTACATTCTTATTACAAAATATTCACTATAAAAAATTTGATATAACATAATATGATGGTGTTTTATATGATATTTTAATTCTAGTAAGAGATATATAGTTTATAAAAAAAACAACATTAGGAGTCAAAGAATATGTGCATGTTATATTTAATGAAAATTGTTTAAAGGAAATAAAATATTATTTATACATTATTGAGGAATATTTTAGATAATTTAAATTTTGAGAACCTATATTCGATGCATATATTATGGGGGAGGGTGTCTATTATGATTTTTTTTAAAGTTCATAAAGATTATTTGGTTGAAAAAGTAATTGGTGATATAACTACTGGTATTAAAATAATAAATTACTTAATTTTTTTAGAGATTATCAAGATTTTATTTACTATTTTTTGACTCAAAATATTGATGAATATTTACGTGATTCAAAATAGATTATGTCTATGCATTAATAATTAAATCAATTTGATAGGAATATTGTTTGGACCTTAGTTGAACACCCTAAGTATCAACAAATTATTGAAACCAAATGGATCTTTAGAAACAAGTTAGATGTGTCTATTCAAATAATTAAAATAAAATATAACTTAGTGGATAAAGATTAAAATTGAGAAGGTTTAATTTATTTTTAAGAATCATTTTTTATAGTTTCTCGATTAGAATCTGTAAGAATTATTATTGAATATGCATCTCATTATGGAATTAATTTTTTCTAAATGGATGTCAAAATTTTATTTTAAAATAGATATATCTCTGAAAATGTTTTTGTAATACCACACCTAGGTTTTGAGAATAAATATAGACCTAACCATATTTTGAAATTTTCCAACACTTTATGGATTGAAACAAACTGCTCATGCCTGGTATGAATGATTTTCATTATTTATTTTGAATAATAGTTTTGAGAAGGGAAAAGTTGATCCAAATTTATTTATTCAAATGGATTAAAAAGAAGGTTTAATTGTTAAAATATATGTTGATGATATTATGTTTGGATCCTCAAGTGATTTATTTTTTAATGAATTTTCAAATATAATGTATTCAGAGTTTGAAATGAGTTTTATGGGTGAATTTAAGTTCCTTTTTGGATTTAAAAAAAGTTTAAAGGAAATGTGGTATCTTTTTTAATCAATCAAAATATGCTAAGGAATTAGTTAAAAAGTTTTTTATTGATGGTTTTTGAAGCTCAAATTTTTCAATGAGTATGTCTTGTAAGGTAAATTATAACGAAACTATAAAACTAATTAATAATAATATGTTTAGATAAATTATTTTTAGCATGTTTTATTTGAATGTATATTGAATAGATTTGATGTTTTAAGTGTGTATATGTTCTAGATACTAATATAATCCAAAAGAAATTCATTTATAGGTTGTTAAAATAGTAATTAATTATGTTAATGTATTTTTAAATCTTATAGTATTTTATACTTCATATTATTTATTTGGACTAACTATTTTTTCAAATTCTAATTTTGGTTACTGTAATATAGATAGAAAAAAACATGTATCAGTCACTTTATTGTTAAATTCTTAGTTTCATGGAGTTCTAAGAAATGTGATTAAGTGGTTTTACCAACTAATGAGAGTGAATATTTTTTTTTCTTCATCTTTTTGTTCATGGTATTTATGGATTCAACAAACAACTTCTGATTTTGGATAGAATTTTGAGAAGATACTAATTTTTTTATAATATTTCTAAAATTTATATCTCTAATAATCCTTTACTTAACTATAGAACGAAAAAAATTGATGTTAGGTATCATTTTATTTATGATCATTTTCAAAAGGAAATATTATTTCAGAATCTATTTCTACAGAAATCAATATTCTAACATTTTTACTAAACCCCTTGATTTATATAATCATGAAAAATAAAATTCAAACATGGTATAATGAGAATCTAAATTTATATAATATATTTAGGAGGAATTAAACTATGTTTTTTTGATAATATTAGTTCTTTCTGTGTGCATGATAATATATTATAGTAGTGGTGATGGGTACTGTAGCGATACTATAACAGTGGCAGGAACTGTAGTAAGTTATGTACTAGTAGTGGTACTATAGAAACTAGGTTACTACTCACAGAATGGTCCATGGTCCAAGAATTTAATGGGATTCATGCCCATTGGGATTTTGGTCCAAAATAATATTATGTAATAAAGCGTCTTGTTGGGTGGGTTATCCCTTGAGGGGGTAATGACCTGCCTTTCAGGCCTATGTGTGTGCAGTGTGTGTGTGTGTGTTTCATGTAATTGTACCCCAAGAACCTAATATATAAGATAATATATTATACTTCTCACTAGATTATGCTATAATAGTTGTCTATATTTATTCATTGAAACTCATTATTTGAAAATATTGAATTATTTTCATGGATCCTTGAGGCTTCTAAGTCTCTAAATACTAATTTAAAATATATGAACATAGGGGAAGCCTATTTATGTGTCATATGTAACTTTTAGGGCTAGTTTCTTTCCTAGTAATAATTAAGGGGGAGTTTTATCTGTTAAATGTAACATTTAGGGTTAGTTTTTTTCCTAGTAATTATTAAGGGGGGAGATTTCTATGTTCTAGGTTAACATTATAAGTGTTAGTTTCTTCCGAGTAAAATTTCATTTAAGAATGGGAAATTTTTTTAACATTTTTGATCAATTTCAAAAAGGAGGATAAATTTAGGTATGTTTTGTAATTATCAAAAATGGGGATAATGCAAAAGTGGCTACTAACCATGATTTTTATTTAATTTTTAGGATTTTATAATCATAATAATTATTTATTACATAATTATAATTTGTTCGATATTATATTTCAATAATTTATTCTCTATAATATGATTTATAGTGAGTTTTTTTAGTCTATTTTTAGTTTGTTCTTGAAAATTTGAAAAATTGAGGACCTAAATATGAGTGAAAATTTTGCAAAGAGTCAAACTAGCCATAGGAAAAAAATGAACTAACGATGAGAATTAAAATGAACTATATATAAGAATAAAAATGCACTATCCATAAGAAGAAAAATAAACTGATCATAAGAAGTAAAATAAATTGGCCTCAAGAAGAAAAATGAACTAACTACAAGAAAAAAATAAACCTACCATAGGAAGGAAAACCAACCAACAGTAAGTGAAAATTTAGTAAAGTATTGAACCTGCATTGTGAATTTTAATTTTTTTTAAAGTGATGAATATACTTTAAAACCTACCAAGAGTGAAATTTCAGAAAATTATTTAACCTACCTTATAATATACGATCACTTAATTCATTTTTCATATTTTTTCTCAAAATATGATATGTTTTACTGATGTGTCCTTAAAAACACTTGTTTTTTCGCATCATTTTAATTGACTCTTAATGTTTTAATTGGGTAATTTTTTACTTTATACTAAATTTTAACTCATTTGTAATTTTAGTATTAAATTCACTATTTAATTAATTTTTATTATTACTTGTGGGTTTTATGCTTTAAATTAGTTAATTTATATCTCACTCTAATTTTATAGTCTCATGATTATATATTAGTTTAAATGACTTATGTCTTCTTAATTTTTAATTTAACAGTAATAAGCTAATTAACTAATTCTGCATTTTCATTTTGATAATGTTGTTTTAATTTAACATTGCATGTAAAAAAAATATTAATTAATATAGTAACAAAATAAATATATTAACTTAAGTATATAATAACAAAATAACTAACTCGTTACACAGTTAATTTAGTTTGTTATAGCAGCAATAACTTAACCTTGTAATTTAAATGTTTAAATTTTATATTTACTTTTAGTAAATTAAATGATTTTTAACTTTAGTTTTAGTATAGTAGCAATTTAAATTTTACAGATAGAAGTTATTAGTAATTTTAATTTAGCTTAATTGGTCCTATAAATCTGTTAAAGTTTATCTTGAAAATAACTTTATTATTTATTTTAATTCAGATCTATTTTTTATTAACTATTTTGTTCATATTCTATTTAAGTTTTAATTTAATTTATTTACTTTGATTATATTTTCATATTCATGGTTTCATCCGAGTCATAGGGTCACCACACACCGGTTTCATCACAGTCTCTCCGTGTCTCCGCCACTGGTTGCTCGCAGACTCACCATGACACCTTTTCGCGAACGCACCGTGACTGCATTCACTTTCTCATCGTATCCCCCCTTAATCCTCACGGACTCACCGGTTTCCAGTTCACGGACTCACCATAACCCCATTACTGTCCCACTGTAACCCTTCACGGTGACACAACAACTGTAACCCATCGTTTCACGGACTCACCGTGACACCCCTTACACCACGCACTGGATTCATCACGGTTCCACCGTGATATTATTTACTGTCTCACCATGATACTACTTCACAGACACACTGTAAACATGCTACATTTTCCTTTCCTAACCTCTGACACCGGTTTCTCACAGACTCACAGTCACCGTGTCTATGTTCCACTGTAACTCTTGTGGAACCATTGATTTCCTCACACCCGTTTCACCCCTTCTTCCCAACATCTCCTCCATGTCTCTGCCACAATTCCATGAAACTGCAACACACAAATTCATCAAGCAAATCAAAGAAAATATTCAACCATTTCACAACTGAATCCATCCAAATTTATGAACTCTGTCAAAGATCTGATAACTCTGAAGCCGCCTCTGTGAGGGTTGGTATGTCGCTCATCCTTCTGAAATCATGTTCTTGTGCCGCGTGTAGAGACCCAGAGCTTGATGTACATGGACATTACATTACTTTTGCGGAATACTTAATACGTAAAAAAAACAAACACCGAAGGACCATAATAGTTTAGTGTCTTTGGAAACTCAGAAGAAAATATTCTAATCATGGTGAAAGATCTTCAACACCACCCATAAAGATCTTCCCCTTTTTTTCTTACCTAAAACCTTTCTTTAAATCCTGGGGAAAAGAAAACATAAAAAGGGTGATCTCAAATTCCCAGTAAGGGTAAACATAGAGAACATAAAGTAATCCATAAACATTTGAATGCAAAAACTTGAACATAAAATCTAAACATTAAAATCTTGAGTAAATACATAAATCTTGGAAGTACATAAGGAATATATCATAAAGGAACATCAATCATGGTAAAATAGCATGGGAATAAAACATGTGATTGTGTAAACCATTAAGAACATGATATGATTTCCATAGTAGCCAAGGCATTGCTGCCAAGACCATCTTAGTGGACAAAGTCCCTTTCTGAATTGAGTTCACTCCTCGTTCTAGGCCTATATTACTGAACTGGATTAACTTACCATTCCAGCCATGTCTATCTCATGAGATATAAATCTTTACCCAATGAATTAGAGGGAGATATAGGTCCTATCCATCTCATAATGAAATCATTCTTACTTGTGCCACAAAATAAACATAAATCATTCATCATAACCCACAGAGTAAAATGGGTTTCATAAAAATCATCCCAACAAAACAGAATCCATATAAAAAAATGGATATCATTTCATAATAAGAAAATTGAAACCATGTAAATAATATAGACATTATACTTGAAACATACACATATGAAATAATGTCATCTTAGATGTAAAATGGTTTTAATAAAACACTTGAAAAGAATTCTTGAGGAAAAAATCCTTTCTTCTTAAAAATCATTTATTTTTCAAAAAATGCCACACAATTTTAAAATAAACGGATTTTGTTGAAAATATTCATGAAATATTTTAGAGTAATCTTCATAAAAATAAGGCGTTATAAAACCGTAAAAATCCGTTCATGCCGTATAAGTTAAAAAAATATTCTCGTACTTTTGCCGAAAAAGTCAACAAGTACCTCGTATGGTAAACAAAAGAAAGATTCCTTACATACCATGTAGTAAAATTCAAAAATGGGTAAAAATGACTTTAAACATACATGAAACCATTTTTAGAAAATAGGGACATGGAAGATAAATATAACCCCAGTAAATACTTATGAATAAAAAATCTCGGATAAAAACGAGATTGGAAAAGTTATCCCTTACCTTATGTCTGATATGATTCGTATGTATCCAAACCTCCTGTATAATGATTTAAATAATGTCATTTACTTATTAAATAATCATATTCATTGTTATGATATCATATATAGTTTACTTATGACTTTATATTACCCATTCTTTTGTAAATTCGATGTAAAAGCAGTGATTTGGGTAAAATCGTTTTATTTATTGTACGTGTTTCGACTTGTTATTCTTGATATTATTACTTATATCCTGATTTACATAATTCCAGAATGTAAAACATGATGTATATATAATATATATTCAGCATATATATATATATATCATAGATCCATAAATGGAATGAAATGCCCCGTTCATGGAGACGGTAGGTCGTACGTACGCATGAACGTTGTTTTCGTTTCCTTATTGAATTGAATGTAATTAAGTAGATGACATACATATATATATACATAAATCCAGTATCGTTATTATGTCATATATTTAATTTTTATTCATTATATGTACTTTATAATCATTCATGAATGGTTAACATGGGGAATGAATCGCATTGTGTCGTGGAGACGGTAGTCCGTACGTACGCACGAGCGATGATATCATTCTGATGATCATGGGATTGTATTAAAGTGTATGTATAATGTTTCAGAATCAATATCACTTTACAATAATAATATATAGTTATTTATTTAAACCATTATACCCATCCAAGTAAGGTGGTGGTCGAAAACAGATTACACCACGGCGTGGAGACGGTATTCTGTACGTACGCACGCGCGGTGATTTCATTTTCTGTAGGATGGATAGAAGGTGAAATAGGGTTGTTTCATATTTATAATGACATATCAGTATATAATTAATACTGATGTTATTAATTTACAATGATACAAGTAAATAAGAATAAGTAGAAGAAGAAAGAAACTTGAGAGAATCATAAGAAGAGATTACCTCTTCTTCGACGCACCTCCTTTAAGCCTTCTCTTAAGGAAGTAGAGTTGGTCTTTTGAGAAGACAAGAACCTCGAGAATGTTTATAGGGAAGTGAGGAAGATAAATGGTCAGGGGTTTTCCGAGCTTCAAGGCTCAAAATGGTGTGAAGAGAAGAGGGAAGGGGTGCCCTTTTTATAAGGGAGGAGAGGGGCACCTTAGAAAAACTTAAAATATTATTTTATAATAAAGTCATATTCGGTTTTTAATAGCTCCAAATTGATTTATTTCGAATCTTAGGTTGGTATGGGTCTAAATCATCTCAACAAATAGATTTTAGACAGGTTTGGGTCATTATATTAACCTTATATTTTAGTTTTAACTCTTAGTTAATTAGATTGACATTTACCATGTCACTTTGTATTTTTATATCATATAGTTAATAAACTTACCATATACATCCAAGATACCCCCAAGTGATCCATTAATGATACACCTATCATGATATAAGTATCTTTGCCTAACCTTAGATTTTTAATAATATAATAACAATTAATAATATAATATTTGTTTTAAAAACTATTTCATGTCAATTTTGACACTATTTGGTAATTTATTTTTGTGAAAATGATAACAGCATGATTAGTTCGAAAAAAGTTAATTGAATCAATAATAACATGTCATGTTAACCTATAAAATTAGTATAATTCATAAAAAGTCTAAAATTACATTTATTTGGGTATTTAGAACATTAATTATGTTAATATTTCATTAATAAGGTAATTACTGTATCATCATTGTGTCATAAATAACATAAATTATTTAATGTTTAAAAATTATAAATAAAATACCATTATGTAGGAAATATTTTTATATTTTTAATGAATATTTATAGTCTATTTTATCTTATTTATAACCCTATATTAAAAATGTTTTAGTTATTAAACTTTGATTTTAACTATTTTAATTCTTCTTTAAATAAAATAATATTAAATGTCCTAATCTAATCCAAGTGGATCTAAATGGTCATATTTTATTCCTAAGGTTTTTTTTGGTTGAATTAAACTTATCCAATAGAATTAGGACATGTTTAAGGGTAATAATAATATCATTTTTACCCTTAATTACCCTATTTACTTTTAACCGTGGTAAATAAAAGTAAAAAGTTACTCTTCACCAAAAATTATTTTCATGTTATTGAACCACATTTTACTTACTGAAATCAACTGTATCTCTAAGATTTTTGAAATTACATTCACATAAGTGGTAAAATTAAATTTTATGTAAATTTGCAAATTCTCCTAGGAGGTGGGTAAAAGACGGTGAAAAGTTCAATAAAATTTTTATATGTATAAAATTATTATAAAATGACTCTAATGAATTACATTGAGATTATATAGGTATTAAGTATCAATTTTGACCTAAAATAAATTTAAATAATATAAATAATTATTTATATAAAAATTCGGTTTTTAAATAGTAACCCAGTGTTTTCACTATTCATCAAAAATTGAAAGTTTTCAGAAAAATACCAAAATTTCACCCTAGGCTAATTTTGATATTCCAAATCCAAAACTGAAGTCCATTTTGAAAGATAAAATTTATAAAATTTTAAAAATTGGGTATTACTATTCATAACGGCTAGTTTATATAATATTTTAATAACATATCATTGTTTAGTGAAACTCGGTATTGCGTACTACACACGCTATCGAAGAAGGTCTTGATTGCATGTAATGAAACCCAAGTCAGGGATGCGTGTAGTGAAATCTATGTTTGGTGTTGTGTATAACATAATCAAAATTTATTTCATTTATACATTAAACAAAATCTATACTTAATGTTGCATAAAATAATTTCCACAAAACGAACTTGAAATTGTGTGTAACACGAGCCAAGAATAGTGTTGCGTATACTGCAAGCAAATATGGTGTTGCGTATAGTACAAGCTAATCTTGGTGTAGCATACAACACAAGACATCAAAGTAATTAAAAATAATATTTCTCATAAAATCTCTGGTTGTTACACCGCGACACCGCAAGACATCATCTTTTCATATATCCAGACTGAATGCAAGTTGCCCAGGGAAAGAGACTAGAAACTTTTAACCCAAATTGCAGATCCAAAACCCGCGACCTAGGAGGAGCTGATGAAGGGGAAAGATGCATCGAAGATCCGAGGAGAGTCCTAGTGCTGCTACTACCAGGTGTGGCGCCGTCGGTGTTGCATGAGAATCCTGGTGCTGAAGAAGGAAACGTGCCTCGTCGCTGGGAGTAGCAGGAGCTGCGCTTCATCTCCCTGGAACTTAAGTCAAAGAAGGAGAACCCCCTTCCCCTGTAGTGACGAAAAGGGGGGAGGATAAGATAAAAGATGTAAAAATAACAAATAAAATAAAAGAATATTATAATAAATACTTAATTTAAAATAATAATAATTATTATAACTTATCTTAAAAACTAAACAATTATAGTTATGAATAAATAATATAAATTAATTAATTTATAAAAAACAGAATTAATAATTTAATTAACTTAAATAAAACTTTGATTAAACATTACTAATTAATAATGATTTATAAATTAAATTCAAATCAATTATAATTTAAGGTAGTATACTAAATTATTATTCATAAATAAAATTAAATACTTAATTATAAGTTATAATGAACTAAAATAAGCCTAATCTAATTAATTTAAAAAATAGTAATTAAATTTTAGATATAATAATAATATTTAACATTAATAATTATAATTAATATAAATCAATAACTTTATATTTCTTTTAAGACCTTTAATAAACTAAAGACTTTAAATATTTATTTATTTCCTTCTCGTTTTTAATTATTTTGTGTGTTATTCTTGCGCAGTTTCATTCAATAGACGCGTACAAGTCCAGGTGCATTTAACTAACCCACCGGTAGTTAGTTACAAGGGAAATTCTAGCATGACGTGCTTGTCATGAAAAAACGCACGTGTGCGGTGTGCTCGGGAAGGAAACTTGATGTCGGTGGAAGGCAAGCGGTGATGTGCAACAAATGACAGCAAGGTATTTAAAGCAGAGCAGCAGCAGAATTTGGGGGGGACGCTCATTTGGATTCGCACACCTGGTGACTAATTGAAGATTTGAGAGCTTCTCTCTCATTCGGAGCGTTGCAGTCCTGGAGTCAAAGGGGCAAAGGAGCAGATCATATTTGGAGAGTTCTTTCTCCCTTTTGTTTTAGCTCTTGTACTCTGTTTCTTTGAAATGCGTTTATTTTATATAGTGATAATGAACAACATGTTAGTTGGGAAAAATTTCTGGTTCGGGGAGAGTTCTAGTTCAACTGGAATCTATTTCATCCTATTCATTAAACATTTCTTTTGTGATTAGAATTTACTGGTGAGATCAGTTCTAATTACATATTTCTACTGCGAACCACAAACACTAAATTTTCAAACCTCTATAATCATTCAGCAAGTTTGATTATGGAGACTTATTTTAAGTAAACAACTCATAATGAAAACTTCAGTACTTACGGCGAATTCGTACTGTTGTTCTTTTTAATTCATCTTTCTGGAATTGTACTTATTTGGAGTGGTGAACTCCAAGTTGTACAATTTCCGCGACTTAGCTCCTGGAAAGGGAAGTAAGTCGTCTTTATTCAGTGGTACGAAGTAGTACATTTACATGAATAGGAAAAACAATTTAAACCATTAAGCTAGAATGAACCCCGAGCGTTCTTCTCTTTTGTCTTTTATCAGCATCTTATTTTCTTCGTTGTATCTTTCTTCCAGCTAAACTCTGTTTAGTATAGGTAGAAAAAGTTTACAATAGATTTGTAGTTTCACATTATAGTACATAAAATCATAAAAAAATTAAAAGGTAAAAAAATATAAAAAGTGAAAATTAGAAAAACCACTTCGCTGCTGACAATAGTGGAGTTTTCCAAGTTTTTAGTTTAGTAGTGGCCAAATTTACCTTCCCTGTGGGTTCGACCCAGCTTTCCACATATACTGTAGTTAGTAGGAAAATAAATATTAAAATTTGACTGGATTCAACAATATTTTAGGTCAAGTTTTTGGCGCCGTTTTCGGGGAGGACACGAGCCATTGCTAAAAAACTCTAAAAAAACACATATATTAAAATCTTAAAAAAATTGAAAATTTGGAAACTGTAAAAAAAACTGTTACTTTTCTTTCTGAGTTATTACTGTAAGAAATTGTCCACCACTATTTTTATGAGCACAAGAACATATGTTGTTAGATTAGAGCCCCTAAACCCTGAATTAGATAAACATTTAGCTACTCTAAGAAGAAAGAACAAAATTGAAATGTAAAATCAAGAAAATAGAGTTCTTGAGAATAATAACTTTCGAAATAACTATCCATAACTCTTAGATGATCATTTAAGGCCTAGGATGAAGGAGTTCCAACTCTCACAAGTGTCTAGTAAACCATCTTCATTTAGTCTTAGTCCTAGA
Source organism: Viscum album (assembly GCA_963277665.1). Taxonomy (NCBI): domain Eukaryota; kingdom Viridiplantae; phylum Streptophyta; class Magnoliopsida; order Santalales; family Viscaceae; genus Viscum; species Viscum album. Next base: position 671,536,481 of record OY728167.1, read on the forward strand.
GCACGCAATTATAAACTGAAACAATATCATATTTCACTGCTGCCTTCATTTAATGGGCTCTCTAATGAGGACTCTCTGGCCTTCATTAGAGACTTTTGTAACACAGTGCAACAATTACCACTTTTAGGACTCACTGAAAATGAACTAAGGATGAGATTTTTTCCCTTTTTCCTTAAATGGAATTCTAGGAACTGGTTTTTAATTCTAGATGAAAACATTTTTGAGAAATGGGATCAAGTGTATAACTCATTCATTATGAAATTTTATCACCAAATATTAAATGTAGAACTGAGAACTAAAATCACTAGTTTTTATCAAGAGGATAGATAATCTTTTCATGAAGCTTGGGATAGATTCAGGGATCTGCTTAGGCAGTGTCCCCATCATCAACTCCCATATCATCTCATCATGGATACCTTCTATGAAGGGTTTTCCTCCTCTGGTTAGAATTTAGTGGATCAAGTTGCTAGGGGTAATTACAATGATAGGACTGATGAATAACTTAGAGATATCTTTAATAATCTGGCCCTTATTTCTCAACATAAAAATTCAAGAAGAAAGAGAGTGAATAGGAGTGTTAACACTGGTTCAATAAATAAAACTCAAGCTCAACTTACTGAAATCACCAACCAACTTCAATCTTTAATGAACCAGAATTCTAAACAAACCCTTAATCAACTTGAATGTCAAAATACCAACCAATCATTAAGGGAATAGTGTGTCCAGTGTGGTATGTTTGGGCATACTGAAAATTTTTGTCTATAACTTTGATATGCCAGCCCAACAACAAGAAAATTAATACTTTGTTAACTATGGTCCTAGAATGCCTCCTAAAGAATATCCTTTTTCAAAAAATTACAACCAAGGCTATAGGAACTATCAAAATCTGTCCTGGAAAGATCAAGGCTTAATTAAACAATCCTCTGCCCCTAATTATCAGAATCAAACAAGACCGAGCTTTCAAAATCAACAAAGGGGTGAGTCATCAAATACACAAGGAAACAATGATAATCACATGTCTTCTAAGATTGATCTAATATTGAATCAACTAACCAAGCATCAAAGTCAATATCTGTCAGAAAAAATGCAAACTGATGTGAGAATGCAGAATATGGAAACACAGTTAGGACAAATTGCTAGAGATTTTTCATCTCGGGAAAAAGGTAGACTTCCAATTACAACTGAACTTAACCCTAGAGAGAACGCCATGGGTGTTGTTACTAGAAGTGGCCTTAATACTAAAAATGTTGCTGAAAAAGACCATGAAAATACCCAAAATGAAAATCTGGTTCTATCTGGTAATAAAAATCTGCTTTGTACACATGCTGAAAATTCACAGAGAAGTCTTGAAAATGATCTAAATCTTAATTTGTCTCCTGGAACTCAAACTGAAACTTCTCTTAAAAATCAAAAAAATAAAGTAAAAAGAAAAATTTGAGGAAGAGGTGAGGGACATGCCTACAGTTCTGAAAATTTTTTCCCCACCCATCCCTTTCCCTGAAAAATTGAAACCTCAAAGTAATACCAGGGCTGAACTACTTCAGTTCCTTGGTCTTTTGTCTAAACATCAAGTGAACATCCCATTTATACAAGCTTTAATTCAAATTCCATCATATTTGAAATCTTTGAAGAAAATTGTTTCAAACAAAAAGACCCTTGAAGAATTTTCTACCTACAGCCTCACTGAAGAGTGCAGTGATGTACTTCAAAAAAAATACCACCTAAATTGAAAGACCCAGGTATCTTTGTCATCCCTTGTACACTAGGAAATTCTGGTTAGCTCAACTAACTGTGCGATCTAGGTGCTAGCATTAATCTGCTCCCATACTCACTGTTTCGACAGTTAAGGCTGGGTGATCTTTAACCCACCATGGTCATACTAAAATTAGCTGATAGATCTTTCACTCATCCTGTGGGAAGGGTAGATGTCTTACTAGTTGGAGTTGGGAAGTTGTTTCTGCCTACTGACTTTCTTGTCTTGGATATGGAGTGTGATCAAGAGGTACCTATCATCTTGGGTAGGCCCTTCTTGGCCACAGGTGGTGTTGTCATTGATGTGTCAAAGGGTCAACAGATATTCAAAATTGGTGAACAAGAAGAAAAGTTCAATGTTTTTAAAAATATTAAGGGACCAACATATTTTGAAAACTATTCAAAAATTTAGTTCCTTGAAGCTGAATGTTCTTATAAGAATCAACTTGAACACATTGAAGAATCTGAAAAACAATCCTCTATTGAAGAAAACGTTTGTGAAGCTGAAAATATTTGTGAATCTGTTCTAGAGATTGAGAATTACGATGTATCACCAAAACTGGAAAATCATCCAAATCTGGACAACTATCCAGTTTCTGTTGTAGGAGAGTATTCTGTTTCCAAACTTAGGGGCTTTTTGAGTGAATTTGAGGGTGTTTCTGTTAACACCAACCTTTCTTAACACTTTCATGACACTGAGGGAGAACTTTTAAGACAACTTGATTATTCTACTTTGATTAACTTGCTAAAATATGATATGGAAATTCTAGATAGTGAGCTTTTCACCTTAGACAGTAGGACTGTTACTTCTGAATCTGAACATGAAATTGAAAATATTTCATCTTTTAATACTTCTTATAAGAAATATGTTGAATATCTTGGACCTCCCAGGCCTAAGAGTCTTCCTTCTAGTGTAGAACCACCTAATCTTGAGCTGAATCCCATTCCTACCCATCTTAAATATTCATTTCTAGGTGAGAAATCCACTCTACCTGTAATAATTTCTGCTGAATTGATTGAAAACCAAGAACAAAGATTGTTGAATGTGTTAAAGAAGTTTAAATATGCCATAGGCTGGACAATAAATGATATCAAGGGTATTAGTCCCTCATTTTGTATGCACAAGATTCCTATGGAGCCTGATCATAAGCCTAGGGTAGAATGTCAAAGAAGATTAAATTCAAACATGAAAGAAGTTGTGAGAGAGGAAGTGATCAAGCTTCTGGACACTGGAATGATATATCCCATTTCTGATAGTGCTTGGGTTAACCCTTTCCAGGTTTTCCCTAAGAAGGGAGGTTTCACTGTTGTTAAAAATGAAAATAATGAAGAAGTCAAAGTTAGGAAAGCCACAAAATGGAGAGACTGTACAGATTATAGGAAGCTTAATTTATCCACTAGGAAGGACCATTTTCCAATACCCTTCTTGGATAAAATGCTTGAGAGGCTTTCTGGAAATGAATTTTTCTGTTTTCTGGATGGGTATTCTGGTTACAACCAGATTCATTTTGATCCAGAGGATTAGGAGAAGACCACTTTAACATGCCCCTTTGGAACATTTGCCTACAGGAGAATGCCTTTTGGGTTGTGTAGAGCTCCATCCACCTTTCAAAGGTGTATGATGGCTATCTTTTCTGATATGATTGAGATAATTATTGAAGTTTTCATGGATGAATTTTCCATTGTGGGTAGTACTTTTGATACTTGTCTTGCAAATGTTGAGTTAGTTTTGGAAAGATGTATTGAAACCAACCTTCTTCTTAATTGGGAGAAATGTCAGTTCATGGTTACAGAAGTTATTGTCCTTGGTCATAAGGTGTCTAAGAGAGGTTTGGAGGTTGATACTTCTAAGATAGATGTTATTAAAAAACATCCACCTCCTGTTAATGTCAAAAGTGTTAGAATATTTCTAGGGAATGCCAGTTTCTACCGGAGATTCATAAAGGATTTATCTAAAATTACTAAGCCCTTGTGTTCCTTACTGGTCAAGGATGTACCTTTCAATTTCAATGAGAATTGTTTGAAATCATTTAATCTGCTTAAAGAGAAACCCACTACATCACTCATCATTACTACACTTGATTGGAAATTACCTCTTGACCTTATGTGTGATGCTAGTGACATGGTTGTAGGTGTTTTCCTTGGACATAGGAGAGATAAGAAGTTGCATGTGGTATACTATGCTATTAGACTACTAGATGATGCTCAAAAGAATTATACCACCACTGAAAAATAATTGTTAGCTATTGTTTTTGCTCTGGAAAAGTTTAGACAATATTTGTTAGGCTCAAAAGTCACTATTTTCACTGATCATTCTTCCTTAAAATACTTGTTGTCTAAAAAGGAAACAAAACACAGGCTGATTAGATGGATCTTATTGTTACAAGAGTTTGACTTAGAGATTAGGGATAAGCAGGGAGCTGAAAACTTAGTTGTTGATCACTTATCTAGGCTTCCTGTTACCCAATTTGAATCTGAAAATCCAAGGGAGATAAATTCTTCCTTTCCTGATGAGAAGTTGATATCTGTGTCAGTCAGGCAATATTTTTGGTTTGCAGATTTTGCCAACTTCCTTGCATTAGTTGTCATTCCCAAAAATCTGTCCAAAAACCAAAGAAAAAAATTCATTTATGAACTTAAATATTATCTATGGGATGATCCCTTTCTATTTAGGAGGTGTGATGATGGTATTCTTAGGAGGTGTGTGCCTGAGGAAGAGATTTTTTCTATCTTAGAAAGTTTCCACTCTTCACCTTGTGGAGGTCACCATGTGGGTGAGAGGACCGCTCAAAAAGTCCTACAATCTGGTTTTTATTGGCCTGCACTCTTTAAGGATTCTAGGAGTTTTGTGGTTTGTTGTGATAGGTGTCAGAGGCTGGTAAATGTGGGTAGGAATCTGGAGTTACCCCAAAAGGGTATTTTGGAGGTAGAAATTTTTGATGTTTGGGGGTTAGATTTCATGGGTCCATTTCCATCATCTCATGGGAATGAGTGCATTCTAGTTGTTGTTGATTATGTGTCAAAATGGGTTGAGGCAGTATCTCTGCCCAACAATCAAGCCAAGTCTGTAATAAAATTTGTCAAAAAGAATATCTTTACAAGATTTGGAGTCCCAAGAGCTTTTATCACTGATAATGGAACACACTTTAAGAATTAAAAGTTTAAATATTTGATGGATAAATATGGTTGTGTTCACAAAACTGGTACTCCTTATCATCTACAGTCTAGTGGACAAGTAGAAATTTTTAATAGAGAATTGAAGAAAATACTTGAAAAAACTGTGTCAAACTCTAGGAAAGACTGGTCTCTTAAACTGGATGAAGCTTTATGGGATTATAGAAATGCCTTTAAGACTCCGATAGGTATGTATCCTTACAGGCTTCTGTTTGGGAAATGTTGTCATTTACCTATGGAGTTGAAACATAAGTCTTATTAGGAATTTAAGGCTCTGAACTTTGACTTTAAGAGTGCTGGTGAGAGGAGATTTCTTGAGCTGAGTGAATTAGATGAGATTAGAAGAGAGAGTTATGATAATTCAAGGATTTATGAAGATAGGACTAAGATCTTTCAGGATTCTATCATTCAAACCAATGAGTTTAAACCTGTACAGAAGGTCCTCCTCTTTAATTCTAGACTTAATCTTTTTCCTGGGAAGCTGAAGTCCAAGTGTTCTGGACCGTTTACTATTGGGAGAGTGCTGAAGAATGGAGCTGTTAAAATTTTTGGTGAAGAAAATAAACCCATGTTGTTCAATGGGCAAAGATTGAAACTTTATTTTGAGGGACAACCAAAGGGCTTGGCTGCCTTCACTGTTCTTGAAAATTTTTCTTGAATGAAGTCTGGCTGGGAGTTTTAAACCTAGCGCTTCATGGGAGGCAACCCATGGTTTTTGTTTTGTTAATAAATAAAAATTTGTAATTAAATAAAGTCTAACTAAAGACTTTAAATTCAGTGCTTCATGGGAGTCAACCCCTATTCTTTTATTTTTGTTACTTTTGTTCTGTTCATATTTTTCTTTGAGTAAAATAATATTGTGTTGCTTCCTGTATGCATTGTATCTGCTAGATTTTTGTTCCTAGTTTACATGTTCTTTCACAGGTTGCTGCTGCTTGTGCCAATTAATAAAGTGTAATTCCCATGCTGAATGAGTAATGGAAAACCTAGTCAGGGAAGTACTTCAACTTTTAAACATTTATTTCTGCTCCTGTTTTTACTAAAAAAAAATTTGCTTGTCTAAAACAATTCTGCTACATGTTTCTAAAGTTCTGCTGCATATCTTGCATATATATAAGAAATCCTACTCCATGTCACTATGCTATGCATAAATTCTGCATGTGCCTCCTTGCTGGAAACTGAATTTCATTGTTACTAAAATCTTTCCACTGTTAGGAATTTAAGTGTGGGGGGGTTCATACAGGCTAAAAATCTTTTTTTGAATCTGCTTGTATCTTTGATTTTGAGATAAATTGAAAATATGTGTCACTGGACATAAATTTTAATGTTTATACTTGCTAATGAACCTGCTGATTATTCATCATGGAAAACAAACGTTTTGAACTTCATTGAGACCCTTTATACTGTCATAAATCTACTTAATTGAAAAAAAAAATTGATCTATAATTAATTAATTGTTCTTATCCATATTTAGAAGTCAACTTTGGGGACAAAGTTTGGTTTTAAGTGTGGGGGAGGGGGTCAATTCTTGACTGTTCTTAACTGTGCTTTAATGAAATCCCATCAATTCACACTGCAAATTCAATTTTTTTTTCAAAATTCTTGCATAATTTTAGGCTTTACACCTTTATCTATTGGGTATTGCCTTAGGATAAGTTCCTTGCTGTTATTTAAGAGCTGCTTTGGGTCTGAAATTAATTATTTTGGATGATTTATGAGTGATCTTTCTTAGTGATTTGATTGAAATTTGGTTTAGGAACTACCTCTGGAATTGATATGGGTACCCATGTTTATGGAGTTATGGTCATAACCTTTGGAACTAGAAGTTTGATTCTTATTCTAGGGGCCTCTTTCATTAACTTTAAATTATTAAAAGTAGTTACTTTAATGAGCCAATGTAAATGAATTTTATATAAATATTTTGAGACTGGAGTAATTTGGGCATCTGGGATCCCACAGTGAGTCTCTGAGACCCTAGGTGTTGGGTGCGTTTCTGTTAACTAAAATCCCTTTGTACACTCTGAATAAGTGCATATGCATAGTTCTTAGCACAATAATACTTGGCTTGGGAAAATAAATAAAGTGACTAGGGTCAAAAATGAGCTCATTAAGGTGAGGGGAATGATGAGCACCAGATGAAGAAGGGATCAATTGGTTTATATGGAAATCATTTAGGTTGTATCATTGAGGTGATTCACAAAAAAAATAATTATTTTTGGAACCTAGGTGAAAAATTCAAAGTACAGAGTTCCTTGGTTAAGATTTTAATTCCATTGATATTTTATCTCTTGTCATTCTTAGACTTAGTACCTGAGATTGGATTGAAGTTAGTCACTAAGTTGTTTCACATATGAGGCATGACATATTCATTAATGTATGGTCTTTGCTTTCTTGATTACCAGTGAGTACTCATTTAGGGAAAGATTCATTGAGTAACTCATTTTCCAAAATGCCTACTGTTACGTTTTGTCCTCTGTTTTTGAGTGCTAGACATGTTACCTTTTGAGAAAAATTATAAATACAACTTTACTATTTTTCAATGATAATAAAACATGGGATTTTTTTAGCACAAACAATGCTTAAGTGTGGGGGAATTTGATGTGGCCTTAAAAACACTTGTTTTTTCGCATCATTTTAATTAACTCTTAATGTTTTAATTGGGTAATTTTGTAATTTTTACTAAATTTTAACTCATTTGTAATTTTAGTATTAAATTCACTATTTAATTAATTTTTATTATTACTTGTGGGTTTTATGCTTTAAATTAGTTAATTTATATCTCACTATAATTTTATAGTCTAATGATTATATATTAGTTTAAATGACTTATGTCTGCTTAATTTTTAATTTAACAGTAATAAGCTAATTAACTAATTCTACATTTTCACTTTGATAATGTTGTTTTAATTTAACATTTCATGTAAAAAAAATATTAATTAATATAGTAACAAAATAACTATATTAACTTAAGTATATAATAACAAAATAACTAACTTGTTACACTGTTAATTTAGTTTTTTATAGCAGTAATAACTTAACCTTGAAATTTAAATGTTTAAATTTTATATTTACTTTTAGTAAATTAAATTCTTTTTAACTTTAGTTTTAGTATATTAGCAATTTAAATTTTACAGATAGAAGTTATTAATAATTTAACTTTAGCTTAATTGTTCCTATAAATCTATTAAAGTTTATGTTGCAAAAAACTTTATTATTTGTTTTAATTTAGATCTAGTTTTTATTAACTATTTTGTTCATATTCTATTTAAGTTTTAATTTAATTTATTTACTTTTCTTATATTTTCATATTCATGGTTTCATCTGAATTATAGTGTCACCACACACCGGTTTCATCACGGTCTCTCTGTGTCTCCGCCACTGGTTGCTCGCAGAATCACCGTGATACCTTTTTGTGGACGCACCGTGACCGCCTTCACTTTCTCACCGTATCCTCCCTTTATCCTCATGGACTCACCGGTTTCCAGTTCACAAACGCACCGTATCCCCATTACGGTCCCACCGTAACCCTTCACAGTGACACAGAAACCGTAAACCATCGTTTCACGGACTCACCGTGACACCCCTTACACCACGCACTGGATTCATCACGGTGCCACCATGATATTATTTATTGTCTCACCGTGATACTACTTCACGGACGCACTGTAAACATGCTACATTTTCCTTTCCTAACCTCTGCCACCGGTTTCTCACGGACTCACAGTCACCATGTCTATGTTCCACTGTAACTCTTGTGGAACCATTTCTTTCCTCACACCTGTTTCACCCCTTCTTCCCAACATCTCCTCTGCGTCTCCGCAACAATTCCATGAAACTGCAACACACAAATTCATCAAGAAAATGAAATCAAATATGCAACCATTTCACAACCGAATCTATCCAAATTTCTGAACTCTGTCAAAGATATAATAACTTTGAAGTCGCTGTTGTGAGGGTTGGGATGTCGCGCATCCTTCTGAAATCATGTTCTTGTGTAGCGACATCGCAAAACATCATCTTTTCGTATATCCAGACTGAATGCAAGTTGCCCAGGGAAAGAGACTCGCAACTTTTAACCCAAATTGTAGATCCAAAACCCACAACCTAGGAGGAGCCGATGAAGGGGAAAGATGCACCAATGATCTAATGAGAGTCCTAGTGCTGCTACTACCAGGAGCAGCGTCGTCGGTGTTGCATGAGAATCCTGGTGCTGAAGAAAGAAACGTGCCTCGTCGCTGGGAGTAGTAGGAGCTGCGCTTCATCTCCCTGGAACTGAAGTCGAAGAAGGAGAACCCCCTTCCCCTGTAGCACCGAAAAGGGGAAAGGATAAGATAAAAGATATAAAAATTACAAATAACATAAAAGAATATTATAATAAATACTTAATTTAAAATAATAATTATTATTATAACTTATCTTAAAAAATAAACAATTATAGTTATGAATAAATAATATATATTAATTAATTTATAAAAAACAGAATTAATAATTTAATTAACTTGAATAAAACTTTGATTAAACATAACTAATTAATAATGATTTATAAATTAAATTCAAATCCATTATAATTTAAGGTAGTATACTAAATTATTATTTGTAAATAAAATTAAATACTTAATTATAAGTTATAATGAACTAAAATAAGCCTAATATAATTAATTTAAAAAATAGTAAGTAAATTTTATAGATAATAATAATCTTTAACATTAATAACTATAATTAATATAAATGATTAACTTTATATTTCTTTTAAGACCCTTAATAAACTAAAGACTTTAAATATTTATTTATTTCCTTCTCGTTTTTAATTATTCTGTGTGTTATTCTTGCACAGGTTCATTCAATAGACGTGTACACGTCCAGGTTCATGTAACTAACCCACCGGTAGTTAGTTACAAGGGAAATTCTAGCGCGACGTGCCTATCATGAAAAAACGCACGTGTGTGGTGTGCTCGTGAAGGAAACTTGATGTCGATGGAAGGCAAGCGGTGATGTGCAGCAGATGACAGCAAGGTATTTAAAGCAGAGCAGCAGCAAAATTTGGGGGGGACACTCATTTGGATTCGCACACCTGGTGACTAATTGAATATTTGAGAGCTTCTCTCTCATCCGGAGCGTTGCAGTCCAGGAGTCAAAGGGGCAAAGAAGCAGAGAAACTTTGGGGAGTTCTTTCTCTCTTTTATTTTATCTCTTGTACTCTGTTTCTTTGAAATGCGTTTATTTTATATATTGATAATGAACAAAATGTTATTTGGCTAAATTTTCTGGTTTGGGGAGAGTTCTAGCTCAACTGGAATCTATTTCGTCCTATTCATTAAACATTTCTTTTGTGATTATAATTGACCGACAAGGTCATTTCTAATTACATATTTCTGCTGAAAACCACAAAGACTGAATTTTAAAACCTCTATAATCATTCGGAGAGTTTGATTATGGAGTCTTCTTTTATGTAAACAACTCATAATGAAAACTTCAGTACTCACGGCGAATTCATACTGTTGTTATTTTTAATTCATCTTTCTGGAATTGTACTTCTATGGAGTGGCGAACTCTAAGTTGTACAATTTTCGTGACTTAGCTCCTGGCGAGGGAAGTAAGTCATCTTTATTCAGTGGTACGAAGTAGTACATTTACATGAATAGGAAAAACAATTTAAACCAGTAAGCTATAATGAACCCCGAGCATTCTTCTCTTTTGTCTTTTATCATCATCTTATTTTCTTCATTGCATCTTTCTTCCAGCTGTACTCTGTTTAGTATAGATAGAACAAGTTTAAAATAGATGTGTAGTTTCACTTTACAATACATAAAATCATAAAAAAATTAAAAGGTAAAAAAATATAAAAAGTGAAAATTAGAAAAACCACTCCGCTGCTGACAATAGTGGAGTTTTCCAAGTTTTTAATTTAGTAGTGGCCAAATTTACCTTCCCTGTGGGTTCGACCCTGCTTTCCACATATACTGTAGTTAGTAGGAAAATAAATATTAAACTTTGATTGACTTCAACAACAGTTTATGTCATTTACTTATTCTTTTATATTGTGAATTATTGCATGTTTGTTCATATGTTTCTCTTGATTTAATTATTAATTTAATACTCAATAATTATTTTGAACCTATATAAATTTATTTTTAGATATTTTATACTGTATATAAACTTCATTAAATTTGATCATAAATGTATTAATGTACACATTGATTTTCTTGGAACACTAAATGTTTAAATTTTAATTTTTTAAAACGTGAAATTTTTGTCTTGTATATGCTATGAGAAGTTTCCAAGAACATTTATATTGGGTTTTATGATTTATTTTACCTCTTTATTAAATTTTATAACTAGTTTTTTTATATAAAAAAAAAATAGTTTCCATATTGTCATAGTAAACCCACATGAGAATAAATTTCATGAACATTCAATGAAGAAGTCACATTCTTCTTTGTGAAGCATGAAATGAAACGAGATTTATTATTTAGATATATTATGTATGAAATAAATCTCAATATTCATTTTGATAAATCAGATTAAGTAAATGAGTTTGATGATATTCTTGAACTATACCATGAAATACACCTTGGTGATCAATTACTTCTCTTAGGTGAACTTCATTCATTTGATCCATTACTACCAAAGAGAATATTGATTCCTTAACACTCAGATCCATTTTTTCATTAGGTTTCAATAGTTCTTACTTATTTATATTATTTTATATTCTTAATCATATCAAGTTATACTATACATAAAAGGATGAAGTTGGGTTATACTACCCCATATAAAGGTTATGGGTTCTTCCATATCTAGTAAAAGTCAAGGGGATCAGTTCTGCCATGGTATGGGTAAAAGGTAGTGTTTGGTTATACTTACACATTAAAAGGTATCCTCTGAGTTGTGCCTATAGGTGTGAAAAATTTAGGGTGATTGAGTTAAACAATTGGGATTGTAAAAATCCAGTTTTGGGTTGTGCCTCCTAGGTTTAAAATGGAATTGTATAGGGTTTTAATATCCCTTAAAAATATAGATATTGCATATTTAGTGGCCACCATTACTCTGCATTTTAGAGGTGTAAATATTAGATGTAGGATAATTTTAATCCAAACTACATAAAAATCAATGTGTTCATTTCTTTTTATATCCTGTGTGTAAACTAAAATAAATTTGATAAATGGTTAATTTTATTTAAATGTAAATTCGTCCAATATTGACCATTCAACCATTCTCATCAGGACCTAATAAATAATCAATCAATTTTCATTTCATGATTGATGGTAAAACCAGAAGCGTTCCTTGAAAGTATCATGAAATTTTCCTCATTGTTACTAATGGATCCATCATCCTTCTGTTTTAGTTCTAGGATTTTCCTTTCCATTCTCATATAAAGAGTTTGGAGAAAAGAATTACTGAAAAAATACCTTCTTACTCACTTTTCATGAAATTGTTTCAATTCTTTCCTCTTTCTATTTACTATTGATAAGAGTCCAACATCGATAAAATTCACCTTCAAAATGATAAACAACCAAGAAGACTTTTTCATGGTCTGAAAAATGGATAATAGAAAGTATCATTTTAGTGGTACTAATCTATTTCTTAATAAATAGTGGATCAGTGGACACACTAAAGGAATGTGGATTTTTCCTCATAAAATGATCAATGGTGTGTCGAGACTTCATTTGGTTATTTAGAAGCTCAAAATGATTCATATCTTGAGAGAGTTTTGTTAGCATAAAATCATTATTTTTTATTCAATCTCTCATCCTATTCATTTTCTCATGGGGGAATTCATTGTATTGTACTTAAAATTCATTTTTCATAGGATTCATCCTAGTTCCATCCATTGAATAAAACCAAAATAGTCCAGGTGAGTGTCGATCAACATTAATTAGAGTAATAAATCATATTATAAGGAAAATAATTTGTAATTTATCCTAAATTATGAATCATTCTCGTCAATCTATGACACCTTAGATTCATCTGATACTCATTATATTTATCATACATTATCTTAGGTTCTATCCTATCATTATTAATAATGGTTCATAAATATAATTTCAATTAACCGAAACATATACCATAGGAATATCAAACTAGGTGTTCAGTTAGGCCTCTTTCTAATGCACAAGGTGAATATCAAGTTAATACCCAACCAATATTTTTATGGTTATTACCCCTAGGTGCATCTATTCCAGATCCTACATCCGCATATTTATATCTTTTCAAGGATTTCATTTCTATAAACAACACAATCACTGCCTAACCAAAAATTTAAGATGTTATACTATACCTAAACTTATCTCCATGGTTTTCACAAAATTTTCTAATAATAATATCAAAATATAAATAAACATAACTATGATATCGACTAAGGTAATCCATGCTTTATATACATAAATATTACATCATTTTAGATGAATATTAAAAAAATCACAATGATACATTCCCAAAAACATAAAGGATTAGTTTTATTGGATAATAGATAAATAATCAACTTATTTAATGAAAGATATTTGATATATCCCACAAATATTCTTCTCATATGAAACCCTTATTGACTCATATTAATTAATAACCTTCATCGTAACCTGGGGAAATGGAAACGTAAGAAGTGGTGGGCTCAAATGATCAGTATGTGTAATCATAGGAGGCATCATTTCAAAGATCATAAGTGATAATATGATGTTACTAAGGGAATGGGAACATATTCATTGTATATAAAGGTCATACCCAAAGATATAAATATCAAATCATGATTCATGGAATAACTTTTTTTCATAACATAAAAAATAATTCATCATAGCGTGGAAGATCAAAAATTCATAATCCATGATAGTATAACATATCTTAAGAATATGGATTAAGAAATCAAAATTAATATAATTATAGAGATCATATGTCAAGGATACCAACCAAGAAAATAATTACATAATATGTCAAGGATATAGATAAAGACATACATCACATTATCTATCAATTCTACCCACCAATACATTCATCACAATATATGTGAACGATACCAACTATGTTAATCATCACATCATATGTCAGGGATACCAACCAAGACGTTCATAAAATTGTAATCTTAGGCTAACAACCCATGTACCCTCTTAGTCTTGGGAAAAAAACCATTTACCCTCTTGGACTTAGGATAACCACCCATGTAACCTTTGATTTTATGAGATATAAAACATTAACCATTTTAATATAGGGATATATGATTATGGTACCACCAATAACATAATTAAAACCATACATAAGTGTGCTAAAATATCATGAAAACATAAATTATTTTACCATTGTTTCATTAACCCCTCGATAAGAAATGTGTTTCATGAAATTATACTTAAAACATCATCATCATTAGCCATACAAAGAAATAATTTAGATTATATCATAAGAACATATCCTTGTAGAAGTATAAAAATTTCTAAAGGATGTTGAAATAGATAAAAAATATCTTTTATAAAATAATTTTAAACATTATTTTAAAATCAAGGGAAAACATCCCTTTTATTTTGGTAACTTTTAAAATATTAAATTCACAAAAAAATGGGAATGTTATTTTCTTTTTAAAAGATATGAAATTTGTAATGAAATATTTATGATGAAGGAAGGAAATGGTATGGTAAAAATCCATTCATGTAATATATCTTAAAAGAAAAAATTATTGTCACGTTTTGTAAAAATATTAAATTGATTCACATGAAAAACATTTGAAGATATTCCTTAAGATTACTAACCTAAAAAGGAAGAAATAAGGATAGTTTTTTTTAAACATTTTCTCTATCATTTTAAGTACGAAAGAGAGGAAAATGTAAAGAAAACATGATAACCCAAAAAATTACTTGAGTAGAAAAAAAATTATATGGGATTTTAAATATAATGATCATATAATTTTTCTCAATATAAATTTAACATAGACAATTCTGAAATTAAATGAGTTTATAACATAAACCCTTGAAACTTTGGTAAATTTTGATTCATAAAACCCATAAAAGAATTAAATTCAAATAAAACTTTATATACCATTAATATAAAGAGATTTATGATATAGTATATAAAATAAACATTATGTACAATATATATACACAAATAGGTTTATAACATGAAACATATCTCAATGAAACAATATTGAGACGAAGAACGCTTAACTCAGATCCTGAATTTATTTTTACATGATATTATACTATTATATAATAATTTTAGATTAATTATATATATATAATACATATTCATATATATATTATTATATATAATTATATTATAAGTTATAATTACCCATCAATTAATTATTCTTCATTAAAATCATTAATTGGGAAAAAATTGCGCTGTCTTCCATGCATGTTTTAGGCTTGACGGTTCCTTTCCTTGAACCTTGTTAATGGTATCATAACATAAAAAATATGAATAAGTTCATAATTATCATATTTCTTCATTATATACAATTATATAACAATTCTAATGGGCTGGTGATGAAAAATGAATTACATCACTTTGTGAAGACAACAGTCCGTACGTACACACGAGTAATGTTTATATTTTTCAATGATCGGGAAAAAAAAGAAAGATAAAAAAAATCATATATCCAGAATCATAAAAATATCATATAAATCATTTTTATTCACTAAATATATCTTTATTATTATCGATGAAATGTTTAAATGAAAAAAAATCACATCACTTCATAGAGATGGTAGTCCACATGTATGCATGAGCGACATTATAATTTTCTAACTGATAAGAGGGTAAGAAGGTAGATAATAACATATATTTAAAAATTCATAAATATTTTACAAAAAATAATATATACCTATTAAATCCATATATATTACCATCCCCAAGAGATATCAATGAAAAATAAAATACATCATTTTATGGAGATAGTAGTCCCCATATACACATGGGTGATATTTTTATTTTCTATTAGATATAAAGGTGATAGAAAATGGTTGTAAAATTAACATAAAAACATTTAAGTGTGGTAAATATACTTATTTCACCATGTTAACAAGCTTATAGTAAATTTTTAATAGTTTAAGGAAAATAAAACTAAAAATTGATCAGTAAGTACAATCATCTCTTCTTCGAGTATCCTCATTTAGCTTACGCCTTAAACCTTCTTGAGATGGTATTTTAGTGAGATCATGGCCTATAGATATTGGGAATAAAGGTTCATAAGGGATTTGGGTATATATTGGATGAATAATGGTGCTCAATTTGTGTGGATAAGTGAGAATATGGGGTTCCCTTTAATAAGTTATGTGTGTTGGAAATTTGTAAATACATAAAACTTTATTATATAATATATGTCTTACTTGAGGAAAGTGGATCTGAATTTTTATATTTTCTAATATAAGAGTGGTAAGGTTGAAATAAAATCAACAAATGAGATTTAAATAAGTTTTTTGTTTTATATTAAACCTTTTCTTTTAGGTTAATCCCCCTTTTATCCCTTTTAACCCTTATCATAGTAGAAATATTTTTACTATGGTAACTATTCATTATGTTAAAAAATTTAGTAGAACTTATTAAATAATATTAATTATGATAATTTAAAATATTAATTCCATTATAAAATAATCAATTACTATAATTGGTAAAAATTAATTATAATATCCATCCACAAAACACATAAAAACCTTTTGTAGGGATTTTTTTGATATAAAAATGATTTTTATATCATTACTTAGATTTTAAAAACCATTAGTGTTGGTTCAATAAATATGATAATAGGGGTGGGGAGAACATACGTTTAAAAATTAAATTAAATCATGACAGTTAAATGATGAAATTAAGTGATAATATTCAAGAATAATATATATATAATAAATAAATAAAGTACAAAAAAATTAAAAAGCAATAAAATTTGATTAAGGACTTTGAAAATAACTCAAGATGACTAACTATATATACTAACCTCAATTAAGTGAGATATTTTATATTAAAAACCATGAATTTTTTGGTATCCAAGATATATAAGAATAAATAAAGAAATTTTCTTTTCAATGTTGAAAGTAAGAAACCCAATAAAACACTTTCTTTTGAGTGGAGAAGGTAAGAAACACACGATCCATAACTTTGGTGGTAGTGAGAACCCAAGAGAAGAAGTAGAATATGGGGAGGTTTTTTTCTAATATAATAAAATATTTTAATAATAATAATGAGAAAAATACTGAAGAAATCATTAGAGAGAAATTAAGTACAACAGAGGAACACAAGATAATCCTCAAGAGAAGGCATAAGAGGCTTTAATTTTCATGTGATTAATGTATCATTCATATAAATTGATATCCATGCCTCATTTGGGTTATATTTATATCTCCCAAATGTACCTTGGTCATTATGGAGAAGTCGTAGGTCTAATATATCTTTAAATAGTGAGTCAAAGAGGTGGGTCCTACCTCAAATGGGTAGTTTGACTGGGCTCATTGGATAACATATTGATACTATTATCTAGTCGTTGAGACCACTGGCTAGCCATTGGGTAGTAATTGATTGGATGTTGGGGAATGGTAGGAGTATTTGAATCTTCCAGGCCTACTGGCTACCCCGGGATGGCTCACCAGTGGTTTAGTGATCTTAACAAAAGCAAGTGCTTCTACCTTACTCCACCGACTGGTAGGTGGTGCCTGGATATTTCCACCGCCACATGAGGGTCCTCCAAACAACCTATAAAGATCTGTTTTAATCCTATAATCAATTAGTAAACTTTGAATATTGATTTCAATAAATTAACACTAAAAATCACTCTAATGAAATTTTTAGAAACATAATTGGTGTTTTTTTATCTTTGATCAAATGGCCCAAAGGCCTTCATTTTTATCGATTTTTGATAACCCCCCTTTCAAGGGAATAGGGGGAACCCTTAAAAGCCTCATAGGCTTAGTGATTACATGGCCCATATGCTTAAGAGACATTACATGACCCAAAGGTCTTAGGGAATTCAACCAGACTATAACTACAAGGAACTCCCCTCCTCAGCATTTGTATCATGATAGTAGCTCTCTACCTTCGCATGGTCGTCTGGATAAGCTTCACGTGCAAGCACAGGCTGGTCCCGATGGCATAGCAATACCCTCTCATTCATCCAAATCCATTGGTTCTGCTCTGGTGAGTTCCCCTATTCTTAATCCTCCTATAAGGCTCCTTTTTTTTGTAGAGTCTTTTTGGGGAAACTGCATGTGGCCCGAAGGCCTTGAGATGGCTCGAAGGCCTTAAAGGTGGCCCAAAGGCCCTACTGACCCAAAGGCTTGGGTGGCCAAAAGGCCTTAAGGACTCCAAGCTGAAACCGGTGGCCCAAGGTGAATAGTTCAAGATGCTACAGTACCTAACATTACCTACTACAGTACCTCATAGTGTACAATACTATTACAGTGTCTTCTATAGTGTCTGCTATAGTACCCGAAAATATGCCTCTTCCTGGTTTAGAGAGGTACAAAAAATCACACCTTTTTGATAATCATAAACACTTATAATAAAATGATAATACAAATAGATAAAATAATATGAAAAGTTTTAAAAAACATATTTCCAAATTATTTTTAATATAATTTCATTGTTTCATAATGAAATTTAAGAAAAATGGATTTTGAAGATATTTTCAACAAATAAAATTGTATCCCACATATTACAATCCATCATAATGAATTGTAAAGGTAATGTGAATTATCCAAAGAATATACCCTGAAAGTGTCAAAATAGGTGTGAAATAAAGGTCCATTACTCTTTCCCAAGGTGAAAATAAGGTTAATACTCAACTAACCCTTTTCAAGTTTATTACCCACAGGTGTATTTGTACCAAAACCACATCAATTATTTTATATCTAAAAATGTATTCCTATTCTAGGAATGGAACACACACTTTAAATTACCATTTATAAAATAAACTTAAAATAGTATGATACATTTCTACTCCTTCATGATTATCAAAAAATAACTCAAAATAATGAAAGTTATTCAAAACAGATTAAATATCCCCCATTAAAAGGATTAAAAAAATTAAAAAATGAAATTTAATTTAAAGGAAATGAATAATTATTATTTTTGAAATAAAGATATTTGTAAAAAATAAAGTAAAATAAAATACTCAATCATTTTTAATATTAATGTAATTTTTACAAGAGAACCATTTATACCCCCTTAAGAAAATGAAAACATTATAGATTAAGGGGTTTCATGAAAATATCAGCTAATTGAAAGTTTATTCTAATAAAATATAATAAGATATCAGTTTTTTGAAAGTGATCTCTCAAAAATTAGTTCATAAGATCAATTTTATTAGTCCATCAGAATCAAATTAGATTTTTAGAAAAAAAAATAGTATTATCTCAATTGATAGGAACATGATCATATGTAATTGAATAATATAAGAGAGTTTTTATCATCTAAATAATTTGAGTGCAACAACTCCCTATTATTATATATTCTGCTTCAACCATAGAAAGGGAAATAATGTTTTTATTCTTACTAATCCAAGAGACTAAGTATTTTACAACTAGGTGAAAAGTACCACCTGTACTTTTTTTATCTAATTAGCATCCACCAAAATCAGCATCAGAAAGACATGTCAATTTAAAATTGGTATATTTGGGATAAAATAAACTATGATTTTTTAGAACCATTTTATTATCTAAAAATTATTTTAAAATATTTTAAATATATCCTTATAAAGAAAAACACTAAACATTATGTCTAAACGGGATGCAATAAGGTAATGAAGGATTCCAATCATACCTCTATAAAGTTTATTGTCAACTAGTTTTTTGAATTCATCCAATGTTATATTATAAAAATTAAACATAGATGTATTATTTCCTTTACATGAACCATTCCAAAATGATTTAAAAGTTAATTTTTTTATTTTTTTTATTTTAGAAAAATGTCACCCATATTTTGAGAAATTTGAAAACCAATAAACAATTTGACTAACCCATAAGATTCATTAAAAATTATTTTCCCATTAAATATAAAACATTATTACAAAAATATTCTTTTTTGGAACTAAAAATAATAACATTGACATAAATTTTAACGATTAATAAATCATTTAAAATATATTTTCAAAAAATGAATTATATTTTAACATTTTAAAATCATTTTTAAATGATATTTATTTATCATTCATATTATGATCGAGGGGATTATTTAAAACCATAAATATCCATTGTATACTTTAAAACATGATTTTAAAATTTTAAATCTTTAAAACTCGATGGTTTTTCAACAAAAACCTTTTTATAAATAATACCATTAAAAAATAACTTTTAACATGCATTTTGAAAAGCTTAAATTTTAAATGAGTGGTGAATACCAATAAAATTCTAATGGATTCTTTCTTAGAGATGGTTGTGAAGGATTCATTATGATCAATGCATTTTTCTCAATTATATCATTTAGCTAAAATTCTATATTTTTTACATGTTATGTTACCTCTATCATATAACTTATTTATTAAACACCATTTGGTATCAATAATTAGATGATCATTGGGTCTTATAAAAAGAGTCCAATGATTATTCCTTATGAACTGTTTTAATTATTATTGCATTAAATGTACGAAATTTTCATCATTAATGGAATGATAAATATTTTAGGGTTTATGTGTGAAATAAAACCATGATGTTCAAACTCATTTAAAACCAACCTTATAGTATGAGCACTGGATTGAAAATTACTGATAACATTTTTTAGGGGATTATATTTAGATTTTACCTATGCCTCAGGTAAAGTGGTAAATTATGGTTCTTTCACATCATTACTTTCTTTAGAAGGAGGGGGATTATATAAGGTAAAATATTCTATTTCAACATCAATATCATAAATTTAAGGATGAATTTTAGGAAAATTATCATCAAATTTTGTGCTAATTGATTCTTCTATGGTCTTATCCGTTTATTAAAGAAGAGAAATGATTTAATTGAGTTAGAGTACCTAATAAAAAATTAATTTCATCAAAATTTGGATGAAACTTTCCTAGGATGTCTTTGTTTTAAGCATATAAAATTTTCACCCAAACACCTTAAAAATTATAATTTAGGACTTTTGCATTCCAAATATCATAGGGGGTCCTCTTATGGAAGGGTATTATAATAACACCATTCAAGTTATAATAAGAAGTATTAAATTCCTCAAACCAAAAACTAATGAGGGAGTTTGAATTCATTCAAGAGATTTCTTAAAATCTCTTATATATTTTGATTCCATATTTCAAAAAACCAATTTTATTATGGTGTCCTTGGAGTGTAAATAGAATTATTATAACCCTATAAAGTAAAATGTTCATTAAAATATTTATTTTCAAGCTATCCCTCATGACCACTCTAAATAGATATGATATTAAAGACATTTTCATTTTATAACTTCTTGGTATATTTAATAAATATTTTACAATACTCATTTTTATGAGCTAATAAATAAACCCATGTAAATATTTTATAAACATCAAAAATTATAAAAATATAAGATTTACCTTGATAGTTTTAACTTTGGTTGGTCCAAAAAGCTCATGATAAAAAAAATCAAGAGATTTATAGGTGTATACTTCCTTTTTATATTTAAAAGAAGTTTTTGTTTCTTATAAAGTTGGAAAGGATCACACAAAATGTCATTTTTGAAAAAACAAATTCGGTAATTCTCAAACTAGATGATTATGGTTGAGTTTGAAAAGTTTGTGTGGGCTAAAATGGACAAGAAATATATTCCAAATCCATGACTCCAAATTTTGGAAAACTCAAAAATTTAACATTTATACTTGAAATATATTTTAAATTAATAAAATAAAGATTTTTAAAATGAGAATATTAAAATAAAAGATTCCATTAAGAATAAAAAAAATTAAAAAAAAATTAAAATATAGTTTAAAACCATTATCATATAATAGACTAATACTTAGAAAATTTAGTCTTAAACCATTAACAAAAAAAATATTTTATAATGGTGGAATTTGAAAAAATGAATAGTACATATACCAATTACTGTAATCCTTGAGTTATCACCAAAAGTGTCAAGGCCTCCATTGAGATTTTCATGATGATTGAACTCATAGTTCTCACCACCCTTGTTTATTTAGAAATTTTTATCCATATACCTTATGGCTCTATGGTATTTTCTCTTGAGAAAAATTTCCCACAAAATAATCATGAATATAATGAATTTGGTAACTAAATTTTGGTTCCATATATATTAGCGAAAAGTTATTTTGGAATCCTTTTTTATTTTGAATAATATATTTTAAACAAATTATTACAATAGATATGTGCAACTTAGGGTCTTCTATATCAATTATTTTTATAATAAAATTCATAAATAAGATGCCTAGTTTTACGATAATAATTTTTAAATTTATCTTTAGATAATACTCTTAAAAAAGTGGTATTTTTAAAGGTTCTATATTGATTTGAAAAAGAAAATTAATACAAAATTATTTTTCACTTGATGTTGGGAACCCATATTTTTAATTAAATTCTTCTCACTATGGATGAACATAGAAAGAGAATTTTTAGGATCATTAATTGTATATTATACTTTTCATATATTATGTTGTTCTTTTAATTTTATGGATAAATCATCTATCTCTTTAGGAAGTCGATCCTTTTCAATAACACATGATTATATTTATTTTTAATTCATTTGAATTTTTTAGTGAGTTCACAAAATCCATCCTCAAGTTTATCTAATGAATATTTTTGATCTTAATAATTTTAATGACTTGAATAACAATAGGAAGATTAATAATATAACTTATCATTTACCTCATCCATGAGACATTTTTTACCATCATGACTTGATTCAGTTGAGGAGAGGGAGTCATCACTAGGACTATATATAAAAAATTTAAAGGATTTATTTCTTCTATTCACTTATTTCATCTTTTTTTGAATATGGAGAACTCTAATTTTATGTGTCCATTCATTTTTTCATTTGAAAAATGTCACCTCCACTTCTTCACATTCATTATCCTTTTTTGTATGATGAAAATATTTCTAATTTCTGATGAATTTGTTCGAATTATTTCCTTTATTTGTAATATAATAATCATAACTGATTGAATTGATTGAAATATTCTTAATTTCCTTGACTTTTTTGGATTCCTTTTAGTCTTTCTATTTTATCATAATATTATAGGTCATGTGTGATCTAATAAATTATTCCCCCGACATGTTCTTAATGTTATTTTCTTATTGAATTGTTATTCCATTGGGCGAAAAAGAACATGGAAATACCCAAAGTATCTTATTCACAAGAATTTATATGGAAAGATAATCAAAAATATATTTTCATCCATTGAAATTTTCCATAAAGAAAGTAAACATCTCAATAATTGACTCTTTATATTTCATAATAAAACTTTAAAAATCTCAATGATACATATCAATTCTAGTATCCCTAACTTTATTAGTTCCTTCATGAGTTACTTCATGAAATTTCCAAATTTCTTAGAGGTGGAAAATAATTAAATTCATTCTGTTCTAAACAAAAATTAATAGAATCCATGTATTCTATATCATGTTCAATGTTGTAATATCATCAAGAGTCTATTTTTCCTCTGATTACTTAGTTGAAATATAACCATGCATAACTATTTTCCAAATGGTATATCTTATACTTTTAATAAAAATAGACATTCCATTCTTCCAAAAAATATAATAAAAAACATAAAAAATAGTTATTAACCCATTTAGTCTCCTTTTAGATATCCTTTAGAGTTAGAGGTATAATGTATCTTTTAATCATCCTTCCTTGAAAACATTTAAAATTTTTAATACAAAATTTTGAAAACAAGATATCATTTGATAACAAGTAATGATTTGAGTATTATGAAAAGGGGAGGGGGTTTCACTTAAAAAATAAAACTAAATTAGAGAGGCTAAATGATGAAATTAATTAATAAAATTAAAGCATAAGTTTTATATAAAAAATAAAAAATTAATCGCAATGGAAATTAAAAAGAAACAAAATTTGATAATGGAGTATGGTAATAACTTAAAATGAGTCACTATATTTCCTCCCTTAAATTTTGTGAGAGGTATTAGACTAAAATACTTTACAATAATGTTATCTAAGCTACGAAAGAAAAAAAATAAAGACACTTTTTTCAATGGTGAAATAAAGAAACCCAATATAAAACTTTATTTTGAGTAGACAAAGTGAGAAGCCCAAGAACCCTCACTTTGGTGGTAGTGAGCACCCAAGAGAAGAATAAGATTATGATAAGGTTTGATTAGAGGAAAAAACATTAAAAATAAATCACCAATCTCTTGATAACATTTGATGAATAAGAATTAGGGAGATAGAAAAGAAGATATGAGAGAGAAATTGAGTACAATAAAAAAGCACGAGAGAATTATCTGGAGAAGGAACAAGAGGATTTGATTCACATCCAATTGATTATTGGTTTTTATCAATTTGTTTCCATGCATCCTTAGGGTTCTATTTAAATCCCCCAAAATTACCTTAGTAATTTTAGAGAAGTATCATATATAATAGAGCTTTAAAATGTGTTTCAAATTGGTGAGGTCCACTTTAAATAATAAGTTTTACTCAAGGAACTGGAAAGAAAAAAATCCCACTGGCTAGACATTGGGACCATAATCTAGTAATTGGGTGTCTATTGGCTGGTTTTTGGGATATATAAAGACTAGGTGTTTCTTTCAGGCCTATCAACTACCCAATGAGAGATCACAGACTAGTCTGTGGTGTCATACCAACTGGCTAGTGCCACTGTAAGGTGAGGGTCCTCCATATATCCTATATAGCTCATTTTGAACCCTTTGATCAATTAGTCTACTTTCTGTCTTCATGCACAAACATAAACACTGAAAAAAACTCAAATGAAATATTTAGAAACACATTTAGTGTATGTGATAATCAAACCATCAAAGATAGGTACACGATTTAGATGAAGATTAATATATACTATCTACACCTTTAATTAAAATCATTCATAAATAGATATTAATTAAATTTATTATGATAAAATACATTGAGCATAAGAAAAATGTTTTTCTAAAATATCTATTTTTACCTTAAAATTCTTTTATCTTCATTTTTGATCAATTATAGATGATTATTAATTTTTTAATATTTATCATCAACATATTTCATCATTTATTAGTAGTGATCAATATATTTCATTTTTATACAAATTTATAATATGTAAAAAATTCAATTCTTGAAAAATAAGTTCTTATATTATTTTATTGTTATTAGAAAAATTTGAGTACTTATTTCCTGAGAATTAATTAATAATTTTTTTTAATAAAACCCTTTTTAAAAAATATTTTTTAATTCTATCACATCAATTCAAACCCACCAATTTAATGGCTATGTTATAAGGGTCACTTTTAATAATTAAAAAATATTATTGTTCGTATAATCTCAATGTTATTTGTAAATAAAGACATCGAATACTTCAAATTTATTAATGAAAAAATATATATTCCAAAATATTTGGGGGTTACATAATGTATGGTTCATACATAATTTTATAAAGTTCAGACAAATATTAATAAAGTTTAAAAATACTGCTTAAATTTAAGACAAACTCTTTATAGACAAACTGAACAGAATATTACCAGAATAATACAGAATAAAAAATAAGAAAATAAATAATAAAAATTTAAGAAAAATTAATTTAAATGATAATGAAAAAAATTCAACATCATTTTTTCTTCTACAATTAGTTCAATCTTCAAAAAATAAAATCCTTTATACAATTTACTTAACTCATGTTAGATGGGATAAAGTGAAGAATTTGTACTTATGAAAGGATTAATAAATCAAGTGTTATGGATCCACTCAAGAATCCCTCTGAATTCATGAATTTTAAAAATATATGCCAACTAAAAAATAGTAAAGTTTAAAAATATATAGTAAATATCATACTTAATTGATGCTTCCTTTCTCTTGAATAAACATTATAGTATAAAATTTCTGTGTTTGTGCAGATATCAGACATCTATAGTATAAAATATTGATGAATCATATTATATAAAAAAATTAAATATCATGGGAGCACAAAAATTTTATGATATAGAAGTAATCATAAAATTACATATAAGGAATAAAAAATAATAATATTTTATGTAAATTCCAATAATCCATATTTAAAGAAAATTTTAACATGCACACCGACCATAAGTAATAATAAGTATATTTAAACTTACAAGAATACAAAAATTTTAAAATTATGGATTGTGTTCATATTTTCCATAATTAATAATACTTACTTATTCATCAAGACTAACATAGGTCTAATGGGATTCTGAAAAATACCTTTAGTAACAAATGTTGCTTTAGGGTTAATATCTTTAACACTACAACAAGATTTAGAAATAAATTTATTTTTGTAACCAAATGATTATATAAACATTAAAGAGTAATAACATGTATGATGAACAAAAAAATCATATAAAAAATAATTAAAATAGGATATACTTTCATATTTATCATTCACAAATCTCTTTTTTAGATTTGTGGTAGTTTTCCATCAAAAGCAATGTAATAACTATTTTTCTTTATCATAGAAATTCTAAAAAATCTCATGAACTCATATAAATATGAATTTCAATAGTAAACTTAGATAAAATTTATTTCATAACATTAATTTCAACCTTATGTTTCAAATTTTGGTTTTTAATAAATTCTAAATCATTACAGATTTTATCTTTTTTATATCAAGTAAAAAATTTCAAGTTGTTATTCCCTTTCTATGTTTAGATAAATCATCCAATAAAACATTAAATTTCATTTCTTCTCCCAGATTATTTTTATAAGTAATATCCTTATTATATTCTTTATCCTATTTATGTTTAGAAATTTTAGATTAAACATTATTTAACTTTTCAACCTAAAGGTACAAATTATTCTTTTATTTATTAACATTCTTAGGACTGTTACTCCTTTTTTATACTTTTTTGATAGTATTTAAATTTCATCTTGATATTTATATCAAATTTTATATAGTTCCTCAATAGTGAGTTTTTGATTTTTAGAATTATAAGAGGAATCTGAATCAGAATTAGAATGGACTTCTTTATCTTCATTACCCATTAAAAAAATATTTCCATCTTTCGTAGAAGATTTTTCAAAAACACAAGAAGAACAATATTTAGAAGTAGAGAAAAAACATTACTATAAAAATAAATATTAACTTTTTATTTTTAAATATTATATTCTTTACTAGAGTATTAATATTCTATAAAACTCCAAAAAATAGCTAAATGATTTTTCTTCTTCTTCATTTTTTCATTTATTCTCTTATTTTCCATTTTTCAGCTTTGGAAATTCATATTTTTGTATCCTACTTGACTATATTAAAAAAATATAATAAAAATGAATTAAATTTCTTTTTAAAATTATTCTTATAATTCGTGTTCCATTAATTCTTATCACCTTAGATTTTCTTCATAAGGCCATGTAAAAACCTTGTTAGTTTATTTAAATCATCACTTTATTTAGAATTAAAAGAACCCAAACCATCACTAGAACTATTAGTTGAAACATGTATAGATTTAAAATTAATTAAATTATTATTATTATAAGATTTGTTATCAATATTATTTAACTCAATCTAATATCAAATAATATACCCAATAATATCATCCATAACATATTTTAAAAAATCATTTGTTTCTTTAATAACAACCTTCTAGGAATGACACTTCTTTGGTAAATCTATAAGGATTTGTTCAATTATGAATTTATTATTTATCGTTTCACCAATATCACACATGTTGTTCATTATATTAGTAAACCTATTATACATCTCACTAACACTTTCAGGATCAAACATCTTCAATTCTTGAAATGCACCCCTACAGACACCAATCTTGGTTCTCTATAATTTTTAGTTCCTTTATGAGAGACCATTAATGTACTATTAATGTAAAAATTAGTTTTTCAAGAGGAAATATGACTATAAACATTTATACTAAAATAGTAGTGAATAAAATTTATATAATTGTAATTAAAAACATATTTAATAGCATCATTAACAAAAATAATAATCAAGTTAAACATCTGCTAATTTATAAGATCTATCCATGATGGTCCAATATTCACCACCTATATTTTTTTTAAAAAAATACACTATTATTTCCTTCCAATAACTATAATGTTTTACATTAAAATGTGGCAGTCTTAAAGGATTCTAAAGTTAAACATTACGACTTTCCATGACTGAAAATAGATCTTTCCCTTAGTTTATTTATAGACTAGGATACATTTTAGTAAAAAGTTAAACAATAGAGAACTAGAGAATCTCCTGTACTAATATTAATTTTCATATTATTAGAAAGATAAATAATCTAAATAATCCTTAAATGTATTTATACAATATGAATGTTATGTCCCATAATGGTTGATGATAAGACAGGGGTGAATTATAAATTTTAAAACTTAGATCTAGTTAAAATAAATTGCACAATTTGGTGTATTGAAATTATATAACAACTCATCATTTAATATAATACATGTAGTAGAAGTGTGAAGAGAGTAATAAGTAATAAAAATATATATAAATAATGATTTTATAATATCTCAGATCCAAATATCCTAAATTTACTCTTGGAAATCCAACCTAGGAGTATGTATATCCAATATAGTCAAAATCATTTTATAGGTTCAATCCAAACTCAAAATTTTTAAATAGAGAAACCCTAATCCAATAATATTATGTGATTAAATATATCCCAATTCTTTTTAAGGGATAAAACTCAAAAATAACTTATCCTTTTATACAGGAGTAGACCGATATCGTTTTTTTATATGATCATCCCTAACATATTTATTTTTAAAAGGATCAATCAAAACTTGTGTCACTACATTTTGGTCATGTGAAAACAAATGATTATTACCTTTTAAGTGAGGTATAACCCAAATAAGTTATAGTGCGGTGCAAGAAACTATATATAAATAATAAATAATAAATAATCTTTTTTTATAGATGAAGTTTAAGATATAGGTTTAGAAAAGTTATTCTCATCCATTAAAAGTAATTTAAACAATGAATCTTGATCATTATAGTTATTCCTTATCACATAGTTGTATGACAATGCTCTAAGACCCCTAGTCAAGTTATGCATCACACAGAAGAATTTTCACTATATCTCCTCATGTATGTTTTTTATTTATCCATTAAAAGAAATATTATTAATGGCTATTTTCTTCACATTAAAGTCCATGATCATCCACTATAAATTTCAAATGAAATCCTCACATAGATGTTGCTTTAATTTTTATTTGGCACTCTATAAAATTCAAATATTATATATAGTGAGTTGATAATAATAAATGAATAAACATTTAATTTCTATAATAAATACTCCAATAATTATTTAATAATCATATGTACAATTCCCAAAAAACATGCATAATTAATCACCTTAAAATAATAATCCTTATTTTAATTTGAAATTTTAATCACATAATAAATAAGTAAACATATAATTAATATTTTTTGATAATATCAATTTAAAATAACAATAACTGCTTCCAAAATAATTAGAATTTAGTCAATGTAAAAAAATCCCATAATGCATGTGATTTTTTCCAACCTCGAAAATAAATTGAATTATAAATATATGAAGACCAAAAAAATATACATAATATAATTTAAAAAATAAACAATATAAAAAATCATAAAGTATGTGTAAGGTTTATTCACATACGATTCAATTATTTTTTATGGTTCAACTTAATCACATAAAATTTCATCCTTTGTTAAACAATATTATAAGTTTCCACTTTTTAGGTTGAGATATACTCATCATATGGTTGATAAAAACTTGTAAGGATTAGACATACTAGTCGTAAGGTTGGTAAAAACTTATAAGGTTCAAACCGACTCTTCATAATGTTTCAACAGTTCCATATTTTGGTTTAGAAATAATGTTGAAATGTTCAGTAAAATTATCATAAGGTTCTGAAAAAAAAACATAAGGCTCATAAATAATCATTATAGACAAACTAAATAATATATAACTAGAATAATGTAGAATAATACATAACAATAAAATAAATAATAGAAAATGTAGAAAAAGTAATTTAATTGAAAATTAAACATCATTTTTTATTCTATAAGAAGTGCATGCCTTAAATAATGAAACCCTTTATTATTTTCCCCAACTCATGTTATAGGGGATAAAGTAAAGACTTTTTAATTATCAAAACATAAATTAATTATGTGTCAATGAGAAACTCAACAATATCATCATAAGTAATGCAACATATAACCATTAAATTAACACATAATTATAATATTTTGAGCACATTACTATCTCATGAAAATTAACACCTCATTCAATGAGGTTTATGTCATCATTTATCAATGTATTTAAATAAATAACATGTTATCCACTGATTATCAAAATCTCATAATCATTAACAATTCTCATCTTCATTTATGATTTAAATAATTAGTCAGCATCATTATTATAATAAATTTACCTATTTTATAATAATCACTAAAAACATATGTCAATACAACTAATTCTACATTATAATTCAAGAAATCACATTATTTACTATAACCTTTTAAATTATATATAATCTATCTAATGATGTTTCAAAATTAACACTCCATAATCTATCCCCTTCATTTACATCATTTAAATAAATGATATACTTATATATAATTAAGTATTTTACATTATATTCCCACTAAATTATCATAATTTAATTTACTAATTCCACATAAAAAATTACTAAAATTAATTTTATTAATTCAAAATGCCTCAAAACAACTTAAATGAATCAAATAATTTCATTTAATGATTTTAAAAAATCAATGACAATTATTTTTTAACTATAACAATTACATTCAATATATTCTATTTATTATTGATATTTATCATAAAATTAAATTCACATCACTCTCAAGAAATGTGCATTAACCTAGAATCCTACTAACTTAAATAATAATTCACATGATCTCAATATAAGTATTTTATCTCAGTCTTTAAATATTTAAATAAGTATTATTATTATTTTTTAATAACAATTAACTTAATAATTATCAAAAATCAATTATATATCCATAAAAATAATTTTTATTATCACAATTAGGATTTAAATTAATCTTAATAGCAGGTCTAAATCACTAATAAAGTATTATTTCGATGGTTAAAATGAGGAGAAAAACATACAAGATTATGAGAAAAAACTAATGAAATTTAGTAAAATTAGTAATCTAAAATTTACCAAAATGGTCAAAATATGTCTTCATTAGGTTTGAGTGATCAAAATAAGTTTGATAAATATTTCTTCATTAAAAAACACTTACCCACATGCCCCTACAATCTTAAAACCCCTATGATAATCATGGGGTTCCACATGGAACACCATATAAACCTCCAAACATTATTTCACATCTCACACATCTATCTTCTCTATATTCATCTAATCAACAAGATCCCTGGATTAGAAGGATCATGTCATTTGAAGCTATATGGTTTCATACTATGATATACATCTCTTTCTGGATGTCTATTCACATGGTTTGGATGACCTTAGGTTCCCCTCATAGATTTGTCACCATATTTAAATGAAACGGATATATATACCTTATATATTTATTCAAAAAACGATTAAATATCCAATAATACACCATTAGACTTCATCAAATTCACCACTAATCTTCACTTCCCACCACAACCCATGGTGGTTTTCTAGAGAGTGAAATATTCCAATTCTCTTAAAATTTTCACAATAGCTCCATATCATGATGAGGATTTTTCAAATGTAATTTATACCTCAATAATCAATCATTAAGTACATGAAATAATAGAGATAATTTTAAAATAACTAAAATATCTCCCTTAATTATCATTTAATTAAATTATCTCACTGTAACATTATTTTTCTCATCAGAATTGTTTCTTTATAATCTATAAACCCATATATCATTTGAGAAATAATTCTTTGTGGTTTGAAGTTATTATTAATTTAATCAATAATTGAATAAAAAAGTATCTCTAAATGGGTAAATATAAAATTTAAAAACATAATATTACTATATTTTTTAAGATACAAAATCAAAGTGTATTAGACATTCATTATAAACCATACTTTTTGGACTTCAAATCTTAGAGATAATTTTGAAATATTCAATTTCATCTATGATAAATACTTTAATTTGTAACTTGAATGTATTCTATTACAATATCATTAAATTTATTATTGTTTAATATTTATAACACGTGAATTTCATAAAAATATTTTAGCCATAAAGAAAAGGAAAGTAAAATAGATAATAAGGCCTTTAAATTATCAAAAATAAAATATTAGATTAAAGAACCATACCTTGTTTCCAATAAATTCGTCAAACTTAATAAAAATATATCCTTTTTATGGATATCTATATTAAAAGTATCCAAATATTTAGGGATTCGATTACATAACTCTAAAAATATTAATATATGTAATGTTTTTAGGTTAAAATAACATTTTTCATATATTATAATATTTAATAGAGATCCCTCCACCACCACAAAAATTCAAACAATGATAAAATATTCTCAAAATCCCATCCTAAAGGAAACTCCCAACTCCAAACTAAAATATAAAACTAGTTGCTCATATTAAAACCCCATTAAGGATAAAATTATAATTTGTCCTTTTTTAATCAAGAACTATGATTTCTTTCAAAAAATAAATTGGTTTTTTGTTTAAAATTTATAGAAACACCATTTGATAAATAGATACATTTTGAAACTAATAAATTCAAATCTGAAGTTAAATTCTAAATAAAAGGTAAATAATTATCAAAGAAATACTTTTTTATTACAGTCATATACTTTCATATAAAGGTATAATTGGTATATAAATGATAACTTAAAAGGATATTAAATATTATTTTCATTGGAAAACCATCTTTAGAGATTTATATGAGTTTTATAAGACATATAGATGATTTTAGTTTACAATGAATATATAATGAGGAAAAATATTCCCAAAAAACCTTTACTTTTATTTGAAATTTTATTGCTTGGGGTATTAGATTCAAGCGGCCATCACTGAATAATTTTTTTATTTATATATAATTTTTTTAGTAAACTATTTTTTCATGTGGGTAGAGGATACTATCATTAATACTAATAGTACTTGTATTTTTTAAGATCTACATCTTTTATAGTTTTGGATTACAATGTTTTATCATCAATAAACCAACTTTCCACTTCTATAATCACATAATATAATATATTCTATTGAAGTATGATATGTCTAATCACTCCCACTCCCAATGAAATATTTAGGATGAGATATCCACTAGGGAGATCAAATATATTTTAAATTAAATTTTACGAACCCTTTATAATGAATTGAATCTAAAACTTAAATGATACTTTATGGGCTTATTGTATGAATCTTAAGTCACCCATTAGTATGTTCCATTATAGGTCTATGTTTGTAAAGTATATTCACCTATCAATTGATTTGGAGAAAATTTTATTTTCATAGTTAAGAAATTAAACATGAATCTTTCATAAAAAGTTATTCAAATGAATATAAGGATCCAAGAGTTTTAGGATATTATAAAAAATGATTATGTGGTGAATTATTATTTGATATTATAGAGGTCGGTTAAAAGTAAGAGAGAAGATTTATTGTTTAATATTTAATGCTAGAATTTTTACCAGGTAAAATTTTTCCCCATCATTATTTCCAATTTTATTAATTATTTTGGTGTCTTATAGGCTAAGGATAAAAAAATTCAACATAAATTATTTTTTAATAGATAACAATTGAAGCACTTTAAAAGGATACTCCTAGAGCCCCAATATAGGGAATACAACTAAAAGACATAGTTAAAATTTGATCCACAAATATACTTAGTTTCCCTTAATTTAATTTTAATATTATATTTTTTCCATTTTGGTAAATTGAATAGAATGTAGGATATGTGTATTTGTGTGGAATAAGTTTTCCCAAGATGAAAATAAATTAAATAGTAAAAAAATATCGTGATTTAATTAAAACATATCACAAATATTAAGACAAACCATAGAATGAAAGTTTTATTATCTTATAGATTAGATACATAGACATATTATTTTACAATACATTAAAAAAATTCCCCATAATCATGATCCTATAGAAACTTATCTTGAAATATCACATGATATAATCATCTTCATAACATGGGGAATGGAAATATAATAAGGTTGTGATATTAGATGCTCAATAAGGGAAAAATATAACATAATGTTTTAAATCATATACATGAAGGAGAACATGAGGAAGACAACAATATTTTAATAAAATATCAAAATACTTAAGATATTAATCATAAGACTTATTAGAGTAACATAATATCTTTAAAAATAGTTAAGGAATTATAAAAGACATGACATGGCTCAAAACACATCTCAAAAATAATATAACATGTGTTCGTGACATAAAATTTTGGAATACATTAAAAATATGGTGTAATCATGGAAACATGGAATTTAATGGAAATTAAGTGCATCTTTAATATATAGAATGACTTTATAAGAAAATTGTAAATGCAGAACAACCATAAGAATATGAAAACATTTGTGAGAAAACCCATTATTCCCATGATTATGTGAACAAACTCATTATACCCACACCAAATAAATTGAGCAAACCCATCATGCACATACCTATGTGAATATAAATAATCATGTATACACCAAAATATCTCATGGGATATAAACATAAAAAATGACTTGGATGGAGATATAAGACCCCATCCATAAGGATCTATACAAATGTGCGGCACTTAAAATTAATCATTAAAATATATTAATAAACCCATTAAAAAAATGGACTTCTTAAACATAAAAATAAAAATAATTCAGTTTTAATAAATAACACATGGAAATATAATGGGTTTCATAAAACTTTTAAATGGTATAAAATAACATCATGAATTAAATAATTTCATATTGAAAACCTGATCACCCAAAATAATAACATAATATAAGAAAATATAGGGTGAAACATGAAACATAAATCCACTCGAGATATATCATTTAAAGATAATGAAAACCAAATCATCAAAATAGATTTTAGAAAAAAAAATTATTAATAATTTTAAAAAATCATATTTACAAGTCTATTTTAAAAAATATAATTTAAAAAAAATTAATTGAGAATAAAAATTTCATGGAAATTTATTTGGACTAAAAAATATTTTCTTCATAAATAAAGAGAGAACATCACTTAATGATCTCGTTTCTCAACGACTGGAAAAAATGGTGGTATATGAAAAATGAAAATATAAAAATTATACTTTTGATGTAGAAAACATGTTTATTTATCAAATTTATCCTATATACCAACCATGATAGGTAGTGATGAAAAAGGAATAACTTTGATTTATGATGGCGATAATCTGCACGGACGCACAATCGATGTTATCTTGTTTTCTTAGAAGATGTAAAGGATTGAATATATTTTCTCCAATTAATATAAATAATTTTCATTATACTAATGATACTTTTTTAATTACATTAAAAAATTTATAGAAGGATAGAACAGTAAAAATTAAGAAGGAAACACTAAGAATAAGTAGATATTCACTTCAAAGACAAGAATTTTTTCTAGGAATTCTCCTTTGGAATAAAGGAATTATGATTAATAATTGTGACTAGAGGAACATTGAAGTGGGATAGGGA
Source organism: Viscum album (assembly GCA_963277665.1). Taxonomy (NCBI): domain Eukaryota; kingdom Viridiplantae; phylum Streptophyta; class Magnoliopsida; order Santalales; family Viscaceae; genus Viscum; species Viscum album. Next base: position 671,572,036 of record OY728167.1, read on the forward strand.
TATAATAGGGTAAAATTGGTATATTATCAATTTGAAATTATAAGATAAGGTGAGTCTTGAAGAGGCATAAGTGCTAGTTTTTATAAGTAAAGAAAAGGGTAGTTTTGGAAGTAACACATATATTTTCATTAATGTAAAGAAACTTTTCAGGGGTAAATGGACAAAAAATATATAAAAGTGAAGTGGAAAGTCGTTTTCGGTCAAAACTCACCTCAAACAATCATTTGAAAACATGTTTTATCATTTTACCTTAGTAAAATAATTTTTACCATTTTTAATTTCTACTGTGGTAACTATTTTTTAAACTTAGTAATTAATTTTAATGAGAAAAATTAAAATTGATATTATTAACCAATTTGAAACTTATGATTTCAAATTTGAAAATTATTTTATCACATTAAATTTCTAAATTTTTTAAAATATAATTTTAAAATAAACACACTTAATAGCGTATAAACAATTTTTAGAAAAATAAATTTATTCTACTTTAAATATATATATAAGATAAAATTAGTATTTTTATTGATTTTAATGAATTTTTTTATTATTTATAAATTAAATAAAATTAATAAATCTTTCAAGGTAAGACAAAACTGAATATCACCTTAAAAATACTTGATTCAAATAAAAGGTCAAAACAGTTTTTATTAAACTAATATTTTAATTTATTTCTAAAAATGATGGACATAGGATTTTTAAGCTTGAAAAATATATTAATATTCTTAAATTTTTTCTTAAAATACATATTTTATTACCTAAAAGGTTTTTTAAACTTTTAGGATACACTTAAATAGTGATAAAAGTATAAAAACTATAGTTTTTACAAAAACCAATTTTTTCATCAAAAAATCAATTTTTTTATAAAAAATTGAAAAATTAAAACTTTGTAAACATGGATATTTAGAATTAAAAATTTAATTTTATTTAACCAAATTTAAATTCTAAAATTTTAAAATATTTTTTTTAATTAAAATTAATAATATAAGTAAAATGACTTTTATTGAAAATATCATTTTTCAATATTAACTCTTATTAAATATTTATCTTCCAAAGGAAACAACTTTTAATGGTTTACCATCATAGTGTTTATTATAGATTTATTAATAATTTTTTTCTAATATGTTTTGGTTTTCTTATATTGAGTTTTATGTGTAACACAAGTTATCAAGCATAACATCAATTTTATAAGGCCAAGAATTTTGGGCCGTTACATATGGAAAATAATCCACTTTATTTAGAATTAATCTCATTTTACTTGTTTTTATTTATTTATTTTTTATATACCATAACTTTATGGTTTTATTTTTTTTATTCATATGAGTTTATGAATATTTATGTTTTATTTTTTGGCATGATTTATTTGTGATTCTTCATTCATGAAATGGTAAAAAAATATTAAATATTTTAGCATTGTGGGTCATGAGTTAAGAGAATTTTTAATAATAAAAATTACTATACAAATCATTTAGTGTTTTTTACTTTCATAACTGGGTGATGAGTTGCATTAAATTACATTCCAAAGATACAAAATAACCATTTTCTTACCAATGGGTAATTTTGAATTGATTTTCTATAAGTAAATTTTCATGCCATATATATCATTGCTTTTATTTAATTATTTTATGTCGACCATGATTATAATTATATGGTGTTATGGATATTTATGGATTGAACCAAGTCTTTATACATAATACCCATATTTTAAATCAGTGTACTATTATAAGGAAAATATTTATACCCAACACCACCTTAGATTAAATGGTTAGATGCATGGTGCGTAATATAAATGTTATTGAATAACCTATCATAGGGTGGTGAAAAAAGATTTTAATTTCAAAAAATTATACAATAAAATAGTGGAGACCAAATGAATTCTCCAAGGAGGGTGTAAATTAATTTTTCTCAATTAGTAAAAGTGGGTTTTAGGTGAATTGCGGATTGAGAGAACTAAAAAATAATTTAAGAAAGTATATTTTATCAAACTGATGATAGTTGATTGGTTCATGGGTTAGATTACAAATTATAATGAAATACTAGTTTTAAAAATGTTCCACTCTTCTTATTATTATCTGATAAGTGAAATAATAGACAATCACTTTATCCTTCACCATAGGTTGATAGAAATTGTGAGGATTAATCTTGTAGTATCAGTACTATTAACCCTCATTCCTATGTGTTTGTGGATTCATCATATGACACATAAATAATAAACTACCCCTAAACTACTTAGGAAAATCCCAATCAAGTTAAGCTACTCCAAAGTGATTCAGAGATCATTCACTTTCTTCTACACACATACCAGTAATAAAAAAATACTCACCATTTAATCATTCATATGACATAATTTATAATAAAAATTAAATATAAGGATAATTATGATCATTAACTCAAGTAGTAATTATGGTGAAGGAGGAATTTATTAATGGAGCGTGAATTTTTTTTGGATGATATCTTGTACCAAACATTCTACAAGAAAATGATTCATACGAGGATTCAGAGTAGGTAGATTTCAATGTGCATGGCTAGTTGGATTCAGAAGATTGAGAGGGTATGGCCCAACCATCGGTACCAGGCTAGTGCATTTTTTCATGGGACGGATCACTGAGTATTCATGCATAATTGGAGTCCTTCCATAATGTTGTTGATTCTGGGGAGGGGTATTTCTAAGTAGTCTTGTTCTAGGTTTATTATGGAACTTATGAACTTAGGGTTTTGTTTATGTCTATATGTCTTTGAAGTCATGTGAGGTTTCCATCTTTACCCTTAGAAGGGGGTTTATCAAATAAATAAATAAAAAAAATTTCATTCAGGCCATTCAGTCAAACCAGTAAGATATAATAGTGGAATAAAACAAAACTTGCGTTTTTGACCCCCAACCTCCATTAATTGTTTCTTACTCAACTTTTTTCATTATAGTTCATTATTTTTAGGTTTTATCCTCTTTTATTTTGATCGTCCCCAATGAGATCTTGAGCTTCCTATAAATCCATATCTTAGAATTTTTAATCCCTTCAAATCTTATTTATGATCATGTTCCCTTATTCACACTTAGATTAATACATGAGATCAATAGAAGATATATAAATATCTTAATGGATGATGATTGTGGGAATCATTTCCATGAGATTTAGTATGAGGTTTGGAATATCGGTTCCAAAGGGAGAAATCATACTTATATGTTAATAATATAAGTTATGTGAGAGATTTTATCAAAATATAACTGAAGTATAAAACCTCACATGTCCCTAATTATATATAATGTATCATTTTTGTTTCACCATGAATTATAATAGACAAAAAATCAAATATAATTTCAATGTTTCTTATTTATCCGAGAGGACTCAACATCTCATGTTAGTGGGAATGTCAAATTTCTTATATACTAGGTTGAGAATATTACATATCCTATGTAAAAAATCTTACGTATCATAAATATATTTCTTCAACAATATTTTTCATCACATTAAAAAAAATTCATAAGATTTATCAATAGATGGTCATTACTTTTATCCCATAAATTAAATAAATCAATTAATGTCATAATTAATCAATTTAAATATATATTTTTAAAATCCACTATGCCGATACTTAAATTTAAAAACTCATAAAAACAAAATGAATCAATAAACATGAGAGAATAAAGTGAATTTAATATAAAAAATATAATTAATTTATTACATCTATCAATTTCCCCACACATAAAACTTAGAAACCAAAAAAAGTGAACATCAGAAATATTAATGAAGAAAATTTCAAACACTGGACAATATGAGTCCCTTTTTAACATCCTAATCACTCAATCATATCATACCTCTAACAAATTCCCTATTTTATTCCTTAAATTATGTATATTAAATCCATTTATACTTTTCCATCCTCTAATTATCATTTACACCTAAATTTTTGGAAGTATTTCTCTCATCACAAAAAACATGAATTTTAAGAAAATTTGTTCTCGTTCCAGACTCATATAGGGGTCACCACAAGCTTAATGAGTTTGTAAATATCTACCAAATGTGATTTATACTTGGGTTTATCATGAGGATTTTTTAGTATTGTTATATAGTTAATTTTTGGTAGGTTTTTATGTTAAATATTTTGAGCCTAAATAAAGAGTTTTGGCTCAAATTGATGAAAAATGTATGATTTCGAGTTTATAATTACAGATGGAATCCTCACTCACTCTCCCATAAAGTTATTATTCTCCTAACTCCATGCAGATTCTCTTAGAATGTTAAAAAAATAATCACTTAATCAATAATGATATTTCTTCCCTCTACCTCATTAAATAACTTTGTTTCTATTCATTTTTGTTTTCTATTTTTTAAATTAAAAAAAAAAGACTTTGAATTTTGAAGGTAGAGAATAATCATTAATTATATTATAGTCATGTGAAATTAATTTCCCAATTTATAAATAATATTTCTATAGTGTACCCAACCCCAGTATCCCGAAGCAAGTTCTCGTAACCATTAAATTAGAATAAGATATAAGAAATCACATCCAAAATAATGAAATAGTTTTTTAGTCTTGGAAAACTAGATACATACATGTGACTTGCATTACATTTGAATAAAAAAATTACGACATATTTTTTTTCTTAAAAATATCATTATTCCCTCTAGCATATCCCAACATATTAGCCATTTTAAACTTCATGCAATCATGGGTAAAGGAAACAAAATAAGGCTGATCTCAAAATCTTAGTAAGGATTAAGTATAGTGGAAGCTGTTATGAATCGATAGAATAGAAAATATATAAAGGTAAATAACTAAACACACATTCCACTTAAATAACTTAAATATCACGGAGAGATAATATAGAATCAATAAAGAAAGTTAAAAAACTGAAACACAAACCATTTAATAAATAAACTGAGAATGTAATGCATCCATAGATTATTTCATAATGATAATATTCTCGATAGTAATAACTAAATATAGAATCAAGTTGATTATTAGTTCTTGGATTCAATTTTTTCCAAGATACATGATAATTTTTTCTATCAATACATTTTATAAGAAAATTTAAAAGATACTTGGTGAAAACCCACATAACTAAGTCTAGAAAACCGATTCATCTCATGAGACTACTGATACATCAAGGGATCATCTATAATGAGGCCCCACATATGTTATAACTTTCCTAATAATTACTCATATGTCAAAATAATTTATTTAATTCACAAAAAAAATGTTCCTTATCAAATATCCATATTCATTAGAGGATATGAATTTATCAGTATTTCACCCAGTTAATCAAATAATTATCCAAGTAAACAATGTATGTAAAAATGGTATAAATTTTAGTCAATAAAAATATTTTTGAACAATAATATTGACATTTAGGGGAAATTTAATTTCCATAGAAAAGTGAATAATTCCAATAAAATTTAAAGACTAGAAAAATGATTCAAGGAAGTGAATGTAAATACTTTACTTGGTCAAAATGATCATAAACCATCTAATTGAAGAATAGGGATGGTATAAAAGTATACCCATTGGATTAATAATAATGGTTTTTTTTCATTGATGAATAAAAATAATATAAAATATCTTTAAAAACATTATTTAGGAAAATATACTTTTCATTTTGAAAAAAAATTGATTAAATATTTTCTTTGAAAATTAATTTCAAAAAATGATTCATTAAAATGATCCCCTTAAACATAAAAAGGAAGCCTCAAAGAAATGATTTTAATGATGGTGGATTATTTTTTACATGCCACAAAATTTAAAAAAAAAATCCCTTTTCTCTATAAAAAGGTTAGGAAAGTGCCTTGTTTAAAACTCGTCAATAAGATTCTGTTCACATTTTTAATAAAATCTAAATGGTTATTGTTTTGAAAATGACATAAGATTATTATGGAAAAAATTGAGTAAAATGGTTTGAAATTCCTCAAATAAATAATTTTTAAAAGGATAAACATTTTTTTAAACATTTATAGAAATCATGGGTTTGGAAGTAAACATATTTCCAATCGAAGAGAGAAATAGAGATGAATTTTCTTGAAAACATTTTATAAAATATTTTAAGTAAAAAAGAGTAGAAAAATGTCACAATTACTTGAAAATTTCATGAATAGTCATATGAGAATAAAATTAATAGGTTTTATTATTGAATTTTCATGTAATTTAATTCAACAAATATTCAATAATAAACAATATTAATTAGAGTGAGATTGTGAAGTAACCCATTAAAATGATCATAACAGTAATGTGATAATTAGTAAATGAATCGATTATGTTCATAAAATATAAATCCACATAAAATAAATGGAACTAATCCATAATATAATCAAAATTCATTACACATATAATCTTAGACTGATATAATCAACTAAGTATAAGTTTAACGCAATGAGTGGAAATTGAGTTATGAAATATCTTACCCCACACTTACTTTTGGTTGAAAATGAAATAAATTCATTTATAATGGTTTTAAAAATGTTATTAATTTATTGAAAAATAATTTTAATATTTATAATTCCATATATGATCCATTTATGACATCTTTTTACTCTTTTGTTAATAATCTTTCATTATTTTCATTGTTTCGGGTGTTAATTTACTTGTTTTCTCATTCATGTTTTGTTAGGAAATTTATAATTATTGAACATATTATTTTGTTATATAATATAAAAAATAATAATCATGAAATAATTAACATATTTTTACATCAATTTTACATTTAAAACTAATCATGAATGATGGTTATGAAAAATTATGTATGTCGCGATCATAGAGACGGAAGGTCATACATACGCATGAGTAGTGTTTCCATTTTTAAAATGATCATTATGGAAAGGAGGTCAGTAATATTTTACCATAAAAATTTTATTATAAAGTCATATATACCATATTATATACTTATAAATATCATCCATATAGAGTGGTGATTAAAGAGACTCACATCACTTCATGAAGGCGGTAGTCCACATATACATGAACGATGATATCATCTTTACGTGATTGAAAAGGAAAGAAAGAAAATGATATATATCATATTTATAGAATTATAAATAAGTAATTAATATCATAATTATCACATAAAATCATTAAATTTATCTTTATCACCTTCTATGTGATGTTTTAGTGAAATAAGAATCACATCACTTCGCGAGGCAATAGTTCTCGATACAAACGAGCGATGTTATTGCATCTCATACAAAATAGAAGGTAAAAATATATAAATTATATAGTTGATATAGGTGTATAAATATGTTATAAATATCATTTATATACTTTATATCCATCATAATACCCAACCTTGATAGATATAAATGGAAAAATGAACAACATCGGTTCATGAGGCAGTAGTCTGCCGTACACACAAATGATGATTTCATAACACATTAGATGGAAGTGGAGATGGTTTTAGGTGATGTTTTTTTTTAAATTACCTATATATTTAATATATAGGTTACTATATCTACATGGTAAAATAAAAAATTAAGGGGGTGGAGAAATAAGTAAATTAAATATTCTTGTTGAAGAACATTATATTTTCTTTGGGTATCCTCCTTTGGTTTGCACTAAAGTCTTTAATGGTTCAATTTATGCACAAATTAAGTCTTCTAGGATGAGGGGAGGAAATTTATGAAGTTATTTGGGTATTTATTGGTTGAACCAAAGAGTTGTGAAGGTGTGGAGATGATAATTGAGGTTGTGTCCTTTTATAATTTGGGGAGATGACACACTTGGTATTTTTGAGAATAATTGAGTACTCCCACATTTTTCACACCTAAAAAGGTTCTAAAATGAGAAATTATTTAACCTTAGAGGTTTAATGGTCATAATATGTCCACAAAATAGTTTTCCTTACATATTTATAACTCATTTATATCCTTATCATTTTTGTTTAAGCCCCCAGTAAATCCATTTTTACCTTAACCTTGATAATTGTTTTCACTATTAATTTGGGTAAAAAATTAAGTTAAACTTATTAGAAATTACAAATAATTATTATTAAAAATATGGAGTATATTTTTAAAAATTCAATTCATATAAGCGAAAAAAATTAATTTCAAATTAATCCCGCATACAGGACAAGAAAGCAAGTTTTTAATGTGAAAATGTTCAAAAGTTTACAAAATGTTTATATCTAAATTTAATATGAAAATGTTACCAATCGCCTAAATTGAATTAATTGATATAAAATTGGAATAAATTTTCCTTAAAACCAATTCAATATATAATTTAACATCATAAATAATTTGAACGAAAAGGAAGTTTTCAACTAAAGTATAATATTTTTCACTATTCATCCAAAAACAAAACATTTCAAAAAAATACCAAAAATTCACCCTAAGAAATTTTTGGTATTATGATTTAAAAATTTAATTTTATTTTTTAAAATAAATTTTCTCAAAGGGTTAAAAATTAGTTTTAAATTTTGGGCTCCCAATGTGACTAAACCATCCTTTTTGAAAATACAGTTTTTTAAAAAGGATTACCTTTTCATTTAAATGAGTTTTATTTTTTAATAATAAATGTATAACTAATAAACATGTTAAAATTATATATTTTAATAAGTAATTTAATTCTATTCATTCTCTAAATTCCAATTTCTAGGCGACAACTATCATATTAAATAATAATATTAATAGTATATTATTGTTCAGTAAAACTCAGTCTTACGTGTAATGCATGCTAAACTCAATGTTTCATGAATCGAAATCTATTGAATTTATTGAATTTATTTAAAATAGTAACTATATTATAAAGTCTTGGGATTTTATATTCTATTCTATTCTTGGTGTTTCATGTCATACACGCTATTGAATATGATGTTGATATTTAAAAATTTCATTGTGTTACATTCTCCCCACATTAAATAAATTGCATCCTCATAATTTAAACTTGATCCCATAAATCAAGGGATTGATATTTATAAATACCATTGTTTAAAAATCCACATTTTAAAAAGTTTTAATAAATTATCCTATTAATAAGATATATAATGAAGTATCATTTCCATATGTAATAATACATAAATAGGCTCCTATATAGAAGGAAATTTGTGGCAAGTGATGAGATGGATATGGAGGAAAAGTTTAAATAATTATAGAGATAGATAGAGGTCATTGATCATAATAAAGTAAGTGATAAATGAAAAGTTAAGGGATACAAGACCACAAATATGTGGCGATTTAAAAGACCAACTGATTCATCAAATATGAGTCTAATAGGATAAAAAAATTTCAAGATCATTTTCCTAATATTGATGAATTGTCTTTATCTCTAAGAATATAAGGAAATATACTTACCTAATACATTACAGTTTCATAAACACAATTTGATCCATTGGTTTTTCTTTTATCAATTTTTGATATATCCCTTTCCTCTAGTAAATGAATATAAAAAATTAATTTTTTATGACCAAAGCACAAAAATTTACTTTTAATGGATCATAATATCCATGAAGAGGGAAAAGTATTTCCATCTGTCTCTAAATATTTACCAAAACTAATATTTTCAGAATAAGTTATAATAAATTAATCTTTAAGCCTCAAAAGTAACACAAATTTTTCACCATGAATATTTATTTTTCAAATCGTTTAACTAATGACGTATAAAGAAAGACATCAAGTAGACCGGTGGTATGACCTAAACACTTATTTTCCTTGAGTCATGGGTTTAAGCCACATGGCCCTACCTGACAATATGGGTTGTCAATGGGAATATGGGGAATCCTTTTTTTAAACTTTATTAATATAATTCCTATAATTTTCTTAAAAAATATTATCGATATTATTGAAATAAAATTAATCATTAAATAACCCAATGATCATATTAACCCTAAAGGTAATCAAAATAATTAAACATATGTCTATAAAATGTAATGTCATTATTCCTAAAATAAATTTTACCACTAAAACATATACATGCTATAAATTTCTCCAAAATTTTCCCTAATATTGTGACATTCCTACCACACAAACTTTTAATGTGGTGTTTAATACATTGAACTTATTATCAACCTTCAACTCATTACTATGATAGTGTTCATAAATATTAAGTTAATGAAGACATATATTCTTCTAAAATTTAACAGAATACTTAGATTTTTCATGATTCTTATAACCAAAATACCATTGTTAAAATACTTATACACAAATACTTTATAAATTTTATCTCAACATAGGTTCTTTTTGGTCTATTATTTAACCATAAGAAGAAGAAATTGATTCGGGTAATGCCCAGGTTCTCCACATTTAAGACAATGAACTACAAATGGATCACTAGGATGGGATTTATTTCTTTCCATCATACTCTTCATTTCTCCTTAGTAATTATTTTCATTATGTCCTTCTTTTCTATACATAAATTATTTTACTATTCTATTGAGACACTTTCCTAGTAGAAACCTTATAGAATTATTACATGATAGAAATGGATCCTTCTTTTCTCTTAGGTATCCACCACTCTAGACCTTAGATGAATCCATCCTTATCTTCTTTAATGAGTCTGTGAGTTGGTTAATGTATAGGTTTTTAATCATATTTCTAGAAAACTGACTAGGAAATCATTATATCCTTCACTCCTATCATAATCCCATTTGGTTTCTCATGGTCACCACATTTCCCTTTATAGTCAATGTTTTCAAGATTTCTTTAGGTTCCATACATTGACTAAAACCAAAAATTATTGTTTGATAATAGTAATCATAATGGGAAATACATATAATCATGTATAGGATGTCTAAATAATGACATGTTATTATACAATTAAGACACCTTAGATTTAACCTAGATCATTCATTATCATAATTTATTCAAATCCATCATAATGGGTTGTGAATAAAATGTGAATTATCATAATAATATCCTCGAGGAGTGTCAAACCAGGTGTCAACTAAGGCCTATTGTTATGTACCAGGTAAAATTTGGGTCAATCCCGATGTTCCCTTTTCAGAGTTTTTACCACTGACTACATCTGTGATAAAACCATGACCACTTGTAGTATGTAGATAGAAATTCATTTCGAAGGAAAAAACATATAATATCTACCTTACCAAAACTTTATAAAGTTATTTTATTCTTATCCCCAAAGTATATCTTATTATTATTTTCCCTAATCTATGTTTTAGTAAATCTAGTTCTGAAGGTTTCTACTAAACTTCCTCTGATACCAACTCTAGTGACCTCAAACCCAGTAGCTCAGAGCTAGTTCCTACTACCATAACATTGTCATAAGATGCAAGGAATACCATTCTGGATGACCGAATAGTTTAGTAGTCTTTTTAAACTAGATACATACATGACACTAGAATTATATTTGAATACAAAAATTAAAACATAATTTATTATTGAGAATATCATTATCTCCTCTACAATATCCCAGCATATCAGTTATATTAAACTTTATGGAACCTTGGGTAAATTGAAAAAAATAAGGGTGACCTCAAACTCTCTGTAAGGGTTAAGTATAATGGAATCTATCATGAATCAATAAGTATAAAAAATATAGAAAGTAAAATGACTAAACCCAAAATCCATTTAATTAACATGAATATTATTGTGAGATAAGGAAGAATTAATATGGAAAGGTAAACAACTAAAACACATTAAATTTAATGAATAAGCAAAGAATGAAATGCATCATGAGATAATTTCATATTGGAACTCTCCTAGATAGTAATAGCTGGATATTGAATGAAGTAAATTCTTGATTATTGGATTCAATGTTTCCCAGATACATGATACCTTTACTATCAAGACCTTTTACAAGACGATTTAAAACATTCTTGGTGAAAACTCACTTAACTAAGGCTAGAAAACTGATTCATCCCATGAGACTACCAATGCATAAATGGGATATATATAACCTAGACACGCCCATGTCATACCTTTCCAAATAATTCCCCATTATCAAATAATTTATTTAATTCATGAAAAATGTACCTTATCAAATATATGTATTGAGTAGAGGATACAGATTTATAAATATTTCTCCATTTTATTAAATAACTATCAAATTAAAAACTATATGTAAAAATGGTATACATTTTAGGAAATAAACATATATGTGATAAATAATATTAAATTTTGAGGAAATTTAATGTCTATAGGAAAGATATTAATTCCAAGAAGAGTTAATGAATAGAAAAATGAATCAAGGAAGTGAATGTCAATACTTACCTTAGTCAAAATGATCATAAAACATCTAGAGGAAGAATAAGGATGGTATCAAAAAATACCAATTGAATTAATAATAAATGGTTGTTTTCAATTTTTAATATAAATACCATAAAATGAACTTTAAAAATATTCTTGAGGAAAATAAAAATTTTATTTTAAAAAATATTTTGATAATCCATTTTTTAATATTACTTTTAAAAAAAATATTTAAAAATATCCTAGTAAAATTGTAAATGAATCTTCAAATAAATAATGGTTATGAATGAGGGAAATTATTTAAATGTATTAAAAGTTAAAAATAACAATCCTTTTAAACTGTAAAAGGATAAGAAATTTCATTGTTCAAAAAATGAAAAGAATATTTTGTTCAAATTTTCAGTAAAACCCAAATAAGAATTGTTTTAAAAATGATATAATATTACTTTGAAATAATTTTTTAGAGAGTAAAAATATTTATAAATCATGGTTATTTAAGAAAACATATTTTCGACTGAAGAGTGAAATGAAGAAGGATTTTCTTGAAAATAGTTTATAAAAAATATTAAGTACCAAAGAGTTACATAAAAATATAATTAATAACCACATTATAATAAAGTTATATGGGTTTATTAGTAAATGGTTAATTAATTTCCTTCAACGGATATTCAAGAATAAACAATCTCGATTAGAATGGGAGTGTGTAATAAGCCCTTAAAATTAACATAACATTGATGTGAGAATTAATCAATGAATAAATTATGTGCTTAAACTATAACTAAAAATAAATAAATTTTAAATACAACATAATATAATCAAAATTCCTTACTCACATAATCTTATAATGACATAATCAATGAAGTAGAAGTTTAACCTAATGAGTGGAAATTAAGTAAAGAAATCTCCTACCTCACACTTACTTTTGGTTGAAATTTAATTAACCTATTATATAGTGGTTTAAAACATGTTCATAAATTATTGTAGAATAATATTAATAGTTATAATATCATATATTATCCTTTTATAAAATCTTATCACTTGTTTGCTAATAAAATTTCATTATTTTCAATGTTTTGGGCATTAATTGCCTTATTTTCTCATGCATGGTTTGTTATGAAAGTTATGATTATTGGGAATATTATATAGTTATATAATATCCATAATAATAATCATGGAATAATTATAATATTTTTAAATCAATTTCACTTTTAAAAGCAATCATTAATTATGGTTATGAAAAATTATGTACGTTACAATCATAGAGATGGTAGCTCGTACGTACGCATGAGCAACATTTCCATTTTTCAATGATCATTATGAAAAGTAATTAAGTAATATATTACCTTTAAAAAATGATTATAATATCATATTTAATATATTATATACTTATATGTATCATCCATGTGGTGTGGAGATGAAAGAGAGTCACATCGCTTCGTGAAGGTGGTAGTCCACACATACACGAATGATGTTATCATCTTTACGTGAGTGAAAGGGAAAGAAATAAAATGATATATATTATATTTATAGAATGATAAATATTTCATTAATATAATAATTATGACATGTATATCAAAAATAATTATTAACTTTAATTTTACCACCTTCCATGTGAAGAGTTAGTGAAAGATGAATCACATCGCTTCGCGAGGTGGCAGTCCATCGTACACGTGAGTGACGTTATTGTATCTCCTATGGAATTAAAGGTTAAAATATATATATTATATAGTGACTATAGAGGTATAAATATATTTTAAATATCATATATATACTTTATTTCCATCATAATACCCATCCTTATGTGGTGGAAATGGAAAAACGAACGATATCGATTCGCAAGGTGGTACTTCGTTGTACACATGAACAATGATTTTGTGACACGTTTATTAGATGTGGAGACGTTTTTAGGTCATGAAATTATTATAAAAACATCCTAGTATATGGAATATATTTATGTTATTATTTCATCATGGTATAATCAAAATTGAAGGAGGTGTAGAAAGAAGTAAAATAAAGACGCTCGTTGAATAAAATTACCTCTTCTTCAGGTATTCTCCATAGGTTTGCACTAAATCCTTAAAAGGTTGTATTTATGCACAAAATAATGATTTTAGGATCATGGGAGGTAATTTTGGTAGTTATTTGGGTTGTTATTTATTTGTTTTGGTATTTTCCAAACCAAATAGGTGTGAAAGAGTGAAAAATATAGTAGAGAGGGTTGTCTTTTATTAGTGGGGGAGAGGACACGCTTGGTATTTTTGAAAATAATTATGGTCACCCGCGTTCTTCATGTATTAAAAGGGTCCAAAATAAAACATTATAGAAAACAATAGGTTTAATGGTCAAACTATGTCCATAAAATAGTTTTTTTAGAAGTTTATAGCATATTTCTACCCTTATCTTTTTAGTTTAACCCTCGTTAAAACATTGTTTACCTTAATTACTGTAAATAGTTTTTACTATTTTAACTATTCATTTTGATGTAAAATTAGGTTTAAATTATTATAAATTATAAATTATTATTAATAAAAATATTTAATTCATTTTTTCAAATTCAATTCACAAAAGTGGAAAATTTTGATTTAAAATTAATCTCACGGATGGGATGAGAAAGTAATTTTTTAACATGAAAATGGTCAAAAGTTTTGAAAAGTTTTTATATATAAATTAATTATTAAAATGATCATAATGAAATAAATTGGATTAATTGATATAAAATTGAACTAATATATCTTTAAAACCAATTCAAAAGATAATGTATCATCATAATTAATTTGAATGAAAATGTAGTTTTCAACTAAAGATCTGTATTTTTCACAATTAATCAAAAAATGAATCATTTCAGAAAAATATGAAAAATTCACCCTAAGATAATTTTGGTATTCCAATTTCAAAAATTAAGTTTAAATTTTCAAATAAAATTTCTAAAAAATTTAATAATTAATTTTAAATTGTGTGTTCCAAGCATGACTAAACCATCTTTTAGGAAAATAAATATTTTCCAAAAGGATTTCTCTTTATTTTAAATTATTATTATTTTATTACTAATAAATAAATAACTAATAAACATGAATATATATATATATATTTATAATTTATCTAATCCTATTGATTCACACCATTTCAACATTTAGGCGATTACTGTCATATTAAATAATAATAGTAATAGTATATTGTTGTTTGGTAAAACTTGGTCTTGTGTGTAACACAAGATAAACTCAATGTTGCATGCATTTAATGATATAGAATATGTTTAATTTATTTTAAATATTAAATATATCAAAAATTATTGCAATGTTACACTCCCTTCTATGCTCGGTGTTTCATTTCATACATGCTATCAAATATGATGTTCAAATTATAAAATTTTGGAGTGTTACAATATTCCCTTCAATATTTCCCAAATTTAATATTTCATTATTTTTTATTACAAAAGAACTTATTTTTAGATAAACTCACATAATAGACTCCCCAATATTTAATTTCAACCATGATCATAAATTTACTCCTAGAGGACATTGGTTAGGGATTTCATGCCAATAATGTAGTTGACTAACAAGGATATTCATGGATGTTAGGAGCTAACAAGGGTTAGATATCTGGGTAGTCTAGAATATAATATTATTTTAAAAATGAGTTTAAATTAAAAAAATCCTCAATAATTAATAAAAAATTCCTTAATCCCTCAAGGAAAAGAATATATTTTTTTTGGGTTATTTAATCATGTCTTGGTTCTCTTGATAAATGAGGTCATTGTAAAGAATATTCAAAATGGTTCATAAGACTTTTGGTTAAGTGATTTTAAAAGTGGATAATATTTCATGTCATGGGTTTAAAATTAGCAATCTTTTGATGTATTTCTCAAACATTTAACATGGAAATAAGTCCATTTAAGAATTCAAGTTGAGTTTCATGGGTAAAATCACTTTATCACAATTAACATAAGTTAAAAACTATTAAAGGTATTCAATTTGAGCTCAACGGGATTCTAAAGCATATAAAAATGAAAAATAAAGGAACCATAATAAAAAATAAAAAGGAAATATTGAAATTCCTAAAATATATAAAGGTTTTCCTCCATCAAATTTGAATGATATAGTGTCCTCAATGTATTCTAATAGAAATGGTAGTTTGATCATATTGGAAATAAATGGGGAAATCAACATGTTTAAGGAAAGTTAAAACCAAAGGGATTTATTTCTCAAATTTTTGGAGTAGTTTGATATCCTCCACCAATTCCTATAGAATATTGATAATATATTTCTTCAATATGTTTCCATTTATAGTGAATGGGCTCTTCTTTCCATCTTTAATTATCCAAAAAATAAAATAGATACATGTTAATGATAATAAATGGGTCTTTATAAGTAAAAAGGAAATAATTGGAATTTAATTAAGTTTTTATTTCTAAAAAAGCACTTTTTCACCTATATGTAATTCTTTTTGTTGAATTATCTTTCCATGTTACACTATTATTATCTACTTGTGAATTATAAAATTTGAAAATGTTTCTCTCCTTATTTATTCCAACCATTGAATATAAATTCTTATATATTACTCATATTTTTTAGAATTTATACTCATCTCCTTCACTTACCACTAGTCCTTGTGTTCTAGATCCATATGTAAATGAATTATTTTCCCATAGATCAAGTAGTATGTTATCATTCTAATTGGGGTTTCGTAATCTGTTCTGTAATCTCACAATGTGTCTTGAAAAATTTATATGCAATCTTTCCTTTTTTACTTATCAATATTTTCTAGAATTATTTTAATCTCCATTATAAAATTAATCATGTACATTGTTTTTTTTATGATTGGGTGTTGATGTATTATGGAGAACTCAGTACATCCTCATTAAATATTCCATGACCTTATTTCAAAAATGGGTTCCTTGGAAACTAATTATTTCTCTTATGATTCCAAATCTATAAAATATATTAAACCTAAAAAATAATAAACAATATTGGCATCATTGGTTTTTGTGGATATACATTATAACTATTTTGGCACATATTCCATATAAAAAAATATGTAGAAATATCCAAATAACATGGTAAAGGGTCCCATAAAATTTATTCCCTATAATTCAAAGACTTTAAAAAATCATTATTATTCGATAATATCTTATCTATTTGATATATATTCAATGAATTAGAATTTATAACATTTATTACAAAACTCATAAGTATCATTAAATAGTATATTCTATTACATGACATATTCTAAGAATTCCCTATAAATTATTTGACGTAAAAAGTTGCCATATAAATCTAATTTATGGTAACATTTTAGGAAATATTGTACCTCACTTTAAAAAAAATCTAATAATCATTATATTATTATAAATCTTACCAAGATATAGATTATCCCAAACATAAAAATTTTATTCATCTTCGTGTATAATTTTTTTTAGGTTAGATGAGATGGAACTTGAGATGATACCAAAAAAATTACCATATCAGTGTACCATAATATTTCCCCTTCAATAAAATAATTTTTTTTATCTAGAATGAAGTCATTAAATTGATACTTGTTTGGAATTTCAACCTTGGATGTATGGATAAACCTAATCAAGTGATATGACACTTTATTGTTAGATCCTCTCTTATCTTTTAACTCCAAATTAAATTCCTAAAGTAGCAACATTCATCGAACTATACTCTCTATTTATTATAATTTCATTATCAGGTACCTAAGGGTTTCATTATTAGAGAAAATAGTCACTTTAGTACCAAGAATATATGATAAAAATTAATCTAAGGGAAAAAATAAAAACTCGTTTTAGTGGTTGTATAATGGTTTTGGGTTGCATCTATTTTCTAGGAAGAATTTAAAATTGCATGATATATTTATTCAATTATTTAAGAAAAAAATTATCCAATAGCATGGTTTGAGGAATCACATATTGGATCAAATGGGTACTACTAATAACATGTATTCTTTGTCCTTAGGTGCAATTCACACCTAGAATTATTCTAAAAATCCATATAGACAAAAACAATGGGGTTTTATTGACAGCCTTTCAAGCCTTTGGTAAATAAATGGAATGTGAAAATGACATATTCTTGTCTCCTGATTTATTTTTTGATAGTATATGAAATATATCCATTTTTTGGACTTTCATATAAATTAATTCATTTTGTAAATTCTTCACAATGTTCAGTCCAAATTTTTTGGGAAATATATGAATTGGTTTGGCCTATTTTGAATCATAAATTAGGAAAATAATTTTTTGATTCAAATAAATTGTTAACTTATTTTTTAAGCACTTCCATCATTGTTGGTTTAAGTATCCTCTAACATTACCTAACATGGTTTTCCTCTTTTTCTAAAAAAAATTATATACATGATGTTTTTTGGAATTTATTTTAGGTTTCTCTATTAAATTCAAGTATATCTCACTCATATTTTCTTTTAAAATATTTATCAACTTTTTTTTATTAGAAGTATATTTTTAGAAATAATTAGAGGATGATTTTTTTCTTTGCATTAAAAACACATACATTAAATTAGATTATAATGGTTTTAATTTTTCATTTGGGGGATTAAGTTAAGATGAATGTGGATTAGGATTACTTACCTTAATATAATTAATTTATTTCATAAAATATAAAGAGGTAGATCCTACCTAATTTAATAAATAATCAAATCTATAATAGAAATCAGAATTTACCTCATCATTATATGGTTATATAGGATTTTCAATTACCTGTAATTTTTTTATATAAGTTTGAAATCATAATTGGTTGTGGGAAATAAATATTTATTATAACATATGAGATTCCTCACATCTATTAAAATCTTCAAAGTGTAAAAGTGTAAAAAGAGAATTATTCTCATATGGATACTTCATAAAATAAAAACTATTAAAGTGTAAAGTGTTATCATAAAACTTCATTATTAGGGACCATTCATGGACACTTTAATTGTATTTGTTGTTTTATGGAAGAGTCTCTCAAAATTATGGGTGGTTAAGATGGTGTCCTTTCTTCCTCTAAATTAAGCACATATAAAACCACTATTGTCAGTTTGGGATATACAATATATAAAGAAGTAAAAAAATAATGATGCGTGAAATTAATAAATGATATAAGATCACATAATGAATTTGTGAAATACATAGATCTAAATATACATGTAATATAAAAAGACCCTGGATCTTGAAATTTTGAAGGAAGTTGTGGTGTGATCAAGACTGAATTTTTTTCATATTAAATTCATTTTATGATTCTCTTGAAGTATAATTTTTTGGGTGTATTTTTATTTAAGTAACTTATAAAATTTAGGAATATGTTTGATGGCTTCAAGTAGAGATATGTTAATTTCACATATTTGGAAAGTTTATATAATTTATCTTTTGATTTCTTCCTGTTGTATCTTCTTTTATCATACTATTCTAGATGGAAATTGTATTAGAAGTGATTTTTTCAAATAAATTGATTTTTTGTGGGTCTTTATGATATCCTTTTTACTCTTCTTAGTCTTATATACCTATTTATAGTCGGTCTCCCTAATAAATTATATATTTTTAGGGTAATATTCATGATTGGTTTGAATCTCTTTGCAACTTATTATTGTTACCATTGTCAAATTACCTTTGGTATTTGGATTGAGTTTTTTGGGTAGTTTACTAGTTTTTTGTAATTGTTTCTATAAGGATTACTTTATGATATTTGAATTCTTAAATTTCAAATTTCAACATTTCCATACATGGATTTGGTTGGTTTTTTACTTGTGATTTTGAATTGGTTGAGGGATATTAAAAGGATTTCCTTTGCTGAAATGGAGGTGGTTAAAAGGATAATTGATTTTATAGTTTCTTATAGGGTTATTGGAATAGAATAGGTTAATGTTATTTTTATTGAAAAGGCTATCTGGGTTCATTTTTTTATTAAATCCACATTGGACTTGGGAAGTGTATCCCTATCCTTGATCGGGATACTAAAATTTCCTCTCTTGATAAGCAGTTGTAAAATTTTTTGTTTCATGTACTTCAACACAATGATTATAGAAATGATTTGGAGAAGATAAAATACCACATACCATTAATAGTGTGAGTAGTTCAATTGAATTATTAAGATCCATTTACCAAACCAAAGTTGATATTTCCTTGATTTTAGACTATAATAAGTGTGATTTTGGAAATATTACCTCATGTAATCCTCTTATACTAATACCGATTATACAAAATCATTGAGAATTATGAGATATAATCACAATAATTCCTTTGAATTATACTGGTGAATTTTCAATCAAATCCCCTCTTAATGATGTATCCCAAATACTTTTGTCATTATCAAGCATGCCTTGATAGAAGAATAGTAGAAAATGGTGTTTCTTGATTTCTTGGTGATGAAATAATGCATTAATATTCTTGAATATTTATAAGTTCACATAAATTATCTCTCATGAATCATATATTATAGATTAATTATATATTCTTATATCTATCATCCTTTAAGTTAGGAAGAATATTTTGATAAAAATCCTCCTAAGGTTATCATAATTATTCACTTTTAAAGGATATATGTGATATAACCATTCTTTAGGTGCTTATTACAAAGTGAATGGAAATTAAATCCCCTTGAATTATTATTTAGATGTTCATTTAGGAATAAATTTTTCTTATACCATGGATTATTACATGATATTCATATTTGGTTCTTCACCTGTAAGTCCATGGAATTCTAGAAATAATTGAATCAAAAGAGTTTTAAACTCAAAATCATCTTGTATTACAGGCATGGAAATATAGTTATTTTTATTAATGAAATAGTTTACACATAGATCTCTTAGATTTTAGTTATGGTGATCTATCATGTTCATTGATTTACAATGAACACTTAAAGTTTCACTGGAGTTTGATAATGTAATGAATTTAAAATATACTTGTAAATTTAACTATCTAAGTTTAGTTAACAAGGTTTTTTCAATCACTATACAAAGAGATAAAATATAGCCAATATAAGGACCCAACCTTAAAACATTACATAATCTTGAGTTTTTAGAAAAAAAATGACTTTCTTATATCATAGAATACTATGTAGGTTTATATTTTTAGAGAATTAGATCATCGCAATTACATAAAAAAACACATATTAAAAAGTATACACTTCCACTATGTATCCATTTTTTCCTCAATATAAATTTTTTAAAATGAAACACATTTTATTTTCATAAAAAATCATCATTAATTTCAACTAGATTATTTATTTGTTCCTACATATCCTTAAAACCTATGAAAAACATTTGAAAACAAGGGAGGAATAAAAAAATAACAGTAAGGGTTATAAAGGAAATAAATTTTTTAGTCTAGTGAAAAACATGAAAGACCATAAAATTTTTATATTTTTGTAACCTTATTATTTTATTGCTTAAAATAAATTATTTCCACTTGAGGAAATCACTTTTTACACAAATAAACCCATTAAAACCCATAGAAATAAAGTTAAAACCCTCATAATAATTATAGAGAATTATATTAATAAATAATGATCACTAGTTTCAAAAGGAACCAAAGCCCAGTTAAATTAATAGGATAAACCTCCTTTGTTAACTACCTCTTTTACTTTGAATACAAAGAACATTACCCTATACAATTAAGAGAAATATCAATCTCACCTGTTGTATAAGTTGTATTAGGCTCACCCATAGTATAAGTTATATCTATCTCACCCATTATCATATATAATTATGAAGTACCATGTCATAGAAATTTTTTTTAATATTTCTCCTTTTCATAAAAAATACCCATATAAACTCTTTTAAACCCATAAGAAAAGAACTTTAAGTTATCTCATAAAGAAGAGAAAAAGTTTCCATTTCCTTATAAAAACATTTTAAAATTAAAAATTCCAAAATATTGAGAATAATATTTTATTTGAATTTAATCTTGGAAAATTTTAAATAAATCCTGATAATGAAAATTTTCTATGAAAACAGGAAAAATTGGTCAAACTGTTTGTGTTAAAAAAATTCTTTTTGTGCTTTTTTAATAAAAGTAAAAATTAACCCATTAGGAAAATCTAAAAATACTTATCATTAAAAAAAATTTAAAAAGTTAAAATATAGAAAAAACTTAATTTTAACAACCTTTTAAGAAAAAATATAAATATTATTAAAACATTTAAAAGAATATGGATAAAGGGGAGAAAGAGTTTAAGACATTTTAAACAATATTTTTTTAAAAAATCACTCTCCTTAAGTCATGTCTAGTTTCATACATTATATAACTCATGAATATTAAAATTATTTTATTTTTATAATTTCTTGATAAAATTTTAAGGTTCATTTTATTTTCATTATTCCTTTTATTTCATTTATTTTATTTAGCTACTAAAATGGTTAAGTTCACGTTGGACATTTTAGGGTCGTTCAATTAATAGCCTCAAAACCACATTGTTGTGTTGACCATAGTCAAAGGGGTAATATTTACATTATATACAGAATCTTATATAAACTATATTTATCATATTTATACATTAGATACACTTTAAAAACAAACCATGTAAGGTAGTCATGAAAAATGAACCACATCGTTTCATGGATACTATAGTCTATACGTACGGATGAACGACGTTTTCATTTTTTAACGCGTGGAAAATAAATAATTTAGATAATATTTTAATATTATAAAATCAAAAATATGTTGTAAATTTAATATTTATTCATTAGTTTTATCCTTATGACCATCCTTAAATAATAAAAAATGAAAAATGAGTCAAAACTTTTCATGGAGGTGGAATTCCACAAAAACGCATGAATGACATTATCATTTTTCAATGGATGGAAAGGTATATTATCTATTAATAATGATAATTATTTCATGAATAAAATATATATTCATTTTTACATTATTTTAACCTTCCATATGATCTGGTTATGCAAAATTAAACACATATATTTATGGAGGTGCTAGTTTACACGTAGGTGTGAGCGACATTTCTTTTTTCGATAAGATAAAAAAGAAGATTAAATAGAGTTATAGAATTACCATAATAATATTTTAATATATGGGAGATATTAATTTTATTATATCATAATTATTATGATATTTTTTAAGGAGTTAAAATAAGAAAAAAAATATAACACTCGATTAATAATTTTACCTCTTCTTTAGACAACCTCCTTACATTTATACCTAAATCATTTTTGGATGGTACTATGCTCAAAAAAAGACCTTTAGGAAATGAGGAGAGAAGTAATGAATTTATTTGGGTATGTAATAGATGAGATAATAGTAAATTTAAGTGTATATAATAGAGTAGAGGGGGTGTGATTATATAAGTGAGAGAGAGGGCACACTTGGAAGTTTTCAAATGATTAAGATATATTAATTTATTAATAAAGAAAAATGGATCCAAAATGAATCATATTAAAATAATATGTGATATAGAATTGAAATATTACCATAAAATGGTATTTAGATAAATTTTTAGGTATTTTAATCCCTTATAATTTTAGTTTTAACCCTTTTAACCTGTTTTAACTCTTACTATGGTAACTGGATTTTTTTTACTTAAGATACTATTCATAATGAACAAAAATAAAAGTGTCCTCATTACAAATTTTAGAAATTATGATTAAAAATATGGATTCAATTTTTACAAAATAAATTTTTATGAATGTGAGAAATTATTTTTAAAATAAACCCGTAAAATGTGATGAAAACGATTTTCCTGAAAAATGCATTTTTAAATATAAAAAAACGTTTATACCAAAATAAAGTTAAATATTGATTAAAATAACATTTATTTTAATATATTTAATCAAAATAAACTAATTAATTTTTAAAACAAATCCAAAATAGAATGTGAATTTTTAAATATAAGAATGAAAACACGGTTTTCTTACAAATTTTTATTTTCTACTATTCACCCAAATTTTTTTCATAAAATTACCAAAAACCCACTCTAATATAACTTTGAATTGATAATATAAAACAAGATGTCCCTTTTTAAAAATTAAAATTTATAAATTTATAAATTAATATTTTATATAAAATTGTATAATATATTTTAAATATTTATTTAGAATAAAACTATTTCTTTTTTGATTGAAAAGTTACTTAATATTCTTATATTGGATATAAATCTATAAAATAAAATTCCTGAATATTAATAAGGCATGAAATTTATATACAATTAACATTACATGGGTTGTTACATTCTTCCCCTCTTTTTGAAATTTAATCCTCTCAATTTTATTCATTACTTAAACAATTGGGGATATTTTTTCCTTTATATAATTTTATGATTTCTATATTTATTCTTAAACCATATGGTTTTTACACAATAAATTTACTTAAAGAATCAACTTATTCAAAAACACGTGATATTAGTGATCAAGAATCTAAATTGGTTATGCATCATATGAAATATTCTCTTACTACTATACAAATTTGGGTCATAAAACTTGAGATGCATCCAACATATATTTCCTTAATAATGAAACATAAAACACATCATATACCAGGGATAAACACAGAGGGAAGGCCACTCGGTAATAAAATGATCCAAATTTCTTCATAATTTTATATGGTTAAATAAACTATATACTTAATTTTATCTTTCTACCAAAACAAATAATATTTATCCAAGGGGAAAATTTTAGGAAAACATTATCACCTACCTTGAAAAGAATATATTTCCATTGGTTATATGAAAAATATTTTTCTAAATTTTTTATTCCCTCATTTTTTTTTTGAATCCAAATTACCTTTCCATCCATATCATATACCAAATCTAGTCCCAATAGCTTCGTTTCAGCTACATCATCCTAACAAGTTATATTTCAACACCGCATTCCATATAATTACTCAAAATGTTCCATTTGTATATTGTAATGAGAAATGTTATTATAAGGGAACTAAATTAATGAAATGTTCCAATCCAAAAATCCTTGGTAATCTATTAAACAAGATTAAATTATTTCTTTAAATGTTTTAATGATTCACTTTGACTGTCCATCATATTGAGGATGAAAATATATATTGAAATTTAATTCAGTACCCAATGACTTATAAAGTCCTTTATAAAACTTAAAAGTAAACCTATTATCATAGTAAGATATAATTTATAGATAAGATCCATTTTACTTTAATATATCCTTATGATATAATTGAGAAAGATGGTTTAAAGTCATAATATCTTAAATTGGAAGGAAATGTTCAGAATTAGTCACTCAATCAGTAATAAGAAAATTTTCATTATTACCTCAGGATGTATTTTTAAATCCTACCAAGAAATCCATAGATATATTTTCTCATTCCCACTCCCACACTAGAAAATGATTAAGCATCCATTTTAGTTATTTTATTCTATTTTAACCATTTAAAAAGTCCAAAATTTCATGGTAAAATATGTAATATCTTTATTCCTTCCATCTCAACATTATTACTCACAAATGAATCTACACATCTTATTACTTCCAAGATGAAAAAAGGGAGAGCTAATACCTTCACTAAACAATTATTTTTTTAATTAATAGGTATATGGTATATATAACCTTTTATCAAATATAAAAACTATTTTATTTTCAATTCTAAATTAAATAAACATACCTATCTTTACAAGTTATACCTTTTCGTGAAAATAATTTTCTTCCTTTTGATCTTTATTAATTCTATTTATCAATTATGGCTACACTGACACCTAAAATAAAATACAGGATGTTCCTATATGCATAATTTTTAGTCCAACATTCATCAAATCATATAACAAAGGATCATGTTCCAAACATATCATGGTTAATGATTCATTATCTTTTTTACTCAAAGAATATGATACTTTTTTTGTTTTTCCTTGATGGTGTTTAATTATAAAATCATAATCCTTTATTATCCTAAGCCATATTATCTGCCTCATGATCAACTACATTTTAGTGAATAAAAATTCAAACTTTTATTATCAATATATATTTCATATTTCACTCCTTATAAATGATGTATCTAGATTTCTAAATAAAAACCATAACATCTAGTTCAAGATCTTGTATAAGATAATTTATATCATGAGGTTGAAAATGGAATGAAGCATAAAAAATTACTTGATCATTTTATATTATAACATAAGTGGGTCCCTTCAAAGAAGAATCATTGTAGATTCCAAATTTAATTTACCTAGAGGGGAGGTTCAAATATAGATCATTCCCTAATCTTATTTTCACTTATTAGAATCATTCATAACACTCTTTCATCTAGATGAATTTAACTCCATTTCTAGTTAACTTAGTCACTGGGATAGATAACCAATAATTTTTTTCAATAAACTGCCTATAGTAACCCACTAATGCAAGAAATATATAAATCTATATGAAATAATTAGACCTTTTTCATTCTTCTAAAACATTAATTTTAGCAAGTCCAATAGTTATTTCATATTTATAAATAATATTTCTAATGAATGAAGTATGTTTCTACCAAAATTCACATTTACTAAATTTTCCATATGAATTATTTTTTAAAGGATTTCAAAAAAATCCTTAGGTATCTTTTATTATCCTCATGACTCTTAGAATATATCAAAAATATTACCAATAAAAACAACAAAACTCTTATCAAAATATTCATGAAAAACTCTATTCATAAGATCCATGAATACAACTGGTGCATTAGGAAACTCAAAACTCATAATTCCCATATCTAGTTTGAAATTCCATATTTGTAAAATCTTCCTCATTCACCTTCAACTACTGGTATTATAACTTATGATAATTACTAAAAAATAACACTCCCTAGATCTAATCAAACATGTCATTAATATGAGGTGAAGGATTATTGTTCTTAACTATGATGTTATTGAAGGCTCTATAATCAATATTAAGCCTAATTAAACCATATTTATTTTTAACAAATAAAATAGGATCATCCCATGAAAAAATTGAAAATATGAATAAACCCTTTATTTATTAATTCCTACAACTTCTTTTACAAATAAAAAATTATAATTATGCCATTCGGTAGGGGTTTTTGAAATTTTCTTAACATCGGGAACTAATTTAATAGTAAACACAACCTATTAACCAGGAATAACATTGGGAAAATCATTATAAAATACATCCATATATTCATTCACTACTGGAAGATCACTAATTTGAATAGTATTTTTCATTTAAAAAATATGAGCTAGGTATCTTTCACTATCACCTTTAATAAATTTCTCAGTTTCTTGATATGTTATAAAATGTTTAAAATCATTGAATATAACTTTATTGGCTCTGTAATCAATCTTGGAATGATAATCTAAAAAGAAATTCATACCTAAAATAACATCAAACTCTACTCTGGGCAGTTCAACAACATTTTCAAGAAAAAACCATCCCATTGATAAAAATAGGATTATTCTAATAAATCTTGGTTACTTTAATACTTACACTTAGTGTTTTCACCAAAAGTTTTATCTTCTTTTCATGAGGGGATACTCCCATTTTACATGAAAATTTATCATAAATGAGGGAATGTGAAGATCCTGAGTTAAACAAGGTGTGAGTCCCACTTAAAGTAGCATGCAGCCTAGGTGCCTCTAATAAGAGTTTAACAACCTTGCTGCTTAGAAGTGGGGTTTCACGTCATGAACATACAGTGTAACACTATGAAACTTCTTCCCTTATCCCACATCATGGAATGGAGGGGTTTGGACATAGAAAATAAGTCCCTTGATTCCCCCTCCCCATCACACGACCTTTTACATCCATGGGTGAGATCTCTAACAAGAAAATCCATAGGGAAGTGATTAGTATATGTCATGCATATATTTTAGAGTATTTTATGTATTTATATTTTTTATTTCATTGAATAATCTTTCCAATTTTGGATCAATTTGACATGTTTTATGCTTTTTGGAAGGAAACAACTGATTTATGAAAAAATAATGTAAAGGGGAATAAATAGGATCTAAATGACACTTCGTGCCATGAGGGAAGTCAAGTAGAATGACACCAAATTTTTGAAGATGAATCATAGCTAAAAACTAAAGCAGAACGAATACATAGTGTGTAATGAAATTACACATCATGAATTTTTTAAAAAGAGTTTTATGTGCAGGAAAATTCATGAATTTATTATAGGATGTGAAAGACAATTACACATTGTATAACTACATCACATGACATCACATATTTATAGAAAATGTTTTGGAAAATATTTTGCAGATATTCAAAGAACCTAAAATTAAAGGGATTACATTTCATATAACCTAGTTACATGTTGTGAAGATGACGACGCATTGAAAAATAAAGATGCCACAGCCAAGGATTTGTTGTGATTGGATATAAAAGGATACCCTCATTATATTCTTTGGGACACTCTAGGATGAGAGGAGTCTAAGAGACACCAAGGGAAAACTTCCAAATGACAAAGTGATGATATGGAGCCCAGATTCGCCACCATTATTCGCCGCCTTTCTTCCTCGGGTACCCACACTTCTCGTTCTCATCATTCCTAGAATGAGCATTTAGTTTCTTTAGTGTAAGGTGATGTGACAGTAGGGTATGTGTTTATAGGGATTGTTTTCATTTGTTATTCATGTTTGGGATTAATTCACCACATTCTATTAATTCCAATTCATTCTCTTTCTGTAATTTCATGACCATTGATTACATTCTAAGGAATATTATTTTAATTTCATCAATTGATTAATCTATTTTATGTATATACATTATGAAATCTAGGTTAGTTATGTTTAAATATGGTTTTGGGTTTCTTATTTCTATTATTGAACCTATTAGATGCACATTTCAAAGGTGAAATCATAGGATTAGGGTGGGTTATCAAGACCAAAGATCCCAACTGATCAAATTCTGACACAAAACCTAAATAAACAAACTACCAATTGAATCCCCAGCACACGAACCTGAGAATCACTGATCTTGACTTGCATCATCTCCTGATTCAAACCCCAATATTCGTTGCTACTATTTATTTCTTTTAAAACAATCAAAAAAAATTCAATTTTAGTTTCTTAATTAATTTAGAACATATGGATAATCCCTATGGGTTTGACACTCGTACTTTCCAAGTAATAAATTTTTAGTTAGTCTGTAAGAGTTTTTATAAATTACTAAATTTTTTTAGCTCCGTAGGAATTAGTAAAGCCCTGCGGGGCTGTCAGGATGAAAACCCATAAAAGACTAACAACTTAAAGAGGAAAATATTGTGATACGGGGACTACTCCCTTGTTCCTAACAAGTGGTATCAAATATAGGAATAGATTCATTCCCTGGGTAATGTGATGATGAGGAGATTATGGGTCCCACAAAAATCATCATGTTCCCTAGGTTCCCTTGACAAGGGTTTAACAGCCCTGATACTTGGTAGTAGGGTGTCACGACATAACCATAGGGTGTCACATCGTAATAATTATTCCCTTGTCCCTCATCAGGTCATAGTGGGGTTTGGGAATGGTATATAAGGACCTCGAGTACCCATATCCATTACATGTACTTTTGCATCCATGCATGAGATATCTAACAAGCTAAGTCCTAGGGAAGAAAAACTATGATGGAATAACAACTGAAAAAGGAAAATATTATGATAGAGGGATTTTTCGATTTTTTTCAAACACAAGTAATAAACATAATTCAAATAAAAAATTAATGTACCTATAAACACATCATTATAAGAACTAAATCTTAGTAGTAACAAATAATTTTGAAACACCTTTTTTCTTTCAATATTAATGATTTTCACCCTAAGTAACTAAATTTGGGTAAACATTAGAATAATTCTGAAACTCATTTAAATGAAAACATCTCACCATTTTATGACTTAATTTTACCCCATTATTGGATTGATGAGGACCCTTTTCATTGCATTCAAACTCTATATGACCAAAGTTACCACACCGGTAACACTTTCCACATGCTCTAAGAACATTACCTAAAATTTCATTTACCACACTTGGAAAATGTTGGGGGCCTACCAATGGATTTTTTTATCAACTTCTTCTACATTTATTTCTATTTCTAATGCTTCTTAATCTTATCATCATGTTTCACATAAGTGTCAGAATTATCCATTCTATATTTCTTAGCATAAAAAATAACTTTTTTATAACGTTTACATTATCATGAGGCCAATTCTCTCCTTAAATTTAGTTTTAATTCTAAGTAAAATATAATAATTTTACTATCAAGGTCCTGAATAAAATCCATCACATACCTAATCAACATGGAAAATTTTTCATTAAACATGACTACTGAATGCTCCTCATTTTGACTCAACACCAAGAATTTTTTCATCATTATAAGTTGAACAACCTTAGGGAAATATTTCTCTAGGAAATAATTATGTAATGTATCATATTCTAAAGAATCATCTCATCTATCTCTATCTGGTATTATTTACTAATGACCACCACCGATCAACTTCACCATCAAAATGGTAAATAAAAAGGGATATATTTTGAAATTATGAACATCCCATGAATTCAAATATATTTTCTAGACCATTGGTCCATACTTAAACTAACACTGGATCCGAGGTTCCACTGAATTCCAAAGGGTTCTGTTTTATAAAATTCTCTATAATGGACATGTTACTGTATGGAAAATTTAGTTTCTCTCTATCATGGATTCTGAAACCATCTATAACTTGCATCAACTTAGTCATCAATATAATAAAATGACTATTCCCAATTTCAACCATTCCAGGATATTGATTTTGTAGGATATTATCCTTTTGATACCTTATTACTTTAGTTCCCCTATTTCCCTTTTGAAAAAACCATTATGAATAGAAATAGATTAGATAAATTAATATGGTAATATTCAAATGTAATATCATTTCAACATAAACATAAATTATAATATATCAAGGGTATTATATTAACATTATACTAACCTCTAAAGTTACCTAAAACTTCCCATTAATACCAACTATAAGGACTCATCCTTAAAAAATTACATAATAATGAGTTTATAGATAAAAATTAACTTTCTTACATTCATGAACACCTTTTTTGTTTAATGTTTTAGAGAATTAGATCATAAAAATTACATAAAAAACCCATATATTTTTAAGTGAATAGTTCCACTCAATATCTATTTTCCAACAATATAATTTTTTTAAAATAAAACACAATTTATTTTCATAGAAAATATTCTTGAATTTATTCTAGATCTTTTTATTTTCCATACACATTCTTAAACCTAATGATTTTTGTTAAAAATATGGGATGAGAAAAAAATGCTCAGTAAGAATTATGAAATAAACAAATATGTTAGTCTAGTGAAAAATAGGAAAACTTATAAAAATTTTACCTTTTAAAACATATTTTTTAAAGTATATAAAATAAATCATATCGACATGTGGAAAAACATTTTTCTCAAAGAAAACTATTAAAACCCATAATAAGAAAATAGAAACCCATATAGGAATTTTAGAGCATCATATTCATAACCAATATTCAATCATGTTATAAATATACGAATCCTAGTTAAATTAATAATAGAAACATCCCTAGTTAATTACCTCATTATTTCCTTTAGATACATGTAACATTACTCAATACATTAGAGAGTAATATCAGTGTCACTCATCGTATATTCTCTATCAAGATAACCTATTATATAAGATGTATTAGGCTCACCCATACTAACCTATAATGCTCAATTAACATATCATGAAAATAAAATTATTATTGAACACTTTTTATCATATATACCTTGAAAAACTCTTTTCAACCCATATGATAAATAATTTTATTTATCCCATAAATATGATAAAAAAAATTTGTTTCCCTATATTTTTTTAAAATTTAAAAATCCTAAATTTTTGAGAAAAAATATTTTCTTCAAAAATAACTATAGGAAATTGTAAATAAATCTTGATATTGAATAATGAATATTAAAGTGGAAAAAATTGGTCAATCCGTATATGTTAAAAAATATTCTTTTTTCAATTTTGTAAAAAAAATTAAAATTATCCCATATAGAAAATGTTGAAAAGAACCATATTTAATTTTTTTTAAAGAAAGTAAAATAATTTTAAAAAATAATCTTCAATGACCATTTGAATCATAAATAATAATATTCTTGAAACATTTAAATTAACATTGATATGGAGGAGATAGTGTTTAAAACATTTTAAACAACATATTTAAATAAAAATCCTTACTGAAAGTATCGTCTAACTTCGTATATTATCTAATTACCAATTAAAAAAATTATATCAGTTTTCTACTATATTAATATCATTTTCATGTTTATTTCATTATTATTATTCCTTTCATTTAATTTATTTTATTTTGTTACTAAAACTATTTAGTTAACATTGGATGTTTTGGGGCCATTCAGTTTATAACCTCCACACAAAATGGTGCATTGACCATGGTAAAATGGGTTATGTTTTAATTATCTTCAGTCTTAAGAATTATATGTTTCTAATATTTATAAATTAGATATATTTTTAAAACCAACCATGTTAGGTAGTCATGAAAAACAAATAATGTCATTTCATAGAGATAATAGTTCATAAGTACTCATTAATGACATTTTCATTTTTCTAATGGGTAAAAATGAAATAAAATAGATAATATTTTGATTTTACATAATCATAAATATATTTTTTACATGTTATATTTATTCATTAGTTCCATCTTTATAAAGTGAAAATGAAAAATTAATCACATTTCTTTGTGGAGGTGGTATTTCATACGTACACATGAACAATGTTGTCATTTTTAATTGGATAGAAAGGTAAGAAAATGGATGATATATTATATTTATATGATGATAAATATTTCATAAATATATTTAATATTCATTTTTTCCATTATTTTAACCTTTTATAAGATCTGGTGATGAAAAAAACACATCACTTCATAGATGTGGTAGTCCGCACGTATATGTGAGCAATGTTTCCATTTCCCATAACATTGAAAAAGATATAAAAAGGGTTATAAAATAAACATAATAAAATTTTAGTATATGATAGAAAATTATGATATTATATCATAATGGCTAGGTTGGTTTTTAAGGAGTTAAAAGAATAAATATAAAGAAAACTCTCAATTAAAAACTATACCTCTTCTCTGGACAACCCCCTTAGGTTTATGCCTAAAACTTTGTTGAGATGATTTTTTATATAAATAGGACCTCTATAACATGGGGAGAAATGTTATTAATGTATTTGGGTTGGTAATTTCTGAACTAACAGGATCTTGGAGTGTTTATAATAGAGGAGAGGTGGATGATGAGTCGTCAGTGATGGAAATCATGACTATTGGAATGGGGTGAATAGTCATTTTGAAAATATGAAGACAAAACAATAAAATTTTATTAAATAAACAAAATGTAGAAATTGAAATGTTCTTAAAAAGAGTTTTAGATAAAATAAAATGAAATAAAATTAGGATTTGTAGTGGTTCAGATCACAAATATCCTAGTCCACTCTTCAACCTCCTCTACTCCTCGAGGAGATCATTACACACTAAGAACCTTACATTTAACAGTGTGAGAATCTTGTTATATACATTTCCTTTTACAAGAACCAGGAGGCACAACCCAGTCTTTTATAAGAGAATCAACCAAGTATGTTTACCTGAACTTTGATTGGGTGTCATAACCTAGATTTCCTTTTAGTTGGTGGAATAAACACACAATCCAAGACCTAATTTTTATAGGGGAATGTATAAACCAAACATGAAAATATTTACAAACATATGAAGAAATAAAACAAAAAAATAAAAATTGAAAAAAAAATAAACCCAACAGAATGATCAAAAGATATTAAAGAGGATGAAGATCGATGATAATTGATTAATTCAGTGGAATAAGGTTGAAGATTGAAGTTATTCTGTGATCATATTTGAGGAAAAAAAGTTCAAAAAGTTTCTTTGAACAAAAATGAGGGCAGAAAGAATTGTTTAAGTTGTATCACCAAAACATTCATTGAATAATCTGCACAAAAAAATTTTTTATTTCTTGAAGATCCCTCTCAGATCATAAAGTCAATGATCTTCTTGGATCATGTCCATGTCCAATAACTACATTAATTCTATTAGAGTATAAAAATAAAATAATACTATCGTTACCTTTATTTGTAAAATTAGTTCTAAAAATAGAGTACAATCAGGATTTATATTTCTTCATGAAATAATAATATAAACTAATTGAGAATAATTATAACAAATGTATACATATTATATTTATAAAATAGTTAGAAATAAGAGAATAAATTTCCAGATTAATATTATAGTAAAAACTATTATAAAACATAGCAACACAAGAATTTCAATCTTTGTGTATATGTTTATAAATAATATTCTTATAGTTAATTTTTTCATAACTTATCATTCAATTTCATCAAAATATAATAAAAAATTAACTAATAGTTTATTTTAATAAAAATTAAAAATTAAAATAAAAAATTAGAATTTTTTTGAAATAATATAAAATTTAAATAAATATATGATGCTAGATTGATCTTTCTACCATTGGTACAGATCCACCATTGAAATAGAGAACAGTGGCTTGATTATTCTATCAGTGAAATGGAGTGTGGTAGATGATTCCAATTGCAGTGAAAAAAAGTTCAGCCATTGAAAAACAGAGGATATCTATTGATTTTATAAGAAGCATGAAATAATAAAATACAACAAAAAATAATTCCACTGATAATACAATGATTAATCGAGAGATTTTGGTGAAGCAAGAAAAGATGATACCATTAGATTCCTAATGGTGTAAAATGATCTACCATTGGATCCAATATTGGAAGATGATCTGTCTTTGAAGACCAAAAATACCAAATATGTGAATGAGATGAAATACAAAATAATTTGTTTGAATAATACAAAGAAAAAATGAACTAGTCATTATTGGAGAGAAAAAATAAAGAGGAAACATCCACTGATGGAAGAGAAATATATACATCGATAGATTTTTATGTACCTATGGATTAATGATCTACCATTGGATTCCAACAGTAGAAAAAATAGAGAACGATGATAATATCGGGGTCTAACGGTCAACCATTATAAAAGATCCACGATTGAGGGATGATGGTTCCACTATTGTAGGAACAACCATTCAAAGGGATGAACAATGCTTCTGTTGATGAACAATCTATCATTGAACATGGATGAACTAGATAAATAGTGAAATGATGGAAGGATGAATAAGAGAAATTCTGGAATTGATTTCATTAGAGGATTCTTTTAACTAGTATTACATATTTAATTGAATCGTACAGTGAAATATCTAGGTGTAGTTTTAAGTATGAATGAAATATGTGCCATGATATTAGGCGAGTTGAATAAGAATAGGTGAGGAATAATACAATATAATTCAAAATGGGAAATCATGGGAGTTCAAAAATAATATTCAAGAGATCGAATGAGATCGAATAGATGAGATTGATATGATCTGGTAGCCTAGCTTGAGTCCAAGTTTTTTAACTCAGAAGAATAGTGTAGATAAATATCTATCCCACATTGATTTAGAAATTCAGTGATCGAGTTTTATAACAAAAAATCCACACCAATCCCAGCTCAAGATGTCAATAGGGATCAACACTCACAACCCACTCTACACACACCTTATGCTTATAAATATCCTGAGGTATCTTACTAATCCTAACCCATGTTTGAACTAGTATTTCTTATACATAGGCATACCAGTAAAAGTCATGAAATATGCACAGCTGAGCACCACTGCCTCCTGGTGGGTTTCATATGGAAGGATCTCCCATGGGGTTGACCCATTGGGTCCCCTTAATGTGGTTGAGGGATAGCCTAGATAGATAATAAGTATGGACAATTTTTTTATAAGAAAAAAAATTACATAGATTAGGTAAATTAATAAATAATAGAGATCATTAAACATGAACATTATTAATATATTTTCATAAACATTAAGCATTTAAAATCCTAAAAGTTACTTATGTAAATATAAAAATGATTAATTTTTAATAAAAAAATTGAATTTAACTAATTGATATGAGACAATAATTTTGAAAAATAATGAATAATGTTAAATTATTATAACTAATTTCAAATACTAACAGTGGTGTCCTTTTATAAGGGAAATAAAACACTTAGAAGTTTTCAAAATATTAAAGTATAATATTTTATTAATCAAGAAAAATGGCTCCAAAATGGTTCATATTAGAAGATGAGATGAGATAAGATCTAAATATAACCATATAATAGGATTTTAGAGATGTTTTTAGGTCATTTAAACCCTTATCATTTTTTAACCCTTTTAACCCATTTCAACTCTTACCATGGTAACTGACTTTTGTTTACTGAATTATCCATAATGACCAAAAATAAAAGTGTACTTTTTAATAAATTTTTAAATTATGATTCCAAATATATATTTTATTTTATACTATTAAATTTATATGAGGGTAAAAAATAAATTTTAAAATAAACCCAAAATACATGATTATTGATGCCTGCAAAATAAGAATTGAAAAATCTTTAAGTAAAGAAATAACCGAAACATGGGCATTATTTTATTAGAAAAACAACAAAAGAAGAATGTTTCCAGACCATGCAGGTCGAATGAACCTTCATATAACACACGATCACATGACCTTCATAAGTTCATAAAAAAGGTCCATGCATAGTGCGTGACCTACTTCATATCTCATAGAGCCCCTTTGACAAGCCCTTTTGTTCTTAGAAAGACATCTGAGACATTTTTTGATCATGTGGTGAATACCAGATGATTTCCCCCAAGTTATGCAACTTTTCAGTCATTGGGATCCTAATAAACCATCTAAAAATCCATTTAAAATAAGGAGGAAGATATGAAAAAGGTATAGGCCTTTCACGACTGTAATTTTCATGTGACATGCCCATTCAGTTCACAATACACCGCAGAATCCATGGTGACATGTCCACCTTGTTGAGCCAAACCCTACTGGCATGTCACCCTCATCATGTAAAGGGTTTCGGACTTGTCCAGGTGATCCTAAAATCCCCCTCCAACTCCAAAGGAAAATAGAATTGTTTTCCATGATAAATTCTCCCTCATTACCACATAACCCTCTGTTGGGCACACGATGCATCACTAATGTGAATAGTGATTTTCTTAGACAACACACGTATAAAGTCATGGTACCCCCAAACATTTTAAAATAAATAAAATAAATGTGAAGGGAAATTATGGGAGATTATTGTGAGGGGAATATACATTGATATCATGTGAAAGGGGTTGTGCACCCCCAAAATATCAACATTGATCCCAAGGAATCTCCCTCGACATGTAAGTATGATCCCATGTAATCCCACTTAAAATTTCATCTTGATCTCGCAAATATCCCCGGACAAGCCACCTTTCTCTCACAAAAGGTCCCGGACAAAGCAACTCAGATCATGTTAGAGCCTTTCAACGGGTGTCTAGATCTCACGAAGGCCCTTGTACATGTTTTCATAACTTTGTAAAACCCCCTTTAAATGTCCA
Organism: Viscum album; assembly: GCA_963277665.1. Taxonomy (NCBI): domain Eukaryota; kingdom Viridiplantae; phylum Streptophyta; class Magnoliopsida; order Santalales; family Viscaceae; genus Viscum; species Viscum album. Next base: position 671,609,568 of record OY728167.1, read on the forward strand.
CATTATTAAGAAATATCCCTTTAATTGGAAAAAAAATCAATAAATGGGGTGTTATCGGGATGGTTTTGTGGTCAATGAAATCATAATACACCCATGAATAACTCAAAGCTTGATCATACAAAGCGTATTAAATCCCTCCACCGATTCTAGACCAAATATGTGAGATATGTTCCACACAAGATGGTGTATAAATAGGGTGGAGAGGCTTATAAATTCTTACCCCTCATCAAAAAAATACATTCTGGGATCCATGCACCAACACATTTGGGCATCATAAATAACTTCTCAGAGCATCCAATCTCACGGTCACAAACGTTTTCCACCTAGTAAAATTCAGGGAACAACCTAAGCAATCATGAATGCATCAAAAATGCATGTTATCACTTAAGATCACACACAAAAACTTATGGTGTGATGATTGGATTATGTGATGGACATACCACATATCGATTGGGTTACACAAAACCTAAAAAAGCTAAAAAAGTGAACAAATTTAAGGTGCATATGCGATAAAAGATGTAATAAAAGACTAAATATGAGAGACTCACATGAGGAATATATACATTGATCCTCATTCACTTTTGATTAATCATACATATCATTCAATAACAATGGGACATGTTGATTAAATCATGTGTCACTCCTTTGACATACCATTTGGGTTAGGTGATGCCTCTCAGGCATGTCAGAGAATGTCACACGCCCCCTGGGAAACCACCTGAGCCTCATGAAGCCCTCTGGGCCTACTATACAAGTCTTGAAAATGTCCTCAGAAAGGTCCTCCAAATTAAATGATGGCACCCATGTGTATTAGTTAGGTTTAATGAAGTCCTTCAGACCTACCAGCCAGGTCATGTGACACACTCCAAGAATGTCAGGAAGGTTTTGTGATGACCTTCAGACATGTCATCCATATCATGTGATGGACTCTAGGACTAGTCATAAATATCATGAAATGACATTAGGAAATTTCATATAGATCGTGAAATGTCCTCTTTGACAAGTCATCCATATCAAATGATGGCCTCCATGACATGTCAGCCAGATCATGCGTTGGCCTCCCGGACAAGTCAGCAACATCCTACGATGTCCTTTAGACAATTCATCCTCAATCATAAAATGTACTTCAGAAATTCCATTCATATTATGTAATTTCCCTCATATAATTAAACTAGATCATGTGGTTGTCTTTGGGCTTGTAATAAATACAACTAGTCATGTACAGACATCATATGACATGTCCCGCAGACAACTAATTGGGTCAGGAAGACAACTAGGCCAGGTCAAGTAGGCACCCATGACATGATAACCCTATCCATACCACATACTAGGGAAACCTCAGTGTGTAATCCCTGATCAATTGAACTATTAGGAATATAATTCCTACAATATTTAGGATACATATGATACCTTTCCAAGACCCAAGATCAAATCAGAAAAATTCAGAGTGTAAGTCCCTATTAGTGGCATAATATGATATGTCCAATGAGATAGGTAAAACTCAATGTGTAAGCCCTGATCAACTAAACTATGATAAATCTGATTTCGATAATAACTAGGATATGTAGGATTCATTTATAAGTACCAATATCAAATAGGGAAACCTCGGTGTGTAAACTCTGATTAATGGAATAATATGATATATCCCACATGCCAGGGAAACCTTAGTGTGTAAGCCCTAATCAACTAAACTATGAGAACTTATATTCCTATAATAATCATGATATATAATATGCCTTCTGATTTACAGACCTAAAATAGTTGTAATGACCCAAACTTTTGAATAATATTTTTTCCCTAAATTTTTGTGTTATTTTATTTTATACTCATCAAAACTATATCATTTAATTATTTAAGTGAGTATAACTAAAATAAGACCATTGGGTTTCGACTGTTATATGATCATTGGTCAATATGACCATTGGAAACTATACTCTTAACATTATTATTATTGTTTATAAATACATATGATCTTGGTAAATTAATACAAAAATAAGAGTCGATGGCCTCATCCAGTAGACTCGGGTCGTACGAAGCCCATCTTTCGGAGCTTGTGAAGGAGGTATAATCACTGGTATTTTCTCTAGATCAAGCCCAATCCAAACTCCAACACGTTAAGCTTGAACGGAATCACTTAAGGGAGAAGTTCAAGCTGATAGAAATCACCACTTGGGCAATGTTTTCTGAGTCTCCCCAAGATTCTATCACCATTGTACACATTACTCTTAGGTCATATTCATGTGTTATAAGGAGCTATTTAATGAGGCCTTAGTTACTTTGTGTAATCCTTGTGTATAAATAAAATTGTTATTTCTTATTATGGTAAAATTTGTAAATTTCAAATATCAAGATAAATATAGGATGAATTTATAGAAGTTACATATTATTGATGAATATTGGAAAAAATGCATTTTAAAATATATTTTTTAAAACTTTAAATAATTAATAATGTGATATTATTTTCAAAAACTAGTCTTCTACAGTTGTGATCAGTAAGAAATTTAGATTCTAATAAGATCAACTTATTTTTTGGTGAATAATAAATTTTGAATAGTAATATTACACTTATGAATATCAATGTGACCAATGGAATATTAACCTCACTTAATTAAGTATAAATATAATTTATGAATCTTGAATGGTAATGTGATATAATAGCATAAGTAAATAACTATTTCATAAAATATTAGTGAAGTATTAGTATTTTTCAGGTAAATAGTGTTTTTACTTAAAAATTAAATATCTCATAATTAGAAAATTATTTTCATAAAATGGAGTTCATTTTTGAATTCATAGCATCGATATTAGGTTAGGGTGAATTTATGAGTTTTTTATAAAATGTTTTGTTTTTTGGTGAATAGTAAAAATACAGTTTTGAGTTTCAGTGTGTTTAATAACATCATTAATGATGTAATCATGATGTAATAATTCTGGTAGAATTTTTTATAGTATTATATGTTATTATGTGTCCCAAGTTTCCAATACCATGGGAAAATACCATGGGAAAGCCCATGGTTTTGCAAATACCACTAATGAGGTGTCCCTTGGAAATTAATAAAATATTACCTCACTTTTTCTATGAATACCAACCCATTCCTTCATTATTTTCATTCCAAATTCCTCCTAAATGAATATTTGGTCTTTTAAATCCCAATTAGTCCTCTCAAGGTTCCCTAAATCCCCCCAAGGTCCCAACCTTGGAGTTTTTGAAGTTACTCTTCAAGGTAAGGGAACCCTTCACCCTCCTCTTTTAGTCAAGACTTCCTTTATGTTATGTCTTATGGTTTCCATTTTACTATGTTTTAGTATGTTCTTATACATCCTTATTTATATTAATTTTATTTCCAAATGATGATAGACCCTTTACACTCTCATCAACTGATTTTCTGGATTTTTAAGTGACGCTGTTAGGCTGCTGAATTTTCGTAAAAGAACTTGCATCTTCTCTTTTCTTTCAAGTTTCCTTTTCATGTGGTATGTCATTAAAATATCCATACCATGATCTTATTTATTTTTAATTCTTTCCATGTACTTTATTATGAGTTTTTTATGAGTTTTTTACCCTTGTCACCTCTATTTTTAATGTTTTCTAAAACCATCTTATATAGCTGTTATGCTGCAGAATTTTTGTCTCAAAATCTCTCTCTTTTTCTCAAGAAATTATCTTAGTTTATTTATTTGAATACCCAAACCTATTTTATTTCTAGGGTTATTCATAAATAAATGAAAATTATATATTTTATTCTATAATTAACATACATAAAACCCTCATTCCTTTTCCATGGGTTATAAATGACATAACGATCTTGTTTTTATGCAATTTTTAAAGCGTTGTGATTTTGATATGAAACCCATTTATTTTAATCTATTTGGGTTATTTATGAAATTTATGATTGTTATCTATGTGGATCACATGAAAATAAATACATATTAAGGGCGCACCTTGATTACGCTCCAATGCATTGGGTAAATAATTTAATCTCTAGAGATTACAAGTTTTACAATACCTTGGTGAATAACCTTGGTAATTTTTATGACACCTTAGGGATGGACCTTGGTGACATGTTCATGAATGTATAAAATAATTTTTGTAGCCACATATTCAATTTATGATTCATTTTATTTTTATTATTATATGCCTCTTCTTCTATTTCTCATGTCATTATGTATTTCGTCAAGTTTTTATTGATATCACAAGTAAACAGTTTCCCTTGTTTTCCCTTACTAGGCCTTCTGCTCACCCTTTCCTTTGATATATGTATCTAGGTTATGAGATGCAATAATTAAACTTAGGATAAACCTATGATTAATCCTTTAAAGTATATTAGAATAATGTTTTATATTTTCATGTATTATATTTCTGATTTCCAAGACACTAGACTTTAAAGATCCTCTGTTTGTAAAATGTAATGAAAAGTTATGTAATAAAAAGGCGGGATTCCATAGTTTGTATAAAAGGATAGTTTAGTTATTTATGAGAATTATTCTATGAAAACTTTAGGAAGAACTCTATATAAAATTTTAAATATAGTAAAACTTCCTGGTATTTTGGTGAAATATTAACTAAGTGGTTTTCAAACAAATAAATCTCTTTCTGGATACGAACAAGTGGATGTCGCTCTAGAACAGGTGTACCTAGGAGTGAAAACTCCAAAAGAGTTTCAGGCTTGACCCAGGGTATCCTGGTACAAAAAACGGGCATTTCTGCACTCTTGGTTTGACCCGCTTGGGGGATATTTTTGGTTAATCATAATATTTTTATGAATCATTATGAAGGATTTATAGAGAAATGTAATTGTTGTTAAAGAATGATATGTTTAAGCATAATGTTTTAAGACATAAAAATACTTTATAGTTAAAAGATTCATAAATGAAATAAGATTCTAACTAAGGTTTTATTCTTTGCGAAAATGGAGAGAAATAGGAGGAACCGTGCAAATGGTTACCGCAATGGACCATGTGCTGACGACCCTACGATGTAAGATGGAATGGAAACTTTCTTGAGAATGATGAACCAACTGAATCAAGTTATGGGAAATAACTTGAATCAAGTTGAGAGACCGATATCACTGTGAAGGGAACAAAAATATGTTGAGTCCTTTATGCATCAACAACAACTAACCTTCAGTGGATCTACCGACCCATTGATTGATGAATAGTGGATCAGCTCTATCAAGAAGATCTTTTCTGTGCTCTCATGTTCGGAACAAGAGAAGGTCACCCTCGTTGTTTACTGTTTAGAGGGAGAAGTTGATCAGTGGTGGGAATTAATTAAAAACATGAGGCCAAGAGTGGAGGTTGAAGCTATAGAGTGGGAAGAGTTTAGAGGTATCTTCTTCAATAAATATTTCCCTCTTTCTATAAGAAAAAGAATGGATAATGAGTTTCTCGAGCTAAATCAGAAGGAGAATAAATTTGTTGGAATCTATGAGATGAACTTCAATATACTTTCCTGTTAAACCTCAAGATTTTTCATAGATCCTAATGGGAATTTTGATAGATTCATTGGTGGACTAAAACCTCATCTGTGGAAGAATATAGCCAACTGAGACTATGATAGCTATGATGAGATCATGCGGAGTGTGATGAAAGTTGAATTGGAGTTTGGCGAGACGTAGTGGTCTCATAAATCTAATTAAAATAAGAGATTTATGGAGCCAATCTTAGGGAGGATCTTTGAATAGGAAAGAGGAGGCAAGAAAGTACATCGTCCCACATTTAATAAATGTGGGGAAAAGCATTTAGGGAACTGCCTTCTTGGGAGTGGGAAGTGCTACAAGTGTGGAATATATGGCCATATCACACGGAATTTTCGTAGTGAGGTGAAGCCTCAACATCCCAATACTAACGACAAGGGGAAGATGGTGTAGGCCCTACCTAATGTCCAATTCTATAAGTGTGGACAACTTGGGAACTTTTCCAATCACTGTCCAAATCTAAGGATAGAAGAGGGGAATCACCATCATCCTCAGTAAAGGCCAAGGGAACAAGGTCGTGCTTTTTCTATCACTACAGTTGATGTTGAAGCACCAAATGATGTGGTGGAAGGTACTCTTGTTGTTCTCTCAAATCTAGCAAGTACTTTGTTTGATTCTGGTTCTACGAATTCCTTTATTTCCTCTAAGTTTGCAAACAATTTATAATCAAACCCTGAATTTCTAAAAGTAGAGTTATTAGTTAAGAATCTTGGTGGGATTATCCAAGCATCATCAGTTTTTAGAAACTCTAGTATTTATATTGTTGATCACAATCTTATCGCAAATATAGTAGTCATTACCATGCTGGAATTCGAAATTATACTAGGGATGGACTGGATCTCAAAGTATAATGCTATGATCAAATGTAGAAGCAAGGAAATATCAGTAGTCTTGAATGGAAACCCTACAATTATCTTCCAAGGATATATGTCTCAACCTAATCGTTGTTTAGAAGAACCTCTTATATCCTTCTTTATGAAGTTTATTGGTGAAGAAGAAGAAGGTAATGAGAGTATAAGGATAGAAAATGTCCCAATCGTCCAGGAATACATTGACGTATTTTCTGAGGAGTTACACGGACCTCCCCCAAAAATAGAGGTAGAGTTCCCCATTGAACTTGTACCTAGATCTCATCCAATATCAAAGACCCCGTATAGGATGGAAAATGTGGAGTTGTAGGAATTAAAGAAGAAACTCCAAGATCTTTTGGAGAATGGGTTTATCTGACCGAGTGTGTATCCTTAGGGAGCACTTGTTCTCTTTTTGAGAAGAAGGATGGATCAATGTGGCTATACATTGATTATAGATAACTAAATGGGATCATAGTAAAGAACAAATACCCTCTTCTAAAAATTGATGCCTTATTTGACCAACTTCATGGGGCTCAATTCTTCTCTAAGATTGATCTTTGATCTGGTTACCATCAATTGAGGGTGAAGAAAGAAGATATTCCCAAAACTGCCTTCTAATCAAGATATGGGCATTATGAGTTTGTTTTTATGCCCTTCGGATTGACTAATGCACTGGATATTTTTATGGATTTGATGAATAAAGTCTTTAAGGACTACCTTGATAAATTTGTGGTAGTTTTTATTGATGATATTCTGATATATTCTAAAATTCATGAGGAGCATGAAGATCATCTAAGGGTTATTTTGAAAACTCTACAGAAGGATAGGATTTTTGGAAAGTTCAGAAAATGTGAATTTTGGTTACAACAAGTTTCTTTCTTAGGTCACATTGTAACCAATGAAGGAATCACAGTTGACCCTGCTAAGAAAAATGTTGTAGATGAGTGCCCTCAGCCTACAACAATAACTTATATTTGAAGTTTCCTTGGAATAGAAAGATATTATAGGAGGTTTATGAAAAACTTTTCATGACTTTCTAATCCATTAACCAAGTTAACACGAAAAGGGGTCAAGTTTATCTGGACAAAGGAGTGTGAGGAAAGTTTCCAAGAGCTGAAGAAGAGATTGGTTATTTTCAAGTTTATCTGCACCCATGTTAACTCTTCCCACAATTAGAGAAGGATTCATTATTTTTATCGATGCATCTCTAAAAGGGTTGGGTTCGTCATCATGAAAAATGAAAAAGTAATTGTTTATGCATCTTGATAGTTGAAGACTCATGATAAGAACTATCTTACACATGATCTTGATCTAGATGTGGTTGTTTTTTATCTGAAGATATGGAGGCACTATCTTTATGGGTAGAAATGTTATATATACACAGACCATCAAATTTTGAAGTATATTTTCACACAAAAGGAATTGAACATTAGAAAAATGATATGGTTGGAACTTCTTAAAGACTGTGATTGTTCAAATCATTATCATCCTAAAAGAGCAAACAAATTTGATGATGCATTAAGTAGAAAAGACCATATTGTTCTGTACATGATGAGGATTCAAAGAGATCCCTTGATACAAGACCTAGTGAAAATGGACAATGGAATTATAAGGGCAGGGAAATCATCAACCTTATCCCAAATGATTTATCAACTGTCATTACTATAGAAGATCAAGAAAGCTCAAAAAGAAGATCCTTTGTTATAGAAGAAGTTTGAGGCCGTAAAGGAAGGGAAGTTTCTTGAGTTCAATATTGATCAAGAAGGTGTACTGAAATTTCGTACAAGACTATGTGTTCCATATATTTTGGAAATAAAGAAGGATCCTATGGATGAATCTCATAGCTCTACGTTCTTTGTACATCTTGGAAGTACAAAAATTTATAGAGACCTTCGTGCTTATTATTGGTGAGATATTATGAAGAGGGAGATTGTTGAATTCACTACAAGGTGCCTAGTTTGACAGTAAGTGAAGGAAGAGAAACAACATCCTAAAGGGGTATTACAACCACTACCCATACCAGCATGGAAGTGGGATGATATCACTATAGAATTTTTCACCGATCACCCAAGAAATTACAAGGGAAATAATGTGATATGGGTTATAGTGGACCGTCTCGCCAAGAATGCCCATTTTATCTCTATTCAGGAAGATTTATCTCTTGATTAACTTTCTAGGTTTTACGTGAAGGAAGTGGTAAGGTTGAATGGAGTTCCACTTTCTATCATATCTGATCATGAACCAAGGTTCACATTAAAATTCTGGATAAGTCTTCAACATGCTCTGAGCACTGAATTGAATTTCAGTACGGCCTATCACCCCCAAACTGATGGCCAATCTGAAAGGACTATCCAAAGACTTGTGTAAATTCTTATAACATACTCAATGGAATTTAAATGTGGATGGAATCAATATCTCCCATTAGTTGAGTTATCTTACAACAACAGATTACACTCAAGCATTCAAATGACACCCTATAAAGATCTATATGGGAAGCGATGTAGAACTCCTACTTCTTAGGATGAAGCTGATAAGAGAAATCTTATTGGGACTAATCTTGTGCAATAGATGATAGAAAAATTTCATGCAATTTAGCAACACATTAAGGCTGCTTAGAGTCAGAAAAAGAGTTATGCTGACAACCGTCAAAGGGACTTGGAGTTTTATGTTGATGAAAAAGTCTTTCTTTGAATCTCACCATGGAAGAGAGTCATGAAGTTTGGGAAGAAAGGTAAGCTCAGCCCTAGGTACATTTTCCCCTATGGAATCCTTGATCGCATAGGAGCAGTGGCATATCATCTTGCACTTCCTCCAAATCTAGCACAAGTTCATGATGTCTTCCATGTATCCCTCTTAAGGAAGTACATACCTTACCCTTCACTTGTACTAAATCCAGAGGTGGTACAACTAGAACATGACCTCTCTTATGAGGATTATCCAGTGGAGATCTTGGATCGTAGAGGCAAGGTTCTACACAAAAAGACTACCCACCTTGTTAAGGTGTTTTGGAGAAACCAAAAATGTGAAGAAGCCATGTGGGAACTAGAGGATTCTATGAGGCAGAAGTACCCACAACTTTTTTTTTCTGAGGGTATGAGTTGAAATTTCGAGGATGAAATTTCTTAAGGGGGGAAGAATGTAACGACGTAGACTTTTTAATAATATTTTGTTCCCAAAATTTGTGTATTATTTTATTTTATACTCATCAATACTATATCATTTAATTATTGAAGTGAGTATAACTAAAATGAGAATGTTGGGTTTTGATTGTTATATGATCATTGGTCAATATGACCATTGGAAACTATACTCTTAATGTTATGATTATTTTTTATAAATACAAATGATCATGGTTAATTAATATAGAAAGAATAGTCGATGACCTCATCCAGTAGACTCGGGTTGTACGAAGGCCATTTTTTGGAGCTTGGGAAGAAGGTAGCATCACTGGGCTTTGCACTGGACCAAGCCCAAGCCGAACTCCAACACGTTAATCTTGAGCGTAATTGCTTAAGGGAGAAGTTCAAGCTGATATAAATCACCACTCAGGCAATGTTGTTTAACCCGCCCCAGGATTCTATCACCATTGCACACCTTACTCTTAGGTCCTATGCTGGTGTTATAAGGGGCTATGTAATGAGGCCTTAGTTACTTTGTGTAATCCTTGTGTATAATTAAAATTTTATTTCTTATTATGATAAAATTTTTGAATTTCAAATATCAAGATAAATATAGGATGAATTTATAGAAGTTCCATATTATTGATGAATATTGGAAAAAATGTATTCTAAAATATATTTTTTTTAACTTTAAATAATTAATAATGTGATATGATTTTCAAAAAATGGTCTTCTATAGTTGTGATCAGTAAGAAATTTAGATTCTAATAAGATAAACTTATTTTTTGGTGAATAGTAAATTATGAATAGTAATATTACCCTTATGAATAGTAATGTGAGCAATGGAATAGTAACATCACTTAATTAAGTATAAATATAATTTATTCATCATGAATGGTAATGTGATATAATAGCATAAGTAAATAAATATTTCAGAAAATATTACTTAAGTATTAGTATTTTTTCGGGTAAATGGTGTTTTTACTTAAAAATTAAATATCTCATAATTAGAAAATTATTTTCATAAAATGGAGTTCATTTTTTAATTCAAAGAATAAATATTAGGTTAGGGTGAATTTATGAGATTTTTATAAAATGTTTTTTTTTAGTGAATAGTAAAAATACAGTTTTGAGTTTCAGTGTGTTTAATGACATAATTAATGATGTAATCATGATGTAATAATTTTGGTCGACTTGTGTATATTAATATATGTTATTAGGTTTCCCAAGCTTCTAATCCCATGGGAAAATACCATGTTCAAGCCCATGGTTTTGCAAATACCACAAATGAGGTGTCCCTTGGAAATTAATGAAATATTCCCTCACTTTTGCTATAAATATCAACCCATTCCTTCATTCGTTTCATTCCAAATTACTCCTCAACAAATATATGGTCTTTTTACCTCCCAATTAGTCTTCCCAAGGTTCCCTTAATCCCCCCAAGGTCTCAACCTTGGATTTTTTTAAGTTACTCTTCAAGGTAAGGGAACCCTTCACCCTCCTCTTTTAGTCAAGACTTCCTTTATGTTATGTCTTCTAGTTTCCATTTTACTATGTTGGGGTATGTTCTTATACATCCTTATTTTTGTATATTTTATGTTCAAATGATGATATAACCTTTCCAATTTCATCAACCAATTTTCTTTATTTTTAAGTGACACTGTTTGGCTGCCGAATTTTCATAAAAGAACTTGCATCTTCTCTTTTCTTTCAAGTTTACTTTTCATGTGGTATGTCATTCAAATATCAATACCATGATATTATTTCTTTTATATTCGTTCCCTATACTGTATTATGAGTTATTTATGAGTGTTTGATCTTTTTCCCCTCTCTTTTTAATGTTTTCTAAAACCATGTTATATAGTCGTTATGCTGTAGAATTTTTGCCTCAAAATCTCTCTCTTTTTCTTAAGAAATTCTCTTATTTTATTTATTTAAATACCCAAACCTATTTTATTTACAAAGGTATTCATCAAGACATAAAAATGATTTATTTTATTCTATAATTTATATACATAAAACCCTTATTCCCTATCCATGGGTTATAAATGAAATAACGATCTAGTTTTTATGCACTTTTTAAAATGTTACGATTTTGATATGAAACACAATTATTTTAATCTATTTGGGTTATTTATGAAATATGTTATTATGATATATTTGGATCACATTAAAATAAATACATATTAAGGGTTTTCCCTGATATCTCTTCAATTCATTGGGTAAAAAATTTGATCTCTATATATGACAAGTTTTATGATACCTTAGGGAATAACCTTGGTAATTTTTATGAAACCTTGGGGATGGACCTTGGTGATATGTTCATGAATGTATAAAATAATTATTATAGCTACATATTCAAGTTATGATTCATTTTATTTTTATTATTATATTCCTCTTCTTCCATTTCTCATTTCATTATGTATTTCATCAAGTTCTTATTGATATCACAAGTAAATGGTTTCCCTTGTTTTCCCTTATTGGGCCTTCTGCTCACCCTTTCATTTGATGTATGTCTCTAGGTTATGAGATATAGTAATTTTACTTAGTATGAACCTATTATGAATCCTTAAATGTGTATTAGAAAAATTTTTTATGTTTTCATGTATTATGTTCATGATTTCCAAGACACTAGACTTTAAAGATCCTCTGTTTGTAAAATGTAATGAAAAGTTATATAATAAAAAGGTGGGATGCCATAATAGGCATCCAATTTGGTGTAAGTCCCCCATGTATCTAACATTTCAACCATCATGACCTAATAATTCCCATGGTCTAATAATGCTACCTCATCCACCAGTGGACTGAGAAGTCAACTAAACTATGAGAACTCTGATTATTACAATAACAGGGATATATAGGACACATTCCTAAGGCCCGAGATCCATATTTCACATCCAAAGGACTATCTCAGTATATAATTCCTACATACATATATAGTGAGACTAATTATTTTCTTTCCATTGTTTCTCACACTGAGCATGGATCATACGGGCTTAGGGAGTTGCAAGGGACATATCATTCACATCATGAATATCCACTATAGTAGGAAACCTCAATGAGTAATCCCTATTGAGTGGAATGAATTTACTAACCACATATAAGGGCATCCACCTTGGGGCCAGTACCAAGGGAATGAGTGAACTATGATTAATCAAATTCATACTATAACTAGGATGTGTTGGATGTATCCTTGAGGCTTGAGCTCAAATACCCAGTCCCTAATTGCCCTAATATATTTCCTCTATACATGATGTTAAAATGCATAGATTTAAAGAAATATTTGGGTTTTAATTCCAGATATAAGAAGGATACATAGGATTACTCATAATGCCTCAATCACATCCTCAACATATTAATAACATCCCTGCATGGTAGCATATTCTAAAGTTCCTAGAGATACAACTTCAACATATAAGTAGCTACCCATTAGGGGAAATGGATGAAGAACCTTAGATACTTATAGATGGTCTCACTAAAAGACTCACCTTCACATGTTAAAAGTGTTTATCCTATGATAATTTTTTTGGGTAATCAATTATATATCGAGAATAGGAATATATTAATGAACATATCATAAATATATAGGAGAGTCCCAGAGTAGTAAAAAAGTACACACAAAAGGGTGTGATGAGCCCGACCTCCCATCCTCTAGACCAATGTGAGTTCCTAAGTGTCATTGGGTATAAAACCCCAATTGGACACCAACATTGGGAAATTAGGTTTATAACCAGTTATATATTTGGGAACCTTTGTAAGTTTCTATGGAAAATAAACATAAATGGTGATCATGATGTGAATTATTGTGAAAGACATTGAACCGCCCATAGTCAACCATAAGTTCAAAATGAATGCACCTTAGTTGTATCTTTCCAATGAAACAAAAATGGTGAACCCAAAATGAATCTATCAAATTAAAAAATGATCAGTTGACCATGTGTCAAGGCACATTGTTTCTATACCCTATACAGAAAAAAATGATGAACCTATCATGAATTTCTTAAATAATATAATGATTGGTTTTCCAATGTCATGCCATGTTGTTTGTATATCCTATGAAAACATGGAAAACCAGGCATGAATCTTATAGTTGATCCTCTATATTTTGGGTTCTCTTGAGATACATCCATCCTTGCTTTGAAAATTCCACGTGATTAGAATGGTTGGATTGGGGATACAAAAGGAAAATTATGTTACCCTTGAATATATTATTGAGCATAAATAATTGCTACGATGATGCACTAATCAAAAACCTTTTTCCTTATTGTCTTTTTTATCATAGATAATTCTTTCGCAGAAAATACCATGATCTGACATGTCTTCATCAAGTGACCATTCTAGAAAATCAGTTATGGTTGTAACCCCATCAGGCCTTGGAATAACCTCACATGACCGGAATATTCAGTGTTGGGTGGAAAATGCAATGGTCTGAGAATACCATTGACATGATATGATATTGAACCTTAAGGATCCCTATGAGGCTCTATATGTTTTGAAACCGATGAGTCTGTAGAATCCAAAGAAATCTATAGAAAATAAAGTGGCCCTCATATCCATTGCCAAACTCTTCAGGATAATATCCTCAGATCACTACAATAACTACATTCAGTATATAATGAAGGTAGAACAAGGATTCAATTATGGATCCATTCTAGTTTAGGGGTTGTTAAGGAGGGATCCTATCAACAACCATCATCAGTGCCATCCCACCATTACCCTTCAGTCACCTACTGAGGGTACCATTGGACACACTTCCACATCTGATGCCCATGAATGGGAAACAAGGAAGACACATCAGGTGTAAAAGGTTCTAGATAATAATGAGTGGGATCATATCCCCACTCCCATTAATGATTTCTATCGATATTTTCTGGTAGTAACCAGTGTGTGGTCCATATCTATAATCACTCAAAACAAGTCTACAAGCATATTCCTACAATAGGAATGGTGGAGGCGCATAACCCTATCCTCATGCATGAAGTCCATTGGCATATTATGGTGGCACAATGTGGACAGAAGTTGGCCCATATTCCCACTTCAATTGAAGATATATGACAATATATAGTGAAGACAGAAAATGTGCAGTCTTACATTCCTGCTCAAACTTTTATAAAGTGTAAATACATCTTAGTAAAAGCTAAATCACTTCACCAAAATATTCTGGAACTAGTAATGATATAGGGACCTGCGCATATTTCTATCCCTATAACCAGAGAATCAGCACATATTGGTTTATATGAACAAGTGTATTTTATAGAGAAATCACACATTATTTCTCCTTTCTAGGAGGATTAGTGGCATATTATGATAAAGGGAGAGGCACAAAACCAGGACTATATACCACTTGTAACTACATATCATCAAGTGAGATTCATACATGACTCAGAACAGAGAAAATTCATATCGAAGAAGACCGATGATACATTCCAAAGGCCTAGGATCAAGCTCATATCCTCATTCTAGTTGGGGATCACCAAGTGAGAGTGGAACATGCCTCAGGAAGGACTTATATTATTATTGAATAAGACCAGTGACATACTCAAAAGGCCCAAGATCAGGCACATATCCTCATTTTGGTTGGGTCTCACCAAGTGAGAATGGAACATTCCTCGGGGAATGCTTATATTCTGGTTAGTGAATATACCTAGCATATTCTAGCAGATCACAAAATCTAGTATCATATTCCTACTTATGCTAATGAAAAACTGCATCAACATTATTTTGAGGCTATAAAAGAGGAGGGTCATATAACTTATCACATTCTAAAGGTTCATCGGCTTATTTTGATGGGGAATTCATATTCGGGTTGGTCTCATATTCCCACTCCAACTAGGGATCACCATGTTATAGTGGAACATGTCTTAGAAAAGGATCATATTCCTATCAATAAAGACCAACAGCATACTCTAAAGGGTCAGAATTGGGATCATATCCACATTATGACCGATGATCACCAAGTGAGAGTGACACATGCCTTGGGGCAGGCTCATATTCCTATTAATAATGAGGAATCTCATTGTCATGCTCTATCATATTCTCTGTAGAGGGATCATATTCCCACAACACTATATTGTTATCAATATATTCCATAAGCAGTCACAGTGTAGGATTATATCCCTATATAGTTCCAAAAGGCGGGTCGGCATATTCCGACCATGATGCAGAAGGAGTCCCATATCCATAATCTACTCAATTATAGTTTCCTTGATGTTGTTCAAGACACATTCTCAACATCCCAAGGGTATGTTGACTCTTAAAATATAGTAGAATCTGATTATTACCATGATATTATTTATGTTAGTTTGGAGATCGATCTCAGGGACTCTAATCCTAACATTAACCATGGTCAACCTCCCCATGGTGATATCTTCCATGGACAAGGAAATTCTCCCCTTCCTAGACACCTTCATATAGAGGGGTGCTAAAAACTTAGATGCCTTTGTATAGATAGGTGCTCGAAACATCGGGTTAAACTGTATATAGTTCCCCATAAACATATAGCAACACACCACTCCAGTTAGTAGGTGATCCCAAGAAGCACCTTCTGTGGTCTGACTAAATGGAGGCATGTGAGTCTAATGAAGAGTAGGATGAAATTAAAAAATGGAAAGAGTTAGTTGTAAAAAACCTCCCCACCATTTTTTGTCCTCTTGCCACTTCTAACTATGAAATCCTAGATTAACTATAGATGGGGATCATTATTTATCAACTCCAAAATATGTGTGATACACATAAGTGATTGAAGGCTAGACACCTCCCTTATCTAGGATATGAGGGTCACCTCCAGACCATCAAGATAATCTATTGTCAACTAGACTTAGATTCTATCTCTATGGAATGAGACCCAAAACCTGAAAATCACAGAGAAAATTTATAGAATACTTGATGAAATTGCATCACAAATATTTATCATCTAATATTTGAAGACATTTCATGCATCCATATTCAAGGATGGGGAAAGCATGGAGTATTACTCTTCATCATGCCCCTGGAATAGAAGATCCCCTCAGATATAGAATCATGTAATGTCATGTCCTCTGGTGAAATTATGGGACTGGGTAACATGAGAGACATTTGGTCAGTAGAATAAAATGTCCCAGATTTAACGGTGCCAAGACTTCATAAACGGAGGATGGGGATAACTAACAGATCTTCGAACTGGGCCCCTCGAAGCAATATGAACACATTTCAAATATATAATTTGAAGTTAAAATCAACTAGAATTCTTCTTATAATGAGTGTCTCCCATCATGGGATTCCATTTCACCCAGTACCTTCATGAACTCAGTTCTTCCATATCCAAAAAGTCACAATAGGAGCTTCTATAGAGGTCGTATGTGAGTGAACCTAGCCCGTTGGGCCGGGGTAATATCTACCACTACCTCTACCTATCATATTTTCAATCCCAATAGGATTTAGGATATGTAATCAAAAGATACAAAAAAACCACATCCCCATTGGATGGGTGCATTTATATCTAAATCGCCATCACCCGATTCATCATCCCCTGAGTGGGACTTGGGGAAATCAACAATAGTTCCAGATCAACCCCAGACCACTAGGTTGGTGGATTTATATCCTAATGTTCTTCTAAGGAATCATAAAATCCTCAATTTTAATCCTTGTATCCTCAAAAAATAGATCATTCAATTCCAATCTCAGATTTTGATTTTCCCTAGCCTACAGGGATAGGGTCATTTTAATCATCATCATCACAATTTAGGGAATCAGTATTCTCTAGGATAAGTGTTAGGTCCACTAGGCTAGATACCCTGAGTGGGGGGGTAAATCAAGGTATGAATGATTAAAACAATTGACCCTTTTGATCTTGTTTTATTGTTAAACAAAACTCTCTTATCTCTTATTCCCATTTCAGAGTATGAACAAATATTAAATCATGCACAGAACACAACAATTTTACTTGGTTCTCCCTCACTGGGCTACATCCAAGGAGCATAAACTGTTGATGTGTCGATATACCAAATCCACTAAAAGCGCACTACTATTTACAAAGTTTGGAGTGGACTCACTATACCTCCTGGTTTATAACCAATCACAACTTTAAATCTCACTACTCTCCCAACTGAAGTGTGATAACTTTTTCTTCAGAAGTTCCACTCATAGTTTTTACACTTGTAGGTCCCTTCATTATCCCAAATGAATGCATCATCCACTGTATGTAGATGCTCTATTGATGTACTACTTTCATCCACTGATGACTGCCACTTTACCACAGTACTACTGGCCAACTCCAAATCTTTCGTGTAACCCTTACTAAATCATGTACGCAACTTTAATGTCTTGCGCACAAGATTCCACTTTTGTTGTGAAAAATATTTTGCATGCAACTTTAATCTTAAGCGCAACTCAAATATTATGTGCAACTTTCTTAGCATGTGCGCAAATCAAAATATTTCGCTCAACTCCCTTTGTACGAAATTATTACACGATTCAGAGCTTGGATTTTCTCTAAGTATTGAGCTACTACGAATGAGGGGTTCACCGCTTATTTGTAGGTGTTTCAGACCCCTACGTGGAAGATTACCCATGTCAAAAAAGATTCCCTTTGTGCGTACAAAACCCAATTTAACGTCGCATTGAGCGTGCAAGTTTCTTTCGTGCAACCTCATCTTTTGCGCACTTTTTCAAATCTTCCACGCACATCATGACTTTTCTATTTTTCAGCATTCTGATCCCGAAACATGCCTTGTGCGCATGTTTCCAACCCACCTTCAATCTTGGGCACAACTTCCTTTTCAACAAACACATTTCACCATTTTCTGATTTTGAGGTCCAAAAATTGGGCAAACACTAGAAAACAGTGCCACCTTGTATCTATTCTTTTTATACTTCCTCCAGATTGACCATTCATTTTTTATGGTTATTTGTTAACGTAGGTTGTAAAAAATATCTATGGAACTCGACAACTCACCATGGAAACCCTCTTTTTCAACAAGTACACCAGCTTTGTCAACAAACAAAAACACCTCAAAAATGCTTCAATGTTACCTTGAGGGGTTTTTTCCCAACAATCACCTCCTTTTGGTTTGTTGACAACTCTTTCATAATTTGATACATCGTTAAATATCCTTCCATATTCATCCCCCATTCACCTCTTGAGATTATGATATCGATCAAGGATTTACTCAACACATACTCTAAGCCCACATGAGTAATGTTCAGTGTGAGAAACAAGAGTATAGTGAATATTTCATCAATGAGTCACTTAATTCTTGACACCAATTGTTGATACCATTCCAAAACCAATCTTATTCTTTCATTGTAAACCTCAGTTTTCATGATATATAATCTTTGATAGATCACTTCTAGCATCGTCATATTTAAAACCTCTCCTTATTCACTTCTTGGGTTCTTGTGTTTTCCAAGCTAAGATCTGGCTAATAACTTCAAAAAAAACATACTCTCATCAACTTCTCCAACTATCATTCTTTACTCCCCCTATCCCGTTGCTCCACTGGCCAGCTTCTCCCCATGTCTTTGACTAAGACATTTTCTCCCTTCTTTTTCCACAGTTTCTCCCCCTTTGTCAACAAACCCAAAGGTCACTCCTTTGTGGTCTACAATAGAGTAAGTAACATAGATCAGCGCATTAGGGAAAAACACATCATACCTTGGGGAGATGTGGGTTCCACAAATACACTTTTTCAAGTGTGAGGAGTTGATTGGACTCCCATAGCCAGTCGATGCCTCTCGAACGCTCCTAGGGTAGGGCCTTTGTCAGAATATCAGCAACTTGTAGCTCTGTAGGCACATATTTCAACTTCACTATCCCTTGCTCTACTTTCTCCTTAATAAAATTATATTTGATTTCAATGATCTTGGTCATAGAATGATGGATGGGATTTTTGTTAAGATTTATAACACTTAAGTTATCACACTGAATTTTGATCAGAGACTGCACTATCATGCCCATGTCATCAAGATACCACTTCATCCATAACAATTGTGTGCATGCTTGCATGGATAAAATATACTTAGCTTATGCGGTGCTGAAGGAAATGAAATCTTGTTTCTTGATCAACCAAGAAATACACAATCCACCAAGATAAAATGCACCATCAGATGTTGATTTCCTATTGTTTTTTTGAACCGACCCAATCTGCATATGTATATCCCAAAATCTCTGACTGAGATATATCATTATAAATCAAACCAAAATCCATAGTTCCCTTAATATACCAAAGTATTTTTTTTACTTCAAGAATGTTTATTTCTTTGGGATTGTTTTGATATCTCCCTGCTTGCATACAGAAAAAAAATCAGGTCTTGTCTCTATAAAATACAGTAAAATTCCGATGATTTTCCTATATTTTGTGATGTTGACTGCCTTGCCTTTATCATCTATTGATAGTTTCATTTGGGTAGCAACCATAGTCTTCATTTCCTTGGAATTTTCCATACCAAATATCCTCATAACCTCATTTTTATATTTGGATTGAGTGATAAATGTGTCATTACTTCCTTGTGTCACCTGTAAACCAAGGAAAAACATCAACCCACCAATCATAGACATTTAGAATTCACTTTTTATGAATTCAGAAAACTGTCTACATTGTGATTCATCTGATCCTCTAAATATTATATCATAAATATATACAAGAACAATCATCCTTTGATTACTATCATTTTTCACATATAAATATTAATCAACTCCACCGTGCTAAAAATTGATCTTCTTCAAAAACTGATCTATCCTTGAATAACATGCTCTTGGTGCTTGTTTCAACCCATACAGAGCCTTCCTCAATAGAAAAACTTTTTTCTCATATTGATGAATGATAAAATCATCTGGTTTTTCAATATACACTTCTTCTTCTAGAACACCATTTAAAAATACTAACTTGACATCCATCTGGAACACTTTAAATGTTCATTACACTACAATGGCCAAGAATAATCTGATTGTTTACAGCCTTGCCACAAGTGAAAATGTCTCATAAACATCAATATCCTCTTCCTAGAAGTATCCATTTCACACGATATATGATTTGTTTCGGATTACAACACCATCTTCATTAATTTTGTTGTGAAAGACCCATTTTGTCCTGATGACATTCTTATCTATCGGCCTCAAAAAAATATACCTAGTCTGATTCTTCTCAATCTAGTCTAGCTCTTCATTCATCGCCTAAACCCATTTTTCATCTTCAGTTGCATCAGAAAAACATTTAGGTTCAACTTGAGATAATAGAGATGTCTTTTGTAGTGACTTCATTCTTCTTCTCTGAACTAACATTGTCTGATCACCAATGATATTCTACCTGTGAATTTCATCTTGACTCTTTGGATTCTTTACAGATACATACTTTACTTCTTTTTCATCATCAATATCTTCTTCTGAGCCAACATCCGCTACTTTTGTTCCCCCTGTGTTACTTTCCTCTTCATCACTTTTATCAAGAAAATGTTCACTGTGCTATTGATCATTCTCTTCATTTTCCACAACAGTGACATCATTGCTCTCAACTACTTTTCCCAGCCTCTTATTAAAGAATTTCCATGCTTTTATTTTTTCTGAGTAGCAAAGGAATATCCCCTCATCTCTACATGACTCAAATTTCCTATGTTTTTCTTTTTTGAGAATGAAGCACTTACTTCCAAATATTCAAAAGTATTTTACTACTGGATTCTTTCCATACCACATCTCATAAATATTATTTCCTTACTTCAGACATAACATATCCCTGTTAGAAATGTAGACCGATTTAAATACTATTTCCTTCCAAAATTTCTCTGGTAGGTCCTTTTCTATGAGCATCATTCTGGCCATGTTGTTGATGATCCGATTTATCCTTCCAACCACTCCATTTTGTTGGGGAGTTATTACTGAAGAAACTTGATGTCTTATCCCATGTTTCTTGAGATAGTATTCCACCTGACTATTTGTGAATTCCGTACCATTTTCAATACAAAACTTTATAATTTTCTACCCAAGAATCCTTTTAGATTCCCTTTAATACTGTTTTAGGAAACTGAACTCATTAGACTTATGGGAAATGAAGAATACCCATTTCATTATGCTATAATCATCAATGAACATAATGTAATATCTCTTTTTATCAATGTATCTTGGTGTGATAGGTCCACAAACATCATCATGCACCAATTCGAGCACTCTTATTGACTTCTTTTCCTTCACTTTGTACGTCTTTCTGATGATCTTCCCCTATTGACAAGCATCGCATGTATGTGTATGATCACATGATAGCTTGGGGAGATCTCTAGCTGCATTACACTTTACCAAATCTTCCAGGGAAGGTTGGAATAAAAGACCAAGTTGTTTATGCCATAGCTTTTTTTCCTCCTCTCTGGATAAAAAACACACATCTTCATCACCACTTACAAGGTAAAGATTTCCCTTTGTCATTTTTCCCTACAAAATCACTACACCATATCTTCCTTTGATGATACACATCTTTTTAGTAAACCTTATAGAATGACCTAAGTCACACAATTGATTGACGCTCTAAGACATTCTACTACTAAGACATCAGTATGTCTTATTTCTTTTCCCTCAAACCTAGCCTTTCTCGAGCCAATAATCTTTAGGCCTTCATCATTTCCAAACTTGAAAACTCCTTCTTTTTCATATTTTATTCCTGTAACAAGATCCTTATTACCTATCATGTGAGATGTGCAACCGCTATCAAGGATCCATACACCAAAATGGTCTGATGCTTTAAGGTCAATTTCTGCAACCACTGCCTTCTCAAAACTCTTCTTCTTGATCCAAGCTTTTTACATCATACTTGGAATAGATTGGAAATCATGATCTTCCTTGGAGTATGATGAACCAGCTTCATATTATAGATCTGAAAATCGATTGTGTGTTTTCAACTCATTTTTTTATTCTCTAATATGCTGCTTTCGACCGATTGGGTTTTTTTTTGGAACATTCCTCTGCATGATTGATGTATAGTATCTAGCCATGTTCCCAAATCCTACGCACCAAAAACAATGTCCCTCAAAATATATTCTATAATATTGTTCTCTGTTTGGATACCATTATTACTCTTGTGCCCTTAGATATCTCTTGTCTATGGAACATAAATTCTATGAATGTCCCATATTTCCGCAAAAATAACACATGATGTAGGGTGCATTCATGTGTGTCACTTATACCCTTAAAATTTCCCCTTGGGTTCTTTGAATATTTTTATTTTTCTTCTTACCCAAATCAATATTCAATTTCAGAGCAGGTTCTTGTTGTATGACTTCAACTTTCATAGTTTTCTATTTTTAGTCAAGTCCAACATCAGCCTTAATATCTAAACACAATTATTGCTTCTTTTATTCTTGTATACTATTCTCCACATTCAAATTTTCGATCTTCTGAATGATTTTCTTTACTGGTATAGTACTAGGAGTTAAGAGTTTTTCTTGATCCTTTACTTTTTATCGTAGACCAACAAATTATTCTTTAAGTTCTTAGATACGCTTGATTCGATCTTTCACTATGTTATTCAAGCCATCGATCACCTTTTTTTCTTCAATATTGAGTTTATGTTCATCAACCTTTTCTGAGCTCTCTAACCTGGAGGAATTATGTTTTTAAATTTATTTTACTAGATTAGACTTCTCTTCTTCCTGTTGTTGCCTATAGAGTTTGGTATCATGAACCACTTTGTTGGATTTCTTTGTTTTGGATCTCCAAATGTCTATCTCCTCAAGTGTTGCTTCTAATTCGGCCTCTATATCAACTCTTACTTCAATTTATTCTTCTTCATCATCAATGATAGTTTCTTCCTTTTTCTGAGTACTACCGACAATATCCACCATAGCATTTTCTCCACAATCTTTGCAGTTCTCTATCTATTCAACTTGTTCAACCTTAGACTCATCTGAACTGTCACATTCTTGTAAAAAATATTCTTTTTCTTAAAGAAATTTTTCTTGAACTGTTTCTTGCCTTTCACATAGGCTTAATAATTATTCTTGAGAATTTTAACTTCATCATCATCATCTTCTTGGAACTTTGTGGGGCATATTGTCTAAGATGACCAACCTTTCCAAACCTAAATAAAGTAAGAAGAAGTTTCCCTTTGAAATTTTTTTTCCCTATTTGAAGATTTGAAGAAAGGAATGACATCACCTCATTTGTCTCTTCTTCTTCTAGATAATCTTCAATGGTGAGATTCTTCATGGCCTTTAATGACACCTCTTTAGATTTCCTATTTTCCACAGCATCATTATCATCATTTCTCATTTCATATGCTACAAGGGTACTGTGAAATTTATCCAGTGTCATATCTTTCAGATCTTTATCTCCCAATACTAAAACTTCCGTATTGAACCAAGGTGGAAGTTTCCTCAAGATACGCTTCACAATATTTATGTTTTCAATGACTTCTCTAAGGCCACACATGTCTTCCACTACAATATTTACCCTGTCAAAGAATGCATCAACAGACTCATTTGGGTTCATTCTCATATCTTCATACTTGTTCCAAATAACTTGCATCTTTTCCTCTCTGACCTTGGAATATCCTTCATATATATTCAATATCTTTTCCCACATGGCATGTGATGTTTTTCATGACATCACCATTGTATAGATAGCATTGGATAGGGATCCCCCTAAGGCATTGATTCCCTTGGCGTCAGCATCCAATTCCCTTCTCTCAGCGTCTGATAAAGCACCACTACTGATGTCAGCTAAGATACCATGCATTTCTACTGTAAACACATCCATTACTAATGATCGTAAGTATTGTTTCATCCAATTCTTCCATATCTGAAAATCATTCCCGTCGAAGATCAGAATCCCTTTGTGATTGGTAACCTTCATTGAGAGAGAAAAACTGATATCAAACTTTCCCTCTTATACCAATTGTTAGGTCCACTGGGCTAGATACCCTGAGAGGGGGGGTGAATCAAGGTATACAAGATTAAAACAATTACCTATTTTGATCTTATTTATTTGTTAAAAAACTCTCTTTTATCTTCTTCCCATTTCAGAGTATGAACAAATATTAAAGCATGCATAGGACACAACAATTTTACTTGGTTCACCCTCACTAGGTTACGTCTAAGGAGTATAAATTGATGATGTGTCAATGTACCAAATGCACTAAAAGTGCACTTCTGTTTACAATGTTTGGAGTGGACTCACTATCCCTCCTGGTTTACAACCAATCACAATTTGAAAACTCACTTCTCTCCCAACTGAAGTGTGCTCACTACTTCTTCAGAAGTTCCACTCATAATTTATAGACTTGTAGGTCCCTTCATTATCCCAAATGAATGCATCCTCCACTGTATGTAGATGATCTATTGATGTCCCACTTTCATCCACTGATGACTACCACTTTACCATAGTACTACTGGGAAACTCCAAATATTTCACTTAACCCTTACTACATATTGTGCACAACTTTAATGCCTTGCATGCAAGATTCCACTTTTGTCGCGAAAAAACTTTTGCACGCAACTTTAATCTTACACGCAACTCAAATCTTATGTGAAAATTTCTTAGCTTGCGCGCAACTCAAAATCTTTCATGCAACTCCCTTTGCAAGAAATTCTTACGTGATTCAGAGCTCATATTTTCTCTAAGTCTTGAGCTACTACAAATGAGGGGGTTCACCACTTATTTATATGCATTTCCGACCCCTTCTCGGAAGATTCCCCGCATCGCACAAGATTCCCTTTGTGCACGCAAAACCCAATTTGATGTCACATTGATCACGCAAGTTTCTTTCGCACAACCTCATATTTCATGCACTTTTTCAAATATTTCGTGCACATCATTCCTTTTCCATTTTTCATCATTATGATCCCTAAACATGCCTTGCGTGCATGTTTCCAAACCACCTTCAATCTTGCACACAACTTCCTTTTCCAAAAACACATTTCCCTTTTTTTATTTTGAGGCCCAAAAAATTAGCAAACACTGGAAAACATCACCACCTTATATCTGTTCTTTTATACCGCCTCCAGATCAACCATTCATTTTTCATGGTTCTTTGTCAACATAGGTTGTCAACAATATCTCTGGAACTCAACAACTCACCATGGAAACCCTCTTTGTTAATAAGTACACCAGCTTTTTCAACAAACACAAACACCTCAAAAATTGTTCAATGTTACCTTGAGGGATTTTTTCCCAACAATAAGAGGTAAATATCAAAATTTTATATCTCATATATCCTTCTAATTCTCTCTCAAATTTACCCAAGAGATGAAGGTAGAACGGTCCTTGTAGTTTAGCTTGGGTTATCGAATCCTCAGAGACCTAAGAAGAAACCTATAGACACGTACATTCTATGGACTGTTTTTGGCTATGAAGTGGCCAACTTGGGTTGATTTTATATGGTTTTAAAGTATAAATAACAGATTTAAGTGAATTCAATTTAAAAGAATGAGTTTATCCTAGGTTATCGCTTGGGGTAGATTGGACGTATTTTCTTTTTAATGATTTCATTTTCTTAAATTTGAGATGGGTTCCTTTAAGGAGATAAAACAAAATCATCACTTACTGGTTTAATGCCTACATACTTTAATACTAATCACCTATACACTTGAAGGATAAAAGTTTTGAGCACTTCAATGTAAAGGTTCGTATTAGCACTTGAAGTGTGTGGCCTTAAATTCAACAAGGACGATGGAGTTTAAAAATCATCAAATAAAAATATCAATTAAAGAAGTTATTATACATTAATGAGGTGATAAATAACATCCAATACAGCCCCTTTATACTCCCTTGGATAAACCCATAATTGGGTTATCCCTCCATTGATTCTATGGTTTCAATGGAAGCGGAAAGTAGACTCATGAGGGAGGAAATGGAGAAGTAAAAAAACGCAATAAAATAACAATCACTCAACCGTTGTGTGATAATCTCACAAGGTTTGGTATGAACAAGTTAACACCTTGAACCAAAAATATCAAAGTGATAAGGATAATAATAGAATAATAAGAGAAGAATAACTTTTATTAAGAAACAAGGATGAATTAAAACAACTTACATGTGAAGGACGAACATTACAAAGAGAAATTGGCAGCATAACATTAAGATGAAAACAAGCTCAAATATTATCAAATCCTCCACCACCACTACCTTAAATAGTCATTTTGGAAGACTTGGGTTGAGTCTCCAACAGTAAAAAGCATCCCACTTGATTATGGTAGGCCTAGGGTGGTGGAAATCTTGTGGAACTTAGACTTTTCCACATTTGACCCGAGGTGGCAGTCAGCTTTCATCCACCGAACAGACGCGCTTTTATGACCTTCTAGATGTCCTAATCAGAGTGGTCCATAGAAGAATAAAATGGAGCCCCAGATTTCTCCTAACCTCTTGTAAGTTGGGTCCATTTGGAGTTGTATATTCGGATATATGATCATATTAGTGGGATGTTTTTCTGGGACGCAGAATCTGGCCCAGAATTGTATCTCTAACTTGGTCCACCTTAATGACCACCATAGAGGCCGAATTAGCATTATCTAATGAATAGGGATTTGTTCCTAAACCTTTCTTCTATCATCTCACAAAATTGGGGATTCATGGGGCCTGTATGTTGGGGCCCATAGTCTCATAAGTGGGATAGTGTCCAATATGCCTTCTCTAGAATTGCTTCCATTCATCTCCAAATATCTCCATCATTGTTTATGAATCATCCATTGATCCCTGAATGAAAAATGTTCACATTTAAGTGCAGATATAGTTACAAAAATATCAAATTAAAATATTGATAATTACATTCCTTAGAATCATATGACTCATTGGGCCTAAATTGGTGTATATTAGGCATGAAGTGCACAAATGATGAGAATGGATGTTCATAATGAAAATGCACTAACTCAGGACCATAATATTAAAAATGGACATTTAATACAATTAAAATGTAATTAAAATATATGTTTTTATTGGATAATCACACCCCCCCCCCAACTTGATATTTTCTAGTCCCGAGCAAATAATTCAATGATTTTATTTGAATTCCTTTCTTCAAACACATTATAACAAAAAGTGATCACAATGTAAACTGCACACAAATATATTTTTATAACCTATCAAGATAATTTAAAACAAGATGAATTTAAAAGCAGATCCCAATCCCAAGACCATTCCTTTGATCAAATCCATCATCATACTTCATCCAACTCAATTAGGTGTAATGATGTGTTGTGAATCACAATAGATATGGGGGTTCATTTTCATTCAAGGGGGAAATCATGGAAGCGCTAGGTGGAATCACATTTAATCCTAATATGAGTATTCTTCATTATTAATATTTTTTTGGATTTTTTTTTTTTTTTGCAATATTGCTATAGTAATTGAGATTGCAGTTAATCAAATTAACCCATGTAGCAAGACTTTGTCGATGACTCCCAAACTCAAAGGCCTTAGGGCACCAAGTGAAGCCCACATACTCGGGTATTGCCTCGAGTTAACTTAATCAAAAAAAAATTCATATTACCATAAATAGAGATAGATTGAAAAACTCAGGGCTAGACAACTCTGGAGTCACGATCCCCAAGTGCCGAAAGCCTCGCATTTTATCAATCCATTGCTCTACACGCAATTTTTTTTAATACTCATATTATTCATAAAAATCAAACCAACCTATGCTATTTATTATGGGACCCCGAAAATTAAAATTAGTACCCCACAGTCTAGAGGACGTGCATTGTGGCATTTTGATTTAATTTATGAAAATAAAAATGATGAAAATTTTCATTGGACAACCAAACTTCCAAAATCAATGATTTTAAACTTAATCATGAATTAAATTAAGAGTCAAGGAAATAAAATTTATTTTCTATGTAGTTTTAATGTGAGAAAAGATGTTATTATATGAATGATAAATGAATTTTACTTCTTTTTTTTATCATTGATTTTTTTAAACAAACATTTTGTTTCCACACCCCCCAACTTAGAATGAAACTATCCCTAGTTTCGTAAAAATAATATTTATAATGGGGTAGAGGAATAAAAGTGGAGTTTAATAAGGAAATTGAAATATGAGGATCATGGAATGAAGTCACCTGGTGGTTGAAGTTTGAAGTTCTTGTCGCTCGAATTTAGTCATTTGATATCCATGTCGCTTGCAAAGTTACCTAGTGGAAAAAGAAAAACAAACAAACAAAACAAAACAATATATATATATATAAGTAAATTATAAGTATATATATAAAAATTATAGAATAAGTAAGCACATTAAGTCTTAGGTCAGTGGTAAGTGCGCGCCCCTGTCTCCCTCCGGTCCCGGGTTCGAGTCCCCGCGGCTTCGCCGGTTGTGACGGGGTTTTCCCCACGGCCTATGGCGTGTCCCCTTTTTTAATTATTATATTATTTTTATTATTTTTATTATTTTTATCTTAACCTATAAAATAATAAAAATAAAACAAAATAAACTGATGATACATTGTCTTCTTTTTAAATTTTTGGGTAAGATATTACTCAAGGATCACACCACGTGACACGAATGAATATGGTGCTCCCCTTTCGTACCCATCCATACTCATAATAGAAGAACAGGTCAAAAGTCTATTTTTTTATTTTTAAATATAATAATGATTAATTAATATTATTTGAAAAATAAATATTATTCATAAAGATTAGAAACATAAAAACCACGGGTTACCTCCCGTGCAGCGCTTTATTTAACTACGTTAGCCCGACATAGATCCTAAATTTATCAATTTTTTCCTGGTTCATAGATTGGCTCAATTAACTCAACATCTATTTCCTGTTTATTGAATGATTCAATGAATGTTTTTAACCTTTGACCATTGACTTTGAAAATGTGACCACTAGTGGGATCTTGAATCTCTACTGCCCCATGGGGGTATACATGATGCACTATGAAAGGACCTGACCATCTAGACCTTAACTTTCCTGGGTGTAAATGAAGTTTTAAACTATACAAGAGCACAAGTTTTCCCAGTTCAAAATGTTTGACCTTGATATTCCTAGATTGGTAGGCTTGAACTCTAGCTTTATTGATCCTTGAATTTTCATAAGCCTCCATCCTTAGTTCCTCCAGTTCATTGAGATCTAATTTCCTTTTCGTTCCGACCAATGAGAGGTCATAATACATTTTCTTAATTGCCCAAAAGGCCTTATGTTCAATCTCCACTAGAAAATGGCATGATTTACCATAAACCAACCTATATGGGGACATTCCTAAAATGGTTTTATATACGGTTCTATAGGCCCATAGAGCATCTAAGAGTTTATCAGACCAATCTTTCCTAGAGGGGTTGACAGTTTTTTCAAGAATTTGCTTAATCTCCCTATTCGCTAACTCAGCTTGACCATTGGTTTGAGGATAGTATGCAGTGGACACTTTATGAGAAATACCATACTTATACATGAGTGAAGAGAATGGGCGGTTGCAGAAATGGGTTCCTCGATCACTGATTATAGCCCTAGGAATTCCAAATCTTGAAAATATGTTCTCTTTCAGAAATCAAATCACAACTTGATGATCATTGGACTTAGTGGGAATGGCCTCAACCCATTTTGAGACATAATCAACAGCTAAGAGTATGTATAGGTATCCCCGAGATTTTGGGAAGGGACCCATGAATTCAATTCCCCAACAATCAAATATTTCAACCACTAAGATGGGAGTGAGTGGCATTTGATTCCTTTTTATAATGGACCCTACTTGTTGACACCTAGGACAGCTTTGAAAAAATGTGTAGGAGTACCTTGAGAGGGTGGGCCAGAAAAGAACACATTGAAGAATCTTAGCAGATGTTTTCTTAGAGGAAAAGTGACCTCCACATGCCTCACTATGACAGAATCTAAGGATGGACTCTTGTTCAGATTCTGGAACACACCTTCTAATGACTTGGTCAGGGCAGAACTTATAGAGTTATGGATCATCAAACACATAGTGTCTAACATCAGAAATAAATTTCCTTCGATCTTGAGTCCCTAAGAATTTTGGAATGACTCCTGTCACTAAGAAATTTGATATGTCAGCATACCAAGGGCAGTCACTCACAGAGTATAGGTGTTCATCAGGAAACGAATCATACACAGAAAGGTGATTTGAGTTTTCTTTGAATTCCATCCTAGAGAGGTGATCAGCTACAACATTTTCAACTCCCTTTTTATCCTTGATTGTGAGGTCAAATTCTTGTAAGAGAAGGACCCACCTAATCGGTCTAGCCTTAGAATCTTGTTTTTGGAAGAGGTATTTTAGTGCAGAATGGTCAGTGAACACAGTGATGGGGGATCCTAAGAGGTGGGACCTAAACTTCTCTAAGGCAAACACAATAGCAAGTAACTCCTTTTCAGTGGTGGTGTAGTTGATTTGGGCATCATTTAAGGATTTTCTTGCATAAGAAATGACATAAGGATTTTTATCACAACTTTGTCCTAACACAGCTCCTACAGAAAAGTCACTGGCATCACACATAAGTTCGAAAGGAAGGTTCCAATTTGGAGATTTCATAATGGGAGGAGAGGTGAGAGAGGATTTGAGGGTTGAGAATGAACCCTCACAGCTTTCTGTCCAAACAAATGGAGCATCCTTTACTAGGAGAGCACAAAGGGGATGGGATATTGAACTAAAGTCCTTGATGAATCTTCTATAGAAACCAGCATGTCCTAAGAAAGACCTCAATTCCTTGATAGTTTTGGGTGATGGAAGGTGACGAATGATGTCAACCTTGGATTTATCAACTTCAATCCCCCTACCTGAGACCAGATGGTCTAAAACTATTCCCTCTTTAACCATAAAATAGCATTTTTCCCAGTTTAGGACTAGATTCTTTTCTTCACATCTTGACAAGACTCTATCTACATTCCTCATACATCCCTCAAATGTATCCCCAAACACAGAGAAGTCATCCATGAAGACCTCTAGAAAATCCCCTACCATGTCTGAGAAGATTCCCATCATGCACCACTAGAAGGTTCCAGGGGCATTGAATAACCCGAAGGGCATGCGTTTGAAAGCAAAGGTTCCGAATGGACATGTGAATGTAGTCTTCCCTTGATCCTCTAGGGAGACCTCAATTTTATTGTACCCCGAGTACCCATCTAAGAAACAGTAGAAGGCATGACCTGCCACTCTCTCAAGGACTTGGTCAATGAATGGTAAGGGGAAATGGTCCTTCTTGGTGAATGAGTTTAGCTTCCTGTAGTCAATGCAGGCCCTCCATCCACTACTCACCCTTGTTGGAAGAATCTCTCCATCCTCATTGGTTATCACTGTGATTCTAGCATTTTTTGAAACCGCTTGGATTGGTCTCACCCACTCACTCTCAGCTATGGGATATATGATACTAGATTTTAACAATTTCAGAAGTTCCTTCCTTACTACCTCCATGAGATAAGGATTGATTCGCCGTTGAGGTTGACTACATGGCTTTGAATCAGATTCCAGAACAATCCTATGAGTCCCGATAAGTGGGCTAATCCCAGGAATATCAGAAAGGGTCCAACCAATGGCTTTCTTATGCTTCCTAAGGACATATAGAAGCATCCTCTCATGATTTTCTTCAAGAGAAGAATAAATGACAATAGGATGTGTTTGATTTTCCCCTAGGAAGGCATACTTTAGTGAAGTAGGAAGTTCCTTCAATTCAAGATCAGGTTGGTTCAGAATTTCAGCAGAATATTGGGACATTGGATCAAGATCAATTTCTTTTTTTAGAGTTTCAGATAGGATTGATTCCCCACATGTAGAAGTTTCAGCTACTAGATTGGCTTGATCAGATTTTGGGAAGGAAATTGGAGTGGTCTCCATGAAAGTGGTTTCTTGAAAGGTTTCACTGATTGTTGGACCTAAGACTTCATCATAAGAGAAATTTGAAAATGATTCAAGCCAAGGAGATAAACTTCCTTCATATAAACAAAGGAAATCAATCTCATCCTGACTTAAACATTCATCAAATATTCCTTGATGTTCCATGGATTCATTATCAATTATTCCTATCATGTTTACTTCATGAATGTCCTCTTCATCCCCTATTTTTGAGCTTGCATTATAGATGTTCAAGTCTAGACTCATGTTCCCAAAGGTGATGGTCATGTTCCCATTTTGGACTCGGATAATAGAGTTGATTATTGTAAGGAAAGGACGACCAAGTATGATTGGGGTTTGTTCCTTATTCCCTAAGTTTGGATGGTTTTCAAGGACAATGAAATCAGCAGGGTAGATGAAGTTTTCAACCTTTACCAGAACATCCTTCAAAATCCCCTTTGGAACCCTAATGCTACGATCAGCAAGCTGAAGTGTGACAGATGTGGGTTGGAGTTCTTCTAGGCCTAACTGGAAGTACACAGAATATGGGATGAGATTGACACTAGCACCTAGGTCACACAAGGCCTTGACAACTTTGCTCTCTCCTAGTTCAACATTGATGTAAGGTCAACCCAGGTCTTTCAACTTAGGAGGAATGGTCCCTTGAATGGTGTTACTCACATTAGCAGCCAAAAGGACTTGGTTTTTATGTGAAATTTTTCTTTTAAAAGTACACAAGTCCTTAAGGTACTTTGAGTAGGTAGGTATGGTTTGGATTGCATCAAGAAGGGGTATTTTCAACTTGACTTGTGAAAATATTTCCCTCAATGTTTCACTCAGTTCAGGCTTTGTTTTCCCCCTCATGCGTTGAGGAAATGGTGAAGGTTGTGGGGTTGTTTGTTGAAGAATTTGTTCCTTAACAATGTTATCAGTTTCCTCAGTTTGATCTTGTGGTTCATTTGATTTTTCATCCAAGTTTGAATCTTTAGGTGGGTTCTGAATTAGTTGTTCAGGTTTCTCAATTGATTTCCCACTTCTTAAAATAGTCACAGCCTTTAATTGTTCATGAGTTGTTTGAGAAAAACTTGACTCTCCCCTTGAAGTTGAGGATGGCACCGCCTGAGTAGGCATGGGTGTCTTTCCAGTTTTGATGGTTTGAAGTTCTTGTTTTAGGGAAGATACCTCCAAGTTCATCCTCTCCATTTGTTTTCATAGTTGTTCTAGTAGGCTTTGTGGAACAGTTTGGGTGGGTGCTTGAGTAGGTTGGTTTATCCCAGGGGGATATTTTGGAGGTGGGATGGTTTGTTGAAAATGGACCGGTGGCTGTTGGTATTGGATAGGTTGGGTTTGGAACTGGTTATGGGTTTGGTAGTTCTGATGGGGGTAAGGATTTTTCCCCTGTGGTTGGCTAGGTTGTTGGTTATCTTTCAAGAGGAAGCCTGGGTGGTCGTTATACCTTGGGTTGAAGGTGTTTTGGTATTGAGGCTTTTGAAAGTTCAAATCATTTACTTCCGCTGGGGGTCCTCCTAAGAGAACATCCCTGATGGATGGAATGGTTGGGCAGTTGTCTGTCTTATGGTCATGTTTGTCACAAATTGTGCAAACAGGGTCAACAGTTTGGATTTCATGGACTTTCCTAAGGTCTATCACTTCAACCTTCCTAGAGAGTGCTGCGAGTTTAGCCCTAAGGCTTTCCTCTTATCTAAGTGTATGAATTCCAGTAGTTCTTTGTGGCTTTTCAGAATAAGGTGAAGTTCCCCATGTTTTTTTTTTGTTCAGAAAGGATTTCTAGATACTCGTAAGTATCATTTGGGGCTTTGTTTTTAAAGGTTCCATTACACATCATGTCAATGAATTGTTTGTTCCCCAGACCCAACCCTTCATAGAAAATTTTCACTTGTTCAGGAATATAAAAACCATGGTTTGGAACCATGTATATATTGTCTTTGAACCTCTCCCATGTTTCATAGAATGACTCTCCCTCTTTTTCAAAAAAGTTTTGGATACTCTTTTTAAGTGCAATTGTTTTGTGGTGGGGAAAGTATTTTTAGTAGAATTCTCTTTGTAGTTGGTCCCAAGAGTTGATGGATGATGGTCTCAAATTGTTTAGCCAATTTTTAGCTCGATCCTTTAAAGAAAAAGGAAATAGCCTCATCTTAGATAATTCTAGTTGATGTGGGGGACACATGGTTTCTACAATGTCATTGAACTCCTTAATGTGCAGGTATGGCATCTCGGACTCCATTCCATGGAATGTGGGAAGGTGTTTTAGGACATGGGGTTTAAAGATGTAGTTGGAATCTTCTAGGGAATTGTGTCTAATGCATGAGGGGTCATTGGTCCAGGAAGGTTTTAGGTAGTCATTAATGGTTTGATCAATTGCATTCCCCAAGTTTGGGGCTGCCTCATTTGGGTTTCCATTTTGGTTCCCACCCAGGTTTATGAGTTGGTTTCATTGAAGACCTTCCATTGAAATGGGATCAATTTTTGACTCGGGGGTTTTAGGAAGATTAGGATCTAATGAAAAGAGTCCCCTTGGTGTACTTGACTCCCCAACCCCAGGACTATCCACCCTAACTAGACGGTTTGTTTGATCGCGGGTGTAGGCGGACATGCGCCAGAAGAAAAAAAACGAGAAAGGGATAAGATAAGATAATTTGGATGAGAAAATAAGAAATGGGGGAGAATAGAATGGGTGTTTAGATGAATTACTTGGGTCCCCGACAATAGCGCCAAAATTTTATTCTCGATCAAATTTACCCAAGAGATGAAGGTAGAACGGTCCTTGTAGTTTAGCTTGGGTTATCGAATCCTCAGAGACCTAAGAAGAAACCTATAGACACGTACATTCTATGGACTGTTTTTGTCTATGAAGTGGCCAACTTGGGTTTATTTTATATGGTTTTAAAGTATAACTAACAGATTTAAGTGAATTCAATTTTAAAGAATGAGTTGATCCTAGGTTATCGCTCGGGGTGGATTGGACGTATTTTCTTTTTAATGATTTCAATTTCTTAAATTTTAGATGGGTTCATTTAAGGAGATAAAACAACATCATCACTTATTAGTTTAATGCCTACACCCTTTAATACTAATCACCTATACACTTTAAGGATCAAAGTTTTGAGCACTTCAAGGTAAAGGTTCGTATTAGCACTTAAAGTGTGTGGCCTTAAATTCAACAAGGACGATAGAGTTTAAAAATCATCAAATAAAAATCTCAATTAAAGAAGTTATTATACATTAATGAGGTGATAAATAACATCCAATCCAGCCCCTTTCTACTCTCTTGGATCAACCCATAATTGGGTAAGCCCTCCATTGATTCTATGGTTTCAATGGAAGCGGAAAGTAGACTCATGAGGGAGGAAATGGAGAAGTAAAAAAAATGCAATAAAATAACAATCACTCCACCGCTGTGTGATAATCTCAAAAGGTTTGGTATGAACAAGTTCACACCTTGAACCAACGGTATCAATGTTATAAGGATAATAACATAATAATAAGATAAGAAGAACTTTTATTAAGAAACAAGGATGAATTAAAACAACTTACATGTGAAGGAAGAACATTACAAAGAGAAATTGGCAGCATAACATTAAGATGAAAACAAGATCAAAGATTATCAAATCCTCCACCACCACTGCCTTAAATAGACATTTTGGAAGCCTTGGGTCGAGCCTCCAATAGTACAAAGCATCCCACTTGATTATGGTAGGCCTAGGGTGGTGGAAAGCTTGTGGAACTTAGACTTTTCCACATTTGACCCGAGGTGGCATCCAGCTTTCATCCACCGAACAGACGTGATTTTATGACCTTCTATATGGCCGAATCAGAGTGGGTCATAGAAGAATAAAATGGATCCCCAGATTTCTCCTAACCTCTTGTAAACTGTGGGCCCATTTGGAGATGTATATTCGGAGATATGATCAGATTAGTGGGTTGTTTTTCTGGGCCGCAGAATCTGGCCCAGAATTGTATCTCTAACTTGGGCCGCCTTAATGACCACTATAGAGGCCTAATTAGCATTATCTCATGAAGAGTTATTTGTTTATAAACATTTCTTATATCATATCACAAAATTTTGGATTCATTGGGCCTGTATGTTGGGCCCCACAGTCTCATAATTGGGCTGGTGTCCAATCTGCCTTCTCTAGAATTGCTTCCATTCATCTCCAAATATCTCCATCATCGTTTATGAATCATCCATTGATCCCTGAATGAAAAATGTTCACATTTAAGTGCAGATATATTTCCCAAAATATCAAATTAAAATATTGATAATTAAATTCCTTATAATCAGATGACTCATTGGGCCTAAATTGGTGTATATTAGGCATGAAGTGCACAAATGATGAGAATGGATGTTCATAATGAAAATGCACTAACTCAGGCCCATAAGATCAAAAATGAACATTTAATACCATTAAAATGTAATTAAAATATATGTTTTTATTTGATAATCACCTTCCCACCACAAGACTAACCTCTATTATTCATATCCCACTTATAAAACATGACTAGAAACACCCTCAAGGTAACTATTCAAAGAACAATATGGGAGGACCATACGGTGAAGGCAATCAAACCCCTCTAGGGTTTCAAGAAAAAACTGTCTAATATAGCCAAGGTTTTGAGGAACAACCATAATTCATGCATTGACAAATAATCCTATTAAGTTTAAAGTAATGATATAACAACCATTTACCAACACACCTCTATAAATGTTGTCACTTTCAAAACAATAGATAATTTGGATCAAGGCATAAATGGAGAGGGTTGTAATATGGAAAATTTACCCCGAGAGGAGGATCTAGATGCACCAACTAAGGCTACATGCACCCATAACCAGATGAGGCTCCAAAATCTGTAACCTCTGAATATCGAGTTTCTACCTCTACGATGGAACACTATTGAAGACAAATGGAAAGATGTGGCTACATCCTAATCACAACCCATAAGAATAGAAAATCCTTCCATGGAGGAAAAATTTTCATGATATGAGAATGAGATTAAAACTCGTAGACAACTCAATGAGGAGAAAATTAGGGGAAACATTCCCACTGGGTATCGTCTTCAGGAAGAGATGATTATTCTCCCACCCAGAGCTAATCTTCAGGTAATAGTGGCATCTTAGCATCATACCGTCTTTGGATCCAGTTAACAAATCTATAAAAATGAATAAGTAAAAAAGGATCAAGGCTTCCCTCCATTAATGGGACAACCGCTCCTCTCTATGGCGATCATTTAGTCTTGGGACGAATTAAGAATTAGTGGTAGATGAAAATGGGGCCGCATCATCAAACCTTGTACACTACTTATGGATGAAAGGTGGATTAGAATACAGTACCTCTAGGATTTATCAATTTCATTGAGTCCCTAGCTACTAGAATGGAAGTAATATAATGGAGATGCACACCTATTTATCCTGAGATAAATCCATATCAAAAAATGGGTGGATTAAACTTTTCCTCCACCCAATTACAGAAATCATACCTTCTCCACCTTTGATGATGCATGAGATCCATAAAAACCTCTCATAAACTTTGTATCCTGATGTGGTCTGATAATGGGACCTTGAGATCAATAGAGGCAACCAAGATGGGGTGCTTTGTACATAATCCAATATGGACAACCTTCATTTGGTACAACAACCTCCTA
This sequence comes from Viscum album, assembly GCA_963277665.1. Classification (NCBI taxonomy): domain Eukaryota; kingdom Viridiplantae; phylum Streptophyta; class Magnoliopsida; order Santalales; family Viscaceae; genus Viscum; species Viscum album. The sequence continues at coordinate 671,647,403 of OY728167.1, forward strand.
GAAGGATCAGTTGTATGATGGAAAGACCTTCATCATAAATTCCTTTAGCAGTTTATCTCCACGCTGAGGAAAATGAAAATTTTTGAACTGACGAACTATAATAAGTTTGAGAATGATATGGTGTATAACTTCATAGTCATATGGAAAGGTTTAACTTATTCACTAGGCATCCCTCTCTCGCAAGAAAAATTCCTGGATTTCTCTACTGAAAATATTTGGGATGAGTTACAAACACCTCTGATCCTAATGAAATATATAGGCAGATTCCATGAGTTTTCAAAAAATTCACAATTTCTGGAAGACTCCATTTAGTAGACCCAACTTTAGTCTTGAATCATACACTCATCATAGGGGGAAAAGGATTAGCAAGGTTGAAACTACCACTGTTACCCTCAAACCAACATAATAATCCATTCAAACACATAGGCAGGTCCTGAAATGGTTAGTTCCTCCTATCGAGTGGGAAAAACAACAAAATCACCCTCAGACGAAAGAAAAAAGAGATTAGTGTAACACCCCGAGATTTTATGAAAAATATTATTTTAATTTTATTAATGTCTTGTGCTACACCATGATTACCTTGCGTTATACGCAACACCGTATTAGCTTTCAGTATACGCAACACTATTCTTGGATCGTGTTACACACAATTTTGATAATAGTTATTCTACGCAACATTGAGTGTATATATATATATATATATATATATATATATATTCAATGTATAAATAAAATATGGTTGGATTATGTTATACAAAACAACGAAGGATTCTTTCGCAACACGCAACCCTGACTTGGCTTGCATTACACGCAATCGCGACCTTCCTCAATAGTGTGTGTTGTACGCAATACCTGGTTTTACTAAACAACGATATATTATTATAATATTGTTATGAACTAGCCGTTATGAATAGTGTTAACTAAATTTTGAATTTTATAACATTATTATTCATCTTACACATTTCTAGAACATGGTATAAGAACAAAATAAATTTTTCGGGTAAACTAAGTATTTTTCAAAAAATGCAGTTTTGCCGCCTTTTGATGGCGCACCCACTTTAAATCTAGTTTTTGACATGTTTATAAGTTCAATTTGACAAAATAAAATTCTTCTTTTGAATCAGGATATGAAAATTTACATTAGATAAAGTTTTGATATTTTTTCGATAACTTTCATGTTTTAATGAATAGTAAAAACACGCTATATTTTAATTAAAAACAACTTTTTTCATCGTAATATCTTATGTGGTTAAATTATAATATTTAATGGTTTTAAAGTATAAATATAATATATTTTTACCATTTAATATAATTTATGTCATTAGCATTGATTTTACCTTGAATTCGTAGGTTAAATCAATTCAATCTTTTGCAATGTTTTAAAGAAAAACCCGTTTTCTTTCGACAACAGGATTAATTTTAATTTAATTTCTGCAACTTTTGTGTATTTAATTTGGAAAAATGGATTCCATATTTGGAATCAGTGGATCCATATTTTTTTAATAAGCTACTTTTTATTTTTGGGAATTATGAATAGTAACTACGATAAATTTTATTTACCATAGTTAAAGGTAAATCGGGTAATTAAGGGTAAATATAATATTTTAAAATTACCCTAACAAATGTCAAAATCCTATTGGATGAATAAAAGTCGACCCATATCACCTAAGGGTAGGATTAGATTCATTTAATTAAATTTTGTCAATGAAAATAATTTAATTATTATTAAAACCAAAGAATGTGACAACATGTCACTTTTTTAAATATTATAAGTATAATAATTTTAATCTAGTGATACACTTAATGAAACTTCTAACATAAATAGTTTCCAGAAAGCTAATACAATTATCTACATCATAGGAATTTATTTATAATTTTTAGGGATTAAATAATTATCATTTATTATGACACAAAGATGATGCAGTAATTGTCTTATTAATGAAATATTGACATAATTGATGTTATAAATGCCCAAATAAATGTAATTTGAAACTTTTTATAACTTAAATTAATTTTATAGGTTAATATGACATGTTATTGTTGATATAAGTAACTTTTTTCGAACTTATCATTCTGTTATGATTTTCACAAAAAATCAATTACTAAATAGTGTCAAAATTGACATAAAATCGTTTTTAAAAACAAATATTATATTATTAATTTTTATTTTATTCATAAAAATCTAAGGTTAGGCCAAATGACTTAGATAAGTTTATATATATATAAATAATAAACAACTTGGGGTTCTTTTGTCTTGTTATAGTAAGTTTATTAACCTTATACTATAAGAACACAAGAAGACACGGTAAAAGTAAAATTATTTAACTTAGTGTTAAATCTAAATGATAAGGTTAAAATAGGAACCTAAACTTGTATAAATTCTATTGGATGAGAGGATTTCGATCCATCCCCACCTTAGATTCGAAATAAATAAATTTGGAGCTATTTAAAACCGAATATGACTTTATAATAAAATAATATTTTTAGATTTCCAAAGGAGCCCCTCTCCTCCCTTATAAAAGGGCACCTCCTCCCTCTCTTCCTCACACAACTTTGAGCCTTCAAGCTCGGCCAACCCCTGCCAAATTCTCTTCTACACTTCCCTAGAAACATCCTATAGGTTCTGGTCTTCCTCAAAGACCAATTTTAGTGCCCTAAAAGGAGGTCTCAAAGAAACACTTCAAAGAAGAGGTAATGTCTGTTACTGATTATTTCATCTTTATTTCTTCTTCCACTTATTCTTCATTAGTTGTTTCATTATGAATTAATAACATCAGTATCACTCATATACTGATATGTTATTATAAGTATGAGACAACCCTATTTCACCATCTATCCATTCTACGGAAAAAGAAATCACCACGCATGCGTACGTACGGAATATCGTCTCCACGACGCGATGAGATTCGTTCTCCACTTTAACCATTCATGAATGATTATAAAGTACATATAATAAGTAATCATGAAATATATTACATAATAATGATACTGTATTTATGTTTATATATATGTATGTCATCTACTTAATTCCGTTCAACTCAATAAGGAAACGAAAACAGCGTTCATGCGTACGTACGGTCTACCGTCTCCATGAATGGTGTATTTCTTTCCATTTACTGATTTATTATATATATGTATATTCTGAATATATATATATAAATCATGTTTTATATTCTGGAATTAATTAATCATGATCTAAGTAATCATATGAATAATTACAAGTCAAAACACGGACGGAAAACGAAACAATTTTACCCAAAACGCTCTTTAACGTGGAATTTACAAAAGAACGGGTAATATAAAGTCATAATTGAACCATATATGATATAATAACAATGAATATGATTCTGTAATAAGTCAATGACATTATTTAAATCATTATACAGGAGATTCGGACACTTACGAAGCAAAACGGACCTAAGGTAAGGGAAAATATCACAATCTCATTTTTATCTGAGATTGTTTATACTTTGGTATTTACTGGGGTGTATTTTATCATCCACATACATGTTTCCTCAATATTTAATATTTTTTTCATCCACCTACAATTTTTTAAAAACCTATTTTACCCTTTGGTGTGTTTTTAGTAAAAGATATGAAAGGAATCTTTTGTCGTTTTTCGTACAAGGTACTTTTTGACTTTTCTGAAAAAAGTACGAAGAATGTTTTTTTTAACTTATACGGCATGAATGTATTTTTAAAACATTATTTCCAAGAAGCTTCCTTTACAAGTTTTCAACTTTATTTTTAATCAACTTCTTTTATTTTAAAATTGTATGACATGTTAAGAAAGGAAAATGTTTTTGAATTTTAAAGGATATTTTCCTCAAGAATGGAGTTCAAGTGTTTTATCAAAATTATTTTCCATATAAGATAATATAGGCTTCTATTTATATCCCTATTTTTACATTGATTTGATTATTTTATGATGGAATTATTTTTATGATGTCCTTTTATCTTATATGGATTATGTTATGATGGAATGATGTTTAAAAATCCCATTTTTATTACATGGGTTATGCAATGATGTATCATTTATGATTTTGTGGCACACATAATAATGGTATCATTATGAGATGGGTGGGACCTATATCTCCCTCCAATGCATTGGGTAAATATTTTATATCTCATGAGATATACATGGCTGAAACGGTAGGTTATACCGGTTCAGTGAAACAGGACTGAAACGAGGGTGACTCGGTTCAGAAATGGACTTTGTCCACTAAGATAGTCTTGGAAATGAGTCTGGACTAATAAGATATGATTCTCTGTGATTATGTGTGTATGCCACAAAGTTTCATGTTTTAAGTTATGATTATTGGGATTTCATTTCACTACTATGATTTATCCCGTGTTATGAAATTATGCTCTCTTTTGCAGGTTAAGATTTCCAAAATGTTATGTTCTTATGAATATGATGTGATTGATTTTTCTTTTGTTTACCCTTACTGAGAATTTGAGATCACCCTTTTATGTTTTCTTTTCCCCAGGATATAAAGAAATGTTTTAGGTAAGAAAAAAAGGGGAAGATATTTATGAGAGATGTTGAAGATCTTTCACCATGATTAGAAGATTACGTTCCGAGTTTCCAAAGACACTAAACTATTACGGTCCTTGTGTGTGTGTTTTTGTTATGTAATAAGTTTTCCGCAAAAGTAATGTAATGACCATGTACGTCAGGCTACGGATCTCTACACTTGGTATCAGAGGAAAGGTTTAGTCAACCTTTGGAAATTAGGGTGCGAAAACGTTAGTGAGATCCCTAGAGTTATTTCTAAGGTATGTCTAGGGATGTCCCTAAGGATAAGTATACGTATAGGATATAGTTCTAAAACTATGGTAACAATCATATAATTTAACCTAAGATGTTAGATATTGAAGTTACTCCCCCTTTATTATGATTTTTGCCTCTAACGCTATTCTTTTGGGTTTTAGAAAATGGTTGGAAACAAGATGATTCACGATAATGGAGGATATGATGGACAATGGAATGATATTATTCATGAGCAACCAAATGAAATGGGATTTGGAAGTCCAAACATCATTATTATGCTGAATCAGTAATCTCATAATATGATCAATAAAGTAAAATTTGGTAAGTTTCCTAACTCGGATTATAAGAGAAAGATGGAGTTTCATGATGATCATAGAGGAAAGAAAGTTCAATTTCCCCTATGTAAATCATGTGGGAAGAGGCATCAAGGAGAATGTTTCAAAGGAACTGGAAGATGCTTTGGGTGTGGAAAAGAAGGACACAAAGCCAGTAAGTGCAAAGGAAAAGGTTCAGTTAACACCAGGGATGAGGATAATAGTATTGCTACGACATCAACAATGGTTAAATGTTTTAAATGTGGAATGTACGGGCATTATGCAAACCAATTCCCTAAGGTAAAGCCTCATGAAGAGAATTAGTATGGTCGTATGGGTAGTATTTATGTTGATTATAATGAAGAGACTACAAATGATATGTGAGATGAAAGAATTGTTGAAGCTCGGTCAATGGTTTAAGAATGTAGTGGAATGATTACATGTTTATCATGTGTAATGTTGTATAAGTAATCTAATGGTACTATGGAATAAAGAGACATCTAAGGATTGTTACACTGTTGTCTTTCCTTGAGTTTTGAAAGTGTATGATTAATGGTACCAGTATCCATGAAAGGTTATTCAGATATTTTTGGAATGTAGATGATATGCACATAATGAAGGGATGAGAAAATTAAATGTTTGATAGTATTCATGAGCTCATGACTGATATAAGGAGAAGGTTATGTAATGGATTGAGTATATAGAATTTTTGGATTTTGGTATGTGAAAAGAATTAACTTTTTACAGAATTCATGTTTTCACTAAGGTTTAATGGGTATTCATTTTTCAAGAGAATACATGATTAAGGTATTCAAATGATTGGAATGTGATGAACAAGATATATGAGGGATAAATGATGGCATTCACGTGATCATTTTCTCTATACTATGAGTTTGGACCGAAGTATTTTGGATAAGCCTAAAGATTGGAATGGATTATGCTAGACATAAGTTAGTATTGTTTAAGGATAGAACCTTTTTTCGATATTATTGATGGGATGATATAGTAATGTAGTTTTAGAAAAAGGACAACCTTCATGACGGGCGATAGCCCATCGCGTCGGACAAGGTTGTAGGAATCGAACCCACAACCGAAGTGCGACTGGCCTTTATCGCCTACCACTGGCCTACAGGAAGTCCCTGGTTAGTATAAACTAGTTTTATTTTATTAAGCGGTATGATATATTAAGTATAAGTTCATTTTTGGAACCATATACGATTAATCTAACCATAAGATGGACTTATAACTTTTACTAACCTTTTGTTTGAAAGAGATGGAATAACCCATCATTCTATCACATGATCTTCTAACACATCACGAATAACAAATTCAACTTCATTTCTTTAAGGGATGAAGTGGAAATTTTTCAATTCACGAACAACAGTGAGATTTTACCAAAATCATGCAAGTATTTCTTTTAATTCATCAAATTTAGGGAAATGATCTTGAAAACCAAAAATTTTGTCCTAGTTCCCTTATATCCGATTAATCAGATGGTACCTTAGATCATCACAAATCAATAGCTTTGTGATTGTTGCCTTTTTCATAGCCATGTTCTCTACCACTCTCCATCAGAACTTGATGGTTAGATTTTTCTTCCATATCCATATTTTCACCTATGTTCTCCTATGTGGAAACCCAGTGATTAGTTTATTTGTGTAACCATTACGTTTCATACTTTTGTTTTTAAAGATTGGTTTTGGTATTCCTTTTTACGATGTGGGTTTCTATTAAGCAAACTTTCGAGTAGTAAACCATTTATAACCCCGACGAATTTTGAGGGCGAAATTCATTTTAAGGGGGGTAGAATGTAACACCCCGAGATTTTATGAAAAATATTATTTTAATTTTATTAATGTCTTGTGCTACACCATGATTACCTTGCACTATACGCAACACCGTATTAGCTTGCAGTATACGCAACACTATTCTTGGATCGTGTTACACACAATTTTGATAATAGTTATTCTACACAACATTGAGTATATATATATATATATATATTCAATGTATAAATGAAATATGGTTGGATTATGTTATATGAAACAACGAAGGATTCTTGTGCAGCACGCAACCCTGACTTGGCTTGCATTACACACAATCGCGACCTTCCTCGATAGTGTGTGTTGTACGCAATACCGGGTTTTACTAAACAATGATATATTATTATAATATTGTTATGAACTATCCATTATGAATAGTGTTAACTAAATTTTGAATTTTATAACATTATTATTCATCTTAAACATTTCTAGAACATGGTATAAGAACAAAATAAATTTTTCGGGTAAAATAAGTATTTTTCAAAAAATGCAGTTTTGCCGCCTTTTGATGGCGCACCCACTTTAAATCTAGTTTTTGACATGTTTATAAGTTCAATTTGACAAAATAAAATTCTTCTTTTGAATCAGGATATGAAAATTTACATTAGATAAAGTTTTGATATTTTTCCGATAACTTTCATATTTTAATGAATAGTAAAAACACGCTATATTTTAATTAAAAACAACTTTTTTCATCGTAATATATTATGTGGTTAAATTATAATATTGAATGGTTTTAAAGTATAAATAGAATATATTTTTACCATTTAATATAATGTATGTCATTAGCATTGATTTGACCTTGAATTCGTAGGTTAAATCAATTCAATCTTTTGCAATGTTTTAAAGAAAAACCCGTTTTCTTTCGACAACGGGATTAATTTTAATTTAATTTCTTCAACTTTTGTGTATTGAATTTGGAAAAATGGATTCCATATTTGGAATCAGTGTATCCATATTATGTTAACAAGCTACTTTTTATTTTTGGGATTTATGAATAGTAACTACGGTAAATTTTATTTACCATAGTTAAAGGTAAATCGGGTAATTAAGGGTAAATATAATATTTTAAAATTACCCTAACAAATGTCAAAATCCTATTGTATGAATAAAAGTCGACCCATATCACCTAAGGGTCGGATTAGATTCATTTAATTAAATTTTTTCAATGAAAATAATTTAATTATTATTAAAACCAAAGAATGTGACAACATGTCACTTTCTTAAATCTTATAAGTATAATAATTTTAATCTAGTGATAAAATTCATGAAACTTAGAACATGAATAGTCTCCAGAAATCTAATACAATTATCTACATCATAGGAATTTATTTAGAATTTTTAGGGATTAAATAATTATCATTTATTATGACACAAAGATGATGCAGTAATTGTCTTACTAATGAAATATTGACATAATTGATGTTATAAATGCCCAAATAAGTGTAATTTGAAACTTTTTATGACTTACATTAATTTTCTAGGTTAATATGACATGTTATTTTTGATATAAGTAACTTGTTTTGAACTTATCATTCTGTTATGATTTTCACAAAAAATCAATTACTAAATAGTGTCAAAATTGACATAAAATAGTTTTTAAAAACAAATATTATATTATTAATTGTTATTTTATTCCTAAAAATATAAGGCTCCGCCAAATGACTTAGATAAGGTTATATATATTAATAATAAACAACTTGGGGTTCTTTTGGCTTGTTATAGTAAGTTTATTAACCTTATAGTATAAGAACACAAGAAGAAATGGTAAAAGTAAAATTATTTAACTTAGTGTTAAATCTAAATGATAAGGTTAAAATAGGAACCTAAACTTGTCTAAATTCTATTAGATTAGAGGATTTCGATCCATCCCCACCTTAGCTTCGAAATAAATCAATTTGGAGCTATTTAAAACCGAATATGACTTTATAATAAAATAATATTTTTAGATTTCCAAAGGAGCCCCTCTCCTCCCTTATAAAAGGGAACCTCCTCCCTCTCTTCCTCACTCAACTTTGAGCCTTCAAGCTCGGAAAACCCCTGACAAATTATCTTCTCCACTTCCCTAGAAACATCCTAGAGGTTCTGGTCTTCCTCAAAGACCAATTTTAGTGCCCTAAAAGGAGGTCTCAAAGAAACACTTCAAAGAAGAGGTAATGTCTGTTACCGATTCTTTCATCTTTATTTCTTCTTCCACTTCTTCTTCATTAGTTGTTTCATTATAAAGTAATAACATCAGTATCACTCATATACTGATATGTTATTATAAGTATGAAACAACCCTATTTCACCATCTATCCATTCTACGGAAAAATAAATCACCGCACGTGCGTACGTACGGAATACCGTCTCCACGACGCGATGAGATTCGTTCTCCACCTTAACCATTCATGAATGATTATAAAGTACGTATAATAAGTAATCATGAAATATATGACATAATGATGATACTTTATTTATGTGTATATATATGTATGTCATCTACTTAATTCCGTTCAACTCAATAAGGAAACGAAAACAGAGTTCATGCGTACGTACGGCCTACCGTCTCCATGAACGGTGTATTTCTTTCCATTTACTGATTTATTCTATATATGTATATTCTGAATATATATATATATAAATAATGCTTTATATTCTGGAATTAATTAATCATGATCTAAGTAATCATATGAATAATTACAAGTCAAAACACGGATGACAAATGAAACAATTTTACCCAAAACGCTCTTTAACATGGAATTTACAAAAGAACGGGTAATATAAAGTCATAAGTGAACCATATATGATATAATAACAATGAATATGATTCTGTAATAAGTTAATGACATTATTTAAATCATTATACAGGAGGTTCGGACACTTACGAAGCAAAACGGACCTAAGGTAAGGGAAAATATCACAATCTCATTTTTATCCGAGATTGTTTATACTTTGGTATTTACTGGGGTGTATTTTATCATCAAAATACATGTTTCCTCAATATGTAATATTGTTTTCATCCACCTACAATTTTTTTAAAACCTATTTTACCCTTTGGTGTGTTTTTAGTAAAAGATATGAAAGGAATCTTTTGTCGTTTTTCGTACGAGGTACTTTTCGACTTTTCTGAAAAAAGTACGAAGAATGTTTTTTTTAACTTATACGGCATGAATGGATTTTTAAAAAATTATTTCCAAGAAGCTTACTTTACAAGTTTTCATGTTTATTTTTAATCAACTTCTTTTAGTTTAAAATTGTATGACATGTTTAGAAAGGAAAATGTTTTTGAATTTTAAAGGATATTTTCCTCAAGAATGGAGTTCAAGTGTTTTATCAAAAAAAAATTCCATCTAAGATAATATAGGCTTCTGTTTCTATCCCTATTTTTACATTGATTTGATTATGTTATGATGGAATTATTTTTATGATGTCCTTTTATCTTATATGGATTATGTTATGATGGAATGATCTTTAAGAATCCCATTTTTATTACATGGGTTATGGAATGATGTACCATTTATGATTTTGTGGCACACATAAGAATGGTATAATTATGCTATGGGTGGGACCTATATCTCCCTTCAATGCATTGGGTAAAGATTTTATATCTCATGAGATAGACATGGCTGAAACGGTAGGTTATACCGGTTTAGTGAAATAGGACTGAAACGAGGGTGACTCGGTTCAGAAATGGACTTTGTCCACTAAGATAGTCTTGGCAATGAGTCTGGACTAATAAGATATGATTCTCTATGATTATGTGTGTATGCCACAAAGTTTCATGTTTTAAGTTATGATTATTGGGATTTCATTTCACTACTATTATTTATCCCATGTTATGAAATTATGCTCTCTTTTGCAGGTTAAGATTTCCAAAATGTTATGTTCTTATAAATATGATGTGATTGATTTTTCTTTTGTTTACCCTTACTGAGCATTTGAGCTCACCCTTTTATGTTTTCTTTTCCCCGGGATATAAAGAAAGGTTTTAGGTAAGAAAAAAAGGGGAAGATCTTTATGAGAGATGTTGAAGATCTTTCACCATGATTAGAAGATTACGTTCCGAGTTTCCAAAGACACTAAACTATTACGGTCCTTGTGTGTGTGTTTTTGTTATGTAATAAGTTTTCCGCAAAAGAAATGTAATGACCATGTACGTCAGGCTACGGGTCTCTACAGTTGGTATCAAAGGAAAGTTTTAGTCAACCTTTGGAAACTAGGGTGCGAAAACATTAGTGAGATCCCTAGAGATATTTCTAAGGTATGTCTAGGGATGTCCCTAAGGATAAGTATACGTATAGGATATAGTTCTAGAACTATGGTAACAATCATAGAATTTAACCTAAGATGATAGATATTGAAGTTACTCCCCCTTTATTATGATTTTTGCCTCTAACACTATTCTTTTTGGGTTTTAGAAAATGGTTGGAAACAAGATGATTCACGATAATGGAGGATATGATGGACAATGGAATGATATTCTTCATGATCAACCAAATAAAATGGGATTTGGACGTCCAAACATCATTATTATGCCGAATCAGCAATCTCATAATATGATCAATAAAGTAAAATTTGGTAAGTTTCCTGACTCGGATTATAAGAGAAAGATGGAGTTTCATGATGATCATAGAGGAAAGAAAGTTCAATTTCCCCTATGTAAATCATGTGGGAAGAGGCATCAAGGGGAATGTTTCAAAGGAACTGGGAGATGCTTTGGGTGTGGAAAAGAAGGACACAAAGCCAGTAAGTGCAAAGGAAAAGGTTCAGTTAACACCAGGGATGAGGATAATGGTATTGCTACGACATCAACAATGGTTAAATGTTTTAAATGTGGAATGTACGGGCATTATGCAAACCAATTCCCTAAGGTAAAGCCTCATGAAGAGAATCAGTATGGTCGTATGGGTAGTATTTATGTTGATGATGATGAAGAGACTACAAATGATATGTGAGATGAAAGAATTGTTGAAGCTCGGTCAATGGTTTAAGAATGTAGTGGAATGATTACATGTTTATCATGTGTAATGTTGTATAAGTAATCTCATGGTACTATGGAATAAAGAGACATCTAAGGATTGTTACACTGTTGTCTTTCCTTGAGTTTTGAAAGTGTATGATTAATGGTACCAGTATCCATGAAAGGTTATTCAGATATTTTTGGAATGTAAATGATATGCGCATAATGAAGGGATAAGGAGAAAATTAAATGTTTGATAGTATTCATGAGATCATGACTGATATAAGGAGAAGGTTATGTAATGGATTGAGTATATAGAATTTTTGGATTTTGGTATGTGGAAAGAATTAACTTTTGACAGAATTCATGTTTTCACTAAGGTTTAATGGGTATTCATTTTTCAAGAGAATACATGATTAAGGTATTCACATGATTGGAATGTGACGAACAAGATATATGAGGGATAAATGATGGCATTCACGTGATCATTTTCTCTGTACTATGAGTTTGGACCGAAGTATTTTGGATAAGCCTAAAGATTGGAATGGATTATGTTGGACATAAGTTAGTATTGTTTAAGGATAGAACATTTTTTTGATATTATTTATGGGATGATATAGTAATGTAGTTTTAGAAAAAGGACAACCTGCAGGACGGGCGATAGCCCATCGTGTCGGACAAGGTTGTAGGAATCGAACCCACAACCGAAGTGCGACTGGCCTTTATCGCCTACCACTGGCCTACAGGAAGTCCCTGGTTAGTATAAACTAGTTTTATTTTATTAAGCGGTATGATATATTAAGTATAAGTTCATTTTTGGAACCATATACGATTAATCTAACCATAAGATGGACTAATAAATTTTGTTAACCTTTTGTTTGAAATAGATGGAATAACCCATCATTCTATCACGTGATCTTCTAACACATCACGAATAACAAATTCAACTTCATTTCTTTAAGGGATGAAGTGGAAATTGTTCAATTCACGAACAACAGTGAAATTGTACCAAAACCGTGCAAGTATTTCTTTTAATTCATCAACTTTAGGGAAATGATCTTGAAAACCAAAAATGTTGTCCTAGTTCCCTTATATCCGATTAATCAGATGGTACCTTAGATCATCACAAATCAATAGCTTTGTGATTGTTACCTTTTTCATAGCCATGTTCTCTACCACTCTCCATCAGAACTTGATGGTTAGATTTTTCTTCCATATCCATATTTTCACCTATGTTCTCCTATGTGGAAACCCAGTGATTAGTTTATTTGGGTAACCATTACATTTCATACTTTTGTTTTTAAAGATTGGTTTTGGTATTCCTTTTTAATGTTTGGGTTTCTATTAAGCAAACTTTCGAGTAGTAAACCATTTATAACCCCGATGAATTTTGAGGGCGAAATTAATTTTAAGGGGGGTAGAATGTAACACCCCGAGATTTTATGAAAAATATTATTTTAATTTTATTAATGTCTTGTGCTACACCAAGATTACCTTGCGCTATACGCAACACCGTATTAGCTTGCAGTATACGCAACACTATTCTTGGATCGTGTTACACACAATTTTGATAATAGTTATTCTACGCAACATTGAGTATATATATATATATATATATATTCAATGTATAAATGAAATATGTTTGGATTATGTTATATGAAACAACGAAGGATTCTTGCGCAACACGCAACCCTGACTTGGCTTGCATTACACGCAATCGCGACCTTCCTCGATAGTGTGTGTTTTACGCAATATCGGGTTTTACTAAACAACGATATATTATTATAATATTGTTATGAACTAGCCGTTATGAATAGTGTTAACTAAATTTTGAATTTTATAAAATTATTATTCATCTTACACATTTCTAGAACATGGTATAAGAACAAAATAAATTTTTCGGGTAAAATATGTATTTTTCAAAAAATGCAGTTTTGCCGCCTTTTGATGGCGCACCCACATTAAATCTAGTTTTTGACATTTTTATAAGTTCAATTTGACAAAATAAAATTCTTCTTTTGAATCAGGATATGAAAATTTACATTAGATAAAGTTTTGATATTTTTCCGATAACTTTCATATTTTAATGAATAGTAAAAACACCCTATATTTTAATTAAAAACAAATTTTTTCATCGTAATATCTTATGTGGTTAAATTATAATATTGAATGGTTTTAAAGTATAAATAGAATATATTTTTACCATTTAATATAATTTATATCATTAGCATTGATTTTACCTTGAATTCGTAGGTTAAATCAATTTAATCTTTTCCAATGTTTTAAAGAAAAACTCGTTTTCTTTCGACAAAGGGATTAATTTTAATTTAATTTATGCAACTTTTGTGTATTGAATTTGGAAAAATGGATTCCATATTTAGAATCAGTGGATCCATATTATTTTAATAAGCTACTTTTTATTTTTGGGATTTATGAATAGTAACTATGGTAAATTTTATTTACCATAGTTAAAGGTAAATCGGGTAATTAAGGGTAAATATAATATTTTAAAATTACCCTAACAAATGTCAAAATCCTATTGGATGAATAAAAGTCGACCCATATCACCTAAGGGTCAGATTAGATTCATTTAATTAAATTTTTTCAATGAAAATAATTTAATTATTATTAAACCCAAAGAATGTGACAACATGTCACTTTCTTAAATCTTATAAGTATAATAATTTTAATATAGTGATAAACTTCATGAAACTTCTAACATGAATACTCTCTAGAAAGATAATACACTTATCTACATCATAGGAATTTATTTAGAATTTTTAAGGATTAAATAATTATCATTTATTATGACACAAAGATAATGCAGTAATTGTCTTATTAATGAAATATTGACATAATTGATGTTATAAATGCCCAAATAAATGTAATTTGAAACTTTTTATGACTTACATTAATTTTATAGGTTAATATGACATGTTATTGTTGATATAAGTAACTTTTTTCGAACTTATCATTCTGTTATGATTTTCACAAAAAATCAATTACTAAATAGTGTCAAAATTGACATAAAATAGTTTTTAAAAACAAATATTATATTATTAATTGTTATTTTATTCCTAAAAATATAATTTTCGGCCCAATGACTTAGATAATGTTATATATATTAATAATAAACAACTTGGGGTTCGTTTGGCTTGTTATATTAAGTTTATTAACCTTATAGTATAAGAACACAAGAAGACACGGTAAAAGTAAAATTATTTAACTTAGTGTTAAATCTAAATGATAAGGTTAAAATAGGAACCTAAACTTGTCTAAATTATATTGGATGAGAGTATTTCGATCCATCCCCACCTTAGCTTCTAAATAAATAAATTTGGAGCTATTTAAAACTGAATATGACTTTATAATAAAATAATATTTTTAGATTTCCAAAGGAGCCCCTCTCCTCCCTTATAAAAGGGCACCTCCTCCCTCTCTTCCTCACACAACTTTGAGCCTTCAATCTCGTCCAAACCCTGCCAAATTCTCTTCTCCACTTCCCTAGAAACATCCTAGAGGTTCTGGTCTTCCTCAAAGACTAATTTTAGTGCCCTAAAAGGAGGTCTCAAAGAAACACTTCAAAGAAGAGGTAATGTATGTTACCGATTCTTTCATCTTTATTTCTTCTTCCACTTATTCTTCATTAGTTGTTTCATTATGAAGTAATAACATCAGTATCAATAATATACTTATATGTTATTATAATTATGAAACAACCCTATTTCACCATCTATCCATTCTACGGAAAAAGAAATCACCGCGCGTGCGTACGTACGGAATACCGTCTCCACAACGCGATGAGATTCGTTCTCCACTTTAACCATTCATGAATGATTATAAAGTAAATATAATAATTAATCATTAAATATATGACATAATAATGATACTTATTTATGTGTATATATATGTATGTCATCTACTTAATTCCGTTCAACTCAATAAGGAAACGAAAACAGCGTTCATGCATACGTACGCCCTACCGTCTCCATGAACGGTGTATTTCTTTCCATTTACTGATTTATTATATATATGTATATTCTGAATATATATATATAAATCTTGCTTTATATTCTGGAATTAAGTAATCATGATCTAAGTAATCATATGAATAATTACAAGTCAAAACACGGACGACAAATGAAACAATTTTACCCAAAACGCTCTTTAACATGGAATTTACAAAAGAACGGGTAATATAAAGTCATAAGTGAACCATATATGATATAATAACAATGAATATGATTCTTTAATAAGTCAATGACATTATTTAAATCATTATACAGGAGGTTCGGACACTTACGAAGCAAAACGGGCCTAAGGTAAGGGAAAATATCACAATCTCATTTTTATCCGAGATTGTTTATACTTTGGTATTTACTGGGGTGTATTTTATCATCCACATACATGTTTCCTCAATATTTAATATTGTTTTCATCCACCTACAATTTTTTTAAAACCTATTTTACCCTTTGGTGTGTTTTTAGTAAAAGATATGAAAGGAATCTTTTGTCGTTTTTCGTACGAGGTACTTTTTGACTTTTCTGAAAAAAGTACGAAGAATGTTTTTTTAACTTATACGGAATGAATGGATTTTTAAAACATTATTTACAAGAAGATTCCTTTACAAGTTTTCAAGTTTATTTTTAATCAAATTCTTTTATTTTAAAATTCTATGACATGTTAAGAAAGGAAAATGTTTTTGAATTTTAAAGGATATTTTCCTCAAGAATGGAGTTCAAGTGTTTTATTAAAATTATTTTCCATCTAAGATAATATAGGCTTTTGTTTCTATCCCTATTTTTACATTGATTTGATTATGTTATGATGGAATTATTTTTATGATTTCCTTTTATCTTATATGGATTATGTTATTATGGAATGATGTTTAAGAATCCCATTTTTATTACATGGGTTATGCAATGATGTATCATTTATGATTTTGTGGCACACATAAGAATGGTATCATTATGAGATGGGTGGGACCTATATCTCCCTCCAATGCATTGGGTAAATATTTTATATCTCATGAGATACACATGGCTGAAACGGTAGGTTATAGCGGTTCAGTGAAACAGGACTGAAACGAGGGTGACTCAGTTTAGAAATGGACTTTGTCCACTAAGATAGTCTTGGCAATGAGTCTGGACTAATAAGATATGATTCTCTATAATTATGTGTGTATGCCACAAAGTTTCATGTTTTAAGTTATGATTATTGTGATTTCATTTCACTACTATGATTTATCCCATGTTATGAAATTATGCTCTCTTTTGCAGGTTAAGATTTCCAAAATGTTATGTTCTTATGAATATGATGTGATTGATTTTTCTTTTGTTTACCCTTACTGAGCATTTGAGCTCACCCTTTTATGTTTTCTTTTCCCCCGGATATAAAGAAAGGTTTTAGGTAAGAAAAAAAGGGGAAGATCTTTATGAGAGATGTTGAAGATCTTTCACCATGATTAGAAGATTACGTTCCGAGTTTCCAAAGACACTAAACTATTACGGTCCTTGTGTGTGTGTTTTTTGTTATGTAATAATTTTTCCGCAAATGTAATGTAATGACCATGTACGTCAGGCTAAGGGTCTCTAGAATTAGGGTCCCCCATGATTTGGGGAATTGATGAATAAAGAATACTCCTTCTAAAATGAACAATTCCTCGGTTATTTCCTTGCATTCATAGACAATAACCTACTCAATCTTCCATATCCTGAGATGCCCAATGAGGTCAACCTCCTGATCATCCTCACTACTTCCCTTTCGATGGAAGACTAGGTCAAAACATCCATGATTGATTCTTCTTCAAAAACATCCTCTAAGGAATGTTTATCCTAGACATGTGTTTTTTGATAACTCCCTAGAGAAGGAGACCTACATAACCAATTCCCTATCAGAAAAAGAATTTGATTGGAAAAATGTTTCGGCCAAGCATGGGAAGAATTTCAACATATGTAAGAATCAAGATATTATTGATTGAGCTCATGCTAACCTAAGAGAACAACTTCGCATTCCCATAATTTGTCCATCTCTTAGAGAGGTGACATCAAAAATGTATCCCATAGGTGAACACATCCATCAGACATAAGAAGAGAAAGAAGTGGAATATTCATTTTTATCTCTGATTTAAGATCCAAATCTTACAGATTTCTTCCATGAAACATCTGAAGCTTAGGAACCACCCCACCAAATGAAACCTTTATCAGAAGAAGATCTCATATTTAGATATGTTAATGTGATATACTTGAGATACCACTGCTTCTATGTTGATTATGCCTTTGAATATGAGTTCCCTACAACCAACCAAGGAACAGGAGGCCATATGCATAGGAATTGAGGATATAGGGGACAACACTAGCATGATCAGACCCAATATTTTATCTATGTCCCCATAGTGGACATATATGAAATTTATACCCATGATAAAGTCCTCTAGAAAGACCAAAAAAACATCGAGGTGTACTAGAACCCTCTAATGGTCATCTGCTCCCGACCATCTTACATGATCGCCAAGGGGGTGTGATTATCTGACCATTCCAAACAACGAGGAAGGCTTACATGACCTGCACCACTCAAAAAATATTCTCACTCGACCTTTGCATAATAACCAAGCCCATCAACCTCAAATTCCTCCTGTATTAAACCACATAATAAGGGGAAACCCTACCTCAGGAAGCGTCAAACTTCTAGCACAAAAGTACAACATTATAAAATAGTTGTCCATTGTCCCAACCAAGATCTCAATCCTTTATGTGATCCATAATTCATATAAACTCAGGGAGTAACTCATTGATGGCCTCTAGAGTCCGCTATAGTTTGAAACAGAAGTCAAATTAGCTATGGATTATCATGTGGAGACCATGCCATCTGAATTCCAGGTCATCATCTCGTTTATAGAGTTAGATATGGAAGATGTCATCTTGGGACACAAATGACCCCTATGTGTTTCAGTCACACTCAATAATGATGAATTCCTAAGGTATTGGATTGAAAATGGTTCTGGAATCAACCTCATCTCGATTCATACCCTTCGACGTTTTGGTTATAGTGAAGGGAACCTATCTCCCATGAGGACGACAATTAAAGTGTGTGATAAGTGTAAGAAAAGACCTCTAAGGAAGATCAAGATAAAATCTTAGTTTGGGTATCTCACATCTAACACTGAGATCAAGGTTATTTAGTAAGATACCACCAACAATGTCCTACTCAGAAAGCCCTGTCCCTACAACCATGTGGTGGTACCTTAAACATCTCATCAGTTTTTTAAATACCCCATTGATTGAAAGGTTGAAATACTACATGGTGATAGTTCCACCTTAGAGTCTTGTAAATCCATATATGGTGAGGAAAGTTTTTGAAAAGGGGATGGAAAACAACCAATGTTGGATTACAATAAATATTTTCCATCCCCCAATGGCTTGGGGACCGCTCCTACAAATAACTAGAATATGCATGAAATTACTATGTGCTCCCCATAAATCTAGTTGAGGCAATAAACCTTATCCTATATGTCCAATACCCTTTTATCCCCAATGAATGTGTAAAAAAATTAGATTCGAAATCTCTCTACAATGAATTAGGAAGTGGGGGATTGAGAATAGTACTTACTACTTCGGCTGAATGATGGAAGATATTGAGACCCAATACTCAGATGTTGAGAAGAACTTCCTCACACTCATATTTATAGTATAGAATATGAGGCATTACTCGAAGCACCATGAAGGCTACCTGTTCACTCGTACTGATCCACTCAAGTAAATCCTTTTTCTCCCCTTGATTACTGGGCACTTGGCCTGATGGGTGGTCATTCTGCAACAATATGACATCCATTTTGTGTCATAGAAGTCTATGAAAGGGAAAGACCTGGATAATTTCTTCATGGAACACCCCATTCCAAAAAAACACACTAGAGGACACCATGCTTCTAGATGAGGAGGTTTTATACTCCCATGACACTCCCTAGACATGATAGATGTATTTTTATGGTGCCTTCTAGATTCTTATCGGTAAAATACTAGAAAACCAAAAACTCAATTGGTTTAGCTTAGGGATTGTATTTATTTCACAAGATAAAGAAAATTTTCCCTGATATTTCTCATAATACTATAGATGCATGAATAATGAGCTTGATTACGAAGACCTCATCGTTGGCTTGGAACTAGCCCTACATCTGCAAATAGCCTACCTTAACATCAAATAATATACAAAGCTAGTGATAAAGCAGATCAATAGAGAATATATAATTAAAAAGGAATAATCTCCCCCTCTCAATGGCTGCATCAGGGGAATAATGGTATAATTTTATTTTGAGCCCACATTACATCACATTCTCCGACTATAGAATGCTTGTGCTGACACATTGGCTAATGCAGCCATAGTCTCGTTCGACCATTATTAGGAGGAAGCAATCTTTCATATCACACATTGAATAATGGTATCATCAATCATCATCTGCGGTATAGAAGAAATTAACCATTTCATCACTTCCCTAGGGCATGATGAACCAATATCCACCCCTGGATAGATGGATACCATAATTGGTTATCTCTAAAATGGGATCCTCCTGGAAGACCAAGCCTGAAGGGAATAGATTCGGCATAGTGTAATGAACTTTACCCCATGATATGGGACAAATGAGAAAAGATACTTATAAAAATGAAGCTTTGATGAAATAATCCTTAGATTCCTAGCATGAGGAGATATTTTTACCATCATGAAAGAAGTCCACATAGGTTCTTATGACACCCATCAGTCTAGGACCTGAATATCCCACCAAATCAGAATGTTGGGATAATATTGGAAAACCATGATACATTACTGTGTGGAATTCACAAGGAAATTTCATGCGTTCACAATTCATGAAAACTTTATCTATTGAACACTAGTGTTTTAAAATATAGGTATATATTCTTGGTCATTTGATGTATGGGGAATGGATGTTGTGGGGCCATATCCACCAGTTGTAGATAAGCAGTTCAAGTACATACTTACTAATACCAACTTCTTCTCCAAATGGGATAAGGCAATACCACTAAATGAATATGGGATGAAGAACATCATCAATATCATAAAGTCCCATATAATCACCAGGTTCAGAATCCCTCACATGATACTGATATACAACAACACCATTTTTTGTTCTATAGAGTTGAAGAAATTGTACTAAGATTACAATATCGAGACTAATCACTCATCTTGCTCTCATATAACAGAACATGGATAGATATAGGCCTTTAATAAGATTCTATCAAATATACTCTATAAGATGGTGAATAAGCATAATATTTCCTTCCAGACAAGCTCCGCCATGCTTTATGAGCCTACCATACTACCATGTGTACTGCTACACAAACAACACCATATTCATTGTTGTATGAGAATGAGGTAGACTTACCCATAAAATCAAGCTTCCCTCACATTGAATATCCATTTGTGGACAACTCTTTGATGATGATAAATCGCAAAAGTAGATGGATGAATTGGAGTGGCTCGATGAGAGCAGGTTGTGTACATTGCTCAACCATAATGTTCATCAAAATAATAGTTCATGAGACTTTAATAAAAAGATTCTCCTCTATTCCTTCCTCCCAGGAGAAATGGTATTGGCTCTCAAAACCCCAATGATTCCAGGAAATAATCCTTTGAAGCTTAAAACCAATGGGAAGGACCTTATATCATACAAAATGTCCATCATAACAAAGTTTACTCACTAGACACAATAGATGGGGAGTGGGTCACACCCCCACCAATGTGCGAGTTCTTAAGAAATACATTACATAGATGTCATAAAGTCTCTTTCATCATATCATCAAGACGTTAAACTACTTAGAATCTCCCATCCTGGAAATAATATGTTAAACTACACAGCATCTCTCATCCTAGCCGCATGACATTAAAATCTTTAAATGTGTATGTACCACATGAAATTAAACTGCACAAAATGTTTCCTCACCACCTGATGTTAAACTGAATAGAAATCATCATGTCACCAATGATTATCCTCACATGAGTTATATCATTGTGAATTAAAGATGAAATGATTGTATCCCTATGTGAGAGTTAGATCCACATAGGGAATCTCTTTATCCAAGAACATGTGGCTTGATTATTACTATTCTAGAATATGTATTGATGCCCAAACCTCTATTCTTAGGACTATATTTGAAATTACTTTCTGACGAAGACCTTTTCGTGAGGATGGTCAAGTTTACATTTATAAAACCCAATATATAACACAATGGCTAACCTCGGGGTCACTCTCAAGGAAGTGGTGTCGAATGAATAAGAAGCCTTTTCGAAAATCTTTTTTTATTTTTTTTATTTTTTGAAAATAGTTAAACAAAACTCCTAATAAAACACTAAACAGTGATGAAAATCACAATGGCATGGGAAAGAGTAAACGAATGGTGAAGAATAATAGAAGAAACACAAAGAAAAACAATGAACAAAAATGATAGTAGACACAGACACAACAGTCAGTAAGAACAAAGCCAAACCCATATTCACCCACCCTCAACTCCCAATCCTAGATCTACCGAAGAAATGTATCAACAACTTTCAACCTTGCTCAATGCATGTCTCATGACTCGGATCACACATCAATCTCACTTAAAGTTGAACACCTGAACACAAAATTTCATCAGTGCTCGAGCATCCCTCTATATTGCAATCTAAATTCCCCAGCGAATTCATTCTGGTAAGAAATTCTCACAAGCCAGAATGATTCTGTTGAGATCATCAAATCGCACAACCCATATCAATTGCTCAGATCGATAAATTGAGAGAGTAAGGGGAGAAGAGATGAAGTATGAAAGTGGAAAACATGTTCTATCCATGGCTTTTCTTTCACTTAGCTAAATTCACAGACACAATCTGGTAAGGTGAAGAAAAGGGCGGTGTCGGTGACTCGGAGGAGCGATAGTCAGGAGAAAATGGGGGTGACAGTTTGAGAAACTCAGAAGGTGGGGAATGCTATTTGTGGATCATTTGAGTTAGGGATAGGGGTGTCAGTAGGTTGAAATGGTAGGAAGGTATCGGTGAGTTGGGTGAAAGTAGGTTGAGTGCCAAATAGAAGGTGGCGGTGACTCGTTTGAGTCATCGATGGGCACAACAAACAAATCAAACAAATTAATCACAAGTTATATTAAATAATTAGTTAAAATTAAATGTAAATTAAAAAAATTAACAGATTAAATTAAAAATTTAACTCAGTAAAAATTTAATATTAAAATTATTTAATTACTTGAATTATTTAATGAACTAAAGTGTTAATTAATTAATGAAATTAAATAATTAAAATAAACAAATAATTAAAAGTAAAAATTGAATTAAATTATTTAATTATTCAAAGAATCAAAAACTAAAGTGACAAATTATTTATTTACAAATGAAATAATTAAATGAAATAATTAATTAAACTAATTATTTTGAAAAAAAATAAATAAAATAATGAAAGAATAAAAAGAATAAAAATTATTATTTAAGTAACAAAAAAAATAATAAAAATGGAAATTAGAACAGAATTAAATAATTAATTTTGAAATTATAAAAAATGACAAAATTCAATAGTAAAATACATGATTTTAAAACAAGGATGTAATTTTGACAATTTGATAAACACAAAACAACAATAGTTAATTATTACATAATATGCATTATTTTAATACCAAAAAGAGAAGAAAAAGTGAAAATTGATGTGTCAAAAAGAAACGAAATTAAGCCACATCAAAATCCCCCACACTTAAATCTTTGTTTGTCCTCAAACTAATGTATGATTTTGTCTTTGTAAAACAGAAAAAATGATGTGTCGTATTTAGTTCAAAAAGATCATGTCTAAACTTTTACAAACAGAGGCACGGAAGCTTGACTGGATTTACAGGAGTGCTTAAAAAAATGGTACTTCCCAGTTTCAATTACAAGTTGGATACCAAAGGCAACATAGATTAATCCACTACTAAAGATGTCATGCCACATACATGAACTTCACTAACTATCCTACTTCAATTCCATTTCAAGTTCCAATTCAAAAAAAATATTACACGTTAGATAAAAGTGGAATTAAAACCTTAACCAAAGGCACCTTAAAGTTTCACTTTCACCTAGGTTCCAAAAATGTTTATTTTTTTTTGAATCACTTCACTGATAAAACTCAAATGATATTTAATTTATTCAGTCGTTCTATTCTTCATTTGTGTTCAAAATTCACCTCACATTGATGAGTTCATTTTTGATAAGGGCGCTTTATTTTAATTTTTTTCCCCAACCATATTCCATGTGCAAGGCACTGTGAATAACACTTATTGAAATTGAAATTAGCTTTTATTTATTCAAGGAAATGCACCCAGTGCACCTTATCTCAGAGACTCACCATGGGATCTCATTTTCCCATTTTACTCTAGTTACAAAGGACTTAAATAATTATCATTTGTGTAGGTTCAATTAGGTGATTGTTGTTTCATTAAAATATGAGTTCCCTATGATCAAGTTAAAATTTCTAGTTCCCTAAATTCATGATCCTAATTCCACATAAAATTATCATATATCACTCTCTTCCTAAGTTCCTAAACAGAAAATCCATAGGGAAACTGTGTTACTTCACTCATCAATCATATATCCTCAACAACATCAGACTCAGTGTAACCCTTATCTTCGAACAGGTTGGTATCCACTAGTCAGGACATTAATTGAGGTGCAATGTGAATCCAAATGACCCTCATGATGTGAAAGGAATGTTGAAAAATTTGAAAAAAAATGACCATTTTTTTGAAATAGAATTTATGGGGAATTGACGTGAGAAAATGACTCATCCCCCACACTTAAGACTCAACATTGTCCCCAATGTTCACTCTCAAGGTAGAAGAAAACTTAGTTGAAAACATATTGGGCAATTCAAAATTTAAAAGTATGAGGAGGGGTAACATTGATGTTCAAAAGACAGTTTTCTACATACAAAAGGAAAAAGGAAAAAAATAAAAACAGAAAACAAAAGACCCACCAACCACCACCATCAAACTAATTTTTATTTTTTGAAAAGTGATGCTTTTGAATTTTAAAAGAAAACAATTGATTTTACCATTCATTTCAAACAGTATCATCATTAAAATAGTGGGTGTAAGCAGGTTTCAAAATGTAGCTCAAAATAATTTTTAACTCGCTATATTTTAATAGCTAAACACCCATACAAGAAAACAGATTCACAATTTTTCACAAAAATTAAAGGGACTCTCCTACAGTTAGCAGCAAACACCAAGAAATATGAATGAGCATATTGAAAACAAATATACAATTAAAAACAGTGCTTCCCTGAATATGGAAGCTTCCCATTCATCATCTTTTTTAAGCCTCCCTTTGTTTTCTTTTAGCAGAAACCCTAGCTTCTCTATTTAAGCACCTACAAATGTAAACAGATTAACATTAGTCTTCAGAATTTAAATCTCCAAAACAAAATGCAACCATGTTTGAATTAGGGAGTGTTATCCATTAAATTTCAGTGAGCTTTCTTCCTTGACCAAACATGACCGCCACGTGTAACTAACTGTTTGTTTATTGTCCTACTAAGAAAAAGCACACAAATTAAAACAGAAAATAAAAAGAAAATAAATGATGAAATTAAAAAGGATAATCCTGGGATAACCCCCAAGGGGGTGATTTATTTTGACTGTCTATAGCAGGACAGTTAGTGGATCAACTCTAGTCTGATGGGGGGTTTGGCTTCTTTCTTAAGAACCACCAGATGTGGTTCTTTCCACTTTCAGTGCAATTCCATCTTTGGAGTGCCCCTTGTGCAGCTTCAAGCCAATCCCCCTCGTTGGAAGTGGAGTGCTTCTTGTACATTGATGGAGGAGGAATCAAAATGTAGGGGTATTTCCCTACTTCTTCAATTTCAGTTTGAGGGTGAACAAGTAATAAATCTTCAGCTCTAGGGTGAGACTTGTCTTTTGGTTCACCCCAACTAATGGCTTTTTCATTAACTGCAAGAATTGTGTCGACACCCTTTGTAACTGTAGTGAACAAAAATCCTAAGAAAATACTAAACAGTGATGAAAATCACAATGGAAGGGAAAGAGTGAATGAATGGTGAAGACTAACAGAAGAAACACATGAAAAACAATGGAAAAGAATGACAGTAAACACAGGCACAACAGTTAGTAAGAACAAAGCCGAACCCATATTCACCAACCCTCAACTCCCTATCCTAGAACTTCTGAAGAAATATATCAACAACTTTCAACCTCGCTCAATACATGTTTGATGACTCAGATCACACATAAATCTCACTTAAATTTGAACACCCGAACATGGACTTTCATCAGTGCTCGATCACCCCTCCATATTGCAATCTGAATTCCCCAGAGAATTCATTTTGGAAAGAAATTCTCATAATCCAGAATGATTCTGTTGAGATCATTAAATCGCACATCCCATCTCAATTGCTCAAATTGAGAAACTGAGAGAGGAAGGGGAGAATAAATGAAGTAGGAAAGTGGAAAGTAGGTTTTGTGCATGACCTGGCTTTCTCTTAGTTTAATTCACAGACATTATCTACTAATGCGAAGCAAAAGAAGTAGACAACATGATGAAAAATGGATTCCCAGATCGCGTCGGGTTTCATAACCTGGACCGGGCTCGGAAAGTTAGATCTCCATTTCTAAAGATATGATATCACGATCATGAAATTAAGAGAGGAAAAACGAACAACACATAAAATATCACAATTACAATTACCAATAGAGTAGTACGATGTATTTATGGAGCTGAAAACAAAACACAAAACATAGCATGGGGAAGAGGTGAAGAATGGAGGAGTGTGGTCTCATCTCTTAGATCGAAGACGATCCCCAGTCTGGGGAATAGATGGTGTGGAATGGTATCGTGGAGTGAAGTATGTCGAGTACCCCCCCCCCCCCTGCAAGAGAGGAGTCCCGCTCCTCTTATTTGAAGATGAAAAATAGAAAAACAGATCCTATAGTCAGCGTCAATATCCATGTGGCATGATTTGATGTGCTCGTCACCTGCTCTTGAGTGAACTCCAAGTGATAATAGACAACCTCTTGCAACAACCCTCGATATCCCCTCACACTTTTCCTTGCAGTTCCCATGATCAGCTTCAATTATCACCGCCCCACGAGCAGCTTCTCCTGTGCAGAGGAGAAAACACACACGAAGCATCAGAATTAACATATGCAACTATTATAATTATATATGTGTGTGTGTGTATTGTTATATATATTTATTAGATATGTTAACTATTACTAATATATATATATATATACATATATATGATTGTTGATCTGTGGCTGGTGATTTTTTTTGTGCATCTAGTTTGTTTCGATTTTCATGATGCTGGTGCGCTTTGATTTTGGTGGTGCTGTTGTTGTGCTTGAAAACTCGAGGTGATGTAGTAGTGAGTGGAGATGTAGGGAAGCGACGGTGTCCAGCAATGGTGACTGAGGGGTCGTCGTTGTCAGAGTCAGGGAGAAGCGGGTGGTGTTGGTAGGTTGAGAGGCATCGGCGAGACAAGAGGCGTCGATGAGACAGGAGCTGCTGTTTGTGAGTCAAGAGAAAATGGGGGTGACAGTGTCCGCTTTTTATCATCTCCGGTACCTCCTTTTACGGGATGGTTCGGTGATATGGGGGATCGTAACACGTGTTCTTTTTACTGGTGGCATCATCCGGTCCGCTTGAGGCAATGAAGGGCAATTTCGTCTCAAACCTGAAATTTAGCGTGCGCGGAGCGCGTGCCAGGGATTTGGCGTTGCGGCGTTGCGGAGTAGGCACAGTCCCGGAGTAGGGAGTAGTTGCGGCGCTATGGTGCATTTTCGTTCGACGTTCGGGTAGCCCGCGCGACGAGTTCGAGGTTCGGGCAGGGCGAGAGTTGTGTAGGGCGGTGTTGCGGCGCTCTGGTGCATTTTCGTTCGACGTTTGGGCAGGGCGAGACACTCGTTCGAGATTTCAAAGTTCTTCTTATAATGGATAGCGATGAAGGTATTGGGGGCGAGTTTATTTGATGTCCTTTTTGGTTGGTTTTGTTGTAAATCTGTCGAACGATGTTTTTCTCCATTGCGGCGCTTCCAGTGGTGGTTTTTGCCTGGGTTTTTGCCCGGGTGTTTGCAGTTAAACTTCCATTTGTTGTCCAAGTTCGTCTCGATGTCTCCTAGAGGTTCCTCTGGACGTTGCACTGGTTGTTCCACTGGACGTTCCACTGAGCGTTCCACTGTATCTTACACTCCAACTTCCACTGCAAGTTGTCGTGCTATATAGTTTTGTTGCATTGCGGCACTTTCAGTTTTTTTGGCAGTGGAAGTTCCACCGGAAGCCACGATAGGTTCCACGGGAAGTTCCACTGGAGGTTCAACTGGAAGTTCCATTGGAAGTTCCATTGGACGTTCCACTGGAACTTCCACTGGAAGTTCCACTAGAAGTTCCACTGGACGTTTCAATGGAACTTCCACTAGACGTTCCACCAGAAGTCCCACCCGAACTTCCAATGGAAGTCCCACGGGAAGTCCCACTAGAAGTGCCACCCAAACTTCCACTCGAACTTCCACTCGAACTTCTACTGGATAATATATTTTATAAGTTTTTTTAATTTAAAATTTCAGAAAAATAATTATATTATAATTTTTATTTAGTTACATTTTTTGTTTCATATATATCTGTAACTTTTCGTGGAAGTTCCAGTAGAAGTTCCACCTGGAAGTCCCACCGAAAGTTCCACTGGAAGTTCTACTTGAAGTTCCACTGGCACTTCCACTGACACTTCCACTGGCACTGGAAGTCCCACTGGAAGTGCCAGTGGAACTTCAAGTGGAACTTCCGATGGAACTTCCGGTGGGAGTTCCAGGTGGAACATCCGGTGGGAGTTCCAGTGGGAAATATATTTTTTATATTTTTTATTTATAATTTCAGAAAAATAATTTTTATTATGTACATATATATATTTGTAATAATTTTTATTTAGTTACAGTTCTATTCATATAGTTTATACATTTTCAAATGGATTAAATCCTATTATAAAGTTAATGTACTCTTCTTGAAGTAATGTTTTTTGTTGCAAGGTATTGCAATGTTGTTGATGTTGATGTGGATGTTGTAGCAGCTTGTAATAAACCAGTTGTAGGGATGACGTTCAAGTCACTTGATGAAGCACGCTGTTTTTATGTCACATATGGGGGAGTAAATGGATTTAGTGTACGCCGACAATACTCTAATAAAAGGAGAAATGATAAATCAGTTTTCACATCAAGCCTTTATGCATGTAGCAAAGAAGGTCATAGGAAGATTGACAAACGTGATAGCATGGTGAAATTTACTCAGGCTGAGACACGTACAGGTTGCCTTGCTAGAATGGGGGTTAGTTTATTGTCTTCTAGGAAATATGCATGTACTATATTTGTTGAAGAGCATAATCATCCCTTTCATAGGCCTGAATCAATTCATATGATGAGGTTCCAAATAAAAATAACAGAAGCACAAGCAACTGAGTTAGATGTGAATGCTTCTGCGGGTATTAAACCAAATGATTCTTTCTCGTTGGAGACAACTATTGCAGGGGGCAAGATGTTATTGGGTACACACGTGTTGATCAGTTTAATTTTTTAAGATCTAAAAGGGAAAGATATTTGCTTCATGGTGATGCATGTTGCATGTTAGAATACTTGGAAAGACAAATTCAAGACAATCCATCATTTGTTTATACTATGCAGTTTGACATGAATGGTAAAATTAGTAATATTTTCTGGGCTGATCCAAAAATGAGAACAGATTATGAGTTTTTTGGAGATGTTGTTGTGTTTGAGACCACTTTTAGCACTAATAAAGAGTACAGGCCGTTAGGTGTTTTTGTGGGTTTCAATCATCATCGGGAGATTGTTGTTTTTGGGGCATCTTTGTTATATGATGAAACAGTGACTTCGATTTCTTGGTTGTTTCAGAAATTTTTACAGGTGCATCACATGAAGAGTCCTCAAACTATTTTTATTGATCAAGATGCGGCAATGGGAAAATACATTTCTGTAGTTTTAGTGGGAACTCGACATTGCCTTTGTTCGTGGCATTTGATGCAAAATGGCATTAAGCATTTAGGTAATTGGATGAAAGATGGATCTAGTTTTATAACTAGATTTAAGAAGTGTATGTTCGAATACCATGATGCAATTCAGTTTGATAAGGAGTGGTCTTCCCTTAGAGAAGAATATGAGGATGGGAAATCGCAGTGGCTAGATGATGTTTTTGTATTGCGAGAAAAGTGGGTGCATTGCTATTTGAAAGATGCTTTAACATTGGGTATTCACAACACTCAATTAAGTGAAAGTTTTAATGGATTTCTTAAATATTATGTTCATCGAAAGTTAAGTGTTGTTGATTTCTTTAAGCAGTTTGAGCGCTTGTTGGAAAAAAATCGGTATCGTGAAATAAAGGCAGAATTTGAGATGCGGGAGAAGTTGCCTCGTAATCTTTACCCTTACCATGCATTGATGTGTCGGGTTTCTACTAGATATACACCTAAATTATTTGACTTATTTCAGCATGAATATCAATTGGTTGGTGCTTGTTTTTTGATATCTTGTATTGAAAGTGGATTTCAATTCAGTTATGTTGTTGGAATGGTTCGTTGTGAAGATCAATTCTGTGTATCATATGAAGCTTCAAATGAAGTTGTTGAATGTTCTTGTTGAAAGTTCGAGTCTGTTGTGTATCTTTCTTGTCATGTTTTAAAAAAATTTGACCGGCTTGATGTGAGAGCAATACTTGAAAAATATATTTTGGGTAGATGGACCCGATTGGCTAGAAATATTGTGATGTTCAAAGGATCTTCTATTGAGGTACATGCTGATATAAAATCAGTTGTAGCAAAATGTTAAAAAGATTTAGCACGAATGGGAATGAAGTTAATTACTGTAGCTTGTGAGACAAATGCGGGTTATGACATCGCCTTCTCAAATTTCAGTAATTTTGCAAAAGAGTTGTCTATCATAAATACATCAGTGGATAAAGTTAATGGTTATGCTAGTTCAGACAAAAATTTTAGAAAGTCTTCTTTTAAAAAGAAACCAAACAGGAAAGGGGGAGATAGATTGAAAAGCTTTTTGGACAATGACTGCCGAAAGGGGAAACAGTTGAATAAAAAAAATTCCTACTACTATGATGACTGTATGATTTAATTTTATGATGCATTTCATTTATAAGTGAAGTTATTTATTGTTAATATGTTATCTGATATCATTATTGTTTTCACGCAGGGAGTCAAGGAGCAGGCAAGATCATATTTTTGTGTTCGAGCTAGAAAAACAGTTTCACATGTAATTTTTTTATGAGCATTCTTTTCCATAACCGTTTGTAATTCTGTACTTTTTCTATTGCAGGAAGACTTGTCTACCAATTTGGAACTTCATCTTGGGAGGTAGATTGCTGGGATAACATTGGAAGAGGTCGAGCAGTGTAGACAACATTGGATGGGAGTATTTTTTTAAATTGTAATGACTGAGTTGAAAAAACTATAGCCTGTATCAAGTTTCGGTTGTAATGGACTGGCAGTGGGATTGAGATACTTCACGAAATTGTAAATGTGTTGTATGCATTTGTTCTATTTGGAATTATAAAGATGAGATAAATCCAAGTTTACAATTATGTATTCATTTGTTCTGTGAGGATGTGATAAATCTAGGTTCTTGAATTTTGATGAAGAAATCCAGAATACTTGAAACAAGAATAAAAAATGGGAAGAAGTGTTGGCAGTACTTTTCGGCTATCTTCATGAGGCATGGTTCTTTGTTATTAAAAATTAACTGACTTCACACATCCTGTATCTTCTTGTCTCCTGAATCCATTGACGCCATTTCCAGTTCCTTCATTTCTAATAATCGTTGCACATGCATCACCTGCACATGCCTTCACTTCTCACATGCATGTGCTGTTATTTTTATTTGTTTATCTTAAATATTAGTAAAATTATCAAGAGGAATCCCAAAACTTTTAAGGGTGACCCTTCCAACTTCCAAGCAGATTACAAACAAGGAAAATTATCTGTCATCAAATGTAGTAGAATTGCATTAATTTTATTTTTTATGGGATAAGCAGAAAACTGGTTTTACCACAAAATAACTTATTTTTTAAGCTGAAACAAATGGAGCTTAATGACCTTTATATGTATGTGTATGTCTGAGTTTGTGTGTGTTAGGGACACTTAATAGAGATATGTTTGCTAGAAGTTCTTTTTTTTATGTTCTTCAGGTTTCTGAATGGAAAGAAAAGGCAGAAATTCTTGAAGGGGAACTCCAACAGTGTTACAAAGCTCAGTCACATTTGTCAGAGCAGCTAGTTGTTGAAGTTGTTGAATGCAGGTCCTCAAAATGCTTCATTCAAGAAAAATACATGCTTATTTCTGATTTCTGATGAATTCCAGATGTTGGCCAAACTTAACTCACAAATAGTAAAGATAATATCCTTAAAGTGTGAATCATCCACTTACTAGTAGCAATTACGATCATTAAATCTAAAAACAAAACCAAATAAAATCCCTGAAAAGAAAATGGTTCCCCTCATAAGGAAGGACATAATATTCCCAGCGCAGTGAAAATGATAACAAAACAATTCATCCATTGTCCCAGACTAGTTTACATGTTCTTTATTCTGGTTGTACCGTTTCCACAAGACAGCTCCTGCTTCTATATGATGTTTCATTCCAACTATATGCAGGGTCTGTCAGGAAACAGTGCGCCATATATAGGCGCATGTCATCAACTTCTTCTTGCGATAGGGTCTTGTTATACACTTGATCCTTCGCCAGATTATCAATTAGATAACATATAATTACCCCGCAATCTAATGTTGCATCCCCCTGTTGGGGACTATCTTCCACTATAAATGGAAGCGTTGCAGCAGTCATCTCTAGATATTCGGGATTCCATTGTCTGATGACTTGTTCAATAAATCTTTTCTGCAAGTGCTGTATAAATTGTAATGAGTTAGTTCGTGTATATGAAAATGTATTAGATGTCGAAGAGGATAGAATTTACCATTTGGAGAGCATCTTGTTGGTAACACTCAATTGTAGTAGGACCCATGCGAGGCTGCATGGAGTTATAGTAGCAGAAATGTTTTCTTTCAATATCAAAGACAAGCAAAGTCCAATGAAGATTATCTGTGTTGATGGGGATGAAGACTTTTCCATTCAACTTCATTGCATCTTTTATGGGATTCTCAACCAAACATTCTTTCAAATTGTTGTTCTGCCCGGATATAATGCTCTGAAAAAATGAGTATAGTGAGGCAAAATATCAATTACTATCTTTAAAACTTCAAGAACATAGATAATAATAGACTTATCAATGCGACACTAGTAATCATTGTTGATTTATTATCAAAAATTCCAGTCGTCTTCCCTATTTGACACTTGTTAATGATAATCTGAGTATAGGAATCTATAACCTGATATCAATAAAAAAACAATGGCGGATGTGAGACTAATTTAATATTAATTTACAGTAAGCTTGTTTAAATTAGGCTCACCCGGCTACTTGTCATGCTTTTTGTCAAAAGTTGAAAAATGTCATCTATTCCAACTGAATACAAG
The DNA here is from genome assembly GCA_963277665.1 of Viscum album. Lineage (NCBI taxonomy): Eukaryota > Viridiplantae > Streptophyta > Magnoliopsida > Santalales > Viscaceae > Viscum > Viscum album. Next base: position 671,680,830 of record OY728167.1, read on the forward strand.
TCGTTTTCAGCTTCCCAAACATATTGAATATATTATAAACACAATAATGTATAAGAAAACAAATATAGTTCAGGGGAATTGAATTGAAATCCTTGAAATTAAGGGCAGACATACTAGTCTGGTTCCATCTGGAGAATCTTTTCCAACTGCTCGTAGTCTTTTTTCTGCAGCCGTTTACTCTGCCTTACCCATTTAGGTATTCCTGATAGACCTCTGACAACCTTTCTTTGTTCTTTTTTCATTGAAACAGATCCTACGTCAATTGGTTTTTCCAGCTGAGTTTCTTCTTCTGCTGACTTTTTTTGGCCTACTGTTGTTCTTCGTCTTGTGTATCGGGTTTGATACTGAAAAGCGGAATCTAATTTCTTCTGCTTAATCATTCTGGACTTGAAATTTCTAATCATTGATCTTGTTTGGAGACTCTCGATTTCTGTCTGTTGGCTGCTTTGATGTACAGGTGTTGTCTGTTCAGCATCTTCTTGTAGTTGTTCTGTAGGCTCCTCAATCCTGGCTCCTACTTTCTGGCTTTCCTTCTGTTGTTCTGCTTTGGGGGGAGATGCGGGTTTTTCAGAAGGATCTTGTTGCATTTTAGGTTCAATTGTACTATCTTTCCGGGTTTCCACCTTTATTGAATGACTCCTTTCAGCACTACCTTCTTTTACTAACTGCTTCAGTATTTTAAATTTTTCGGTCTGATTTTTAATAATTGCTTCCATTTTATGAAGTTTTAGTCTTAGGGACGAATTTTCTTTTGGAATAACTTTAATTCTGTCGTCCTCTGGTTCTCCCTGTCCCTGATGTCCAACAGAATCTTCCATAACCGTTGCTGGCTCATTTATTTCTACTTTTATTCTTTCCTTCTCTGGAATACCCTTTTTCTGTCATCCAAAAGAAGCTTCCATAACCATTGTTGGCTCCTCGGCAGTTGGAACTTGATGAATCTTTAATTTCTTTAAAGCAGTATCAAAATCAGACAGACTCCACTTTGTGAAAGGCGGATTAGCTGTTTGTCCATGCCCTTTCACTAGTCCACTTTCTTCACAATACCAATACTACAATAACAAGAAGCATATGACTAGTTTATTATATATTGAATTGAAAATAAATAATAATCCTTACCAGTAAAGCGATGATTGCCCCCATAATCCTGGCACGGTGCGTGTGAAATTCTTTAATTGATCTCATCAACTGTTGGTGTATTGCACGAGACCACTTTAGTGTTCTCATGTCTCTTGAAGTATTCACAAAATTGATAAAACCCCAACTTAGGTAAGAACCTGTAGTAGGGAAAAAAATAGTTGCACATGTGTATAAACATAGAAGTGTTTCTGTGTCAAGATGATTGGGTTCTTCATCTCCCTTTATTGCTTCCAAAAGGGCCGATTTTATTGCCTTTTGTGTCAACAAATTGACACCTGTTTGAAATCTCCATAAATATAATGATTCCTTCGTTGGTTTGAATGAGTAGGAGTCATCCAATTCTATTTCACCTTCGTTTATTGCAAAGATCCTTTGGATATCATCTTCAGAGAAATGTCTTTCCCCTTCACCAAATCGGAAAGCAGTTGTTGAAGGATTGTAGTTATCCAATACATACATAACAGAAATATCAGATTTTTTTCAATCAGTTGTTGTTACTGTATTGGATATGAATGCTTCAAACATATTCCAAAATGGAGTAGTGCGCAAATCATTTCTATGACCATCTTTCAGTTGATCTTTTATTTCTTGAAAAAGTATTTGTAAGGAGGTCAAATTTGACCTAAAATGCACACCTGAAAATAGAAATTAAGGAATTATTGGGGTCATCCACAAAAATTACTGTATAGAAGGTAGGAAAAGTTCAAGTTCTATTGGGACTTCAGTGGAAGTTCTGCTGGAACTTCAAGAGGGAGTCCCACTAGTCCCACTGGAAGTCCCCCTGGAAGTGCCACAAGGAGTGCCACTGGCAGTCGCACTGGAAGTCCCACTCGAAGTCCAACAGGAAGTGCCACTAGAACTGCCACTGGAATGCCCACTGGAACTGCCACTGGAAGTCCCACTTGAAGTACCAGAGCCACTGGAAGTCCCACTTGAAGTACCACAGCCACTGGAAGTTCTACTAGTCCCACTGGAACTTCCACTGGAAGTTCCAGTGGCACTTCCAGTGAGACTTCCTGTGGCACTTCCAGAGGGACTTCTTGTGGAAAATTAAAACAAATACACATTGCATTTGTCACACATATTTATTGTAAAAATGAATGAATTTATTATTTGAAAATTCCACTGAAAGTCCCACTGGAAGTCCCACTCTAAGTCCAACAGGAACTACCACTGGAATGCCCACTGGAACTGCCACTGGAAGTCCCACTTGAAGTACCACAGCCACTAGAAGTTCTACTAGTCCCCCTGGAACTTCCACTAAAAGTTCTAGTGGCAGTTTCAGTGAGAATTCCTGTGGTACTTCCAGTGGGACTTCCTGTGGAAAATTAAAACAAATATGCATTTCATTTGTGACACATATTTTTTGTAAAAATGATTGAATTTATTATTTGAAAATTCCACTGAAAGTCCCACTGGAAGTTGCACTGGTAGTCGCACTCGAAGTCCAACATGAAGTGCCACTGGAACTGCCACTGGAATGCCCACTGGAACTGCCACTGGAAGTCCCACTTGAAGTCCCACAACCACTAGAAGTTCTACTAGTCCCACTAGAACTTCCAGTGGGACTTCCTGTGGAAATTTAAAACAAATATTCATTGTATTTGTGACACATATTTTTTGTAAAAATGATTGAATTTATTATTTGAAAATTCCAATGAAAGTCCCACTGGAAGTCGCACTGGAAGTCCCACTGGAAGTCCACCTGGAACTTCCGGTGGAAGTCCCAGGTGGAACTTTGAGTGGTGCACTTCCGGTGGGACTTCCAGTGCGACTTCCAGTGGGAGTTCCACTGGGATTTCTATTCGAAGTACAATTGGAAGTTCCACACTACAAAATGATTTCAAGTGGAACCTGCATTGAAAACTTAGTACATGTTAAAGTGGAACATACAGAAACCTCAAGGAGACATTGCATTTGAACTCCAATGAGGAACGATACACCAGCAAAAAATGGAATTCTAAATTAATTGAGACGGAGAACATTTACAGAAAACAGCTCATAACACAAAAGTTCTAAATAATAATTCGTAACAGAAATGAAATACAGATACATATTTAGGCAACTGTAATTATGTTACACCACCTTCGTCAGACATTGGTGTTCTTTTGTACAAATATCTCTATTGCATAGTGAGATGAAACCACGCCAGAGTGAAGTAGTTGTCGTTGAAAAAAGCCACGCCTTTGTGGTCGTCGTGCTGCCAGATTTTAGGGCGGTATTTCAAGATTTCGTCGCCATTGTCACACCCGAGCCGTTGTAGTATTCGGGCATTGTTGTTCCCGTAGTCGCTCGAGTCGTTGTGGTCACCGTACCGCCAGATTTTAGGGCGGCCTCTTAGGGTTTCGTCATCGTCGTCGCAGTCGACCCTGAATCGCAAGTGGCAAAGCAAGGGCAAATCCGTATGGCCGATCAATTCAAATGAATCACCGTGAAGAGTGATCTGACGGCTCAAAACATAACCGGACACGTGTTTTAATCTGAACGGTGTACTAGATATTCCAGTTAAAAACATAACTGGAGACGATTCGGGTCCGTTGAAGACGAAGTCTCGACCAAGCGTGTCAAAGAATACGAATCCAGTTCGCGGTCAGATTTGAGGAAGAACCGAGCACCCAACCGAGATCAATGATGAATCCTCAGTTGAATCTTCTTGGACCGAATCAAAGTCGAACCCATGACCTTGTCCTACTGTTTTGAAGATGACGAACCCTGTTGAAGCCAACCCCCATTTTTGCGATCCTGTTTCGAGTTTCATTTAGCAATTCTGTGGGGGTCACTCCCTATTTGGGAGTCTTCATTGTCGGCAGAACCTACCCAGGCGGCTGCAAGGTCTTTCATGGTGGGTAGCCGATGCGGTGGGTAGCCAACGACAGGAGGAAATTCGGGGTAGATGAGTTACCCTCCAACAACCGAAGAAAGCTTGTTTTTCATTCTCTATTTAAACGGGATCAAATCCCATTGTTTGTAAGGGAAGAAATTGTGGTGTAATGTTGGTAATCCTCCGATGAGATCTGGAGAGAGAGAAATAAAATTGACTCCCCCTTCTCCCGTGGACGTAGGTCATACGACCGAACCACGTAAATCGTGTGTTGCTCCGTTCTTGCTCCCGTTTTGTGTGTTTGAGGTCCGCTGCGCCCCAACAAGTGGTATCAGAGGCGAGGCGGAGCGAACGGAGTTGAACCGGTGATCCGACGGCAAATTTTCCAGTGACCAGAAAATTGAAAGTGTTCGGAAATTTTTTTCTGAGACCAGATCCGAGAAGAGGGTGGCGAGAGGATTCCGACGGCGCAAGCGGCGTTGAAAATGGAGCTAAAACGAAGGAGATATGGTCGGTCAAAGTTCGGTCAAACCCGCGGGTGAACAGTAACCCCGTGCCGGAGAAGAAGGTACTGTTCACGCCGCCGACGACAATTCCGGCGAGATTCCGGAAAGATCTCCGGCGTGCCACGTCAGCGCCACGTCAACGGGTGATCTGGATCGTTGAACGTGTTTTGACCATATCTCGGTCAATTGGTGTCCGATTTCAGCGATCCAGGAGTCGATTCCAACTATTTCGACCGTTCCGGACACATCCGTATGGTTAGTTTTTGAAAATTCGCACTCTTTAAGGTGCTGACTAAAGGGTGTGACATCGACGGTGGTGATCGCGTTTTGTGACAACGACGATGACGGGTGGCGAAGCACTTCCAAGATTTGATATCGAGAAGTTCGATGGTCAAAACAATTTAGGCTTGTGGAAAAGCACAGTGAAGGATCTTTTGGTGCAACAGGGCATGATCAGACCGTTAATCGGAGAAAAGCCCGAGACAACCAGTGCCGATGATTGGGAAGAACTCGAGATGCGGGTCGTCAGCACAATTCGTCTATGTCTGGCGAATGAGGTAAAGTATTCGGTGTTGGACGAGGCATCACCGAAGGAGATCTGGAAGAAGTTGGAGCAGCGGTATATGGCGAAGTCACTCACCAACAAGTTGTTCCTGAAGAAGAAATTGTACCAGTTGCGCATGGACGAGAGAGCGAATTTGTTGGATCATACCAATGAATTCAACAAGATCCTGACGCAGTTATTGGGGCTCGATGTGAAGGTTGAAGAGGAAGACAAAACACTTTTGCTTTTGTCATCACTACCAAGCTCATTTGATGGTCTTGTGATTGCATTGCTCGTGGGGAAGGAGACATTGAAGCTGGACGATGTGATGGCGCCACTTCAAGATTCAGAGGCATTCCGAAGACCCGTGAAACATTCAAGCGAGCAAATCATGGCGATGCGAGATGATCAGCGTGGGAGGAGCCGACACCGACAGTTAGGAGGTAAAGAATGGCGGCCAAAATCCAGAGGACGTGATCCTAGCGATATAACGTGTTTCTGGTGCGAGAAGAAGGGTCACTATAAAAGTGATTGTGGAGAGCGCAAACGGTACGTTGCTGGGAAGAAGAAAGTTAAAGAGGAGGATGTGAACATCACAGGATTATATGTAGATGATGAAATCTGCGTGACAACGGGAAGCATGCACTCATATGAGAGAGTTGAATGGGAAGAAGTGCAGTGTCATTACTGCAAACGATATAGGCATATGAAGTGGGAATGCCGATTTATAAAGAGGAAGAATGAGCGGTCTCAAAATCCAAAGGAAGACGGATGAGTTCTGGATTCAGGGAGCTCAGCACACATATGTACAACGAGAGGTACATTTGATACTTTTCAGCAGGTGCGAGACTCGGTGATACTTGGTGATGGGTCAACATGTGAGGTTTGAGGTGTCGAGATGGTGAAATTGAAGACACCTAATGGAGGAATTCGTAAACTGGCTGACGTGAAATTTGTTCTGAGGATGAGGCGAAACTTGATATCATTGAGTAGGCTCGATGCGAGAGGGTTCAAGATTTCCATAGCAGGTGGAGTGTTGGAAGTCTCACGTGGGGATGCAGCGATATTTATTGGGAAAGAGTCCCAAGGGTTGTATCTTTTGATGGGGACCACAGTCATCCCGAGATCGAGTGAAGATGGTGGAAGTGCCACGTCATCTGGCGTGAAGAAGCGTGTTCGATTTGCCAATGAAGTTTTCAACACCTGCAAGGAGAATGTAGGCCTGGATTCTACCCCAAATTGGTCATGAGGGGGAGATTTGTGGGGGCCACTCCCTATTTGGGAGTCTTCATTGTCGGCAGAACCTACCCAGGCAGCTGCAAGGTCTTTCATGGTGGGCAGCCGACGCGGTGGGTAGCTAGCGGCAGGAGGAAATCCGGGGTAGATGAGTTACCCTCCAACAACCGAAGAAAGCTGGTTTTTCATTCTCTATTTAAACGGGATCAAATTCCATTGTTTGTAAGGGAATAAATTGTGGTGTAATGTTGGTAATCCTCCGACGAGATCTGGAGAAGAGAGAAATAAAATTGATGCCCCCTTCTCCCGTGGACGTAGGTCATACGACCGAACCACGTAAATCGTGTGTTGCTCGGTTCTTGCTCCCGTTTTGTGTGTTTGAGGTCCGCTGCACCCCAACAATTCATGATTGGGTTTACCGGGGTCTGGATTCGCTTGAGCTCAAGTTTTGAGAATTCGAATTGAATCATCATGTGGCTAATGGCCATTCTATTTCCTCTAACTGAGATTGTTCGTCTGATGCCGTTGTTGATGAATAAAAGGAGCTTGAGGCTTTGCTGCGAGTGGTTTGTTGGTATTTATTATCTAGGATCATGAAGGTCGATGTCGAGTTCGGAAGAGGATGGCTGAGAATGTGTCTACCATCACTATTGTGTTGGTGTGCAGGTCATGCTAATTATTGGATTGATGTCGGTGTACGATTTTGAAACAGTGACTATTGTTGATCCCTGTCAAGATCATGGGAGTCGATTGAAGATGGGATTGTGCATTGATGAATTTCTGTTGCAGTGTGGACCTCTCTGTTTTCAGGTTTTTTATTCGAACCCGAGGAAGGGGAAGCTCTTGTTCTCTCATGTTTGAATAGTTTGCTAACTCTGGGTGCACTTAGGGTGCTCGACTTAATGTCGCACCGAGTTCCAGGAGATTGGTGATAAATATGATGGATTAATTTGTGTGAACACAAATGAAATCGGATGCATTGAATATGACACGGGTCTTGTGTGGGTCTGTTGAAGAAGACAGGAGTATGATGAATTGAGGAAGAATATTCTGATTTCGTGTTTGTCAAAAAATTTTGGTTTTGGAAGAAAATTTTGATGGGTGTTTTTCGTGTTTTTGGTCTCATTAGAGTGTTTGGGAAATTGATGCACTTTCATTTGACTGTTATTTAATTGGGAAAATGACATGTGTATAGGGGAAGTGACGTTCATAACAAATTAAGTCATTGTGAATAATATAAAATAAAAGGGGCAACACGAAGGCACATAAAGGGGATTTCTCTTTTTCTGAACATAGTTTTTAGAGACGGGGTCGAGAGAAAACAATGCTTTTGGAACACATGAGCTGGACTTCATCGAAGGGCGACAGTCGAAGATGAAGAGAGGGAAGATTCTTGATCTTTCTCTTTCCATAATCTTCAAATGTATAGTTAATTTTGTGTTTGAGGAATTAATACTATTAGATTCATTTTTAAATTCTATGCGTTAGTTCTTCATTTCATTTGAGTCTTTTGGCAAGATGGATTCAAATTGTTGAATTGCTTGTGTTTCTTGCAAATGAATTTTCTTTAGTTAGAATCTTTTGAAGAAATTTATTATATTGGTATTTGATTCATTCTTTTTGTTGTTGGATATATCTTGAAAGTGGTGAGCTTCAATAATTATTAATCTTAAGATTTGTTTCCTCGTGAGGAAGAATTTTTGCAGTTTCAAATGCAATTATTTTTTCCATGAATGAATAAATCTTTTTTTAATCAATTAGTCAAAATTCATCTTGCACGTACATAGATAGTGGTAAATTTTCTTTTCAGTTTTTTTTCTTTTCTTATAACACTATTTTCACAATCAAAATCATGTTTTCCACTGTTTTCAATAGATTAAAATTTAATAAATCCATTGGAACATTCACCAGTCTTTTCAGTGGATCGACTCTTATTTCCGCTATCCAGTTGTGAGTAGGAGTATAAATTTATAATTTGACTGATGCTTTAACGATCGTGTCATGATCAAATTTTGACGTTGTTGCTAGGGAAAGCTCGCGTTGAGTGTCTAAGGTTTTAAAAATATATAAACAAACAAATAAAATATCTAATAAACAAATTTTTTTTAAAAATATCTGATGAAAAATATCTACTACATGCACTTTTCAATTTTATACTGCCTATTGTGTGTGTTGAACTTTAAAATCATATGTGCTGCTCTCTGTTAATGTTTTTAGTGTTTTTCACAATTTTGATTGTTGTTTGGTAATTTTTCTGTTGATTTTTGTGAAATATTTATTGTAATTGGGGTTTTAAATTTCATTAAAAAATAGAACATCAAGGAGGTTTGGGTCAACAAAACGAGTTGTGTTGTGTCTGTTGTGGGTACAATGGGAACATTGATTTTAAGTGTTTCTATAATGTGCCACAATAGCCATATAAATTTGAAGAAAACATTGACTATTATGATCCTAAACCCAAAGATTATTCGAAACTGGAACAAATGATGTCTAAAATTTTAGCTAAATTTGATAAATTTGATGAATTTGATGAAACTCATGCAGCTAGAATTCAGAGTATGCAAACTGATGCATTATAGTTATAACAAGCAATGAAACACAACACAAAAATTGAAATAATCAATAATGTTAACATTTTTGGAATATTTTCACGAAAAACATTAGGTGGGGAGTGGGGTTGAAAATGAACAACAAATCACTTTTTGGGCATAATTGGATTCCAAAGATGAAAAAATATAGAAATAACCAATTCTTTGAATGAAGAAAACAATTTTGATAAATACTTGAAGAACATAAAGTGAATTTTGTTTTGAAATTTTTAGAATCAACTGAAGAAGAAATGACTAATTCTCTACATGATTACAAGTTTTTAAAAAGTTCAATGTTTAGGAGTTTGGAAAATTTCGTTGCTCGGGTTGAGGGGAATCCAAATAATGACAACTTTAATATAAAAAACTATGCATCCTATCATCTTGAAATTTTTAATAATAAACATGATTCTTTAAATGGGGTTATGTTGGAAGAGTTCAATATTATGGAAGTTAATGATTCAATTTTTTTTGAGAATGACTAGAAAAACGCCCTTCTCTCCTTTGAAACTTTTTACCCAACATTCTCTATACTATTGTTTGATGAAAAGGATCAGGTAATATTCTTTGAAAAAAAATTATTGATGAATTTTCACTCCCTTGTTCACTCACTTCTGAATCCTCTAATGATTTGTGTAATGAAATGGAAAACAATGTTGAACAACTAGGGAAAATTATTTAAATCGATATGCACTTGAATCTGATTCTATTAGAACTGAATTGAACAACTTTCCCCCTGAAATTGAATCTGAAAAATTAATTGACCATGCTTTATGGGATTAACTCATGGAATTGGATTTTCAAGAAAAGGTTGGGCACACACTAGATGATATAAGAAGAGATAATTATTCAAAGTGGTATATGATTTTTTTTTATTTTTAAGTGAGGAACATTTGGAAGAGATTTATAATATGATGAAACATGATTGTTTGGATGATCCAAAAAATTATGTTCCCAATTTTTAACACCATTCCTCAATCGAGTCAGGTTTCAAATGTCATTTTGAGGATGAGAGTAATTTGGAAGAGGAATATTTTATGATTGTTAATTCAAAAACTCCTCAATTTGTTTTTGAATTTTTTTTTCCTGAATTTGTTTCTGTAAGCTCAACTATTTTCATCCCTTTTTTCAAAAAAAAATTGAGGTTAATTTTGAGGAAGGTAGTTGTGAGGATAATTTTTTACTTATAGGAGCACCAATTTCACCATTGTCCGTTCAAAAAAATCCAAATTGTTTTGAATCTGAACCTGATCAAGGATTGGACAACACATCTCCCAATATTGACCCCAATAATATTTTCTTTATTGATGAGATTTAAAGCTTCTGGTAAGAGCTTGAAGGAGTTTATTATTTTTCTCCCGAGCCTAAATTTCTTGAAAACACTATGAAATAAAGCTTGGGTAATGAATTTTATGCTCCACCTAATTTTTTTTTGAGTAATAACTTGATGATAAATGGTGCCTCCTGATGATTTTTTCATCTAATAAGAATTTAGTTTCAGTTTTCATAAGTCTTGGTTCCCATAAATATCAACTCACTTTTAAAAATGCATGGGTGAAGCCCATGTGATGTTTCTTACTTCGGAAACCACGTCCTCCTAGTGACTATGGTTAGTTGCTAAGAAATCTTGGATGAGGAATATAAATCTAGCACTGCATGAGAGACAAACCATGATTAAATATATATCTTTTCATTTGTTTCTTTTATTATTAGTAATAAAGATTTCTCATCAACCTGTTTAGGGCATTTTCACACTCTTGTCCTGCTCACTTTTTCTGATGTTCGCTATCACACTCTCACCATTTTTTTGGTCTCATCTTGTTGATTTTCAATGTGTGAATTTAATGTTTTTTCCGTTTTATCTTTGAAGGTACCATCTTGGAAGAGGTCAACTATCATTTGAAATTCTCAAGGATAGTGATTTTTTATCCAATCTGTGAAGAAACAAAGCATCATTTTTAGGGGAGTTCTTTCTCTCATTTTCAAGTATTATTAATTGTGAAAAATATTTCTTGCTTCCTTGAAAAGTGATTTTTAATTTGAAATTTTTTCTTTGATTATGCTTCTATTTAGTAATAAAGTGTGGGGGAGAAATGTTAGGAATTTATTTTGTGAGTTGTCTTATAAATATTATGTGTTTAGTTTGCAGAAATATAATTTTTTGAAAATTAATTTTGAAGAAATTTCCTAAAATCTTGTTTTGGCACTCTTAAAATAAATTTAGACTCAGTTTTCTACTTGATGTGAAATAGATGATTAATATGATTCATTTTGGAGTTTATTTGAAAACATTTATTCTATTACAATGTCAAATCACGTACATTTTTTTTTATTTTTTGTTTTGTTAAGTGCTATAAGTTTGTGAGAAAATACTTCTTGAACTTTTCTATGACCCTTTAACACGTCCTTAATCTACATAATTGAAAATATGTTATGAACCAAAATTCATAACTTTTTCCTTTCACTTTGATATTCAACTTTGAGGACAAAGTTGATTTTTAAGTGTTGGGGAGAGGGTATTTTTAAATGAGATTTACTATGCTTTAATGTGAAACTCATCAAAACCCTTTAAATTTTTTAGAGATTGTGTGTTTCTCAAGAGTTTATTTGTATTTTCAGCGGGTCAAAAATTTCCTCGAGATTGAAAATTTTGATGCCACTTTGAGGATGTTAATTTTTATTGCCCCATGGATTTAATTGAGCACATCATTTTTATTGCTCTACTAAAAAAATTGTTTTTGGTAAAAAAATTAGGAATGTTTTACAATTTTTATTGGCCTATAACTTTTTAGTTGGAATGAACTCATATAATTTTCATTTAAATGAACTATGAAATGAAAATACTAATCTGAGTTGAGTCACAAATTCTTCATTCTTTTATTATTTATTTCTATAAGCTGGTGGACGAGTTATTTATTTTGATCTTATTTATTTAACTTGCCTATCCAAGAATAGTGTCTATTTATTATGCTCTTTAATTATGTGAGTCGGCTCACCTAGAGGTAAAAAGAAGTTTGGAGTTCCAGTTGGATGAAAATTGATATTTGTTTTATCCTTTTCATAATTTTCAATTTTAATTACTTTTGTAAAACAAGAACCCAACTTTACACAGAATCTATTTTATTTTTAATGGGGCAAGCAGTTTTTCAACATGAGAGTCCATGGAGGAAAATTTATTTGAAAACCAATTCTTTGTGGCATTCTACCTTTTCACCCTTGTGATTTTTTATTATTCAATGAAATTGATTAACTAATTTCTTGATGACAAAAAAATTTTAAATATGGGGGGATTTGATGTGGTCTTTATTTCATGCATATCTCACCTTCATTTTTTGGTTTTTTTAAAATGTATTTAATGATAAAATGGACTTAATTTAGTTAATAATAACTTTTTGTTTAATTTATAGTGGACTTAATAAATTAATGGTTTTTATAATAATAATGTCTTTTTTACTGTTTTATTCATCAATATTTCATTATTTGTTTTATTTAACATTGTTTGTTCAATTTATCAGTTTTTTTAATAGTATCCTTTAATTAATTCATAGAGTATTATTTAATTTTCTGTTCTAGATGCTTATTTTTTATTCTCAATGACTTTTATTTTTAATATATTAATTAATTAATTTTTGTTTAACTTTTAAATTAATTTTATTTAAATAATTCTTTAATAATTTCTAAAATTTATTTTTAATTTGATACTTTAATAATTTTTATCTTTAATTAATTTAGTTAATCAATTTATCAGTTTATTATTTTAAGTGTAATGTCTTAATCTTGTTTTGTCTTATCATTTTCTAAAGTTATTATGAATTTATTATTATATTATATTAGTTTATTTTATATTCAGATGTTCATAGCATAAGATATATTTTATGTTTGAAAAAATGAGTAATATATTGATTGTATCTATGTAAAAGAATTATCAAATGCGGACTACGTAAGATAATTTCATGATTCCCGTAAGATAAATTCAGTATATGCACGTAAGATAAATTACCCCAATGTAATTTTCGGTGTCAAAGAAAAACTCTGTAAGATAAATTAATCTTATGGTGAACTTTAGGAAGTTGTGGTCTGAGCCCAAGACACCAAACTGAGCTTGGATCCGGGATGAAATCTGGAATTATCCATCCGATTCACTGAAGAAGACACCAACAGAATCTGACAAAGAACCGAAGTCATCTGATCCGGTTGAACCTGAATGGAAACAACACCACTCTTCTTCTACCCAAGCTCATCATGATGGAGGGAGGACAAAGAAATTTCAGCATCACATTTATGGTTTTTTTTTCGATGAATTTCCAAGATTGGTTCTTCAGGAGTTGATTTGATTCGATTTCAAGCACCGATGAAGAGGTTAACGACATTGTGAATGGGGGATAATGCAGATCTAGGGTCATTGTACCTTCATGGATGAACTGGAAGTTGTTCCTATGTCACCGCTGACCGATGTGGCTTTTTTCCAACACTGATGAGGTATTTAAGATGATGTCTCGACCAAGTGTATCGAAGAATATGAATCTGGGTTGCCGTCTGATTTGATGAAGAACCGAGCACGCAACCGAGCTCGAGGATGAATCCTCAGCTGAAGCTTTTAGGCCGACTTGAACTCAAACCTATGCCATTGTTTCACTGTTCTAAGGATGAAAAATCCTATTGAATCCAAACCCCATTTGTGATCATGTTTTGAGTTTCAGTCAGCGATTCATGCTTGGAATTACTAGGGTCTTGATTCGCTCAAGCTCAAGTTTGGAGATTTAGAATTGAAGCAACATGTTTTCGATGACAAGTATATTTCCTCCAATTGATGTTGTTCGTCCGATGCAGTTTTTTATGAAGAAAATGAGCTTGAGGATCATTTGTGAGTGTTTTGTAGGTGTTACTCATTTGGAATTGAGAAATTCAATGTCATGTTTGGACGAGGATGTGTGAGAATTTTCCTTCCTTTTTTATTGGGTTGGTGTGCGTGTCAAGCTAGTTAATGGATTGATTTTGAAATGATTAATGTTTTTGATCCCTATCAAGATCATGGGAGTCAATTGAATAAGGGATTGTGTGTTGATGAATTTCTGTTTGATGTGTAGACTTCTTTGTTTTCAGGTATTCAATTCGAACCCGAGGAAGGGGAAGCTCTTGTTCTCCCATGTCATGATAGTTTGTTGATTGTGGGTGCATATAGGGTGATTAATGGAATGTCACACCCAGTTCCATGAGCTTAAGGCTGAACTAAGTTGGATTAATTTGTGTGGACCCAAATGAAATTTGATTCATTTAATATTACACAGGTCTTGTGAGGTCCCATTGAAGAAGACGAGAGCGAGATTAATTGAGGAAGAAAATTCTAGTTTTGTGTTTGTCATATGTTTTTTATATTGAAAGAAATTTTTTCTGGGTGCATGTCAGAGCTACTCATCAGAGTTTAGCAATTGATGCACTTGATTTTTATTATCATTTCATTTTGAAAATGATAGGTGTACAGTGGGAGTGGTGACCAACACGTGACCCTAAAAAATTAAGTCGGTGTGAAAAATAAAAAATAAAAGAGGCAACATGAAAGCAAAGAAAGGGGACTATTCCTTTTTTTAAAGACACTTTCTAGAGATAGGATCTGAGAGGGATTTAAATCCTCTCAGGTTCGACACCTGAACCTGAGAGTCAGGTTGGCCGCTCGATTCCCGCCACGTGGTTAAGATATCGGGAGACCGTTCGATTAGTTTGAGGGGAAAGTAAAGAGAAAAGCGAGCGATAATCAATTCCCGCCAAAACAAAGGTGACGGAAATTTTTGGACGGCCGTGGCGACAGTGGAGCGGGCAACTTCGGGACTCTCTGAGGGTCAGGTTCGGCATTTTATGCTCGCGCCTACATCGACTCAGGTCCACTTGTCGGGGGTGGCTATATCCGGTGTTTGCAGGCGCCATTTTCATATTTCGTTGACAAGAGGCCTCAATAAACCGTGCACGTTTGGGGATTTCTGAAGGTTCGTTCACAGGAGGTGTTCTGACGCAGCAGTTGCAGGACGCATTTTCAGAAACGCTTTATAAGAGTATAGCAGTTTGCAGGAGCCGTTCCCATCAAGGTTCGGAAATCTTCTAGTCCAATTCTCTGTTATAAAGAACATCATTAAATCACAGTTCAAATTATACGTTGACATCTCTACTGCAAAATTTCACTACGAATTGACAATTGAAATTCCAAATTCGAAATTTAAAAAGATTCGAAGAAGATAACTGGGATTTTGAATGGGAATTTTCCAATGGGAAACTCCGATGGTAGTTTCCGTTGGAAATTTTCCAGTGAGAATTTGCAGTGCGAATTTGCAGTGCGAATTTCCAGCGCGAATTTCAACTGGGAGTTACTACTGTGAATTTGCAGTGCAAATTGGCAGTGCGAATTGGCAGGGCAAATTGGAAGTGCGAATTTGCAGTGCGAATTCCCAGTGGGAAATAGTAGTTTGAATTTGCAACTCCAATTTCGAATGAGAATTTCCACTAGATCCAATGGAAGCACCATTAAACAAATTATAGACAACTGTGATCTAACACTTTGTGCAGAAAAATTGTACATCACAAAATGACAGCAAGGGACCTCAATCTGAATGCTCTACAAGGTGCAGAGGCCATAAATTCATTTGATTTAAATGTTGTTCAAAATTTCTCTGACTGCTACGTCACAGAGCATAGCAATGAGGACATTACAAACTCAAAGAGCAGTGTAGAAATTAGCATCAACATAGAGGAAGTCCCAAATTCGGAAGAAAGCACCTCATGTGAAAACATTTCTAAAGAAAGCAGTACATGGAGACCAAGTATTGGGATGACTTTTAAATCTGATTCAGATGCTTATTCATTTTATGTTGCTTATGGAGGCATTGTGGGTTTCAGTGTACGGAAACAGTTGATTTATACTTTCCAACTGGAACTGGGAATTCTAAAATGCATTATAAATTACACCTGCAGTTGATTTATACTTTCCAACTGAAAACCATTTTTAGAATGTACATCATGTTTTTGTACTGTTGGGCAGTGATCTTTCTTTTGGGATTTCTCGGTGGCAGTTCCCAGTACAAACTGTCACTGGAACTTCCCAGCAGAAATTCCCAGTGGAAGTTCCCAGTCGAAATTCTCAGTGGAAATTCCCAGTGGAAATTCCCAGTGGCAATAGAGGAGAAGAAGATTTTTGTAGAAAAATCAGACCCTATAGCTCAGAATATAATTTCCACCATTCCATGGGTAAAACATGCTTGGACCCCCTATCTGTTGAAATAGTGGGTGCCCTAGACCCAACTATTATGTGCTTTTGATTACCATATCGTGTAAGGTATGCATGATGTCTTTTTATCATTATAGTGTAGACTTTTCTGCATCCACTATTGAAATGGTAATGTCCAAAGATTAATTGTCGTATCGAAAGGTTATAGCAGTTCCCAGGCTATAATGAGAACCTCTAGATACTATGACATTAATCTTAAATATATATGTTCTATAGTCTAGATACATCTTACTAATTGGACATAGTAGATGTCTGACCATCAGGTGCTGGGGGCTCATAAGCATTGAGACTTCTTCTCATGAAGTTCGCACTTGGTGATCTCTAGTAGTGAGATCATGAGGACTGACCTGCCAATAGGAACACCACATGTTTCAGGTGTCATTGGATGTTCCTATCTACGATCATGTGTAATGGTCTCCTGACTTGAGATCATTACCAATGTATGTCATTTGATTGCATACTTTGATGCAAGAAGAAAACCATGGCAATGAAGTCGTGGCGAGGTAGTTTGTGTCGGGTGCGTCATTAGTGGCATGTCATTGGTTGAATGGTCAAGAAAGGATTTGTCGCTTCCAAGTTATGGAAGTAATATATCTCTGGCCATGTTGATATGGATGGCAGTACCTTTATAAAACCATGGCCATGGAAGTCGAGGGTAAATTCATCCAGTTACATCAACAAACAATAAAGCAAGAAAAGGACGATGACACGAGAGTGCGTCCTGCTTTATGAGATATTATAGACAAAGAGATTATATTACACAGTGCGTGTTCTTAGGTTGGTTGTCGCTGCTGTGACAATCCTTATTTCTTCAGGGGCCATGATGGGTTGCTAGATCCCGCTCTTGGTCTGTGAATACTATTCATGGTTGTCGAAATAAGGGCCTAGAGGGTCACACACAATAGCGTATTCAAGAATCTGCACTATTCAGTTGAATAGGAGTATTGGACATAGTGGGCCCCGCCACAGGGGTCTGGGAATTGTCCAAAGTTAAACGATCACCAATGCGATAAATAAATTCATATTATTCTAGTTTAGAATAATGAGTATTGAATTTATTTATTAAATGTATTTACGAGTTTTATGTAAATACATGAAAAAATATTAATTGACGAATATTAAATTATTCAAGGTTCAATTAATATTTATGGGAGTGACGAGTCGGGTTAATGACTTAATTATTATCATGTAATATATTTTAATATATTACAAGTAAATGATAATAATATTTATGGCTCAGTTTAGTAGTCACAAAATGTCGTTAATAGTGCGTTAAGTATTCGGGGCTGGCGAGGCGATACCGGGTATTTTAATTGAGCACTATAAATATAAGAGGAGGAGACTTTGCCAAAGACTATTCATGGAGTTTATCTCTCCTCTCCTCTCTCCCACATTCTAGAGAGAGATGCTCTGGATCCAAGGAGCTCAGATGGAGCTCTCTCTCGGGCATCGCTAGCGAAGCGATGCGGTGGTCGTTGGAGCGTCGAAGGCATCGTCGCAAATCCGCGCTAGCACCCGGATTACGACGAACGACGCTCCCGCGGATTCCTTGAAATGCGTGTGGACGATCTAGAGGAATTCGACTTCGGATTCTTCGAGCAGCGATCGCCAACGACGAGCAGACGTCGTGCGCGCCTTCGGATTTAAACCAGGTATTTTACGGTTTAATTTTTGTGCTTAAAATCCTCCACGCGTGGTCCTCGGCTTTTACCGGGCTGCTCTTCACCGACGTCGGCAAGTTTACGGCGAACGGCGGTGGAAATTTTTTAAAAACCCACATGTTTGGGGCATCCGTTGCACGCCCGGTTCCAACAAGTGGTATCAGAGGGAACGTGTGTCGATTTTAAGCCAAAATAATTAAATTTGCATTAAAATATAAAGATGGCATCGTTACGGTCCAAACGCCGCAGACCGCGTTTGAATCCGATATCGGATAACCCATCTGCGGTCATTCGAAGTTTAAAATCGGAGTTAACCCGATTATTTGATGATCACCGGGTGGACATCCGATTACCGGAATAGTGTTTTTCGGTGATGTTTAATAATTATTATTATAATAATTTAATTATAATAATAATAGTTTGATTATAATAATATTTTATTTTTATAAGTTTTTATAATTTCTAGTCTAAATATAAAGTTAAGAAATAAAAATAAAATTTTAAAAGACTTACTTTGCAAGACTTGTTTAAAAATTGGAAAGGGGAAAGACTGCAAAGCAGTTCTAAGCAAAAAAAAAGGGGAGGACCTGCTTTTGCAGGTCATTAAAAATCAAAAAAAAAAATCTGGAACCCTCCCATTTCCGGTGCACTGTAGCAGCGCGCCCAGCGGCTCCCCTCTCCCATGCGCGGCCTGCTACCTGCTTCAGCCGAGCCGGCTCATCTCGGCTCTCCCGCTCCAGCGAACCACCTTCCTCCGCCATGCAGTAGGAAGACCCGGCGCACAGCAGCATGTGCAGTGCCTCCTTTCCTCCTCTACCCGCTGCAACAGCAGCGCAGCCAGGACCCCCTGCCGGGTCGTCTCCCTCCTGCGGAGCAGGCTGCCAGCAGCGCCGCGGAACTCCCCTGCTGCCACCTCCCGCAGCACCTCGCCCAGGCCGCGGCTCCAGCTCCGCCGCGCTGCACCAGGCCACCGCCAAGACCGCCTTCCTCTTCCGCCTTCACCAAGCGGACAGGCAGCAGGCCGACCGGTCTCCACCCGCACACCGGAGCCACTGCCGCACAACGACCTCCTAGTTTGGCCTCCCCTTGTAGTGGCGCTTTGCCCTCCGCAGACAGGGTATAATAGGTCGGCACCCCGCTGGCCACCTCTCCCTCCCGCGGCACTGCGCCGTCAGCCCGCCTTGAGCCCCTGCCAGCCACGGATAGCCCCGCTAGGCTGTCTCCCTCCAGGCGGCAAGTCCCTCTGCCCATGGTCTGGCCTCCTCCCTTTATCCGCCGCTGCGGTCCGGGACCCCGTCCAGCGAGGTAAGCCCTTGCCGCTCCATACACACAGAAAAGTTTCGAAACGGGCATTAGCGGTCTACCCAACCCGAAACGGGATTGGGTGGGCCTGCCTGGCCCTCCGCACGGGGTCGGTACAGCCCGGGATGGGCCTGCGCAGGTGCGTCCCGACCCGCCCAGGCCCTGCTCGGGGTTTATAGGGCTCAGATATTTTTATTTGAATCAAAAAGTTAATTAAATTAATTAATTTAATTTCGGTTCAGAATTAAATTAATTAAATATTAACTTTCGTTTATAAATTAATGCGGCATAATTAATTTAATTTTGTGATTAATTAAATTAATTAATTAATTTAATTTTAGTTTTAGAATTAAATTAATTAAATGGGACCGAACGACGTAAATATTGGATTAAAAAATTAGAGTGAAATTTTTTAATTCAATTAGAATACCCTCAAGTTTATTTTAATGCAAGTTTAATTTTTATTCTGCACTTATTTAATATACGCAAGTTTAATGCGTATATAACTGATCATGAGCTGAGACCGACCAATGCATGTCTGGTGTTTGTTTATTTATTTAATTTAATTATTTAATTATTGCATCTGGTTTTGTAATAATTATTTTAAATAAAAAAAAAGGCGATCTGCGTGTCGTCTCAGAGTCATATGTATAAGGGCCTGCGCGCCCATTCTCAGAGTTGTATATTTATACCCCGAGACCCCCTCGCCTGCGTGCGAGTACAATTGTATAATGACGAGACGACTGGTGACGCATTTCGTGCCAAGTGACGGCGACACACCAGAAATGAGTTGGATGCATTGGATGAGAAGACATTGTTATTCATGTTGCAAGCCACGCGACTAAAGGTATTTACCCCTAGGGTTTCGGTTGGTCCGTTATTCACTCAACGGATCAACCAATAGTACCGGATCATGATCAGGTGTTCGTTTTATTTCTGCATGGTTTATTATTTTTGTGCATGTGTAATTTATTGTGCGATCACATAGTATAGTAATAAACAAGCATGCAAGATAAAATGAACATGTGACGCGATGAGATTTCTATTTCTTGCACGGCCAGTTGTGAGTGCAATCACATTGTTCGTGCTTATAAAATTAGAAAAATGATTTCTTTCGTCACACTAAAAATAATAAAACCCTCAATGATATACTAAGTCTAAACAGCCTTCCGTCTTTCAAATTTGGACAAAACCAGCTGTTTGAGGTGCCGGTTCATGCCTTAGCTGAGGGTGCCTCTTACTACTGGGGAGTCCTTATAAGAATGATGGGTCGACTTAACTAAAGTGCTAGTAAGGATTAGGCCTAGCTAACTTGCTATCATTTTAGAGGCAAGCGTTGAGTAAATCAAATTTTGATTTTAAGAAGCTGGGACTTCACTCAACAGATCAAGGAACCGCAAGTTAAAGCGGTTGGCCAGCCAAAAGCCTACCTAGAACCCTCCAAGTAGTGGCGTAGCCTTAGCTTGTAGACTATGAGGGGTGGTTCCGGGATCCTTTCCACTAGAATACTCAAGCGACAGAGTATTCCGATTCTAGCACAGAGGGTTCCTAGAATCCGATAAAATAGTGGGAGACATAAAATGATTTAAGTAATTAATCAAAATGTCTAAACTGGTAATCCAGATAAAAGGCACTTATCTGCTAATTTTTTTTTTTAGAAAAATGGCAAGTTATACCACAAGATTAAAATTGCGATATTATAATGGACAAAGTAAATGTCCACAGTGACACGAGTATCCATGAATAGTACAGGCGCGTGCGCATAGTACTATGATATAGGAAACTCAAGGTGTCAGTGTTCCCAACATTGTTAAACTACCTCAAGAAGCGATGGTGAAAATTGATTACAGGAGACTAATTTACAAAGCATATGATAGTTATATTATTATGCTTTCATCAACGTCCGGTGTCAGTTGCGGTCGCTACACCTGGACATAGATGATATAACATAAAGTCTCATCTCTGAGATGTTTGCAAGGATAAAGTGAAGCAATGATATGAATAAGGTGAAGTTTACACCGGCATGTGTAAATTTAAAGATTGATCATGATCTTTAAATATCATTTTCACCACATTACTCTCAAGTCTCGTTTTCAGTTACAAAATGAACAAGTATTGAGTAAACGCTTCATTACCTATCTTGGTAAGGTTCGCAAAGTGAATAAGAATAAAATACAATTAAGCTTTAATTCTTATGGAGGATAAATTAAAAGACAATGTGAAAAGGTCAAAGGCATTTAATGCCAATGACACATTCGCGACGTCCTTCAATTAATGAGGTATTAACAATGGTTATATGCATTGCATATTATAAAATAATGCTTCGGAAGTTTAAAAGCAATAAACTGATTTAAAGAAGCAAGTTTCTGCTTCTACATCAGGCATATTCATCATTATAATGTTTATCTTTTACTACTTGGGTATTAAATACAATATGTTGGCAACATATGTGTATTTTAACACGATAAACAAGTTAGTAAAGAAACCTTACTAGAAGTCAGGTGTATTCTCCAAGTGGCTGTAAAAGGGTGATACCTAGGCCAGTGGTGAGAAGTACATGACTTCTTTAATTTCCATGTGAAAGATTCGTGTTGAACTATTGTTGAGTATAACCACAAACATTAATCTCATGTGTCCTTGGACGTAAGGAGACATTCTTTCAGTTTCTGGAATGAATTTTGTTTTTGGTAAACTCAATCAATAGTTCAGTGATACATGAATCATAGG
Organism: Viscum album; assembly: GCA_963277665.1. Taxonomy (NCBI): domain Eukaryota; kingdom Viridiplantae; phylum Streptophyta; class Magnoliopsida; order Santalales; family Viscaceae; genus Viscum; species Viscum album. The sequence continues at coordinate 671,702,628 of OY728167.1, forward strand.
CAATTAGTGATGAATATAAATGTAAGACTTATACCCAGTTGTGACAGGATAATTCTTTGTCAAGTAATACTAAAAATGGACATAATTTATATACCAAGTTTTGTATTTAGGCTCGGCACGGCTAAATACTTATGGTATTATCGATGTCTTTAGTTTGGACAAAGGAGCCTTTAGAAATAAATGTATGTCACAAAGCTTTTGGAAATAGTTCAATACGAAAGTGTGAACTATTCCAAGTATAAGCTAGAGGTATATATACTTCATAAGATTCTTTTAAGTAATTAACGAATATCAAAGTGAAGTATTTGCATGGTCAGGAGATATGAGTTGCTTCGGGTTGGGATACCGAAGAATATATCGACCAAGCATTCATAAATCATGATAATGTAGCGTGGAGAAATTCTTAAACGCACATTACCTTATCCACATCATGACATTGATGTTAATGGAGAGGATTGATGATAAAGTCTTACATATCAACATTGATCAACAAAATGTAGCGTGGAGTACTTCCTAAACGCACATTTTATACATCAAAGTATTGATGTAAGTAATATCAATGTTGGAACTAGTAGAAACTTCCACTATATTTCATGAAATGCTTTGAAAATAACAGCAATATCCCACAACCATATGCCAACTATAATGACAAATGGATATCATACGAGTCATAGTATGATGTAAACCCATTATGTCATAAGAACATGTGTTTGGATGCAAAGAGTTTGTTAGGACATAAACAAACTAGCATCAAGACAAACACATTGTGCATTTAGTGTAATAATCCTAACAGTTGTTTAGGATGTTACAAGATAGAAGAATAGGTAGTCAAGCAATAGACTACACTTCTATATAAGGGTGCCATCTCTATTAGAGATAGTGGGAGCTATATTGACTTGTGTTTAGTCAATGCTCAAGATGCACAAAATAGCTGGCATAGGAACTAGTTCCACAAGCACATGTAGAACAAAGTATTTTCCAGAGACACATACTGCGTAGGAAGGACAAAACCATGGTGATGATTTTTATATTCACCATGGTCGGTGATCTATTACTCAAAGTGAATAATATTTCCTACAAGTAAGCAGTATATGGAAATTATCTAAAATTGATAACACCAACTAAAATTCAATTAATGGATTCCATGTATCAAAGTATGAAAGGGGCTATTATTTTGAATACTACGGTGGGTATTCAAGTGAGTTGATACATGGATGGTACGAGCTTAGTACCAATAAGGCTCAATTGGTTTCACCAATTTGTCATGCCTAAATCCGTTAGAATTTTACTTATCATAGCTAATATCTATGATCAATTTATTTGGCATTAGATTTCATGACCACCAATCTTGGATGGTGTCTATATGACACAACCAGAAAGGGATGGTCACATCACAAAATGCTGATAAAGGTTTCAAGTTACTAAAATCCGGTTTAGGATTAAAGTAAGAAACATGATCATAGTATATACATTTAAAACAAATGTTTGCCATTTGTCTACTAGAGGTTAGTGGGAGCACTAAGGTTTTCCAATAAGAAATGTGTTCGGTAACATATGGAAAACAAACATTGGTCTGACAGTTAGTTAAGACCAAAATGAAATTTACTCTCCAATGATTGACTTAAAGTAGCTACCTAAGTTCTAGGGAACATGATCTACTAAGGTAGATCTATAGGTTGCTTGGTTCTAGTCAATCGTACATATAGTGACATTATATTGAAAAATACATGTTGGAACAATTCAAGAGATGAATTGTTGCCTATGTCACAGGGCATAATCTCTCCATGTTGACCTGTCCGTGACATGGGAAGAGATAAATGTGGTGAGTTCAAATCCATACGTCGGAGCGATGGATCAATCACGTATGCCATGATATGTACAAGAACCGATATTGCCAAGGTATATTTTAAAATAGGCAAATATCAGTTATATCCAGGAGCACTACAAGGGATGCAGTCAGAACAATCTAATTGTACTTCGGCAAGTACAAAAGATATGTACCTGGTAAGTAGAGAAGAAATGATACTAGTTTTTGGGGATAAAAACTAGTCTTCCAAAGATCAAGAGATCTAGTATTGCAGTTAGGCTAAAGGCGATGAGCGAGTCAAGCTCATATAAGCCTGTGGTGGCCATATCTACAAGAACGAGTACATTGCAGCTTCTAAGATATCTAAGAAGCAGTTAAATGCAATGATTTGTTCCAGTTCTTAGAATCGCACCTGGTGAGAAAAGTATTAGATTATGATATTCTTACTAGCCAAGATGTCAAGTTATGACAGTGGACAAAAGGTATATACTCGGGATTCCATCTCTAAAGAAGTTTTAATCAAAGAGATGAGGTCGTTATAGCAGAATAGCCATGCGGCGGAACCTTGGTGGACCTAGTATCTAAGGCCCTTACTCAGCAGAAACATGATGCTTATCATGTGAGTATCTAACAAGTTTGGTTAGCAAGTTGGCTCTAGTGCAAGTGGGAGTGTTGAAATAGTGGGTGCCCTAGACCCAACTATTATGTGCTTTTGATTACCATATCGTGTAAGGTATGCATGATGTCTTCTTATCATTATAGTGTAGACTTTTCTGCATCCACTATTGAAATGGTAATGTCCAAAGATTAATTGTCGTATCGAAAGGTTATAGCAGTTCCCAGGCTATAATGAGAACCTCTAGGTACTATGACATTAATCTTAAATATATATGTTCTATGGTCTAGATACATCTTACTAATTGGACATAGTATATGTCTGAACATCAGGTGATGGGGGATCATAAGCATTGAGACTTCTTCTCATGAAGTTCGCACTTGGTGATCTCTAGTAGTGAGATCATGAGGAATGACCCGCCAATAGGAACACCACATGTTTCAGGTGTCATTGGATGTTCCTATCTACGATCATGTGTAATGGTCTCCTGACTTGAGATCATTACCAATGTATGTCATTTGATTGCGTACTTTGATGCAAGATGAAAACCATGGCAATGAAGTCGTGGCGAGGTAGTTTGTGTCGGGTGCGTCATTAGTGGCATGTCATTGGTTGAATGGTTAAGAAAGGATTTGTCGCTTCCAGGTTATGGAAGTAATATATCTCTGGCCATGTTGATATGGATGGAAGTACCTTTATAAGACCTTGTCCATGGCAGTCGAGGGTAAATTCATCCAGTTACATCAACAAACAATAAAGAAAGAAAAGGACGATGACACGAGAGTGCGTCCTGCTTTATGAGATATTATAGACAAAGAGATTATATTACATAGTGCGTGTTCGTAGGTTGGTTGTCGCTGCTGTGAAAATCCTTATTTCTTCAGGGGCCATGATGGGTTGCTAGATCCCGCTCTTGGTCTGTGAATACTATTCACGGTTGTCGAAATAAGGGCCTAGAGGGTCACACACAATAGCGTATTCAAGAATCTGCACTATTCAGTTGAATAGGAGTATTGGACATAGTGGGACTCGCTACAGGGGTCTGGAATTTTCCAAAGTTAAATGATCACCAATGCGATAAATAAATTCATATTATTCTAGTTTAGAATAATGAGTATTGAATTTATTTATTAAATGTATTTACGAGTTTTATGTAAATACATGAAAAAATATTAATTGATGAATATTAAATTATTCAAGGTTCAATTAATATTTATGGGAGTGACGAGTCGGGTTAATGACTTAATTATTATCATGTAATATATTTTAATATATTACAAGTAAATGATAATAATATTTATGGCTCAGTTTAGTAGTCATAAAACGTCATTAATAGTGCGTTAAGTATTCAGGGCTGGTGAGGCGATACCCGGTATTTTAATTGAGCACTATAAATATAAGAGGAGGGGACTTTTCCAAAGACTATTCATGGAGTTTATCTCTCCTCTCCTCTCTCCCACATTCTAGAGAGAGATGCTCTGGATCCAAGGAGCTCGGATGAAGCTCTCTCTCGGGCATCGCTAGCGAAGCGATGCAGTGGTCGTTGGAGCATCGAAGACATCGTCGCAAATCTGCGCTAGCACCTGGATTACGACGAACGACGCTCCCGAGGATTCCTTGAAGCGCGTGTGGACGATCTAGAGGAATTCGACTTCGGATTCTTCGAGCAGCGATCGCCAACGACGATCAGACGTCATGCGCGCCTTCAGATTTAAACCAGGTATTTTACGGTTTAATTTTTGTGCTTAAAATCCTCCACGCGTGGTCCTCGGCTTTTACCGGGCTGCTCTTCACCGACGTCAGCAAGTTTAAGGCGAACGACGGTGGAAATTTTTTAAAAACCCACCTGTTTGGGGCATCCGCTGCACGCCCGGTTCCAACACTTTCCTGGATCCACTATTGTATACACACCATAGTCTGAATCCACCTAGTCAGCCTATGGTGCTTCCGAATATTCATACTCTTATATCCCCAATTATTCACCCATCCAGTCTCTACTAAACCTAGTGGACCATGTGCCAACCATGAAACCACCATTGAGAGTTACATTGATACCCACATCATAGTACTACATATAATGTGATATTTAAAACCTTATGCAATAGTTCTGATATTATTTTCTTACGTTAATGAACTATTTCATTCAATGCTAACATGCATAAATAATGTTATAATAATGTTTTAGGGAAATGCAACAGAACCGTTGAATGCTGGTTACCGTTATGATAGTTTCATAAATCTCAATGTAAGTACAGGTTGTTCTGTATCTTCAAAACCTACAAATTTAAAAATAGTTTTTAGCAGTTGATATGTTGTCCTATTTGAAATCTTATGCAACCCTTTTGTTAGTTATCATTGTAGTTGTTAATATATGATTATTGATGCAATTAATTTCCAATAAGGAGGAATTTTCCACTACTGACGATGTAACATTCAGCAACGGCTGCAAATGGGACTGACAACCTAAATATGAGGACCGAGAACTCATTGCAAGAATTTCGGAATTCAATTGATACACAACTTCAATTGCAGATGTCATCAGAATATGAAACTTCTTTTGAAAATCAGTTTTTATAATTGAATTTGTTGGTGAAGATAGGGAAATTGTAAAAAGCATATTATAAACGAACAAACTGCAAATGTCCCCTCCCATTTTACAATGAAACAGTTCAGTGGAAAATTCCAATTCGATTTCCCAGTTGCAATTTGTATGCCTAATAAAATGAGAGTGCAAGTAAAAATGACAGTGTAACACCTAATAAAATGATGTAAATGAAACTGAAAATTACCACAGTTTGGAGTGGGAGTTCCCACTCGAAATTCTCAGTTGGAAGTTATATCCACAACCAGTTTCCGTTAAAAGAACTGATCCACACTGTGCTGTGGGAAATTCCATTGGGAATTTCCAATGTAAATTCCCAGTTAAAATGTATATGCAAAGACAGTTTACATTGAACCAACTGTTCCACAATTTACAGTGCGAAATTGAAACTGGGAATTTCCAGTGGAAATTTCTATGCACACCCAGTTTCCAGTGAAAGATGTGACTCCAAAGACTACAAGGAGAAAATGGCCCAAAAAACCTGTGGAAATTCCCAAAATACCAGTGGAAATTCCCAGTTTAAATTTCTATGCACACCCAGTTTCCAGTAAAAGATGTGACTCCAGAGACTACAAGCAGGAAATACCAGTTCAACACCCTTCATAGGATTAAATCAATAGAAGATATATGTAAATGGTTATCCAGATAATAAAATTACCATTTTCACCCAATGTAACACCCAAAAAATCGATGAAAACCAAACTGCAGAGTTGTACAGTGGAAATTTCCACTGGAATGTTCCAATGAGAATTCCCTGTTAATAATTGTATGCAAAACAAGTTTCCTAGTTATTCCAATAAAACAATGCATACTAAAAAGACAACGAACATAGAAACACCTATCATAAAACCAGTGTTTGTTAATCCTGACGAGAAATTACCCATTTCCACCCACCAACACCATCACAAAAAGTCACAGTAATAATGTTTGTTACAGGATAACCAATTTTCGGTTACATTACAAAGGTCATTTAACATTCATCATTTCTTCTGAATGCAACCAAATACTTCCAACTCTCAGCATCGATCTCCGTTGTCATCCTCCCAAGATTATTTAAGAAGTAATGCACCATAATCAAGCGCCACTCAACAAGTTCTTTTTCTGTAAAACATTCTGTCACTTCAATTCCTATAGCCAAACATTCCATGATATAACAAATGATGACACTGCAATCCAAATTCGCATCTCCCTGTTGCGGTGTCTTCTCAATTTTCATGTCCCATTTACGTGCCTTGAACTTCTCAGCATGAACTAAGCCAAAAACTTCCTCCAAATATGATTTCTGTAAAAAAAAATTCAATGATTAGTCCAACTGTTAATGTATTCGAAATTATATTGTACAATGAATAATAACTTACCACAAAAACTGCATCTTTAAGGAACGGATCGCTTGCTCTCGTGAGTCGAATGGGTTATATTGAGTTATAATATTGAAACACCTTTTTTTTAAATCCATGACTAATAAAGTCCAATGGATATTATCAGAATTTACCAGGCAAAATAAAAGCGTGGAGCTCCTCATACTTGAAACTACTGGTTGCTTCAAAAAACTGTCCTTTAATTTCTGGTTTTTTGAATACAAAACTCCCTATAAGCCAATAACAAAAGGAAATGTAAGAATGTAGTAACCCTTAACTGTAGACATGTTTTCAACATGAAAACTTCCAAAATATGATTATCATTGTATGAAAAATGAAGGACAGTCTTACGGTAAAGGTGCTTGGCATGAACAAACATCTTTCCACGTCGGCAATGCCAAACATACTCCGAAGCCGACATTTTTCTTGAATGATCACCGTATATGAATCTATGACCTGTTTTCAAAAATTGAAATTAATAAAAGAGAAGGCAGCACTGATTAAAGAAACTAATCCGAAAACATACCATACTATAAGTGCACCTCTTATGTAACAAATCAATAATGTTTTTTATATTGATCTGCTGTGTTTTGTCACTAGATTTCCATACCACACTACTATTGTCATGAAATTTCATTCTTAATTTTTGTACAGTGTAAACTATGTGAAAAGAAATTATAACATAAATTCAATAGCATTACCTGTCCCCATCTGCATCAACCAACATCTGCATCAGTCTTCTATCATTAGTTGTCACTATATTATGTTGCATTACCCACTTAGGAATTAATTGGGATAGCTTTCCAAATGTTGTCGGCCTCTTTGTCGCAGTCATCTGTGGATATATATATGGAGACTGAAACTTCGGTTTCCTCATCCTACTTTTGACACCTCTAATCAAATATGTTTGTATCTTAGAGGCACAAGAACCTGGAATGGACTGGTCAACACGTTTTGGCCCTTCATTGCCCAATTATTCATTCATATCTTCCTCCTCACTTTTCTCCAAAATAGTTTCCTCCACCCTCTTAGCATCATGAATATCCTTTGTGCTACCTTAATTTACAGCAACTGAAGTTGTAATCTTTTCCATTTCAATATCTTCACTCCCAATATCCTCTAAAACACTTTCTTTATCCTCATTGGAAACTGTTTTATCCTCTTCCTTCCCCTTCAACTTCACCTTCAAAACCAGAATCTGTTTACTCTGCAGCTTTATTTGGGCCTCCAGTCTTTTGACCCGCTTATGAAGTTTCACATTCTCCACGTAGAATCCTAAAGACTTCTCCTTTAAAACAATTGTCATGTGTTCCCTCATAATAAAAGGAACTTTTTCTTCATCAACTACCTGCGGACTAGGTACTGTCACATCAGAAGGCCTTGACTACAGCCTGGGGCTCTACCTAGACTTGGTTGGAGTCTGGATTGCATAGAAGAAACATAATTACAGATGTTATAAAGTATTCTAAAAGTAAAGGACTATTTAGTAACATATTCTACTAATAGTACCTTGGTAGATTCTTTTACAGCGGCGTCAACATCTTGCAAGCTCCACCGAACAAATAAAGGAGCACCTTCTCTTTTCGGTGAAACATTCCCAGACTTCTCAAGATACCAATACTGTAATATTTAATATTGTTAGGAAATAATAAACCAACATTGGAAAATTAATCAGCTAAATAAAGTTGACGACCTTACCAATAAGCTAACAACGGAGCCAACAACTTTTAATGGGCAACTGTGATTTTTTGTCAGTGATGTGATAAGCTGGTCATGAATACCAGCAGGCCAAGAAAACCTCTTCACTTTCAAGATATCATCAAAATAAGGAACAAAATTCCAACCGACATATGAACTGGATGTGGGGAAAAATAATGTGGCGCACGCAAACAAGCAAAGCAAACATGCAACATTGGAGAAATCTTGTTCTTCCCTTGCTTCAACAGTGTCAAGAATAAATCTATGTAAAACATCCTGTGTTAATAGCCGGCCCACATGCGCAAACCTTCTCCTAAAAAGGGCTGAGTTATTTGGCCGTAATGTGTATGGTGATGATAAAGGAAACTGGCCATCCTCAATGCCAAATATATCACAGATGTCATCAACTATTAATTCCATCATCCTACCACCCATGTCAAAACTTTTTCATTGAACATTGTACCTCTTTAATACTAATAAAACATAACCATCTATTTTTTTACAATCCTCAAAGGGCAGTCTATTTTCAACAAAGACTTTAAACAATTTCGAAAATGGTATCTTCTGAAGAAATGTAATGTGATTCTCAGTGATCTTAGGCCTAATCTCAGGAAATTTTTTCCATAGCCCAGTCATTGAAGACTTATAGTGGGTGATAGATGATATAGATGCTTCTTCTGCAATAATAAAACTAGTATACCAAAAAAAATAGCTTATTCAATGTCAATATTAACATAAGGAAAACAAGTGATGACATTACCAAAACAAAGTGTGCAATTTCAACTCATTCTAAAAACAGATCTACAGTTCATAATAAGAAATGAATTCAATAGGGGATTTTCAGTGGGAATTTGTAGTAGGGATTTCCAGGGGGTATTTTCAGTGAAAAATTGCAGTAGGGATTTCTAGGGTGGATTTACAGTGCGAATTCCCAGAATTTCCAGTGGAAATTCCCACTGGGAATTTGCAGTAACAAATTCAAGTGGAAATACCCATGCCAACAGTAGGAAAACACGATGTACAATTTGAACTCCTCATTATGGTTTCCGGTTGGAAATTATAAATGACTTCCATAAGGAATTTATAGTGGGAATTTGCAGTGAGGGTTTTCTATTGAAATTTCAAAAGGCAACTTCCAATGGAAATATCGATGCGAAATGTAGAAAAAGGCGGTTCGAATTTCCAGTGGGAATATGTGGTGTGAATTTCCAGTAGGAATTCCAGAGGTAAATCCCAGTCGGAATTTCCGATTTGATTTTCCAGTGGAAATTTGCGGTGTGAATTTTCGGTGGAAATTTGCGGTGTGAATTTCCAGTGGAAATTTGCAGTGACAAACTCTAGTGCAAATACCCATACCGACAGTAGGAAAATACAGTGTACATTTTCAACTCAATCTAACAATGGTTCTGCACATTCCATAGGGAATTTGCACTGGGAATTTACACTGGGAATTCCCAGTAGAAATATCGATACCAACAGTAGGACAAGATGGTGTACAATTTCAACTCAATCTGATTATGGTTTTACAGTTGGAAATTATAAATGAATTTCCACTGGGAATTTCCACTGGGAATTTCCCTTGGGAATTTCCCCTGGGAATTTCCCCTGGGAATTTCCACTGGAAATTTCCACTAAGAAGTTCCACTGGGAATTTTTGCTGGGAAGTTCCACTGGGAATTTCTGCTGGGAAGTTCCATTGGGAATTTCTGCTGGGAAGTTCCAGTGACAGTTTGTACTGGGAACTACCACCGAGAAATCCCAGAAGAAAGATCACTTCCCAACAGTAAAAAAACACAATGTACATTCTAAAAATGGTTTTCAGTTGGAAACTATAAATCAACTGCACATGTAATTTATACTGCATTTCAGAATTCCCAGTTCCAGTTGGACTGGGAATGTCCACTGAGAATTTCCATTGGAAAAACCCCAGAGAAAATTTCCAGTGCGAATTCAACACCATATGTGCACTGGAAATTCTCGAATCAAAACAACAAGTGATTGAAAAACTAATTGTTCAGAAATTATAAATTGTAAATGACATTCAATGCGACTTCCCAGTTGGGAGAACAATGCGACGCTTGAAATTCCCAGTCCGAATTGCCAGCGGAAATCCCCATGGAAACAGAGGCAATTCACAGAATAAAATTTCAACTAAATTCTAAAAATTGTTTCGCGGTTGTAAATTCTGAATGAATTACCACTGGAATAATTGGGAATTACCACTGGGAATTCAATGAATACAAGGGAATTACCACTGGGAATTCCCAATGGGAATTTCTGATGAGAATTTCTGATGGAAATTTCCAATGGGAGTATCCATGGAGAACAGCACCCAAACAATAATTGAAAAAAAAACCGAATGACATGAATACAAAAAAAATAGTGAATACAAATTCCCAGCTACCCGTAGGAAATATCCATTGGGAATCCACACTGCAGAATGACATGGATTTTTAAAAACTATACAACCAATAATTGGAACTGAAAATTTCCATATGAAATTTCTAATTTGAATCAATTTGGAATTAGAAATCAATTCAGTTGATGAAATATAAATTTTCAGAGAAAAATGGAATGCAATTTTACAATGCAAATACCCAATGCAAATTGAAATTTAAATTTCCCACTATAGACTAGTAGATGAAACTACACACAAGTAGTGGAAAAAATTAAGGAAAATAACTAACAGTACAAATTCAAACTACAAAGTTACTATGAAAATGTCAAACAAACATTAACAGTTTGTGTAATAATCCTAAAGCACAAAAATCCCTACTAACTGTATCCTTACAACCAAAAGAACAAAGAAGAACCGAAATAGAAATGAATCCCAGTGACTCACACAAAGAACAAATAAGAAAAGAAATAGAAATGACATAAACCACCTGACATCTTCTGTCATCGTTGGTTGAAACTGCAAAAAGGCTCGCCGACAACTTCACCGACGCCTTCAGCAAATGGATGTCCGAGGGAATCGGTGGACAGTTTCTCCGAGGGCTTCACCTTAGGTTTCCTCACCGAGGGTTTCGCTGAGGTGCGACGTCTTTCACCTCGGTGCGAAGATATCAAACAAATCGACCGACAGTTTCTCTGACGGGTTTCAGTGAAGGTTTCTCCAAACCACCACTTTAGGGTTCCGCCGACGTGCGCCGGTTCCTCCAACAGCTTCGCCTCAGGTTTCCTCATCAAGGGTTTCTCTGAGGTGTGCCGGCTTTCACGTCGGTATGACGATGTCTATCAAATCAGCCGACAGCTTCTCCGATGGGTTTCACCGAACCAGGGATGTAGGGTTCCACCGATACGACCGCCAAATTTTTGGAACCCTGATTTCAAACTCGATCACCGACCAAACTAATCGAACGACCCCCAATGTCTTAACCACGTGGCAGCCATCCAACGGCCAACCTGAGGGCCAGGTCGAGAGCCCAACTTGAGATGATAATTTTCGATCAGGAGGAGGGGTGACCGCGGAAACTACGTACCAAGGTGGGGTAGGGGAAAGACCCACCGAGTCTTGGTCTCCCATTTTTAAAGTATATAATAGGCTTTTTGAAAAACAATCCCCTCCAGCAGATGTTGAAAAAAAAAACACGGTTTTTAAATTTTTTAAATAAAAACGCACCACCCATCGTTATAAATGTGGAAAAAAAATTCCACACCCACTTGTCACATAGTGAGGGAAAATAAAATTAATATGATAATATATCATATTTTATTCATTTAAATAATTGGGTCACCACCAGATTAACTCCGGTGACCGGATTCCGGCCGATACTTGGCCAGATTTAGGTATATTCAAAAACATGTTTAAAAATATATTAATTTTAAAAAAAATTCTACAAAACATTTAAATTTGAAAATCTTAAATTGAAGAACAACCATGACGATCCATAATTTTTTTTCAGATGACCCTAACTTGGCCATCTGAAATCGGATCGACGCGTGGTTGAATTCGTTGGAACTGTTTCAACACCCTCTACTTAAAATTTAAAGCAATTTATTTTTTGTTTGACTCAGAAAAAACTCGTGTTTCTCTAATACCAATTGAAGGAACTAGGATGATCAACGAAAGCCGATGGGCTGAGAATTTAAATTTTTTGCATCATCGGAGCAACGAAACATCGTTGACTTCGACGATCTGGTCCCGATACGGTATGAGGATCACATGTGGTTTAAGTAGAGTATAAAAATAAAAGAAATGAATACCTCATTATAATTCATAGAGTTCCCACTAATCACAAGTTGTCGGTGTCCGTTGCTCGAATAATCCGATGTCGAATTCCTCTAGATCATTCACACATGCTTCTCGAATCTCTGTGTGTTGTTTGTTGGATTCTGGGTGCTAGTGAGGATCTTCGACGATCACTTAAATGCAGCGACGATCACCATGATCCTCTGACTTCAATTCGCAGAGTCGAACTTGGATCAGAATATCGATTGAGCGTCTATCTCTCTAGGAATCAGGAGGAGGGAGAAGCTCTCAATCCAAATTGAATGAATAATCTCCATGGGAAGAGATTATCTCCACTTATATAGTGGAAATTATTAATACCGGGTTTGGGTTCCTAACCCCAGTATAATAAACGTCCACTAAATAAGTATTATAAATAATTATTTATGATGAACTAAATTGCACCATAAATATTATTTATATTTTATCACTTACCTATAATATATATTAAATATATTATGTGATAATCTTGATCCATTAACTTGACTCACATCTTCTGATAATATTAAACGAACCAAAAATATTATATTAATATTCGTTCATATAATATTAACCTTTATATTTACTTAATAACTTGTAAATACATGTAATAAATAAATTTAAGCCAATTATTATTTACTTGAACAATAATGAATTTATTTATTCATTGGTGACCGATAGAACTTGAATAATACATGGACCCCATAGTGGGGCCCACCATGTCCTATATTTCTATTCAACTGAATAGGGCTGATTCTCGAATGCGTTATTATGTGTGACCCTTTAGGCCCTTATCTCAATAGTAGTGAATACTATCCATAGACTAAGAGTGGAGTCCATCAATCCATCAAGGTCCCTAAATAGATAAAGGAAAAGTCATTGCAATGACTACCAACCTACGAACACGCACTGTGTAATATAATCTCCATGTCTTTAATATATCATAAAGCAGGACACACACTCATGTCATAATACTTTTCTTTCTTTATTATTTGTTGATCTAACTAGATAGATTTACCTTGTATTACAATGACCATGGATTTATCAAGCTACTACCATCCTGATCAACATGGCCCAAGATATATAACTTCTTTAACCTGGAAGTAACAAATCCTTTATTGACCATTCAACTAATGTCATGCCACCAATGACGCAACCAACACAAACTACCTCGCCATGATTTCATTATCATGGTTTTCACCTTGCCTCAAAGTACGTGATCAAATTACACACATTGGAAATGATCTCAAGTTAGGAGACCATTATACATGTCTGTAGATAGGAACGTCCAATGACACCCAAAACATGTGGTGTTCCTATTGGTGGGTCAGTCCTCATGATATCACTACTAAAGATCACCAAGTGCGAACTTCATGAGAAGAAGTCTCAATGCTTATGATCCCCCAACACCTGATAGTCAAACATCTTCTGTGTCCAGTCAGTACGATGCATCTAGACCATAGTACCACTACTGGAATTCGAGGTACTTGTAATGGGTTATTTGCGACGGGATTCCGTCGCAAATAGCCTTTTGCGATGGGGACCCGTCGCAAATAACCCGTTGTAGAAAACGGCGTCGCAAAAACTTTTTTTTGCGGTGGGCCCATCGCAAAAAATATCTATTGCGACGAGGAAAATTCCTCGTCGCAAAAAACCTTCCGATTATATACATTATATACTCCTAAACCTTTTGCGACGGCCCCGTTGGTCCGTCGCAATTAGTAATCATAAAAAAAAATATTTTACTTATTTGTGACGGGGTCCCGTCGCAAAATACCCCATCAAAAATACTAAACATAATAGAAAAAAATTAATAAAATTATGATTAATGAAAAAATTATATTATTATTATTAAAAAAATAAATAAAAAATAAAAAATATTATTATTATTAGTAAAATAAACAAACATTAAAAAATATAATACTAAAAAAAATATTTAATAAAATTATGATTAATAAAAAATTAATATTAATATTATTAAAATAATAAAATAATAAAAAAATTATTATTATTAGTAAAATAAACAGATATTAAAAAAATTAATACTAATAATAAATAATAAAATATTAAAAAAAAAGTAAATTATGCAATATTTCCACCAATATAAAAGACAGAAACTGTAAATAGTTCATATTATTACAAATCTTGAATTCAAATTTTTTTAACATAAAAAACAAATCACTGGGGGGGTCGTCTTCTGGAGAAGGTGGAGGAAACTCCACCCCTAAACTACGAGTCAGATGACGCATGTACTCCATCTGCTCGTGATACTCCTGCTGCCGTTGCTGGTCCAATCGGCGCATCTCCTCCTCGTGATGCTGCTGCTGCTGCTGCCGCCGACACATCTCTTCATGCTGCTTCTACAAAGTCTCTATAAGCTCAGCCTGAGTTCGCAACTGCTCTTAATACTGTGAGCTAGAAGATGATGCCTCTCCACGAGCTCCTCTCGAGTTGGACGCCGACATCGCAGATGTACCATAATAAGTACCAGGAGTCAAATGAGAGCAGATACCAACTACTCGGCCCTTCTCAAATCCATACTGAGTCGCCTACATCCATGCCGCCTCATCGAAATGGTGGGCACTAGTTTGATCAGTCATCTCGTCCTGACCCTCATCCTGTGTCTGAGAGGTCGCAGCCTCACATGACTCCTTCAATTCCAATTTGAAATTAAAATTGTGAAAATATTATATGCAGTTAATTATCAAACTGAAAAAATAATACTAACCACAATCTGACACTGGCGATCACCTCTAATCTCTCCAGTGGCTGGATCACTGTACATCCTCTGATAAACGTCGTACTCCGTAATATTGGGATGCTCGACTGCCTATAGAAATATAAAATAAATTGTTTATATTTAAAGTTATATAAAATATTTAAAAAATATACTTACCAGATGCTCTCTATGTGAACTGGATGTACAACTATCAGCTCGATGTGTCACCTCCTGTCTCCCCCAATTCTGCCGTCCCACTGAAGATCTCCTCTGAAATACACCACCAAACTAGTGTAAATATAATCCATCCCAAATGTGAGATGAAATATACTCTGGTCGGTGGGCTCTACACGACTCATCAAATTCTATCACTCCTAATTTCTTAATGGTTGTCCTTATCAAATTGTGCAAAAACTGATGGAAACGGTCACGCATAGAAACATGCCATGCCGCGTGGATAGCATCGCGCATACAATCATAGATAAGATACCATAAACCCTACAAATAATTTATAATATCAAGTTATTAATAAAATAAATTTCAAAATAAATATTATTTATTTACGTACCAGTCAATGATGGAACATGTCGCGCCGCACATCAATGAGAATTTGTTCCCATGTGATCCATGGCTGAGAAAAATAATTACGCAAGATAGCACTCCCCCGTCCAATAGCTATATGCGCAAAAATGTGAAAAAAATAAATAATCAAACAATTAGTATATATATAAATAAATTAATGAAAGATAATTAAAATATACAGGTTACCATACCTCCATGTGTGTGGATCGAAGCCAAGACATGGACGTCGCTCAGGAATAGGGTCAGGAATCATCAGTCGTGCAAGACCGCACCCCCTCCGCGTACCCCCTGAACCGCTAGTAGGCTGAGGGACAGATGTTCCAAAATCCCCCTCATCCAACGGTAGCTCAGCCTCCTGCAACTCGCGAAATAGATCATCGCCCATCTGAAAAACAAAATGATTATTGTTAGCAGATAGTTGAAAATAACTATTATATATAGATATATATTAGTTATGATTATAACCAGCATTTAACTGTGTCAATGTGCATCTTCATCCTCTTCTCCATAGCTGTCAATGTCAATGTATTCATCTTCCTCCTCAGCACCATCAATATCCATATGAGTTTCAGTTTCAGCATCTCTTGTCATTTCAAATTCATTTGTAACATCATTAACATCTTTATCACCATCTATCCTTAATTGTGGGGGGTCATCATCGATATTCATGTCTCTTTGTGAATCAGATGGATTTTGAGCAGTCTCTTGAAAAATTTCGATTCCTTCCACTTTAGCGGAACTAAATTCAGTTTGAGTAAACTGATTTTCCCGAGATTTAATTTTTATTATGCTCCACCAATCACTCAAGTCTCTTGAAGTAGCATAATACTTTACGTAATAAATTTGATGTGCCTGTTGAGCCAATAAAAATGGTTCATTTACTGCAAGAAGACTTTTATATTTAATATCTACGATTCCATGAGTCGGATGAACACGCAAGCCTCTCTCAGTATCCAACCACCGACATTTAAACATTGTTATGTGATTTTGTCCTAGATAACACAGCTCAATAGTTTCATCCAAAATGCCATAAAAGTCAACTTCAGTTTCTCTATGATGTGATCCTCTCAATAAAACTCCATTGTTCATTGTTTTTTTATTCCCCATATGCACGTGTATGAAATCGAAAACCATTCACCACATATGCATTATAAGATTTAACCATTTTGGATGGTGGGTTACTCAATATACACAGTTGTTTATCAATTTTATCAGCATATCGAGACACCTTAAAATTTGTAAAACAATTATCAATATAATAAATAATAAATGAAATTGATATTAAACCATCAATAATTTATGTTACCATTTTTTGAAACCATTGAGAAAAAATTTTATGTCTGCGTTCTTCAAGAGAAGATGCTGTAATTTGTGGAAGTTGTTTCTTGATATGATTATCATATAACCTACAAATAAAAAAAATTTAAATACTGTAACATAAATTATAGAATAAGTGATATAAGTACTCGTAGGACAAATGATTTCATTTCTTCACAGTTGAGCAGAACATATGTATGAGCTCTGTGATATTCATCATCTGAAAACCATCGTTCATGAACTCCACCGAAACCAAGATTTGGCTGATTAAAAACTGTTAATTGATTGTCCATTTCGTCATTAAAATTCCCCTCGTTTCGTCCCATGTGATTTTGTTTTGAGGGATATTGAGATTCAAAATAATGAGAGCAGAAAAAAGCAATTTCCTCTTGCAAATAAGCTTCAGTAATTGAGCCTTCAACTAATACTCTGTTACGTACTTTTTTCTTCAATTTCTGCATGCATCTCTCGAATGGGTAAATCCATCAAAACTGTAATGGAACTCCACATTTAGCTTCATGTGGAAAATGTAATATTAGATGTTCCATTGAGTCAAAGAAATCCGGTGGAAATATTTTTTTCAGTTTACATATAATTACAACAACATCTTCTTCCAGTTTGCGTAGTGCATCGTAGTCTGTTGTCGCTGCACAAATGTCTCGGAAAAAATATGATATGTCTATTATCGAATCCCAAATCATAGAATTCAACAAACCTATGAATCCAATTGGCATAAGTCTTTCCATTATAACATGAAAATCACGAATTTTTAATCCAATAATATAACCATTCTTAACACATCTGTCAAAATTAGAAGCATAGCCATCTGGAAGTCTCAAATCTGCAATCCACTGAAAAAATAATAAGCGAATCTCTTTGGACAGTGTATAAGATGCTTTTCTCTTCATTAACCTCTATGATCTGACATTTTCAAATAGTTCAAGTTCTGGTCGCCTGCAAATTTGGGCAAGATCTAATCGTGCCTTTACAGTATCTTTGGTCTTACCTGGTGTATCAAAAAATGTATGAAATAAATTATCAAAACAATTCTTCTCAATATGCATAACATCCAACATGTGACGGACCAACAAATCATACCAATACGGAAGATCCCAAAAAATGCTCCATTTTATCCAATTATGTTCTTTCCCAAAACCATGAATTTTCTATTGGTTTAATGTTGGTCCAAATGTGATGGGAGGTAATGAAAATACAACTGATTTTAACTCTGTACCTGAGATCATCTTTGGAGGTTCATCCCTTTCAATTGTACCTTTTCTGAAATGATATTTGTTCCTTCGAAAAGGATGATCGGTTGGAAGAAATCTATGGTGACAGTCAAAATAGAAAGGTTTTTTTCCATTGACAAGCATAAAGGCTTTGTTGTCTTTCATACAGTAAGGACATGATTTCGGACTATGTGTACTTCAACCAGATAACATGCCATATGCCGGAAAGTCACTAATCTTCCACATCAATGCAGCTTTTAATATGAAATTTTGTTTCGCAGCAACATCATATGTATTGACACCATTACTCCAAAATGCATTTAACTCATCAATCAATGGTTTCAAATAAACATAAATATTCTTTTTTGGATATCTTGGGATTAATAGAGTCAAAAAGATATAGGTATCCTTCATCAACATCCATAGAGGTAAATTTTACGGAGTTATAAAGACATGCCAACATGAATATTGACTACCATAAGAACCAAACAGACAGAAACCGTTAGTAGAAAGACCCAATCGCACGTTTCAGGCTTCTATAGAAAAAGACGGATGCAAACATTCAAAATGTTTCCATGAATCAACATCAGATGGATGATTCGAGCTTTTATCAATTGAAATCTTGGTTTTCTGCCATGAAATCATTGATGTTGTGTTCTGAGACATAAATAAACACTGCAACCTGGGTGTAAGGTGGAAATATCTCAACTATTTTACTAGAATTGATCCAGACTTCCCTGGTTGAGCTTCTTTATACCTCAATTTTCCACATGTGGGACAACTATCCAATGACTCATTTTCACCATAATATAAGATGCAATCATTTGGACATGCATAAATCTTCCGATAACTAAGGCCCAGATTACGAACCAGCCACTTTCTCTCATAGTAATTTGTAAGCAACACATTTCCTTCAGGTAACAGTGTTTTAACCAAAGAAAATATCTGATCAAAATAGTTGTTTGACATTGCATTATCTAATTTAATAGCCATAAATTTTAAAATTGCTTCTAATTTTCTTATATTGCAACCAGGATATAATGCATCCTCAGTAGACCTCAACAACTCATAAAATTTGGATGGTGCCAACTCAGGAGTTAAATCAATATCATCGTGAGTTTCAGTTTGTTGAACAGATGGACCTGCAACATCATGTACTAAATGTTGAAACCGTGATGGATCCAGAATCAAGTTATTAGTATCTTCTCTAGAACTGCGTTCACCATGTTGATACCAAAAAACATAATCTGGTTGAAAACCAAACTGTAAAAGATGTCCCTCAACCTTGCCAAATGTGTCAAACGTTCTCAGAGCACATTTTTTACAAGGACACTTAATTGTGCCTTCTGAAACATATTTTGGTTTTGATGATGAAAATGCTAAGAAAGATTCAAAACCTTCAATATATACAGGATTTAAGCCAGAACCATTTTAATTTCTGCGCTGATTTATCCAAGCGCGATCATCTAATAATGACTGATGTCGACTTCCTTGTTCCATATTTTTCTACATAAAATATAAAATCATCACTGTTTTTGAATAATTTGAAATTATAAAAACACTATCTAAAAAAAAGATAAATCATTACAACTACTTCTTAATAATTAAAATTATTTAAGGGCGACACAATTTCCAGTGGATTGATTGATACTCTTTTGTCCGCCGGCTCATTTACTTGCATCTTTCTCACACTGAAATCACAATGAAGAATCTGGTCGGAGGTACGCACATTCATTCTCATGCATACAAGAATGAATATGTGTACCTCCGACCAGATTCTTCATTGTGATTTCAGTTTGAGAAAGATGCAAGAAAATGAGACACTAGACAAAAGAGCCCCCTTTTTGTCGATGAATCATCTTCTTCCAACTGTCACCACTGGAAAACATTATAAAAAATATGATCCTACGAATGCATATCCAATTTCATGCATACAAGATTGAATATGCCTACGTAGCATCACATTTTTCATAATGTTTTGAGTCGGTGAGAGTTTAAAGGAAAAAATTCATCGAGCAAAAGGAGTGCCGTCAATCCAATGGAAATTGTGCCAAGTTCTTAAAATTTATTAAAATTTATTAAAATTTCTTCCTAACCGTTCCTAACTGTTCCTAACTAATTATTACTATTTATTACTATTTCTTAGTATTTATTACTATTTCTTAGTATTTATTACTATTTCTTAGTATTTATTACTAATTATTCCTATTTGTTACTAATTATTACTAATCAATACTAATTAATGCTAATCAATACTAATTAATGATAATTAATACTAATCAATTCTAATTAATACCAATCAATGATAATTATTACTAATTAATGCTAATTATTACTAATCAATGTTAATTATTACTAATCAATGCTAATTATTACTAATCAATGCTAATTATTACTAATCAATGTTAATTATTACTAATCAATTCTAATTATTACTAATCATTACTAATCATTACTAATCATTACTAATCATTACTAATCATTCTTATTTATTACTAATAATTCCTAATCATTACTAATCATTACTATTTATTCCTAATTATTCCTATTTATTACTAATTATTCCTATTTATTACTAATTATTCCTAATTATTCCTATTTATTCCTATTTATTACTATTTATTCCTAATTACTACTAATTATTCCTAATTACTAATAATTATTCCTAATTACTACTAATTATTCCTAATTAATAATAATTATTCCTAATTATTCCTAATTATTCCTAATTATTCCTAATTATTCCTATTTATTCCTATTTATTACAATTTATTCCTATTTGTTACAATTTATTACTATTTATTACAATTTATTACTAATTATTCCTATTTATTACTAATTATTACTATTTGTTACTAATTATTCCTATTTATTGCTAATTATTCCTATTTATTACTATTTATTCCTATTTATTACTAATTAGTCCTATTTATTACTAATTAGTCCTGTTTATTACTAATTAGTTCTATTTATTACTAATTACTCCTATTTATTACTAATTACTCCTATTTATTACTAATTACTCCTATTTATTACTAATTACTACAATTTATTACTAATTACTACAATTTATTACTAATTACTACAATTTATTACTAATTACTACAATTTATTACTAATTACTACAATTTATTACTAATTACTACAATTTATTACTAATTGCTACAATTTATTACTAATTACTACAATTTATTACTAATTATTCCTAATTATTACTAATTATTACAATTTATTACTAATTATCACAATTTATTACTAATTATTACAATTTATTACTAATTATTACAATTTATTACAAATTATTCCTATTTATTACTAATTATTGCAATTTATTACTAATTATTACAATTTATTACTAATTATTACAATTTATTACTAATTATTACAATTTATTACTAATTATTACAACTTATTACTAATTATTACAATTTATTACTAATTATTACAATTTATTACTAATTATTACAATTCATTACTACTTATTACTATTCATTACTACTTATTACTATTCATTACTACTTATTACTATTCATTACTACTTGTTACTAATCATTACTACTTATTACTATTCATTACTACAATTTATTACTAATTACTACAATTTATTACTAATTACTACAACTTATTACTAATTACTACAATTTATTACTAATTACTACAATTTATTACTAATTACTACAATTTATTACTAATTACTACAATTTATTACTAATTATTCCAATTTATTACTAATTATTCCTAATTATTACTAATTATTACTAATTATTCTATTTATTACTAATTATTCTATTTATTTCTATTTATTACTATTTATTACTATTTATTACTATTTATTACTAATTATTACTAATTATTACTAATTATTACTAATTTTTACTATTTATTACTATTTATTACTAATTTTTTCTAATATTTTCTAATTGTTACTAATTATTTCTAATTGTTTCTAATTGTTTCTAATTGTTACTAATTATTACTAATTATTACTAATTATTACTAATTATTATTAATTATTACTATTTATTACTCTTTATTACTATTTATTACTAATTATTACTATTTATTACTATTTATTACCAATTATTATTAATTACCACAAATTAATTATATACATTACTAATTATCGTTAATAATTATTAATTACTATTAATTATTAAGAATTAGTACTAAAAATTTCAATTTATTAGTATAAATAAATACTCATGACAAAACAATTTAAATTTAATTTAATTACAACTAATCAACAATAATAAAAATTAGCATAAAAAAATGAAATAAATAATAAATTAAAGAAAACATAAATACCTATAAGCTTGATTTCCTATTGATGTAGACGGCTTCAAAACTCTTTCGTGAAAAAAAAATAACTTAGAAAAAATTTCACTCTGAAATTAGAGTTCAGAGAGAAACATGATCTAAGAATTGAGAGGAATGAGAGGAAAAATGGATGGAGGTATATATAGGTTAGATTAGTTGCGACAGTACTATTTGCAACGGCATGCCCGTCGCAAATAGTATCTTTTGCGACAGGACCCATCACAAACACCTACGCGCGCATTAATTACTGTCGGCGGTAAAAAATGTATTTGTGAGGGGGCCCATCGCAAATAGTTCCTTCCGACACGCCTTTTGCGACGGGACGACATCCCATCGCAAAAAGCTGTTAACCGCCGCCGGGTATTTGCGACGGGGCAATACCCCCGTCGCAAATAACCTCTTGGTCGGGTTTTCTGCGATGAGAATAAATCCCGTCGCAAATAACCCGTCACAAAAAGTTGTTTTTTCCATAGTGTACCTTTGTTTTATATTAATGTAATGGAATCTTAAGGTTTTCATTATAGCCTGAGATATGCTATAACCTTTTGATACGATAATTAATCTAGAAATATTATCATTAAATAGTGGATTCAGAAAAGTCTACACTATAATGGTAAGTAAACATCATGTATATCTAACTTGTATACACGATATGATAATCAAAAGTACTGCATAGTGTGGTTTAGAGCACCCACTATTACAACAATGACAACCACAATAGGATCCAAGCACCAGAAGGAAAGAGAACACTAGAGAAATCGAGAGGAAGACCCTAAACACCGATTACCACATCTTAGACTCAATTTTCCATAAGCACATGGTTGACGAAGAAAATATATCTACACACACCTCAAAGGCCACACGCTCCTCACCACAATCAATGAGAGATCTGACCTTCAGGAAACAGACGCATGAAGAATCTGTAAGGGATTGATAAATATCATAACACGATCAATAGATTCTAACAATGCGGCCTAGAACTACTTCTAATTCCAAGATAAATGTAGAAAATAAGAGGGATGCGATCAAACTTACCAAATAGGGAACAATCAATCATCCGAAGATCAATGTGCTTCGCCATTGTGATGAAGAGAGCCCATGCCAACCCTAGAGAGACCTTGGATTCATTCAAGGAGAATTAGGGTCTAATGGGGTGATTAGAGGTGTTATATAGAGGTTTCAGGTGATAAAAGGACTAAAGTGCCCCTTACTAATTTGGCCTACCCCGATGCTACCAGCTAGTCGGTGGTGTCAGGTAGAACGTCTACACCTATGGAAGTCCCACCGGCAGACCGGTGGAGTTCCTGTAGGAACTCCAATATTCCAGTATGACATCAGTTGGCTGGTGGCCTTCTGTAGCTACTGATTAGCCCACTTTGTTCCCCCCTCCCTCGAACACCCAATGCTCATTCCTCTAACCCCTGAAAAAGTTCCAAAACACGAGAAAGAAGTAAAAATGATATTTTAAAGGGCTTGTACCTAAGGGTAAAGTAGGATGTTAAATATCCCATTTTCCCCCTTTTTAGAGTTGTTGAGAGACAAATTTGATTGTAGAACACACTTCACTCCATTTTTATTACTTTGCTGATTCACCTTCAATTCATAGGTTTATAGAGATCACATGAGTTTTTTGACAGAAATTGTTTTCAGGTTCTGGTTTCTTCCAATACAACGAATATGTAATCAAATTTTGGATCTAACGATTGAAAAACTTTCTCACATATCCACATGTTGTCAAAATTTCCTCTGTTTCTTCGTTTTTGGTTCACCAATACCATTAAATGAGTGTGATACTCATCAATGGTTTTAGAATATTTCATAAAAAGTGATTCCAACTCACCTTATAGAGATTAAAGTTGTATCCTCTTCACTCTATCAACAAATTTGAATGATTTGTGAAGGTTTTATCATATCTCCTTTGATGTTTTTGATGAAATTATTATCTTGAATGTGACTTCATCAAGGCCTTCATAGACGATGGATTTGATCTTGCAATCTCTCTTCCGTTCCGTCCAAGGAGTTGCCTTTTGAACATTTGGAAGTGTAGCTTTTTCTATCTTGGATCTAGCTTGTTGTATCCATCCTCCATGATGTCCATGATATCTTTAGTGCCAAGAAGTTATTAAATTTAGATGCACTAATTATTGTCATTATATTTCATCAATTTGGGAATCAAAGTCCGAGCAGTTTTGTTCTCCATTGAGATGGAAACAAATCACCTTCCAATTCTCTTGTTAGAATGGAAACTTGTACCTCACAATAAGGTTGGATGCTTCATTTTTAGATGAGAAAAGGGATAAAATAGATAATCCACACCTAAGTGGGATATGAATATTAAAAATATCTAATACTCTAATACTCTTAACACTCCCACTAAGCTGGGACATATATATTTATCATGCCCAGCTTGTTAAGAACAGCCACCCACTGCATTTTTGTTGGAGATTCCATAAAATGACTAACTTTTTTAACTGCATAAGCAATATCAGGTCAAATCATCGTCAAGTAGTTGAGAATCCCAATAATTCATCTATATCTGTTGTGTGCTGAAAACATCTCACTGTTAGTATGAAAGTGACCTTTCTATTGGTTCGAGGGGTGATCCAACCGAGTCAGCTTGATTCATACCAGTCTAATGCAGTAGATCGAGAACATACTTTCTATGAGATATAGAAATTCATTTGGAGACCTCAATTCCCTAGAAATATCGTAGTGGATCCAAATCCTTTTTTTTGACTATTTTGATGAAGAAAAGACTTGAGTCGACTAATGCCAGCAGTATTACCACCAGTAATAACAATGTCATCCACATATACCACTAAAAGAATGTTTCATGCTGTAGATTTATGATAGAAAATAGAAGAATCCTTTATGATTTGAAGAATGCCAAAGCTAATCATAATGGTGCCAAAATGATCGAATCAAGAATGTAGCAACTGCTTGAGTCCATACACCGATCGATGGAGATGAAAAACCTTAGAGGACCCCCCAAGAAACAAACCCAGGTAGTTTCTCTATATAAAATTTTTCATTAAAAAAACCATGAAGAAAAACATTTCTAACATTAAATTAATGTAGAGTCTAGTGAGAGGAGGCAACAAGAAAGATAAGTAGGCGAATCGATGCCATCTTTGCTATTGTAAAGAAGGTGTCAAAATAATCAACTCCATATGTCTGCATATAACCTTTGGCAACAAGGAAATCATTGAGACGATTAATAGAGTCATCAATGTTGACGCATACTATATAGATCCATTTTCAACTGACTACTTGCTTACCCGAAGGAAGAGAGACAAGATCCCAAGTTTAGTGGGATTCTAGAGCCTGAAGTTCATCCTGTATAGCCTATAACCAGTTGGGATGAGATATAACCTCAAAAATAGTGCGTGGTGTCGAGTGAGCATCCAACGTGTCAATAAATTGTGAGGTTACCAAAAATAATCTCTAATAAGACTTACAGGATCGTGGACTTTGCGAAGTGAAATAGACAACTCCAGTGATGGAGGATTAGGAGAGGGGTGTGGTAGCAACATCAGGTGTCAGGGTGGTAGGTGTGCTAGGTCGGTGAGTATATACCAAGCCAAATTGTGACCCAAGAACATCACTAGGAAGATATAGGGGGTTGTTGTGTATCGAGAGAATATGGTAAAATAACTTCTGAATGAGGAACAATATATGGTGGTGGGAACTCAGGAACAAAAATAATTAATGATTCGACAAAGGAAACATTAGTTGTGATAACATAATGATGCAAATTTGGAGAGAAACATCGATATTCGCGCTGGGTGTGGGAATAGTCAAGAAAGATTCATTTTATGGCACACACATCAAACTTGGTAATCGATGGTTGAATATCTCCAAGATAACACACACAACCTAAAATGTATAATGGTAGAGAATGAGGAGATGTTGTTTGAAATAAAGAATGGAAGGGTCTCTCCTCCTGAAGAACAGACAAGGGAAGTCTGTTGATAAGACATTCTATGAGAATGACACCCAAAAAAATGGTGGGAACTTTCTTCTGAAATAAAAGTGCATGAGAAACATCTAATAAATGACGGTTCTTTCATTTAGAAACATCGTTCTATTGAGGTTTTTCAGGATATAAAGTATGATGGATAATTCCATGACCATCTAGAAAATACTGGAATGGTCCATATAAATATTCACGACCATTTTCAAAATTAAAATATTAAAGTTTAGCACAAAATTGAGTGGTGATTTCTTGATAATAAGATCGAAACATGGTAAAGATTTCATAACGATTTTTCAACAAATAGACCCATGTCATCCGTGAAAAGTCTTCTATGAAAGTAACAAAATATTGATAACCCAGTTAAGATGAACTAGGAATGGACCCCAGATATCTGAATGAACCAAATGAAAAGGAGTGAATGCATGGAGAATTTCTTGGGGAACACAAGTGACCCGATGATTCTTTACATAGTAAAGCTGGAGGGCATGATCATAGGTGGTAGGACATGCAAGAACTGGGGCTGAGTCAAGCACAGACACACCACCCTAAAGACATCTACTACCAAGAAACCAAGTTGTCGAATGTTCCTAAGATATAACCAAAGTAGGTGATAATATGGCATGAAACCATAAGTTAGATGTCAATTTACTAATAGATAGTAAATCTAAGGCACAACTTGGAACAAAGGCAACAACGGATAGTGTTAATCTAGGAATAATCATACAACTCCCATAACCATCAATCTACACTATCTGACCATTGACCACAGTAATATTACCTCAAGTTGAGGTTAATCTATTGGACCAAAGAATACCTATACCCCCAGTGATGTTCTTTGAGGCACCAGAGTCAAGAACCCTTGAGGTGGACTGTTGGGATAGACACACCATTGGAGTATCGCTATAGGAAACAAAATGATGCTTGATGATTCCATAGATCATGTGCTCAAATGCACATTGAAAAGGTGCTGAAGGTGCATAGTTGGTAGAGAATAAGTGATGAAATTGCAAAGCTGGAACATCCAGGTATCTATTAGTTCATAGAAGAAAGATAAACATGGATGGAGTCGGGGCATGACTGTGCATTTTGGGGTTTCGCATATGGAGAAGCTATAGAGAGGACTAGTGCGTTAGGGGTGCATCGTACAAGAGGAGTGACACCTTAACCTATCCCTCTGATACCATATTAGAATGGAATCCCTGACCTCACAATGAGGTAGGGTGCTTAATTTATAGATGAGAAAAGGAATACACCAGGTAACCCACATCGATGTGGGATATAAATATTAAAAATATATAATACTCTAATACTTTTAACAGCTATAATACCATTAAAGTGTAGATTTGAAAATAATAATAATAATAAAACTACACAGATCACTGGTGGTGATTACATGAGGAAAACAATATAGCCGACTCAAAATTTTTTATTTCTGCTCTTGGATGAATTGTTGGAAAGATAAAAGTTACAACATATGAGAAAAATATCTTAATTTATTAGAGAAAAAATCACAGTTGGGGAGGGGTTGGTTCCTGAATATGTCCACCGTTATTATCAGCTGTGTCCAAATTTCCAAATTTATTGCTGAAAAAATTGATTTCTTCGATCAATAAATTAATTTATCCCGTAATAAAATCCATAAATTTGGGAGTGGCCCCCTCAATATTGAAACATTAAAGTTTTTGTACAATTTATAAAACAAGTTTATTTTTCTTTAACAGGAAAGATGTTGAGCTAGATAAGAAACTGGTGCATAGAACACATGTATGGAGAAAGCTGTGTCTTAGGCATAGGAAGTAGTTCCTGGAACAATAGCAGATCTAAGATGCGTGATCCTGAGGTGGAACCTCTTAGAATAGTAGATGATTGAGACTAATATGGAGGCTCAATAAATTTGGAGGGAGGTGTGTCTTGACTTTCCAATAAGGTGCATAGAAGGTGCATAGAGTGTGTGCAAGGAGGTGGAAGCCACACACTGGGTGTGCACACAATAACATGTTAGAGCATGAGTCAGACACTTAGGCGCAATGATGCTTGGGATTCAGGGAGAGAGATGAGAGAGATAGACTCTAGGGTTTTACCTAGTCTTTGATACCATGTAGAAGGAGAAACTTAGAATCTGTACCTAGTAAGTGAGGTCAAGTTGTCTTATTTGTAGATGAAGATAAAGACACAAGTTGGAACATAAATATAAGTATACCCATTGAACCAGTAAAATCTTTGACAATTGATTCATATCTTAAATATCTAAATATCCTAAATATCTAAATACTCTAACAGTTCCCCTCAAGTAAGATTTACCTATTTTGGAAACTTAGTAAAAGAAAAATTGAAGGAAATATCCTAATATGGCCCAATCCCTGTTGGTCAAAATAATTCTTTTGGGGTCATGAAATGGGTGATGAAATTAGGGGGGGGAAACATTTTGGAGTAAACAATTTCAAATTGAGTTGACACAACACTTTTAAGCTTGAACTGACATATGTTTAAAATCTTGAGCTCTTATTTTTTTTTTACTTTTCTTTCCCAATTAAGAAAATATCTTTATCTTTTTTTATTTGTTTTTTGGATCTGGATAGTTTTTAGAAGAGTTCGAATGGTTGTAAGGTTGAGACCTCGAAATGCGGAGGAAATGGTTGTGGATGCTGATTTTGCAGATTATGTGGAATTATAGCCTTAGGTATTTCTAAAGTTTCCCCCCCATTATTATTTTTTTATTCCCTATAGCTAGGAAACCATAAATACAATTTTATTTGTAGGTTTTTTGTAGTTATGGATCAATATTCCCTTTTGAAAATTTCTTTCATGTTTCTTAAGAGGTTGAAACTTAGAAAAAATAATTGTAATGCTGATACTTATGAATTTAATGAAGTTGTCACTAAATCTGCATCCCAAAAATGAGTTTATGAAGTTGTTTCAAAGCCAGTTGTAAAGGGTTGTCTATTATTTCATATCTCAGTCATACCCTTAAATTTAGTTGTTATATTAAATTATTTTTTCCCCAGTATGAACTAATTACCCCCCTCTTTTCATATTTTTTTTTTGTTTTCTTTTCTGTGATCATTTTCAGTGTTTTCTTGGATTCAATTTTACAGCCTCTATGACATCATCCTAGAGGAATCCTTTTTTTCATTTTCAGCACCATTATTTGTTGTTTTTTAAATATGAATTACTATTATTAGAAATTAAATGATGTTTTCCTTTGAATGTTTAAGATACTTTGATTGGAGTCATATTCCTATATGATTATTTTTATTATTTCATAGAATGTATGTTCTTGGTAAATCCATCATGAATTTGATAAAAACCAATCCATTAAATATATATATTTTTTGAATTGAAACTTGTATTTTAATTTTCATAGAAAATCCCTCTCCATCTTGCATTCATATGATTTAGAAAATGGTTGTTATTTTTTATTAGAAAACAAATTTACCTTGTAAAAAAGTGTATAATGGGAAAACATGAGAAATCAAATCAGTGGGTTGTTTCTCATTGGTAATATTTTTTTGATAGAGTAAAAAATTGCTTATCTTCTATCTTTTGAAAGAGAAAAATGACAAAAGAAATGTTAAGATGTGATGCCCCAAACCGATTATAAATTAGTGGGGCGCCCTAAAAATTATCTGTAACACTAAAATAACTAGTTTCAATCTAATGAATATATCTACTATGGAAATAACTATTTAACCTGATATATGATTCTCATATGAGACATGACTTCTACTTATTAACTAGATGTGTGATGGAATGGAATTTTATAGAGTGTTCTGGGGGGTTATAACGGAACTTTCATAGCCTATGGCTAGGCAGAAATAAGAAAGACTTTTACCCTTGAACATTTGGGAGATGAATACTCCTATGCTTATGGAATCATGGTTTGTTCAATAGAGGAAATTCTGGAAGATATCTCTTCAGGGACTGACTTTGTCTCAATCTCATACTTTCAGGTTCCTTTTCCCATTATAGTATAACTGAATGATTAGACCATGTATAATTATCAACATCTACATCCTCATTGTTTTCAATTATAATTTTATTTATTGACGCCTTTAGAACATTACATTCAATTTTTTTAATATTAATGTGTGTAACTACCATCTACAGATTTATTTGGATACAATTCAGGACCTTCTCAATCTAAAGAATCACAATCTTTCAATTGTGGAAGATAAAAAAACTGGTGATATTTCTTTACCAGGGGAAAAATTTATTGATATTAGGGACCAAAGAAGTTTTATGGATATACTTAGAGTATGGTAAGTTCTTATATTTGATTCCAACACAATGTTAAATACCGAATCATCTCGTAGTCATGCTATGTTAACGCTAAATCTATAACTATAGTTTTTTAAATTTTTATGACTTTCTTTCAATATTTCATGATGTCTTATTGGTAACTTCACTTCCATACTACAGATATGTGCTATAAAAAAGGGTGGACTTTATGCAGGTTAATGTCAAACATTCTGTATTAACAAGAGAAAATGATCTTTCAAGAGAAACTAACAACTACATTTACTATGTAAATACTTTTAAGCCACCTATTTTACAGAAAGAAAGATAGTTGCAGTTTATCTTTCAGGTTTTGAGCAGATTCATAAGTCAAGTATATATTCAACTTATTATTTCCTACGCTTACGGTATCTATTTGATGAATTAATTTTTCTAGCTAGTTCCATTCAGGCACTTAAATTGATAAATCCACATTGGTGTAAAGTTTTTGTTTCAAATATATTGTATCTCACAAAATTTACTGCATCTGAAGATTAAATTCATGAATCTTTCTAGAAAAAACCCTTATCCATGATCTTCAAGTGTGAATGACTGTTAATTAAATTGGTGAATATTTGGACATGCGACAAATTTAAGGGATCATATGTTCAAATTTTTAGTGACCATGTTAAGAAAAATGGTGAGTAAATCTGGGGATATTGGTGAGTAAATCAATGGATGCAGGGAAAATTATGGTCTTATGCGTAAGCTTTCAACTGTTACTGTATATTCAATATTTTATATGCATTATTGGATGTTTAATTTTGAATTATCTTTTTCCATACTTGGGCATCTATATAAGTCACTGTTTTGATGCCATGCCATTTCATTATAGGTTCTTGTGGTGTTTAAATACAGTGTTTGAATATGTAATAGATAATTTATTTCTTATTTGGTGGATGCATTACTTAACTCAGGTCTGCTTGTTATCTTTCTGTTTGAAAAGTCTTTATGTGAACTAAGTTGATTCATATGACACTTGATGTGACCTATAACCATGAGGTCCCTTGATTTGTTTTTTTTGTTCTTGGGCTTCACTAGATACAAATTAGGCTTTCAAAAAGTAGTTGTTATCCAGGACATTGACTACAAGTTTCTATAATTCCAATCAGGTTCTCATTGGGTGGTGATAATGGATAACTCCTCTACTTTTCCATCCAATACCTGATGTTTGGACTCTCATTGCCCCTTTCTTTTTTTTTCTAGAAATTTTTATACATGAAAACACCCACTTTTCTATTTCAAATTCAAAGAATCTCATTACAACTATAAATGAGCTTGTGATCATTTCAACACATAAAATGGGAAAAAGATGCATACTC
Organism: Viscum album; assembly: GCA_963277665.1. Taxonomy (NCBI): domain Eukaryota; kingdom Viridiplantae; phylum Streptophyta; class Magnoliopsida; order Santalales; family Viscaceae; genus Viscum; species Viscum album. Next base: position 671,734,656 of record OY728167.1, read on the forward strand.
AATAGTTTCTATTTTTGATTATCATAATATGCAGAATTAAGTTTCTTTGGAGTTTTTCTTAGTGTTTTAATATGTTTAAAATGATAAAAAAAGACACCACATTCTTATTATTACAAGATTGTGGAAGTGTTCCATATGCAGCCAGGTTACCATACCTTTAGATTAAAGAAACCATGTTGTGAAAATTATGTCAATTTTTTTTGTGGCTTCCATTCATGGTCGTGGTTTGAATTCTATCATTGTTCCAAGGGTGTTCCAAGGGTATGGACTTGGGTAAATTGAAGAATATCTTATTTTAAGTTTAGATCAATATAAATAATGTTGATTTTTTATTAGCGATGTGGATTTTAGAAAGTATTGAGTCATGAGGAGGATAAGATCATGGTCTATTACTCATGGTTTTGAAGATTCTGAGGAAACCAATGTTTTACTGGAGTAATAGATAATCCTGTAGTTTTAAGACATCATTATAGATTGATTGTCATAGAGTTATATAAGAATTCAAAGATATTGGTTGGAGATGGATCAATGAGTCAATGCCGTAGTTTGAATTATGGTATTATTGATTAATTTAAAAATAGAAACCACACTTAAGATATAAGAGCTAGTAATTATTTGGATTTGTGGTTTTCAAATGGATTTGTTTGAGATAAGAAAATAGTGCCCACAAAATTTCTACATGCCATGAAATCTTTTCAACTAAAAAAATGGGTGAATGATGAGTATTAAGAAAGAGACTTCTAGGATACTTTTTAAAGGTTTTTTAAGAGATGATTGAGAACATGGAAAATGATATTTTAAGAGGTGAAAAGTGCAAAGGGGAACTTCCTCATGTTATTTATTGGTGAAGTCTATTTCTTATGTTCAATTGTTAGGAGGTCATGAGTGACTGGTTATTATTATATTGAGGTTTTAATTAAAGGGTGTAGGAAATGCAAAGTCCCCATCCTGGTCCACCCAAATAGTAATTGAGATGGGTCATTATGTGGGATCATACGTATCTCCCTGTATAGAAGACTACCAATGAGTGACTGGTTATTCTTTTCAGGCCTTGAATTTACCCCATAAATACTTTTTAGGACTTGAATTTACCCCATGAAAACTTTTTTGTCCATGAATTTATATTTTTTACTAGTTTAACTTTGTTTTCTCTTGATTCTTCAGTTTATAGATCTAAGAACAACCCATAGACATCCTAAGTCATGAAAAATCCTTCTTTCAATGGAAATCCCGATCAACTTTACTCATATTGCTCTTTTTTCATCAAATATTATATCTTGCTAAAGGTGAATATATCAATGAATATATGTACAAGAATTAATCATTTAAATTTAAAAGATAATGAATTTTTATATCAAAAAGATATCATAAAATTTCAGTATCAATCAACTTCTATTAATATATAGAAGGGATAAATTTTTTTTTCGCATTATCCATTAATGCAGTATCACACATAACACACCCAACATATCTTACTTCGCTGTGAACATATGTCATCATAGTTTTCATCAATAGATCAAATTAAATGACTTTTGGTATTCATTAAAATGTGAATTTTCAACTGGTGGGTCTCATTCTCATAATATCCCTTCTTAGAGATTAACAAGAGAGAACGCCATGAGAAGGAAATTCAATGTATTATGAGCCTCATACCTATGATATACTATATAATACATGTCCCATTATATAATATCCTCTAGCTATAAAACAAATTCATTCAAGAATAGTATTTTGGCACCTCCAGTTTCTCATCATAGCGGGGAATTTCTATGAAATTTTAGTGCAACATACATTCTTAGGACATTATCACATACTATGCCTTATAGACGAATAATAATCTTATGATAAGAAACTTCATTAATATTCAAGACAATGAATACATGAAATCATCAAGTACTTATAAGTTTTTTTCTAGGGAACCAACACTAAAAAAACTCCCACTTTTACTAGAACCAACTGTTAACAAACTTCAGTCCACTAGCTCTCATATGATACTCATGCCTCTGCTTTAATAGTACCGCTATCAAGGGGTCCACCATGTTTTCCTTCATATATACTCTACTCACCACAACTTCACCTCATTGAGAAAATTCCCTCAAGCGATGAAAATTCCAAAGTATATGATTTTTGTTTTAATGTGACCTTGGCTCTTTGGAAAGAGACCATTGCAGTGTTATCATAGTAAACTGTGACAGGGTATTGACTTATAATAACCACATCAAGTTCTTGTAAAAAGTTTCAAATCCAAACTGTTTACTTGGATCTATCAAAAGGCACAATATACTTATACCCCACTATAGAATCTATGATAAATGGATTCTTTGAACTCTTCTAGCTCACAAATCCTCCGTTGAGACAAAATACATATCCTGACCGCGGCTTTAGATCATTCCACCCTAAATCCTATGTATCACCTTTATTCCTTTCACCTTGGCTTCGAGATTCAGAAAACCTCTTCTCACCTAGGAGATCAATCCTTTCATAATATTTTACTCACACATAGGTGAGAGGATCCAATGGATTGGATAAAGGGGGGTTTACATAAAAGAAACCATGGGCATGAAGACCCTTACATAATAAGGAGAAAATGATGACACAAAAACTATCATTTTAATTTAAATACAATAATAAATTAAAAGTAAAACAATCACTTACATAGAATTGGTTTAATACCATGATAATCCACACAACATGAAACATACACACATGTGAAATATAGTAATCAATTTCTTTGATTCGTTCTTTAATTAAGATACAAATCCATGAATTAATACAATTAATTAAATTTTTCTAAATTCCATCCAAGAATCCTTGAATTAACATCATCCATAATTTTAAACAAATTAAACAAATTAATTTTATTTAAAATTAGTAAAGAATACAAGTGTACTTAGAGGGAATGAAATGTACTTGACCAAACTACCCGACATGATCCTTATGCTTGTGAATTACCTTGGAATCCAACATATATGTGTGGTAGGTAATTACATGGCATGTACTGGAAGAAAAATTTCACACGTAACACATGTGAATTACAATTCATGTGATGCTCTTGACACATGTGATGTACACTATAATCAAGGACCATACACAATGAGTAGATTTAAAATTTAACATGGAAATTAATTTAATATATAATTTAGAATCCTATGACATAACATGTATTGTCAAATAAATGACACACAAAACACATGTGAATAGGTTTAATTATATAATTTATTTTCTATCTGCATCAAATTAAGTGCACTGCTTACAACAGACCACACGACATGTATTGGGTTAAATAACAGGTAATCTCTTCTTCTTGTGTCTGTGATGTGTATGAGGAACACGATGTGTATCCATATTACATGATGTGGAGCCTTGAAGTTACACAGTTTGTTAGTCCATGTTTCATTCAGTAAATTCATAACACACTTGAACCCCTCACGTTCTCCACCCTGAAGACACAAGGACTACTTGTCGTATACGCATGTTAAATGACATGTGGTTCTTCAAACTGTATGCCAGCCTATCCAGATCTACATGCTGGACCTATTTTATTATATCACTGATTTTATTTTATTAGACTGATCTGATATCGATACGAGATACATATGAGATACATGAGCACACAGTGTGTATATTGGGGCACACACCATTTACTCTTGTGTTATCTGGATAAAAACTTTTTCATTTTCAGATGGATTTTTCATATGCTTCTTCATTTTAACTTAACTCGTTTATTAGTTATGTGAGTGATAATGAATAAAGAGAAGAGAAAATGATGTTCATATTTCATGAAATAATATATTTTAAGTAAAATAAGTTGCAAACACATTCCATTCAATCAAATATTAATAAATAATTATAAATTAACCATGCGACTGCTTTGATACCACTTATAGGTTCTGGGTGCATCAGAATCGCCTATTTTGGCATGGATAACTCATCTTTTAGTCTTAATTTATGAATAATACAAGCTGTACATAAAAAATGATTTCATGATCAATGAAATTTGTAGATTAGATGACTTGATTAAATTACAAAACAAGAATAAGAGGATCTTCACATGAAATTTATAATTAAATTTATAAGAAGATCTATAATTACTCGAGTATTTTCTTCATTATTGATCCAATTGACTTGATATCATCGTACTATAATTACATTATAAGATCCAAGTGAAGAAACCCTCTAGCAGTGATACACACATGCACCATAATCTCTAAACATCACTTTAGAATCACTGAATGCTATCATAGATGATCCTGAATACTTGCATTATTCATGGTTGATCACAATATAATTATCTTAGAGAATTTTTTATTTTCTCTCGATGGATTGAGAGAAGGGTAGGATAGAGAATACTCTAGATCTTTAGAACTTTCTCAAGGTATTTTGAGATCTTCTCTCCATCTGTTCTTCACAATAAGTGTGTCTATAAAAATTTATATAATTAGATATTTATTATGATAGTTTTAGGGTGAACAATTTTCACTTGTGATCCTTTCCAATTTTATAATTCTTAGTTGACCCCATGTATAGTAATAATAATACAAATATTATTATCAATAACTTGACATATGAATTACTTTAGGAATATATAAATAAATATCATTGACATGATTTCCAACCAGACCGTTTAGCTTGGTTCGTTTATCCTCCTCGTTATTTACTGAACCTTGAATAATGACTATTTATTTAAAAATTTAATACCACTCCATTATTTTTTGATAAATATAATAAATATTATATTCACCAAACCTTGAAAATATTTTTTTTTATTTAACTCATTTATTCTTTCAAATAACTTGTGATTAAATCTTGGTGATCATAAAAACTTGAATAATTATTAAACCATAAAAAGAAGGAATAATATTTATTATAACTTGTTAAATTCATGATTGAATTTAATCAAGATTACAAATACACTTATTTTGTGGTCCTCTAGCCCTCTTTCTTATTATTAATAAGTAGATATGCTAAAAGTCCAAGGTTAGAATCTAGTAATACATCAAGGAACCTATATAGAAAGAAGTTAATTTCGCAATGATATAAAAACTCCTACAAATGATTACTATGTAATATAATTCATTTATCATTATATCTCCAATCAATAAAGTTTCATGTCAGTTTCATCAAAATATGTGTGATTTTTCTTTCTTTGAATTTCTAGAAATAAACTTTCCCATAAAACACAGGGACCATGGATTTATTCATCCAGTTCTATTCCCATTAAAGGTACTAAGATATTGACTTCCATTAATAAAAAGAAGGGGTAAATTATTTCTCACATTATCTATTAATGAAATATCACTCTTGACACACCCAACATATCCTAATTTGCTACAAATATATATTTTTCATGGTTTTTATCAATACATAAAAGTACACGACTTATGGTATTCATTAACGATAATCTTAAATTCTAAAGATCAATACACACATAAGAAGATAGGAATATATAATTACACATAAAATATGGAATTTCTAGTGGAATGTATCATTCTTATAATCTCCGTTCTTAGAGATTACCAAGTGAGAACACCATAAGAAGGTGTATAAATGTCTTATGAGTCTTCTATCCCTAATAGCCTATGTCATCTGTGTCCTGTTAGATAATATCATCCAGCTATAGAACATTTATTTAAGAATACGGTCATGACACCTCTAGGTTCTCATCATAGTGGGGGACTGCTACAACATTTCATTGTGAGTTATCACATACTATGTCATGTAGAGGAAAAATCATGACATGATAAGAAACTTAATTTATATTCAAGACACTGAATACATGTAATCATCAAGTATATAAAAGTTGTTTCTAGGGAACCAAATCCAACACCTACTTTGATGTATTAATGAAAACCATGATGACATGCTCGCAATGTGGTAATATACAATGGGTGTTTCACAAGTGATACTGCATTAATGAATAAGTCAATAGGGAATTTTCCCCTTCTAATTAAGGAAGATAATATTTCACGCCCTTTGATTGGAATAGAACTGCTGAACAAAATATTTGGTCATGGTGTATTGATGAGTTCTTTTCAGATAGTCAAAGAAAGATAAATAGAGCACATAGGTTGATGACATGATAATGTAACCTTCTTGATTAAGAGATATCGTGAAAAAGTGATTATATTACATAGTGAGCATCCATACGTGGTTTCCATCATTAAGATGTTAACTTCTTTCTCTATGGGTGCCTTGACACATTGCTAGACACTATCCTTGGACTTTAGGCAAGCTTGGATAATGCCACTGAGAAAGGGGTCTAGAGGGACAGACACAAAGTGTATCTACAATATTAGTTAAATTCTATTTAAATTTAATAGTTAGAATAAATAATATTCTCAATATTGAGGAATAATATTTATTTAGGATTTATTGATCACATATATTTGATCACCAGTTATATTCGAATTAGAATATATTCCGTGAGTTGGATATTATATTAAATAAATATTTATTCATGAACCCCACAAAATAGAATATTCATTTATTTATTGTTTTATTTTCAAGGTAATAAATAATATTTTTTATTAAATAAATATTTATTTAGTTACACGAATATTAAAATAAATATTTATTCAAAAGACCATGAATGCAATATTTATTTATTTTATCAAATGAATAATATTTATTTAATATTTATTATTTAAAGTTCAATAAATGTTGAGGATAGTTAGACTGAGTCAAGTACCTAATATTGAGAATGATATAAGCATTGGATATCATTAAATAAATATTTATATATTTATCTGATAAAAATGATATTTAATGAATGTGAGAGTTAATGCAAGCTATGAAATATTATTATTCTTATTAGCATAGAAATAATTTAGATTTAATATTTGATTAAGGGCCTATATGAAATTATTAATATTAAACCCTAACACTATATATTCCTATCTTATATCATTTGGGATGCGTGTAATACATATCATTGTGCACAATAAATTTACCCTAGGGAATTATCTGAAGAACATCTCTAGAGTTCTCTCATGACTAAGAGGATTCTAAACCTTCCCCCTCCCTCTCAAGACTAATAAATCAAGAGAGGTGAGATATTCATATAAAAGGATCACTTATTATGATCAACATAGATGACACAAGATGATTGATACCTCCACACTAGCACCTGAAGATTCATATGTGATGTTTCAAGATTTTGGATCATGTGTGGATATCAATTAGAGGGATTCTACTTTAAATCCTCATAGAATAATGATAGTATAATATAAATTGGGTTTAAAAGATCAAAATTTACATCGAATAAAGATATGAAGATCATGATATTATTTTTATCATTAAAATAATTATAAATTTGACATAAAAATATCCTCTCTACAGTGTCTTTGGATTCTTTTGTCATGTTTCCCCGAATTTATTCATGTGATTCAAAAATTAGTCATTATGTTCTTGCATATTATTCATTAGAAACTATGAAAAACTATCATTGTGCATGAACCCAACCAAGTTCCTCTATGACCAAAACCTTCATGAAGGATGAGAAGGGATCTACCCTTAGGTGGTAGTGATATATTCCCTAAACCATTATATAGGAAATAATCCTTAGTGAAGAGTGACTTCACCTAAATTGTTAAGGCAATGATCCTTGGTGAGGAGTTACTTAACTTAAATATTGTACCCTCCAAAATTGTGAGTGTATGCTCCCAAATTCCAAGGCTAGATATATCCAACTCCATGTTAGAAGTGTTGAAGTAATTTCTTCCTAACAAACTTCACACAACAAAAAATAATATTATCCAGATATAATAATTCCAGCAAAGTAATTACCTTCAATATATTATATCTTCCTTACTCTTACAAGCCTTATATATCCATGACGATCCACAAATACGATCTTTAATATGAATTTAATCAGCAACAACTCAATCCTCTTTAATTCAAATATTCAATGGAGGCCATGTTGTTGACTACTTTCTTTCTTCTTCCTTCTCCCTTCATAGAATTCTTTATTTCACTCTATTCTCTATCTTCTATGAATATGCGCAAAAAGTTTCAATATATCATAGGAATTTTAAAATTCAAATTCAAAATTTATACCTCAAGAAATTTCCAACTTCCTCTATATAAAATTCACCCATTAAATTATTTCCAAGTGAATCTACACCATAGATATTCAAATGGGTAGTTAATGGTCATTCAAAAACTCATCAAGCCATATTGAGAGTTATTGTAATCAAAACTATTCAAAATCCCCAAATGTCAATAATCATAGGGTGGTATCTTATATTATGGAACAACCTGGTTGGTTCCATCTGTTTTATTTAACTTCCAGTTGCATCATGCAGTGATAGAATACATCACGGCGTAATCTTAATTTATGTTTATAGATAGCCAGATGCTTAACTTTAATAGCTATGATTCTTACATTATAGTCTCACCATTATGGTTTGGTCTCTATAATCATGGTGTGATAAAATTTAGATCAAACATCAACTACATATCCAGTCTATTACACTCGATTTTTGGAAAAGTAAAAATCCTTACATATCAGAAAATATATCTTACTTATGGAAAATGTATCATGCACACTGAATATAAAAACCTTATGTTTCATAGATAAAATATCACTTATGGAAAAACCTTACATATAGAAAACCTTTTATTTAGGACTTTTCTATTTTTTCAGTATTCAGTAACTCTAACCCTTACATATGGAATACGTCAAGTATGATAATTTTCCATTTTCCCATAATAAATGATCCTATGTATCATATAAAAACCTAATATTTTAGAATTTATTTTATTTAAAAAATATATTTGATAGCATGTGGTATATATAATACCGATCTTAAATGAACCGTGATATACTATAAAAATATTTTTATTTAAATATGACTATTATGACCTAGAAGTTGATTTGGAGGTTATCAATAGGGGTAATCATATTATAAAATATATGCATAATGGTTTTACTTAACAATTTAATAATCAATCAAACATTAATTATCAATTGGTTGTAAATGAAGATAAAATCTTTTGAAGGTAAAAATGATATTTTTTATTAAACTTTTTTTATATGTCCAATGTATTTTTATATTAATAGATTAAATTAATCACCATTTATAAATGATGAATTAATTAGTATATATATCTAATTTAATGAATTTACATTATTTTAATTATAGTCATTAGGAAAGGAATGAGAATAAAGTCATTTTATGCCTCATAAATACATTTTCAACAAAAATGGTTTTCATTACATTTTTTGTATGGATATTATAATTAATTACTGCCAATTTTAGAGATAGTATTTTAAAAAATTAAAATCATTTTTTAAATGGTAATTTTATAATAGTATTGGGGTGAATTTTTGGAAATTTTCTGAAAATATTGATTTTTGAGTGAATAGTGAAAAATGCTAATTTTTGAAAAACTGTCATTGCTTTTCTTTAAATAAAGTCCCATTATATTTTATTTAATATAATTTGGTATAGGTATCATAGAGCTTAAAAAACTACGATATACTTTAGAAATATTAATATCTAAATAAGATCATTATTACATAGCCATTGGTTTAGTGGATATAAATATGAATAACCATATTATGAATTATATGTTAAAAATTTCCCCTTAATAAAATGAATAATCAATCATAAATTTATTATCAATTGGTTGGAAATGAAGATAAAATGTTTTTAATGTAAAATAGACATTTTTAGTAAAACTGTATATATGTGCGCGATATATACCCGAATGGCCCGATGGCCTTCATTTTTATTGATTTTTGATAACCCCCCTTTCAAGGGATGAGGGGGAACCCTTACAAGGCCTATAGGCTTAGAGATTACATGACCCATAGGCTTAAGATACATTATATGACCCGAAGGTCTTAGGGAATTCTACCAGACTATAACTACAAGAAACTGGCCCTCCCCAACATCTGCATCATGATGGTAGCTCTCCACTTTTGCATGGTCATCCGGCTAAGCTTCACGTGCAAGCACAAGCTGGTCCTGATGGCGTAGACATACCCTCTCATTCTTCCAAATCCGCTGGTTCTGCTCTGGTGAGTGCACCTGCTCTTGAATCCTCTTCTGGGACTACACCTTTTTTATAGAGTCTATCTGGGGAAACTGCACCTAATAACTATTGATAAATAATTACATTAAAAAATGGATACTATATATATATATATATAATTGAATTAATAAACATTCATTTAATTATGGTTATTATATAAGTAATTAGAATAAAATAATTTGATTCTTCACAAATACATTTTCATCAAAAATGGGTTTCATTGCATTTTGTTCACAAATATTATAATTAATTTCAGAAAATTTTATAACTTTTATTTTTAAAAAATAGAAATCATATTTGAAATTATCTTGTAAAAATTATCTTAGAGTGAATTTTTTATGATTTTTCTAAAAATATATATTTTTGTGTGAATAGTGAAAAAATCCGATTTTTGAAAAATAGTCATTCATTTTATTTAAATAAAGTAATTAAAAAAATACCATTATATTTTTATTCAGTTTTATAATTTATAGAATCAATTTTATTAAACATAATATAATTAATTCCATAAGAATAAATATTATAATGGATTTTGGTATAAAACTATTTTTATGCTTAAAACTTGATTTTTTTTCTAAAAACTTTTTTTGTTGTATTTTATGAACTTATATTAATTTAAATTTCATCTTCTTATAAAAAATGAATCATGAAAATTGGATTTTATATTTTCAATCATTGGGTTCAAATTTTATAACAAGTTCAATTTCATTTTTGTCCATAATGAATCTTAACCATGTTAAAAAAAATTCACCACTATAAAGGGTAAATAGGTTAATTAAGGTTAAAAATTTGTGATATGATCAAAAAATAACATCTTAATACTTATTGTATTAGAGTATTTCAAATATTATCACCTTTTATTATAAATTGGTTTGATTTTTTTCCACTTTCCCATGAGCAAGACATTCATAATATTTAAAAGTTATGAAAATTAGAGGTGAGCCACTCACCTCATAATAAAAGGGAAGCTCCTATACTATCTTCCTCACAATTCATGATCAATATATATTTTTAAATATTTAAACAAATCACTTTATAAATTCCCTTTTCACATCCTATAATTTTTTTATCATCGAGAGACTAACATATATGTTTCTAGATTTCCCATTGGGTTCTCATTGGGTGGTGACAAGGGATAACTCCTCTATCTTTTTCATCCAGTACCTGATGTTTAGATACTCTCATTTTCCCCTTTATTGCTTTGTCTATAAATTTTTATACATGAAAACACCCACTTCTCTATTTCGAATTAAAAGAATCTCATTATAACTACAAATGATTTTGTGATCATTTCAACACATAAAACAGGAAAAATATGCATACACAATATTTCTATTTTTAATTATCATAATATATGGAATTAAGTTTCTTTTGAGTTTTTGGTGGTGTTCAAATATGTTTAAAGTGATGAAAAAAAGGCACCACATTATGGTTTTTACATGATTTTGGAAGTGTTCCATATGCAGCCTGGTTACCATACCTTCATATTAAAGAAACCATGTTGTGATAATGATGTCATTTTTTTGTGGTTTCTATTCATGGTCGTGGTTTGAAGCCCATCATTGTTTCAAGGGTGCTCCAAGGGTATGGAATTGGGTAAATTGAAGAAGATCTTATTTTTAAGTTTAGATCAATAGAAATAATGTTTATTTTTTATTATAAACGTAGATTATAGAAAGTATTGATTCATAATGAGGATAAAATTATGGTCTATTACTCATGGTTTTAAAGATTCTGAGGAAACCAATGTTTTACTGGAGTAAGAGATAATCCTATAGTTTTAAGACATCATCATAGATTGATTTTCGTAGAGTTAGAGAATAATTCGAAGTTTTTGGTTGGAGATGGATAAATGAGTTAATTTCATAGTTTGAATTATGGTATTATTGATTCATTTAAAAATAAAAACCGCCCAAAAGATATAAGATCTATTCATTATTTGGATTTGTTATTTTCAAGCAGATTTGATTGAGATAAGAAAACAGTGGACACAAAATTTCACCATTCCATGAAATCTTGTCAAATAAAAAAAATTCCATTTGACGATCCACTACTTGGGTGACCACGATGAGTCTTGAGCAAGTGACTTCTAGTATATTCTTTCAAGGTTTTTTAAGTGATGATTGGGAACATGGAAAATGAGATTAGAAGAGGTGAAAAGTGCAAAGGGGAACTTCCTCATGTTATTTATTGGTGAAGTCTATTTGTCATGTTTAATTGTTTGGAGGTCACAAGTGATTGGTTATTCTTATATCAAGGTTTTAATTAAAGGGTGTAAAAATTGTAACTTCCCTAGTTCAGTTCACCCAAATAGTAATTGAGATGGGTCATTATGTGAGCTCAGACACATCCCCCCATATATTAGACTACCAACTAGTGGATAGGGTTAAATAAAACCAAAAAGGGATATTATTCCCTCGGTATCATCACAAGTAATAATAGATAAATAACTAAAATGACCATAACATGGATAACATCAAAGTAATATGAAATTTCAATGAAAGCATACCATAGTAAATAACACCCACCTGTAGGTTCTGAGCATAGCGGAAATGCCTATTTTGGAAGGATCAACTTGGCTTTTTAGTCTTAATTTATGAATAATCTGAGTTGTACATAATGAATGATGTCATGAACAATGAAATTCATAGATTACTTAACTTGATTAAACGTCATAACCGAAAGAGGAGGATCTTCATATGTAATTTATAATTAAATTTATAAGCAGATCTAGAATTACCTAAACCTATAATTCTTATTTCATTTATGATCTGGTTGACTTTATCCTATCATATCATTGTTACATTGTAGGATACAAATGTATAATCACTCTATTAGTAATCCACACTTTCACTAAAATCTCTAAAGTTCACCGTAGAATCATCAGGTGCTAGCATGGGTGATCCCAATCGCTTACATCATTTGTGGCTAATCGCAACTGAATTATCTTTGAGAATTATTGATATTCTCTCAATTAATTGAGAGAAGAGGATAGAGAAAACTCTAGATATCTAGAAATTTCTCTAGGGATTTATAGGGATTCTCTTGTGAACAACAAGTGTACCTATGAAAAGTGATATAATTAGATATTTATTTTGGTACGTTTAGGGTTTGAAATTTTCACTAAAGACCCTTGCCAATTCTATAATTATTAGTTGACCTGAAGTCTAATAATAATAAAAATATTATTATTAATCACTTGACATGAGAATCACTTTAAGAAAATATAAATAAATATCATTTACATCATTTCCAACCGATCCATTAATCTCGGTCCACTAATCCTCATTGACATTTACAGAACCTTGAATAATGACTACTTATTTAACAAATAAATATCACTGCATTATTCATTGATAAATATAATAAATATTATATTTTCCAAACCTGAAAAATAAATGTTTATTAATATTATTTAAGTTAATTATTCTTTCAAATAACCAGTGATTAAATCTTGATAATCAACCAAACCTGAATAATTATTAAACCAAATTGTAGGAATAATATTTATTCTAACTTGTTAAATTCAATATTGAATTTAACCAAAATTGCAGATACACTTAGCGTGTGACCATCTTGGACTCTTTCTCAGTGACAATAGGTGTTTATACCTAAATTCTATGGTTAGCGTCTAACAATACGCCAAGACACCCATTTAGAAAGAAGATAATGTCAAAATGACATACAACCTCCTAGGAATGCTTTATGTGTAATATAATCCATTTATCATGATATCTCCAATCGAGTAGGTTGCATGTTGGTGTTATCATCCTATATACTTGATGATACTTTCTTTGAATTTTCGAAGATTAACTTACCCACAAAACCACATGGCCATCGATTTATCTAGGCAGTTCCATTCCCATCAAAGGGTGAAGCATCCATAAGACATCGTTAAATCCTCTGGAAATGGATCAAATTAGAAATGTATATGTTCCTGAACTGTACTAACTACAAAGGCATAATATATCATAAGTGTGGGGTAGATCCCATAGAGAACATGGAATATAGTGATGGAAACTCTTAACTAAATTTTAGGTTGCTCTAATTTCTAATTTATTTTATTAAACTAATGATGAAATTTAAATAAATTAATTCAAATAGAAAAACAACAGAGGGGAACCGGTTTTCAATGATGATTTTTCCAAATAAATTAATTCAACTTCACTTGTAAAATAATTATATCAAATACCTGTGAAACCTGAAGGAACCGAGCATGTAGCAGAATCCCCAAAAGGTGAGATTTTAAAATTTTTCACCAAAGTTCGACATGAACTTGTCGACGTCGGTGAATACCTACCCATTTTAAGCTGAGGATCACGCGTGAAGAGTTTTAAGCACAAAATAAAACCGTAAAATACCTGGTTTAGATCCAAAGACGTGTATGACATATGCTCATTGTTGGTGATCAATACTCTAAGAATCTGAAGCTGAATTCCTCTAGATCATCCACACATTCTTCAAGAAATTTGTAGGAGTGTTGATCATCAAATTCGGGGTGCTAGTGCGGAGTTCTGATGACGCCTTCGACGCTCCAATGATCACCGTATCGCTTCGCTTGCGATGCCTGAGAGAGATCTTGATATGAGATCATTGGATCTAGAGATTCTCTCTCTATATCATGGGAGAGAGGATAGGAGAGATAAATCCCATGAATAGTCCCTGGTGAGAGGCTCTCCTATTCTATATATATTGTGTTAATAAAATACTCAGAATTGCCTCTCCAGCCCCCAGATACTTGACGCACTATAAACAACATGTTATGACTACTAATATGAGTCATAAATATTATTATCACTTTCTTTTAATATATTAAATATATTACATGATAATAAATAATTCATTAACCCGATTCATCATTCCCATAAATATTAATTGAACCTTAAATAGTTTAATATTCGTTCAAATAATATTTTTCATGTATTTACTTAAAACTTGTAAATGAATTTAATAAATAAATTCAATGCCCATTATTATTAAACTGAATAATATGAATTTATTTATTTCATTGGTGATCGTTTAACCTTGGAAAAATCTCGGACCCCAGTGGTGGGTCCCACAATGTCCAATACTCCTATTCAACTGAATAGGGTAGATTCTTGAATACTCTATCGTGTGAGACCCTCTAAGCCCTTATGTCGATAGTAGTTAATACTATTCACATACCAAGAGAGGGATTTAGCGACACAACATGGCTCCTAAAGAGATAAGGATTGTCACAACATCGAAAACCAACCTACAAACACGTGCTGTGTAATATAATTTATTTGTCTTTAATATATCATAAATTAAGATGCACACCTGTGTCATTGTCCTTTTTCTCGCTTTATTATTTGTTGATCCAACTGGACGGATTTACCCTTGACTTCCATGGCCATGGTCTTATGAAGGTACTACAATCCTTATAAACATGGCCTGAGATACATTACTTCCATAAACCAAAAGCAACAAATCCTTTCTTGACCATTCAACCAATGTCATGCCACCAACAACGCACCCAACACAAACTACCTCTCCACGATTTCATCATCATGGTTTTCATCTTGCTTAAAAGTATGCGTTCAAATGACATACACTGGAAATGATCTCAATTCAGGATACCATTACACATGATCGTAGATAGGAACAACCAATGACACCCAAAACATGTGGTGCTCCTATTGGCGGGTCAGTCCTCATGATGTCACTACTAGAGATCACCATGTGCGAACTTCATGAGAAGAAGTCTCAATGCTTATGAGCCCCCATTTCCTAATAGTAAAACATATACCATCTCCTGTCAGTAAGATGCATTGAGACCATATAACATTTGTTTAAGATTAATGTGATAGTATCTACATGTTATCATTATAGCCTGGGACCTGCTATAACCTTCCGATACAACAATTAATCTTTAGAAATTACCGTTTCAATAGTGGATGCAGAAAAGTCTACACTATAATGGTAAGATGACATCATGTATAGCTAACTATATACACGATATGGTAATCAATAGCACTGAATAGTTGGGTCTAGGGCACCCACTATTTCAACAATCCCACTTGCACTTGAGACAACTTACTAACTGAACTTGTTAGCTACTCACATGATAAATATCATGTTTCTCCTGAGTAACGACGTTAGCTACTAGGCCTTCCATGGTTCCGCCGTGTGGCTATTCTGCTATAGTGAACTCATCTACTTGAGTAAAACTTCTCAAGAGATGGTATCCCTGAGTATATCTCTCTTTTCCACTATCATAACTTGACATATTGGCTAGTAAGAATATCATAATTGACATTATGATAATCCTTTTCTTACTAAGTGAGATTCCAAGAACTGGAACAAATCGTTGCATTTAACTGCTTCTTAACTTCCTTAGAAGCTGCAATGTACTCGGTATTTGTAGGTATGGCTACCACTGGCTTATATGATCTTGTGTTTCTCATCACATTATCCTAACTACGATACTATATCACATTGATCTATGGAAGACTAGTTTGTATCCCCAAAAACTAGCCTCCTTTCTTTTCCACTTCCCAGGTACATATCATTTTGTACTTGTTAAAGTACAAATGAATAGTTCTAACTGCATCCCTTGCAGTGAACCTGGATATAACTGATATTTTCCTACTGTAAAATATGTACTAGAAATATCAGTTCTTGTACATATTATGACACACATGATTAATCCATCGCATAAGTGAATAGATTTTAACTCATCATGTTAATCTCCTCCCATGTCCCGAACATGTCAACCTGGAGAGATTATGCCATGTGACATTGGTGACAATTATTCTCTTTAATTGTTCCATTTTTTATTTTTCAACACCATGTCACTATATATATGATTAACTAGGTCCAAGCAACCTATATATTCACATCAGTAAATCTTGTTCCCTAGAACTTAGGTTGCCACTTTAATTCAATCACTGGAGAATCAATTTCATCATGGTCATAACTAACTCAAAAACAAATTTGTTTTCCATATGTTTTCGAACATATTGTACTTGGAAACCCTTGGCGCTCCTACCAACCTCTAGTAGACACATGGAAAAAAATCATTCCAAATGAATGTTCTATGATCCTATTGCTTACTTCAAACCTAAATTGGAATTTAGTAACATGCAACCTTTATTAGAATTCTATGATGTGACCACCCTTTTTCTAGTTGCGTCATATAAACACCTTACGTGATTGGTGTTCATGACATATAATGTTCAAAATTATCATAGATATTAGCTATGAAAAGTAAAATTATAATGGATTAAGCATAAATGACTTGGTGAGACCAATCTAGGCTTATTGGTACTACGCTTGTACCTTCCATTATTAAATTTTAGTTGGTCTTGTAAATCTTATCTAATTTCCATATATTGAAAACTTGTAGAAAATATTATTTGCAATGAATAATAGATCACTGACCACGATGAATATAAAAACCATCACCATGGTTTTTCCTTCCTATGCAGTATGTGTCTCTGGAATATACTCTATTCCACACGCGCTTGTGGAACTAGTTCCTATACCAACTACTTGTGCATCTCTAGCATTGACAATACCCAAGTCAATATAGACTGAATGGCTCGAAGGCCTCCTTTTTTTATTTTTATTATGGATAATCCCCCTTTTAAGGGTTTAAGGGGAACCCATACATGACTCGTAGGCCCAAGGCACAAGGCCCGACAAACCCGCAATACATAACCCGAAGGCCTAGAGGCATACCATGCCCAATACATGACCCGTAGACACAGCCCACTTGAACTGCCCCTCCCCAGCTTTCTGCGTCATTGATCACCTAGCTCCCCACCTTGCATTACTGATCAGCTAGCATTGCCCCAAGTCAATATAGCTCCCATTATCTATAATAGAGATGTGCACCCTCTTATAGATGTGTAGTCAATCACTTGACTATCACTTTTCTATCTTAGGTATTTTTTTAATAACATCCTAAAAACTATTACGATGATTACTATAGATGCACATTGTGTCTGTTCCTGATGCAATTTTGTTTATGAGCTAACAAACTCTTTGTATCCAAACACATGTCCTTATGAAATAATGGATTCCCATCATACTATGACTAATATGATATCCATTTGTTATTATAGTTGGCATATGTTTGTGGGATATCACTGTTATTTACAAAGCACATCATGAAATATAATGGATGTTTCTGCAAATTGTAACATCGATACTACTTACATCATGACTTTGATGTATAAAATGTGCATTTAGGAATTACTCCACACTATATTTTTTTGATCAATGTTGACATGTAAGAATTCATCATCAATCCTCCTTATTAACATCAATGTCGTGATATAGATAAGGTAATGTGCATTTTGGAATTACTCCACGCTACATTATCATGATCGACGATTGCATAGTGATAAAACACTATTTTATTGAATATTTTATTTATAATAAATGATATAATTTCCTCACATTGTGTTAAAAATGTTTATTTATAAAATATTTGGGATTTGATCATTCATTTGAAAATTTGGTGAAAATTCCAGTTTTACCCTTAATAGTGCACTGTAGTATTTCGAAGATAAATATTTTTATATTTATTATTTGAATTTGAAATTTTGTAAAAGTGTTCGTAACTTAATTATCTACAACTTTTATTCAGGACACTAGAGATAAAGAGTTAATTTGATTGTTTAAATTGGGCCATGAAGTCAAAGTTGGGCTGGGCTCTCCAGAATGGAGAAGGTTCTGTATTTGGGCCATATCCTCTACATACGTGTTTGTATTGAGCCCAAATTTTGAGGAAAGATCGGGGACATGATGTTGCACAAATAATCCTTCTTTAAGGCCGGTCAATTCACGCGTTTTGGAGGTCAAATTGTCGGTTAAAGTTGGAATAAAATATTTATCCGAGATTTTCATTTCACACTTAAAAAGTTATGTATCCCTAGCCCTCACAAACTCTATTTAAAGGGGGTTTTAACTCTTTGAGAGGGCTGGTAGAGGCTTTGGGAAGGTGTGGACGAAAGGGTGTCTCTTGGGAGCCCCTCACAACTCTTGGAATAAGTAAGCCTTTGTGCAAACCTCTCTTCCAAAAAGGCTCTCCTCTCTCACCTCTTCTTTGTATTTCTTTTCTTTCACGTTTGTTTCTTGAATTTTTCTTCAAATAATATTATGTGTTCATCCCTATTCTTCTTATCTTAATCTTCTTAATTGGTTTGGAATCAAGAGTGGATACAAGATTGGGTTCTACCCTTTCAATCCGTTGCTTATGCAAAACGTCTCCACGATGACTACACCACCCATGGAAGAGTAGTTCTTTTTAGTAATCGATCGACCTCTATCCTTCTTCATTCATTTATTTTGAATCAATGATATACTGTAATTAACATATTATGATCTATTAATTGAGTTTTTAATTTAAATGAAACTAATCAAGCAATTGAATAGTTAACACAAAACACGCGAGGTCGGGAATTGTGTGAACTGTGAGAGCGCAACCTTAACCGGTAATTCAAAACCACATGGGATCAATTTTTAGAGTTAAAATATAATCCCTAAACTCAATTAATCCTCATTTCCAGAGTGGTTATGTGCCTTAATTTACCACTGACCATAAGCTAATTTTAGAGCATCAATCAAAGTAGGGTGTCGCGATTGCATGTTCCGAAGTTATCCTAAGGTTAAAATTCACTTCAATCTTCGTGGTAAAGTTAATTCTCGTAGGGTTCGGGATTTAACAAATTAAGGGATCATAATTAAGTGAATATTAATTTAAATGATAATGATTAAGAAATGATTGAAGAGGTAGAGTAAGATCGATTACGCCTTTTAAAATAGATTTCTAAAAAAACATCTTCTTGTTGTGTCATTCTAATCGAAACTTCATTTCAAAATTAAAAACAAAAAAAAAATGCAATCTTCTTCCAGCAAACTTCTTCTAGATTCATAAACTATAAACAACCACCCCCATCCTTTCAAGTAGTGTTTTTATTCTCTTTTATTTTACTTCTATAATACCTCTAAAAATTGTTTTAATTCACTTCCTCCTTTGAGAGACGACCTCGGTCAGCCACTCTACTGCACCTAAGTACCCCAAATCACATTAATCATTTGAGGGCGCCCACGACAGCGCTCTTTTAAATTGGCGCCGTTGCCGGGGAGGCAAGTAATTATTTCAACCAATTAGAGGTATTTATTTTATTTTAAATTTTATTCTCTTCCTCTCTTCTTTCTTTCTTCTTTACCCAATCTGAATTTTCTTCTTCTTCTTTTATTTTCTTCTACTTCTTTTTGGACCATCAACTCAAACTTTTCATTTTTATTTTACTATGGTCCACTTTCTTTCTTTTCATTTTTATTTGATCTATGACACGAACTAATCCCAAAGATCTCTTAGATATTGACCCTGAGATTGAACGTAGCCTTAGGGCACGAATCAGACATTCTCAGTCTACGGGAAGTTTCAACATTCAACCAGTTGGAGAATTACTCCAATATCAGAACATTGAAATTGGAAGCAATTCAAATTCAACCATAAAACAAGAACCAATGGCTGGAAACAATGGAAATGAACTTAATAGAACCATTCGAGAATTGGATGCACCTGATGTTAACTATCAACCAAATTGTATTGCATACCCAAATCTCGAATCGGACTTCGAACTGAAATCTGGGTTAATTCACTTACTTCCAAAGTTTCATGGCCTCTCTGGTGAGGATCCCAATAAACATTTGAAAGAATTTAATGTGGTTTTCTCAACCCTAAAACCTAGAAATGTCTCTGAAGATCAAATCAAACTAAGAGCATTCCCATTCTCACTTGATGGAGCTGCGAAAGATTGGATGTATTATTTACAACCCGAAGATGTAACTTGTTGGAACGATTTGAAACGTCTTTTCTTGCAGAGATTTTTTCCAGCATCAAGGACAACATCCATTCGAAAGGAGATATCGGGGATCAAGCAATCCCAAGGGGAGTCAATGTATGAGTACTGGGAGAGATTCAAGAAGTTGTGTGCAAGCTGCCCACATCACCAAATCAGTGAGCAACTCCTCATCCAATACTTCTACGAAGGACTCACACCTATGGAGAGAAGCATGGTGGATGATGCAGCTGGAGGAGCATTGGTGGACAAGACACCAGTAGCTGCACGAGCATTGATCGAAAAAATGGCCCAAAACTCTCAACAACTCGGTGATAGAGGTACACCACATGTTCGAGGAGTACATCAAGTAAGTCCTTCTTCTCTTGAAAGTCATTTGATTGATACTAAGTTAGAAGAATTGACAACTATGGTGAGGCAGATTGCATTGGCTCAAAAGACATCCCAACCCCATCCTTCAAGGCCTTGTGGTATTTGCACTGAGACAAGCCACCCAACTGATTGTTGCCCACAACTCCAAGAAACAGAAGATTGTGCAGTAGTGTTCCCTGGGAGACCATTTCAGCAGCAACAACAACAACCATATCCCCAAAAGAAGTTTGATCCAACATACAACCAAGGGTGGAAAGATCTAGCGGACATGAGGTATGGATCTGGACAACAACAAAGGCCCCCTTTTCAACCAAACTTCCAGCAGCCTCCACCTTACCAACAGGGTTTCCAACAACCCCAAAGGAGATTCGAAGCTCAAACATCAACGAGTCAGCAACAAGGGAATATCCAACACAAGGTACACTCTAACACTGATGATCTTTTGAAACAAATTGTTCTTAATCAACAGAATGAGATGAAGAGTCAAGGTTCGGAGCTGAGAGAGTTGAAGACTCAAATGAGTCAAATTGCCACCGCCCTCCATGAACTTGTGAGTAAGAATTCTGGAAATCTACCTTCCCAACCCACTCCAAATCCAAAGGGGAATGTTAGTGCCATAACATTGATAAGTGGGAAGCAAATGAACGATACATCTGCACCTACCATTCCACCAGGATTCACCTCAACTTTAGAGAAGCCGCATTCCATACCAACTGATGAGCAATCCAAGGAGAAAGATAAAGGTAAGAAAAAGATTGATGATGTTCCTCCTAAACCCCTTCCTTTTCCAAACAGGGTTGTTCAAACCAAGAAGATGGCTGAAGAAGCCATGCAAAAGGAGGTTTTGGACACATTCAAGCGTGTGTAGATCAACATTCCTCTACTTGAATCCATTAAGAAAATCCCAAGGTATGCCAAATTCTTAAAAGAACTCTGCACCAATCGAAGAGGGCTCAAGGGGAATGAGAGGATCAACCTTGGAAGGAATGTCTCGGCACTCATTACACCAACTCTAGCAATGCCAACAAAGTTCAAGGATCCTGGGACATTCACCATCCCATGTACCATAGGGGAGTTGCACTTCTCTGATGCTCTTTGTGATTTGGGAGCTTCCATAAATGTGATGCCTCACTCTGTATTATCTTCCTTCCAGGTTGGTGAGTTGAAGCCAACAAGAGTAGTGGTGCAATTGGCGAATAGAGCTACGACATATCTAGTAGGAGTCCTTGAGGATGTACTTTTTCGGGTAAGAGACATGATCTTTCCAGCAGACTTCTATGTGCTTAACATGGAGGATGATCAGGTAAGTTCTCATGCCCCCATTATCTTAGGTAGAACCTTCCTCAAAACTGCAAAAACTATCATAAATGTCAATGAGGGTACACTTTCCATGGAGTTTGGAGATGAAGTTGTGATATTTAATGTTATGGATTCCATGAAGTACCCCTCAGAGGACCATTCTGCTTTTTTTATCTCCCATTTTGGACCACCAAGTAAAAACTCCATCGAATTTGATTGTCCTATGCTTAGAGAGATTATGAGTATCGGTTCTAGTTTGATGTCTAAGAATACTTCTACACCCATTTTTAAGGAACAAGACTCTCTAAGATTTGATTTTGAAATGGAATCATATTCTGATTTTGATCATGTGAACTCTGATTATGACATGGCTATTGAGTATGCTGATGGATTTGGTGCTTTATTCTCTGATTGTGATGATTTTTATTCTGATACTGATGTTCATTGTGCAGATATGTATGTTGCATCAATTTCTCCATCCATACATCACCCACCTACATTGGAACTCAAGCCATTGCCCCCAAATCTCAAATATGCATACTTGCTCAGTGGTGATAGATTACCTGTCATAATTGCTAACAATCTCTCTTTTGAACATGAAGAAAAACTTTTGAATCTTTTGAGAGATAACATTAGGGCAATTGGATGGACATTGGAAAACATATCAGGTATTATCCCCTCCATTTGCATGCATAGGATTCTCTTGGAGGATGGGGCTAAACCGGTGAGACAGCCACAAAGGAGACTTAATCCCACCCTCCTAGAAGTTGTTAAGAAAGAAGTTGAAAAATTACTTGAGGCGGGTGTCATTTACCCTATTTCTGACTCACAATGGGTTAGCCCTGTTCAGGTTGTACCAAAGAAAACTGGTTTCACTGTTATAAAAAATGAAAATGATGAGTTAGTTCCTGTGAGAGTACAGAACAGTTGGCGAGTGTGTATCGATTATAGAAAACTAAATCAATCCACTCGTAAGGACCATTTCCCACTTCCATTCATTGACCAGATGCTTGAGAGACTAGCTGGGAAGACACACTATTGTTTCTTGGATGGATTTTCTGGCTATTTTCAGGTTCCCATTGCAGGAGAGGACCAGGAGAAGACAACATTCACCTGCCCATTCGGTACCTTTGCTTACCGGAGGATGCCATTTGGACTTTGCAACGCCCCAGGTACCTTCCAGAGATGCATGGTGAGTATTTTCTCAGATTTCATTGAGACCTGCATGGAGGTATTTATGGATGATTTTACAGTTTATGGGTCCTCATTTGATGAATGTCTCTCTAGTTTGGGTGATGTGTTGCATCGTTGTATTGAGAAGAATCTGGTCTTAAATTTTGAAAAATGTCATTTCATGGTCGAAAAGGGAATTGTCTTAGGTCATATAGTCTCACAACATGGAATTGAAGTTGATAAATCTAAGTTAGACATTATCTCATCCCTCCCATATCCTACATGTGTGCGTGATGTTCGATCATTCCTTGGGCATGCTGGATTTTATCGACGCTTCATCAGAGATTTTAGTAAGATCGCTCTACCCTTATCTCGATTGCTTCAAAAAGATATTGACTTCAATTTTGATGATTCATGCAGGGTATCATTTGATGAGCTGAAGAAGTGTCTGACCACTCCACCAATCATACAGCCCCCACGGTGGGACCTTCCATTTGAGCTTATGTGTGACGCCTCCAACTTCGTGGTTGGAGCTGTCTTATCTCAGAGGGTGGAAGGACGTTCACATGTGATCTCCTATGCATCAAGGACACTGGATTCAGCCCAATCAAATTACACAACCACAGAAAAAGAGTTTCTTGCTGTCATATTTGCTTTAGATAAATTCCGTTCATATTTATTGGGCTCTAAAGTAGTTGTTTTTTCTGACCATGCAGCTTTGAGGTACCTCCTAAAGAAGCCAGATGCAAAGCCACGACTTATCCGTTGGATGCTCCTTCTTCAAGAGTTTTACCTTGAGATAAAGGAAAAGAAGGGGTCAGAGAATTTGGTGGCAGACCACATGAGTAGGCTTACTCACACACTAGAGGGTGACACCTTGGACCAGGTACCACTTCGGGACACTTTCCCCGATGAGCATCTCTATACCATCTCAGGTAAGCATCCTTGGTATGCTGATTTAGTTAATTACATTGTTGTCTCTGAAATCCCAGTAAATTTGAAGAAGCATCAAGTCCAAAAATTAAAAAGTGAGTCTAGGTATTATGTGTGGGATGATCCGTACCTCTGGCTCATGTGTAGTGACCAAGTCATTAGGAGGTGTATTCCTGATCATGAGTTTGAGTCTTTTTTGAAATTCTGTCATACACTTGCATGTGGTGGACACTTTGGACCCCAACGGATAGCTAGGAAGGTTTTAGACTCTGGATTATATTGGCCTAGCTTGTTCCATGATGCCCATTTGTTTTGTAAGTCATGCTCTCGTTGCCAACACACTGGGAACATTTCTAGGAGACATGAGATTCGCCAACAACCCATACTATTTTGTGAGATTTTTGATGTATGGGGCATCGACTTTATGGGTCCTTTTCCTAGTTCATTTGGATTTTTGTATATTTTGGTTGCTGTTGATTATGTGAGTAAATGGGTGGAGGCCAAGGCCACCAGGACTGACGATTCTCATGTTGTTGTGGACTTTGTCAAAGCACAGATTTTTTGCAGGTTTGGAGTACCAAAGGCCATCATCAGTGACCAAGGGACACACTTTTGCAATAGGAATTTTTCATCCCTCCTTCGAAAGTATGGGGTGACACACAAAACATCAACACCATACCACCCCCAAACAAATGGCCAGGCTGATGTTTCAAATCGTGAGTTGAAACAAATCTTGTAGAAAATCGTGCAGCCAAATAGGAAGGATTGGATCAAGCGCTTGGATGATGCATTGTGGGATTATAGGACAACATACAAGACCCCCATTGGTATGTCCCCATTTCGGATTGTCTTTGGGAAAGCGTGTCATCTCCCCATGGAAGTCGAGAATCGGGCATATTGGGCTATAAAGAAATGTAACATGGATTTGGCCCAAGCTGGAATTCAAAGGAAGTTGCAAATTCAAGAGCTTGAGGAGATTCGACTATCATCATATGAGAACTCAAGGCTCTACAAGGAAAGATCAAAAGCAGCTCATGACAAAATGATCCAACAAAGGGAGTTTCATGTTGGAGAGAAAGTCCTTCTCTATAGTTCACGACTGAAGTTGATGCCTGGTAAGTTGCGTTCCAGATGGTTAGGTCCTTATATTGTGTCTAATGTTTTTCCTTATGGTGCAGTGGAGATCACACAAGAGGACACTGGAAGGAGATTTACAGTCAATGGGCAACGTTTGAAGAGATACATTGAGGGACATCCTACTGATGCAGTGGATTTTATCACACTGCATGACCCCATCATCACTTGATCACATCAGGCTGTTCCTAACCCTTTCACTTTTATATTATTTGTCCTATTTAAAAATTCTGAATTTCATGTGCATATATCATCTCATGGGTTCACATTGAGGACAATGCAATATTTTAAGTGTGGGGGAGGGAACCTTTTAGTTTAGTAATTTCAATTGTTTTCCTGTTAAAAAAAAACCAAAAAATTTTTTTTGTGTGTTTTTCAAAATTTGTGTGTTTATTTTACAATTTTCTTTGTGTTTTTGAAACTTTTGGGCTGAAATGATTCTCATAACCATTTTTAAATCCATATCAATAAGTGAAACAATTTACCCCTTGAAACTAAGCTTAAATGAATGCTGACATGACTTTGTTTCAAGTTCAAATATTTAGTAATTTCATGCAAAGTACGCTGAATTTTGAATCCCATGCCAATCTCACTGTATTTATATTTGAAATCACTTTCCTGTGAGGCTTCTAAACCATTATTTTCATATTCTTTACATTCACCTCACTTCTTGAGAGAACCAAACCATACTTGATTTAACCAGAATTTGATCTATTCCTGTCAAAACTTGAGGGTTTGAGGTACTTGTGTTTAAATGATTGAGGCATTTGTTTGGTATTAAAACCCCTATTTCAAAGAATCCTTTTTTATAATGGCCTACCTTGAATATTTAATCCTTGTAGCCCTTAGAAGCCATGCACAGCCTGTTAGGTTAAGCCACATTACGAGCCAATTTTCCCTATCCAAACAACTCTTGAAGTGAAATTGCATAATCTAGTTGAGCTTAAGTGTGGGGGAAGCTGTCTTGTGTTGTGCCACCACATTATGTGATACTTTGGGTGGAAAATTAAATTCTGAAGAGATGTGTTTGCTGCTAAAGAAAGTCATTATATTGAAAGCTGTTCCTTTTCTGGAGCTTTCATGACAAGTGAAGCTGTTCCTTTTCTAGAGCTTCTAATTGAGGTGGAAAGCTGTGCCCATCTGGAGCTTTCAAGAAAATCATGTTTTAGAAGATTGACATTTTTTATGCTGAAATGATGAATGGTGTAAACCTTTCATGACTTTTCATGATGATGGAGCTGAATTGATACTATGGGGATTGAAGAGAAGACCATATTTAAGTGAAAATTAGATTAATGCAATTTTGCTTTAAAAGAGTCAAGCCCTCCTCATTCAGCCTCAGAGTTTTTCACATATTAATCCTACCAACCGAAAGCCACAGAACAACCCTGAAAAGTCCTCATGATAAACATATGTCCTTGACTCACATCGGGTAGCAATGTAGGAATCTATCAAGCCTATGGTGACCCTTGTATAAGTTTGGATGAGAAAGACATTGCAAAAAAAATTGATATTTGAGTGATGAGAGAAAATTCAAGCGAGGTAAGTGTTTTGTGCATGGGCCGATAAATGAAGTGGAAATATATTGAATTATATAAATGGAGAACTTGAAATAAGGTTTTTATGAGGCATGATATCTTTTTTATTCTTGGGGTGAAATTGATTGATCTTAAAGATATGTGTTTTAAAATTGGTTTTGATTTGATATTGATGTTTACTTGATATGAGGTTTTCCCAGGTGTGCAAAAGGGTAAGTGTGGGGGAGTTGATAAAACACTATTTTATTGAATATTTTATTTATAATAAATGATATAATTTCCTCACATTGTGTTAAACATGTTTATTTATAAAATATTTGGGATTTGATCATTCATTTGAAAATTTGGTGAAAATTCCAGTTTTACCCTTAATAGTGCACTGTAGTATTTCGAAGATAAATATTATTATATTTATTATTTGAATTTGAAATTTTGTAAAAGTGTTTGTAACTTAATTATCTACAACTTTTATTCAGGACACTAGAGCTAAAGAGTTTATTTGGTTGTTGAAATTGGGCCATGAAGTCAAAGTTGGGCTGGGCTCTCCAGAATGGAGAAGGTTCTGTATTTGGGCCATATCCTCTACATACGGGATTGTATTGAGCCCAAATTTTGAGGAAAGATCGGGGACATGATGTTGCACAAATAATCCTTCTGGAAGGCCGGTCAATTCACGCTTTTTGGAGGTCAAATTGGCGGTTCAAGTTGGAATAAAATATTCAGCCGAGATTTTCATTTCACACTTAAAAAGTTATGTATCCCTAGCCCTCACAAACTCTATTTAAAGGGGGTTTTAACTCTTTGAGAGGTCTGGTAGAGGCTTTGGGAAGGTGTGGCCGAAAGGGTGTCTCTTGGGAGCCCCTCACAACTCTTGGAAGAAGTAAGCCTTTGTGCAAACCTCTCTTCCAAAAAGGCTCTCCTCTCTCACCTTTTCTTTGTATTTCTTTTCTTTCATGTTTGTTTTTTGAATTTTTCTTCAAATAATATTATGTGTTCATCCCTATTCTTCTTATCTTAATCTTCTTAATTGGTTTGGAATCAAGAGTGGAGACAATATTGGGTTCTACCCTTTCAATCCGTTGCTTATGCAAAACGTCTCCACGATGACTACACCACCCATGGAAGAGTAGTTCTTTTTAGTAATCGATCGACCTCTATCCTTCTTCATTCATTTATTTTGAATCAATGATATAATGTAATTAACATATTATGATCTATTAATTGAGTTTTTAATTTAAATGAAACTAAGCAATCAATTGAATAGTTAACACAAAACATGCGAGGTCGGGAATTGTGTGAACTGTGAGAGCGCAACCTTAACCGGTAATTCAAAACCACATGGGATCAATTTGTAGAGTTAAAATATAATCCCTAAACTCAATTAATCCTTATTTCCAGAGTGTTTATGTGCCTTAATTTACCACTGACCATAAGCTAATTTTAGAGCATCAATCAAAGCAGGGTGTCGCGATTGCATGTTCCGAAGTTATCCTAAGGTTAAAATTCACTTCAATCTTTGTGGTAAAGTTAATTCTCGTAGGGTTCAGGATTTAACAAATTAAGGGATCATAATTAAGTGAATATTAATTTAAATGATAATGATTAATAACTGATTGAAGAGGTAGAGTTAGATCGATTACGCCTTTTAAAATAGATTTCTAAAAAAACATCTTCTTGTTGTGTCATTCTAATCGAAACTTCATTTCAAAATTAAAAACAAAAAAAAAATGCAATCTTCTTCCAGCAAACTTCTTCTAGATTCATAAACTATAAACAACCACCCCCATCCTTTCAAGTAGTGTTTTTATTCTATTTTATTTTACTTCTATAATACCTCTAAAAATTGTTTTAATTCACTTCCTCCTTTGAGAGACGACCTTGGTCAGCCACTCTGCTGTACCTAAGTACCCCAAATCACATTAATCATTTGAGGGCGCCCACGACAGCGTTCTTTTAAATTGGCGCCGTTGCCGGGGAGGCAAGTAATTATTTCAACCAATTAGAGGTATTTATTTTATTTTAAATTTTATTCTCTTCCTCTCTTCTTTCTTTCTTCTTTACCCAATCTGAATTTTCTTCTTCTTCTTTTATTTTCTTCTACTTCTTTTTGGACCATCAACTCAAACTTTTCATTTTTATTTTACTATGGTCCACTTTCTTTCTTTTCATTTTTATTTGATCTATGACACGAACTAATCCCAAATATCTCTTAGATCTTGACCCTGAGATTGAACGTATCCTTAGGGCACGAATCAGACATTCTCAGTCTACGGGAAGTTTCAACATTCAACCAGTTGGAGAATTACTCCAATATCAGAACATTGAAATTGGAAGCAATTCAAATTCAACCATAAAACAAGAACCAATGGCTGGAAACAATGGAAATGAACTTAATAGAACCATTCGAGAATTGACTGCACCTGATATTAACTATCAACCAAATTGTATTGCATACCCAAATCTCGAATCGGACTTCGAACTGAAATCTGGGTTAATTCACTTACTTCCAAAGTTTCATGGCCTCTCTGGTGAGGATCCCAATAAAAATTTGAAAGAATTTAATGTGGTTTGCTCAACCCTAAAACCTAGAAATGTCTCTGAAGATCAAATCAAACTAAGAGCATTCCCATTCTCACTTGATGGAGCTGCGAAAGATTGGATGTATTATTTACAACCTGAAGATGTAACTTGTTGGAACGATTTGAAACGTCTTTTCTTGCAGAGATTTTTTCTAGCATCAAGGACAACATCCATTCAAAAGGAGATATCGGGGATCAAGCAAGCCCAAGGGGAGTCAATGTATGAGTACTGGGAGAGATTCAAGAAGTTGTGTGCAAGCTGCCCACATCACCAAATCAGTGAGCAACTCCTCATCCAATACTTCTACGAAGGACTCACACCTATGGAGAGAAGCATGGTGGATGCTGCAGCTGGAGGAGCATTGGTGGACAAGACACCAGTAGCTGCACGAGCATTGATCGACAAAATGGCCCAAAACTCTCAACAATTCGGTGATAGAGGTACACCACATGTTCGAGGAGTACATCAAGTAAGTCCTTCTTCTCTTGAAAGTCATTTTATTGATACTAAGTTAGAAGAATTTACAACTATGGTGAGGCAGATTGCATTGGCTCAAAAGACATCCCAACCCCCTCCTTCAAGGCCTTGTGGTATTTGCACTGAGACAAGCCACCCAACTGACTGTTGCCCACAACTCCAAGAAACAGAAGATTGTGCAGCAGTGTTCCCTAGGAGACCATTTCAGCAGCAACAACAACAACCATATCCCCAAAAGAAGTTTGATCCAACATACAACCAAGGGTGGAAAGATCTAGCGGACATGAGGTATGGCTCTGGACAACAACAAAGGCCCCCTTTTCAACCAAACTTTCAGCAGCCTCCACCTTACCAACAGGGTTTCCAACAACCCCAAAGGAGATTCGAAGCTCAAACATCAACGAGTCAGCAACAAGGGAATATCCAACACAAGGTAGACTCTAACACTGATGATCTTTTGAAACAAATTGTTCTTAATCAACAGAATGAGCTGAAGAGTCAAGGTTCGGAGCTGAGAGAGTTGAAGACTCAAATGAGTCAAATTGCCACCGCCCTCCATGAACTTGTGAGTAAGAATTCTGGAAATCTACCTTCCCAACCCACTCCAAATCCAAAGGGGAATGTTAGTGCCATAACATTGAGAAGTGGGAAGCAAATGAACGATACATATGCACCTACCATTCCACCAGGATTCACCTCAACTTCAGAGAAGCCGCATTCCATACCAACTGATGAGCAATCCAAGGAGAAAGATAAAGGTAAGAAAAAGATTGATGATGTTCCTCCTAAACCCCTTCCTTTTCTAAACAGGGTTGTTCAAACCAAGAAGATGGATGAAGAAGCCATGCAAAAGGAGGTTTTGGACACATTCAAGAGTGTGGAGATCAACATTCCTCTACTTGAATCCATTAAGAAAATCCCAAGGTATTCCAAATTCTTAAAAGAACTCTGCACCAATCGAAGAGGGCTCAAGGGGAATGAGAGGATCAACCTTGGAAGGAATGTCTCGGCACTCATTACACCAACTCTAGCAATGCCAACAAAGTGCAAGGATCCTGGGACATTCACCATCCCATGTACCATAGGGGAGTTGCACTTCTCTGATGCTCTTTGTGATTTGGGAGCTTCCATAAATGTGATGCCTCACTCTGTATTATCTTCCTTGCAGGTTGGTGAGTTGAAGCCAACAAGATTAGTGGTGCAATTGGCGAATAGAGCTACGACATATCCAGCAGGAGTCCTTGAGGATGTACTTTTTCGGGTAAGAGACATGATCTTTCCAGCAGACTTCTATGTGCTTAACATGGAGGATGATCAGGTAAGTTCTCATTCCCCCATTATCTTAGGTAGACCCTTCCTCAAAACTGCAAAAACTATCATAAATGTCAATGAGGGTACACTTTCCATGGAGTTTGGAGATGAAGTTGTGATATTTAATGTTATGGATTCCATGAAGTACCCCTCAGAGGACCATTCTGCTTTTTTTATCTCCCATTTTGGACCACCAAGTAAAAACTCCATCGAATTTGATTGTCCTATTCTTAGAGAGATTATGAGTATTGGTTCTAGTTTGATGTCTAAGAATACTTCTACACCCATTTTTAAGGAACAAGACTCTCTAAGATTTGATTTTGAAATGGAATCATATTCTGATTTTGATCATGTGAACTCTGATTATGACATGGCTATTGAGTATGCTGATGGATTTGGGGCTTTATTCTCTGATTGTGATGATTTTTATTCTGATACTGATGTTCATTGTGCAGATATGTCTGTTGCATCAATTTCTCCATCCATACATCACCCACCTACATTGGAACTCAAGCCATTGCCCCCAAATCTCAAATATGCATACTTGCTCAGTGGTGATAGATTACCTGTCATAATTGCTAACAATCTCTCTTTTGAACATGAAGAAAAACTTTTGAATCTTTTGAGAGATAACATTAGGGCAATTGGTTGGACATTGGCAGACATATCAGGTATTAGCCCCTCCATTTGCATGCATAGGATTCTCTTGGAGGATGGGGCTAAACCGGTGAGACAGCCACAAAGGAGACTTAATCCCACCCTCCTAGAAGTTGTTAAGAAAGAAGTTGAAAAATTACTTGAGGCAGGTATCATTTACCCTATTTCTGACTCACAATGGGTTAGCCCTGTTCAGGTTGTACCAAAGAAAACTGGTTTCACTGTTATAAAAAATGAAAATGATGAGTTAGTTCCTGTGAGAGTACAGAACAGTTGGCGAGTGTGTATCGATTATAGGAAACTAAATCAATCCACTCGTAAGGACCATTTCCCACTTCCATTCATTGACCAGATGCTTGAGAGACTATCTGGGAAGACACACTATTGTTTCTTGGATGGATTTTCTGGCTATTTTCAGGTTCCCATTGCAGTAGAGGACCAGGAGAAGACAACATTCACCTGCCCATTCGGTACCTTTGCTTACCGGAGGATGCCATTTGGACTTTGCAACGCCCCAGGTACCTTCCAGAGATGCATGGTGAGTATTTTCTCAGATTTAATTGAGACCTGCATGGAGGTATTTATGGATGATTTTACAGTTTATGGGTCCTCATTTGATGAATGTCTCTCTAGTTTGGGTGATGTGTTGCATCGTTGTATTGAGAAGAATCTGGTCTTAAATTTTGAAAAATGTCATTTCATGGTCGAAAAGGGAATTGTCTTAGGTCATATAGTCTCACAACATGGAATTGAAGTTGATAAATCTAAGATAGACAATATCTCATCCCTCCCATATCCTACATGTGTGCGTGATGTTCGATCATTCCTTGGGCATGCTGGATTTTATCGACGCTTCATCAGAGATTTTAGTAAGATCGCTCTACCCTTATCTCGATTGCTTCAAAAAGATATTGACTTCAATTTTGATGATTCATGCAGGGTATCATTTGATGAGCTGAAGAAGTGTCTGACCACTCCACCAATCATACAGCCCCCACGGTGGGACCTTCCATTTGAGCTTATGTGTGACGCCTCCAACTTCGCGGTTGGAGCTGTCTTATCTCAGAGGGTGGAAGGACGTTCACATGTGATCGCCTATGCATCAAGGACACTGGATTCAGCCCAATCAAATTACACAACCACAGAAAAAGAGTTTCTTGCTGTCATATTTGCTTTAGATAAATTCCGTTCATATTTATTGGGCTCTAAAGTAGTTGTTTTTTCTGACCATGCAGCTTTGAGGTACCTCCTAAAGAAGCCATATGCAAAGCCACGAGTTATCCGTTGGATGCTCCTTCTTCAAGAGTTTGACCTTGAGATAAAGGAAAAGAGGGGGTCAGAGAATTTGGTGGCAGACCACATGAGTAGGCTTACTCACACACTAGAGGGTGACACCTTGGACCAGGTACCACTTCGGGACACTTTCCCCGATGAGCATCTCTATACCATCTCAGGTAAGCATCCTTGGTATGCTGATTTAGTTAATTACATTGTTGTCTCTGAAATCCCAGTAAATTTGAAGAAGCATCAAGTCCAAAAATTAAAAAGTGAGTCTAGGTATTATATGTGGGATGATCCGTACCTCTGGCGCATGTGTAGTGACCAAGTCATTAGGAGGTGTATTCCTGATCATGAGTTTGAGTCTTTTTTGCAATTCTGTCATACACTTGCATGTGGTGGACACTTTGGACCCCAGCGGACAGCTAGGAAGGTTTTAGACTCTGGATTATATTGGCCTAGCTTGTTCCATGATGCCCATTTGTTTTTTAAGTCATGCTCTCGTTGCCAACACACTGGGAACATTTCTAGGAGACATGAGATGCCCCAACAACCCATACTATTTTGTGAGATTTTTGATGTATGGGGCATCGACTTTATGGGTCCTTTTCCTAGTTCATTTGGATTTTTGTATATTTTGGTTGCTGTTGATTATGTGAGTAAATGGGTGGAGGCCAAGGCCACCAGGACTGACGATTCTCATGTTGTTGTGGACTTTGTCAAAGCACAGATTTTTTGCAGGTTTGGAGTACCAAAGGCCATCATCAGTGACCAAGGGACACACTTTTGCAATAGGAATTTTGCATCCCTCCTTCGAAAGTATGGGGTGACACACAAAACATCAACACCATACCACCCCCAAACAAATGGCCAGGATGATGTTTCAAATCGTGAGTTGAAACAAATCTTGGAGAAAACTGTGCAGCCAAATAGGAAGGATTGGAGCAAGCGCTTGGATGATGCATTGTGGGATTATAGGACAGCATACAAGACCCCCATTGGTATGTCCCCATTTCGGATTGTCTTTGGGAAAGCGTGTCATCTCCCCGTGGAAGTCGAGCATCGGGCATATTGGGCTATAAAGAAATGTAACATGGATTTGGCCCAAGCTGGAATTCAAAGGAAGTTGCAAATTCAAGAGCTTGAGGAGATTCGACTATCATCATATGAGAACTCAAGGCTCTACAAGGAAAGATCAAAAGCAGCTCATGACAAAATGATCCAACAAAGGGAGTTTCATGTTGGAGAGAAAGTCCTTCTCTATAGTTCACGACTGAAGTTGATGCCTGGTAAGTTGCGTTCCAGATGGTTAGGTCCTTATATTGTGTCTAATGTTTTTCCTTATGGTGCAGTGGAGATCACACAAGAGGACACTGGAAGTAGCTTTACAGTCAATGGGCAACGTTTGAAGAGATACATTGAGGGACATCCTACTGATGCAGTGGATTTTATCACACTGCATGACCCCATCATCACTTGATCACATCAGGCTGTTCCTAACCCTTTCACTTTTATATTATTTGTCCTATTTAAAAATTCTGAATTTCATGTGCATATATCATCTCATGGGTTCACATTGAGGACAATTCAATATTTTAAGTGTGGGGGAGGGAACCTTTTAGTTTAGTAATTTCAATTGTTTTCCTGTTAAAAAAAAACCAAAATTTTTTTTTTGTGTGTTTTTCAAAATTTGTGTGTTTATCTT
This sequence comes from Viscum album, assembly GCA_963277665.1. Classification (NCBI taxonomy): domain Eukaryota; kingdom Viridiplantae; phylum Streptophyta; class Magnoliopsida; order Santalales; family Viscaceae; genus Viscum; species Viscum album. The sequence goes on from OY728167.1 coordinate 671,769,992, forward strand.
ACAATTTTCTTTGTTTTTTTGAAACTTTTGGGCTGAAATGATTCTCATAACCATTTTTAAATCCATATCAATAAGTGAAACAATTTACCCCTTGAAACTAAGCTTAAATGAATGCTGAAATGACTTTGTTTCAAGTTCAAATATTTAGTAATTTCATGCAAAGTACGCTGAATTTTGAATCCCATGCCAATCTCACTGTCTTTATATTTGAAATCACTTTCCTGTGAGGCTTTTAAACCATTATTTTCATATTCTTTACATTCACCTCACTTCTTGAGAGAACCAAACCATACTTGATTTAACCAGAATTTGATCTATTCTTGTCAAAACTTGAGGGTTTGAGGTACTTGTGTTTAAATGATTGAGGCATTTGTTTGGTATTAAAACCCCTATTTCAAAGAATCCTTTTTTATAATGGCCTACCTTGAATATTTAATCCTTGTTGCCCTTAGAAGCCATGCACAGCCTGTTAGGTTAAGCCACATTACGAGCCAATTTTCCCTATCCAAACAACTCTTGAAGTGAAATTGCATAATCTAGTTGAGCTTAAGTGTGGGGGAAGCTGTCTTGTGTTGTGCCACCACATTATGTGATACTTTGGGTGGAAAATTAAATTATGAAGAGATGTGTTTGCTGCTAAAGAAAGTCATTATATTGAAAGCTGTGCCTTTTCTGGAGCTTTCATGACAAGTGAAGCTGTGCCTTTTCTGGAGCTTCTAATTGAGGTGGAAAGTTGTGCCCATCTGGAGCTTTCAAGAAAATCATGTTTTAGAAGATTGACATTTTTTATGCTGAAATGATGAATGGTGTAAACCTTTCATGACTTTTCATGATGATGGAGCTGAATTGATACTATGGGGATTGAAGAGAAGACCATATTTAAGTGAAAATTAGATTAATGCAATTTTGCTTTAAAAGAGTCAAGCCCTCCTCATTCAGCCTCAGAGTTTTTCACATCTTAATCCTACCAACCGAAAGCCACAGAACAACCCTGAAAAGTCCTCATGATAAACATATGTCCTTGACTCAAATCGGGTAGCGATGTAGGAATCTATCAAGCCTATGGTGACCCTTGTATGAGTTTGGATGAGAAAGACATTGCAAAAAAAATTGATATTTGAGTGATGAGAGAAAATTCAAGCGAGGTAAGTGTTTTGTGCATGGGCGGATAAATGAAGTGGAAATATATTGAATGATATAAATGGAGAACTTGAAATAAGGTTTTTTATGAGGCATGATATCTTTTTTATTCTTGGTGTGAAATTGATTGATCTTAAAGATATGTGTTTTAAAATAGGTTTTGATTTGATATTGATGTTTACTTGATATGAGGTTTTGCCCAGGTGTGCAAAAGGGTAAGTGTGGGGGAGTTGATAAAACACTATTTTATTGAATATTGTATTTATAATAAATGATATAATTTCCTCACATTGTGTTAAACATGTTTATTTATAAAATATTTGGGATTTGATCATTCATTTGAAAATTTGGTGAAAATTCCAGTTTTACCCTTAATAGTGCACTGTAGTATTTCGAAGATAAATATTATTATATTTATTATTTGAATTTGAAATGTTGTACCAGTGTTCGTAACTTAATTATCTACAACTTTTATTCAGGACACTAGAGCTAAAGAGTTCATTTGGTTGTTGAAATTGGGCCATGAAGTCAAAGTTGGGCTGAGCTCGCCAGAATGGAGAAGGTTCTGTATTTGGGCCATATCCTCTACATACGGGCTTGGATTAAGCCCAAATTTTGAGTAAAGATAGGGGACATGATTTTGCACAAATAATCCTTCTGGAAGGCCGGTCAATTCACGCGTTTTGGAGGTCAAATTGGCGGTTCAAGTTGGAATAAAATATTCAGCCGAGATTTTCATTTCACACTTAAAAAGTTATGTATCCCTAGCCCTCACAAACTCTATTTAAAGGGGGTTTTAACTCTTTGAGAGGGATGGTAGAGGCTTTGAGAAGGTGTGGCCGAAAGGGTGTCTCTTGGGAGCCCCTCACAACTCTTGGAAGAAGTAAGCCTTTGTGCAAACCTCTCTTCCAAAAATGCTCTCCTCTCTCACCTTTTCTTTGTATTTCTTTTCTTTCATGTTTGTTTCTTGAATTTTTCTTCAAATAATATTATGTGTTCATCCCTATTCTTCTTATCTTAATCTTCTTAATTGGTTTGGAATCAAGAGTGGAGACAAGATTGGGTTCTACCCTTTCAATCCGTTGCTTATGCAAAACGTCTCCACGATGACTACACCACCCATGGAAGAGTAGTTCTTTTTAGTAATCGATCGACCTCTATCCTTCTTCATTCATTTATTTTGAATCAATGATATACTGTAATTCACATATTATGATCTATTAATTGAGTTTTTAATTTAAATGAAACTAAGCAAGCAATTGAATAGTTAACACAAAACACGCGAGGTCGGGAATTGTGTGAACTGTGAGAGCGCAACCTTAACCGGTAATTCAAAACCACATGGGATCAATTTGTAGAGTTCAAATATAATCCCTAAACTCAATTAATCCTCATTTCCAGAGTGGTTATGTGCCTTAATTTACCACTGACCATAAGCTAATTTTAGAGCATCAATCAAAGCAGGGTGTCGCGATTGCATGTTCCGAAGTTATCCTAAGGTTAAAATTCACTTCAATCTTCGTGGTAAAGTTAATTCTCGTAGGGTTCGGGATTTAACAAATTAAGGGATCATAATTAAGTGAATATTAATTTAAATGATAATGATTAATAAATGATTGAAGAGGTAGAGTTAGATCGATTACGCCTTTTAAAATAGATTTCTAAAAAAACATCTTCTTGTTGTGTCATTCTAATCGAAACTTCATTTCAAAATTAAAAACCAAAAAAATGCAATCTTCTTCCAGCAAACTTCTTCTAGATTAATAAACTATAAACAACCACCCCCATCCTTTCAAGTAGTGTTTTTATTCTCTTTTATTTTACTTCTATAATACCTCTAAAAATTGTTTTAATTCACTTCCTCCTTTGAGAGACGACCTTGGTCAGCCACTCTGCTGCACCTAAGTACCCCAAATCACATTAATCATTTGAGGGCGCCCACGACAGCGCTCTTTCACATAGTGAAGATATTCTTTAGCATGACGGCTTGAAGAAACTCATATCTTCTGACCATGCACTTACTTCACTTTACCATTCCTTAATTACTTAATAGAATCTTATGAAGTAAATACACACCTCTAGCTTATTCTTGGAATAGATCATGCTCTCTTACTGAACTAATTTTGAATGATTTGTGACATACCTTTATTTTTAAAGGTTTCTTTGTCCAAAATAAATACATCGATAATACCATATGTGTTTAGATGTACCGAGCGTAAATACCATACTTGGTATATTCTTGACGTCCACTTTTAGTGTTGCTTGACAAAGAATTATCTTTCCACAACTGGGTATAAGTCTTACATTTTTATATCCACCACTCATTGCTTATGATTCATGTATCACTAAACTAGTGATTGAGCATTAAATACCAAAAACAACATTAATTCCTGAGCCTGGAATAATGCATCCTTGTGTCCGAGGACACATGAGATTAATTCTATGGTCACACTCAATAATATTTCTACACGAATATTTCTCTTGGCAATAAAGAGGTCGTGTACTTCTCACCAGTGGCCTAGGTATCACCCTTTCTCAACCACTTCGAGAACACACCTAACTTCCAGTAAGGTTTCTATACTTACTTGGTTACCATATATCAATACACAATGTGTCAATCATATTTTATTGAATACCCAAGAAGTAAAACCGAAACATTACATAGATGAATATTCCTAGAAAAGAAGCGGCAAATTGCTTCTTTAATTCAATTTTTTTGCAATAAACTTCCACTGTTTTATTTTATGATATGTAATGAAAATAACTTCCTGTTAATACCTCTTGCTTGAAGGACGTTGCAAATGTGCCCTTGGAATTATTTACCTTTGTCCTTTTCACCTTTTCTTCCAATTTGTTCACCATAAGATTTAAAGATGAATCTGTCTTTTTTAAATTCTTCTCCACTTGGTGAACCTTTACCTAAATAGGTAATGAAGCGTTTACTCAAAACTTGCTTGTTTTGCAACTTAAAATGAGACTTGAGTAAAGGAGTGAAAATGATATTAGAATAGGATGTATTGAAAGAAAACAACTCTCCTTTCAATTTACACAGATCCAGTGTAACCATTACCTATTCATATCATTACTTTGCTTTCTCCTTACAAACCACTTGGAGATGAGACTTCATGTTATAAGATCCATATCCTGATGTAGCGATCGTAACTAACATCAGACGTTGATGAAAGCATAATGACATAACCATCATATGATATATACATTAGTCTCTTATAAGAAATTTCACCATCGCTTCCTGAGGTAGTAAAACAGATGTTGGGGACACTGGCAGCTTGAGTTTCATATATCATAGTACTATGAAAAAGCACCTGTACTATTCTTGGATACTCATGCTAGTGTGGAAATTCACCTTTTCCATTATTTATCCTAGTTTTAGACTTGTGGTATAGCTTTCCATTTTTACACAAAAATAAATTTTTAGCAGATTAGTACTTTTATTACAATTACCGGTTTAGTCATTTTGATTAATTAATGAAATCATTAAATGTGTCCCACTATTTTATCATATTCTAGGAACCCTCATTGCTAGAATTGGAATACTCTATCTCTTGAGTATTCTAATAGCAAGTATCCCTAAACCACCCCTCATAGTCTACAAGATTTGTCTAGACCACTACTTGGAGGGTTCAAGGTAGGCGTTTAGCTGGCCAACCGCATGATCTTGTGGTTCCTTGATCTGTTGAGCGAAGCCTCAGCTTCTTAAATCATTACTTGATTTACTCAACACTTGCCTCTAAAATTACAATAAGGTAGATTTGGCTATTTATTTGTTACAATTTTAGTTAAGTCAACCCACCACTCTCATAAGAACAACCCGGTAGTAAGATGCACCCTTATCTTTGGCATGACCGACACCTCAAACAGCCGGTATTGTCCAAATTTCAATGATGGAAGATGGTAATGACTTAATATATCTTTGAGGGTTTTGTTATTTTTAATGTGATGAAAGAAATCATTTTCTATTTTCTAAGCACGTACTATGTGATTGCATTTACAACTGATAATGCATGAAATAGAAAAACTATCGCATCACATGTTCATTTTATCTTGCATGCTTGTTTATCATTACTCTATGTGTTCGTGCGTTAACTACACATACACAAAAATAATAAACCATGCGAAAATAAAATGAAGACCTGTTCATGAGCTGATTCTAATGGTTGATCCGTTGAGTGAATAATGGATCAACCTATACCCTAGGGGTAATACCTTGAGTCGCGTCGCTTGCAACTCAAATTGCAGTACCTCCCATCCAAATGCATAAGCTCATGTCTGGTGCGTCGCCACAACTTGGTCTGAAATGCGTCTCTCCTCATCTCTTCATTATACAACATTACTCGCTTGCATGCGAGGGGGTCTTGGGAGTAAAAATACAACTCTGAGAATAAGCACACATGCCCTTATACATATAATGACACTTGAGACGATACACAAATCACATTTTATTTAACTACTTATTACAACAACATGAAATAATAAAATAATTAAATAAAATAAATAAACAAGCACCAGACATATATTGGTCGGTCCGAGGCTCATGACCAGTCAAATACGCATTAACTCACCTATTTAAAAAATAAATGTTGAATAAAATTAAACTTGCATTAAAATAAACTGGAGGGCATTTAATTGAATTAAAATTTTCACTCTAATTTTTAATTCAATATATATATATATATATATGTCGTTTGGTCTCAATTAATTAATTTAATTTTAAAACTAAAAACTAAATTAATAAATTAATTTAATTAAACACAAATTAAATTAATTTATGCCGCATGCATATTTTCACCAAAAATTAATATTAAATTAATTTAATTTCCAATAAAAAATAAATTAATTATTTTAATTAATTTTTGATTAAATAAATTAACCCGGACCCCAAAAACCCTGACCAGGGTCTATGTGGGTCAGGTCAAACCCGCATAGCCCCATTTCGGGCTGTGCCGACCCCAAGTAGAGACGTTATGCACCATACAGGTATGCCCAAGCCCATTCTAGGCTGATCAGACCGTCCAGACCTATACCGGGGCCATTGGAGTCTATGCACACCAAATAGAACCCGAAGATGGGTACCTTGCGGTGGTCCGGGTACCAAGAACGAAGGTGGTGCGACCAAGCTCGGTTACGACAGCAGGAGATCAAAGCCTGACCGGGATCTGGCCACCAAGGTTGGTAGTGCTGCTGCGACCCGATGCTGCTAGTGCGTGGCGGAGGCGCCGTGATGGAGGGAGAGCCTGCGAAGGAAGCCAGTCGGCCAGAGGGCGGTGCTGGATTTGACTAGCCAGGGATGGCCAGAGGTCACCGGCGGGGTAAACGGTGTGAGAGAGCCGGCCGACACGGGTGGTATGAAGATCCAGCGGCAAAGGAAAGGGAAGGCCGCTGTGTGGCTTCCGGCGACCCGTGGACACTGATCCAGTGGAGAGGAGAGGCTCGGCCGGTGAGCTCGAGTCCGGCGCTGGTAGGGTGTCTGCGTGAGGGAGGGTTGGAGGGCGGCCAGCGGTCTACTGCTGGTTCTTCCAACGAAGGGAGATGGGGTCATAGCCCTGGTTAGGCCGGCGGCCAGCGGAGAAGAAGGTGGGGGGGGGGGGGGGCGCTCATCCCCCACAAAATGACCCCAATTTTTTTGTAGCTTTTTGTATTGTCAAAAAACCAACATTTTTTTTATAGCTTTTGAAAAAACAAGCCCAACCCTCCTTTTTTTATTTTAATTATTTTGCCTTGTATTTTTTTCTTTTGGATTATGTGATAAGCCAATCCCCCTTTTGACAAATTTTTAAACACCACCCTCTTGGATGATAAAATCTACACCAAGCAATCATTTAAAAATTTTATAATTAAAAGTTGTTTAAGTCTATATATATACTAGAAAAATAAAATAACTTATAATAATAAAAATATTATTATAATAAAATATTATAATAATAAAATTATTATTATAATCAAACTATTATTATTATAATAAATTATAATAATAATAATTATTATTCAACTTCACCGGAAAACACTATTCTGGTGTTAACAACGGATTGGGGTGATTAAACAAAGGTTCATCGATTTAGAACTTCATATATCTACCGATTCAAATCCGCTCTAAGACTTCAGATGACCGCAGAATGGTCATCTAATGTCGGATTAAAACGCGGTCTATGGCGCTGGGACCGTATTGACTTCTTCTAAATGGTTTATTGCAAATTTATTTTTTTTGACTTAAAAACTTTCATGCATCCCTATGATACCACTTGAAGGAACCAGACACGTAGCGGAAGCCCCAAAAGGTGGGATTTTAAAAAATTTCACCGACTTTCGACATGCACTTGTCGACGTCGGTGAATAGATGCCCGGTTTAAGTCGAGGATCACGCGTGAAGAGTTTTAAGCACAAAATAAAACCATAAAATACCTGGTTTAGATTCGAAGCCGCGCACGACGTCTGCTCATCGTTTGCGATCACTTCTCGAAGAATTCGAAGCCAAATTCTTCTAGATAATCTACACATGCTTCAAGAAATCTGTGGGAGCACCGATCATCGAATTTTGGGTGCTATCCCGAAGTTCTGACGATGCCTTCAATGCTCAGACGATCACCGCATCGCTTCGCTTGCGATGCCTGAGAGAGAGCTTGATCCGAGCTCTTTGGATCTAGAGCTTCTCTCTCTAGATCATGGGTGGGAGGAGAGGAGAGATAAATACCATGAATAGTACCTAGTGGGAGGCTCTCCTCTTCTATATATAATGTGTTAATAAAATACCCGGAATTGCCTCTCCACCCCCCAAATACTTAGCGCACTATAAACGACATGTTATGACTACTAATCTGAGTCATAAATATTATTATCACTTTCTTATAATATATTAAATATATTATGTGATAATAAATGAGTCATTAACTCGACTTGTCATTCCCATAAATATTAATTGAACATTGGATAGTTTAATATTCATTCAAATAATATTTTTCATGTATTTACTTAAAACGTGTAAATACATTTAATAAATAAATTCAATGCCCATTATTCTTAACTTGAATAATATGAATTTATTTATTGTAGTGGTGATCATTTAACCTTGGACAAATCTCAAAACCCAGGGGAGGTCCCACCATGTCCAATACTCTTATTCAACCGAATATGACAAATTATCGAATACACTATCGTGTGAGACCCTCTAGGCCTTTATCTCGATAGTAGTGAATACTATTCACAGACCAAGAGAGGGATCTAGAAACTTGTCTTGGCCCCTAAAGAGATAATTATTGTCATAAAAGCGACAACCAACCTACAAAAACATACTATGTAATATAATCTCTTTGTCTTTAATATCTCATAAAGCAGGATGCACACCTGTGTCATCATCCGTTTTCTTGCTTTATTGTTTGTTGATTAAACTAGATAGTTTTACCCTCGACTGCCATGGACATGGTCTTATGAAGGTACTACCATCCTTATCAACATGGCCTGAGATATATTACTTCTATAACCCAGAAGTGAAAAATAATTTTTGACCATTCAACCAATGTCATGCCACCAACGACGCACCTAACACAAACTATCTCTCCATGATTTCATCATCATGGTTTTTGTATTGCATCAAAATACGCAATCAAATGACATACACTGGAAATGATCTCAAGCCAGGAGACCATTACACATGATCATAAATAGGAACAACCAATGACACCCAAAACATGTGTTGTTCCTATTGGCGGGTCAGTCCTCATGATCTCACTACTAGAGATCACCAAGTGCGAACTTCATGAGAAGTCTCAATGATTATGAGCCTCCAACACCTGATAGTCAAATATCTACTATTTCCAGTCACTAAGATGCATCTAGACCATAGAACCTTAGTTTAAGATTAATGTCATAGTATTTACACTCATTATAGCCTGGGATCTGCTATAACCTTCCGATACGACAATTAATCTTTGGACATTACCATTTCAATAGTGGACACAAAAAAGTCTACACTATAATGGTAAGATGACATCATGTATAACTAACTGTATACATGATATGGTAATCAAAAGCACTGAATAGTTGGATTTAGGGCACCCACTATTTCAACATAACCAAATTATTTTATTGATAGAAGAAATTTCCATTATCTATCAAACTACCCTAGAATCCCAATTCTTCATGATCATATGAATCAAAATAGATAAAGTGAATTATGTTTAGATTTCCAAAAAACATAAGAATATTTCCATTCGATGATTATAAATAAATCATCTCAATCATATCGGTATTTTTTCATTATTGAAGGAATATGGTCAATAGATAAATGATGAATATAATAGATGCACAAACACAACAAAATACTATTGAATAAATCCATATTACAAGTGAAAGTAAATTGAACAATTATGGTACACATTCCCTTTAACTGATTCCACTATACCATTTAGGTTTTATCCAACCATCGTTGGGTGATCACCAATGACGATTAAACCCAAAACCATAGGATATAGATTAAGAAAGAAATAATGAGAAAAAAAATAAATAAAATAGAAATATTGGAATTAAACTAAAAAACATTCAATGTTACATGAAATAAGAATAAATAAAAGAAAAGAAAAATAGAAAGGAAAACTTATCTACGACAGGTCAGAACCCTATGGAAGCCTCCTGGTGGCCGTGCCTCAAGCTTAGAATAGAATTTCATTTCTATTGTATAGAACCCATATTTATAATCCTTAACGTCATTAATGGGATTCCATAGGTCAAAGATATTATTTTCAATGGAAATATGGGTCAAAAGATATGGTCTCTATCAGAAGATACGTAAAAATCACCATTTTTCTATTGTGTAGGAAATTTACACAACGTGTACAGTTTACAAGACATGTAATATTCAACCCTATTTTATTCTTATCACAACATTTTAATAGATAAAAACTTGTATATTTATACATCGTGTATTAAGTAAACAATGTGTATCTTCAACTTCCAGCACTAAAACCTCCTCTTCATCCTTATTCTTCAGTTTTGGGTCTCTGGAACCTCTCTTGTTCTCTTTGAGATAGTGAAATCAGTTTTTAGTAATTTAAAAATTATTTCCTTAATTGTTTTAATAAGGGAAAAAAAAGAAGGCAGTTTTTGCTTTGAAAATAGTTTTGGAAAATAATAATGAAGAAAGTGAGGCAAGTTTGGGTTTTGAAAATCAAGTGGAAGGCGTGTCAGGGTTTTGTAAATTTTAGAGTTTAGGTTCTATTGGATTAAGAAATTAAATTAATTGTTCAAGTTTGGTGTTAGAGTCGAGATTATGAAGATCCAATGGTCATGGTATCCCCTCTTTAATACAAAAAACCATATCTTCCATGGTCATGTAATTTAGGGTTTTAATGAATTATGTTTATCCCGATACCATTTTTAAACATGATTACTCTAGACTATTCAATGGTCATGAAATATTTTAGGGTAATCTGTTGAAAAATTTAAAAGGTGTCTTTATAGATGTTTTCTCAAGTGTCATGAGAAAATAAAAAGATATAGATTGGAATGAAGTTCATCATCATGACAACCCAATTACAAGAATAAAATAAAGAAATAAAATCCAATGCACCTTCCCCCTTTGTCTATATCACCCTAGAACATAGTGGGAATTTCCCTCTTATCCTAGTGATGAGGGAGTAAGAGTAAAGGTGAAAGAAAAAAAAGAAACCATGAATGAAAATAGAGAGTAAGGCCATTGGAGGACTCTGCAACAACACAACAACTCACCCCAAGATTTTGTCTCTAGATATATCCTTTGCATCCATAGCTTGAGGGTCTATTTATATATTTTTTGGGCAATTAGTTTTGATTTAATTCATCCATAAATGCATCAAAAAGTATCCTTGATGATTAAATGGTAGTTTATGTCATAAAGGGAGGGTTTCTATTGAATTCCACATCGAAGCATCCATCACTAGGCATGTTTGGGATTTTTCACATCATGAAAGTAGTTTTTACGCTGTGAAAACCATGGGTCCTCTCTTTTTGTACCTTTTTTTTATGGATTTTCTTCACACATTAAATTCTTTTTAGGCCTTGAATTTACCCCATAAATACTTTTCAGGACCTGAATTTACCCCATGAAAACTTTTTAGACCATGAATTTATATTTTTTAGCAGTTTCACTCTGTTTCCTCTTGATTCTTTAGTTTCAAGATCCAAGAACAACCCATGGACATCCTACATTAGGTAAATCCTTCTTTCAATGGAAATACTGATCAACTTTACTCATCTTTCTCATTTTTCATCAAATGTTGTATCCTACCAAAGGTGACTAAATCACTGAATATATGTCCAAGAATTAATCATTTAAATTTAAAAAGTAATGAATTTTTATATCAAAAAGACATGTATAAAATTTCAGTATCAATAAACTTCTATTAATTTATAGAAGGGATATTTTTTTTGAAAAATTGAGGGGAAAACCCTTATATTGAACAAAGAAAGATCACCTTTTGTAGACTGGACAAAGGAGAACCCATTACAATGACCCATTGAGAACAAGAAAAACCAATAGGGCACAAAGGCATTATATGGACCCAAATGCCAAAAAAGAAACAAACATTAAAATAAGAACCAGCCAAGAGTATTTTCCCCCCCTATGTTAGTACCTGCAACAAAAAACTCAGTCCATGATGATGCGCCACCCACCTTTCCAAGAAATGTGTTGTGTTGGAAACACAATCAAGGTAAGGAAATCCTCCATCCAATACTAAAATGTAAGAAGAGGACTGGAAGATAGATGCCAGCACGCCTATCTCTCATGCGAACCACCCACCCGGCAATGAAAGAGAAGAAATCACTATGCTGTCAACCTGCCGCAGTGCAAAATCAGATAGAAAACACCATGCATAAACCAAGGGATAACACCATGAGAAGGCACTTCAATGTATTATGAGCCTCCTACCCCTGATATCCTATATCATCCATGTCCCGTTAGATAATATCCTCCAACTATATAACATTCATTCAAGAATACTATTGTGTCACATCCAGTTTCTCATCATAGCGGGGAACTGCTATGACCTTTTAGTGCAATATATATTATTAGAAAATTATCACATACTATGTCATATAGAGGAACAATCATGTTGGGATAATAAACTTCATCAATATTCAAGGCAATGAATACATGAAATCATCAAGTACTTAAAAGTTGTTTCTAGGGAAACAACTCTAAAAAACTCTCACTTTCACTAGATAAAACTGTTAACAAACTTTAGTCCATTAGCTCTCATATGATACTCATGTCCCTGCTATGATAGTGCCGCTATTAAAAGGTCCACCAAGTTTTCCTCTATGTATAATACACTCACTACAACTTCACCTCACTGAGAAAATTACCTCAAGAGATGAAACTTCTAAAGTATATTATTTTTCTTTTAATGTAACATTGGCTCTTTGGAAAGAGACACCATTGTAGTGTTATCACAGTAAAATTTGACAGGGTCTTGAATTATAGGCACCACATCAAGTTCTTGGACAAATTTTCAAATACAAACTACTTCCTTGGATCTATAATAAGGCACAATATACTTAGAATCCACTATACAATCGACGATAAATGGATTGTTTGAACTCTTCCATATCACAACTCCTCTGCTGAGAGAAAATAAATATCCTGGCTGTGACTTTAGATCATTCCAATCTGTCTAAAAGACAACATATGTATCACTCCTAATGATTAACTCTTTATCTCCTCCATACACTAAGAACACATCCTCACTTCACCATAGATACTTAAGGATATCCATAAGAGTAGTCCAATTATACTCACCCAGACCTTCTTGATATCTGCCTACCATGCTCAAATCAGAGGCAACATCAAGCCTCATACATAACATAACATGCATGATAGATCCTATCATAGAAGAAAATGAGATCTTACTCATTATCTCTCTTTCCTGTTGTGTCTGAGGACACATCTTATTGGAAATATTTATACCATGTGACACTGGAATCAATAACCTCTTGGATGTCTCATACGAAACCTATTTAGTATCTAGTTAATGTATATAATTTGACTTAGTCTAACTATCCTCTTTGATCCATCACACATGATCTTGATCCCTATAATGTAGGCTTCTTTACCTAAGGCCTTCATGGAGAATCACTTTCTCAACCATGCCTTAAAATCTAATAAGGATTTTATCTTGTTTCCAATTAGTAATATTTCATCAACATATATTACTATGAAAATAATTTTACTCTCACTAAACTTCTTGTAAACACATGACCCACCTTCATTATTAATGAAAACAAATTATTTTATCGCTCCATCGAACTGAATGTTCCATAATCTGGATGATTTTTTCATTCCATAAATAGATATTTGGAACTTTTATGCCTTTTTGGAATTGGATAAAGCCACAAAACCTTATAGTCGTGTCATATAAACATATTTATAAAGGTTCTCATTAAGGAAAGTAGTTTTGACATCCATCTACCAAATATCATAGTAATAGAGAGCTATTATAACAATTAGAATTCAGATGTATTTAAACATGAAAACTAGAGAAAAGGTTTCATTATAGTCAATGCCTTGACTTATTTTAACCCTTTAGTAAATATCCATGCTTTATAGGTATTAAAATGACTTCACATGAAAAAATTTCAATTGAATACCCATTTAAACACAACAGGATTTACATCCATTGATAGATAGACCAAAACCCACAAATGGTTTTAGTATATGGAATACATCTATGAATTTAGGGATTATTTCCATTTTGTATCTTCTGATCTCTAAAATTCATTTTTTTAGGATAAATGACCATTATTTTTAACCAATAATGAGTCACTATCTTTTGTGACTAGATAACCATATCTCCCTGGTTCTCTAGCCTCTCTAGTTCTCCTATACAGTACTTTTGTTTCAGGAATAGATTCTTCCACAAGGCCCCATGGAATCTATTCCTATACCAACTCTTGTGTATCTTTAGAATCAACTTCCCAGAAGTGGGTATTTCTCCCACCATCCTCCTTGAGGATTTTTCCCTCTCAAGGAATACATCTTTCCTGAAAACTATAACCATTTTATTTGAGGGATCATATAAGTAGTATCCCTTCATTTCCTTAGGGTAAACTATAAAGAAAATTTTTGTCACTTGAGATAGATTTTACAAATACCTCACACCCCCCATGCATGATTATGTGACAAAAAAAGTTTCTTTCCACTCCATAATCTAAATGTAATACTATTTACCACTTTAGTTAGTACTCAGTTTAGTATGTATACTACTGTGTGTAATGCATATCCCCAAAAGGATAATGGAAGGCTTGTATGACTCATTATCGACCTTACCATGCCCAAAAAGGAACGATTCCTTCTTTCACTAACACCATTCTATTATGGTGTATAAGGAGGAGCGAGTTAAGATAAAATCTCATAATCTCATAGAAATTTGATAAAATCAAGATTAAGATATTCACAAATTCGATCTGATCGAATTTTATTTATCTTCTTACCAAGCTAATTCTCAACTTCATTACTAAACTATTTGAAATTCTCAAAGGATTCATACCTATACTTCATTAAGTAGATGTAATAGTACCTACTCAAGTTTTTGGTAAAAGTCATTAAGTATGAGAATCCAAATCTAGCTTCTACTTGAAAAGGTCTGCACACATTAGTGTGTACCAATTCCAGAAGCTCTATGGCCCTTTCACCTTGAACACCAAATGGTGGTTTGGTCACATTTCCTTGTGAATAAGAATAAAGTATTTCAAGTGGTTTAAGTTCAAAAAAATCTAATTAACCATCTTGATAGAACTTCTTCAAATGCTTCTCATTTAGATGACCAAGGTGATGATTCCACAACTGGGTGAAAAATGAGTCGTATGAATTTGATTTGTTATCAATTTACAATATTTGGTTTTGGTAATTTAATACATAAAGATCATTATTCAGTTGTACCATACCATAATATATTCTATCTTTATAAAAGTAACAACTCTTATTTACAAAGTTGAAAAATAAATCAATCCATTCCTAACTAGGAAATAGAAAAGATGTTCTTGGTAACACTATTCACATAATAACAATTCTTTAAAAATAAAACTATTCCTGTTGGAAATGTGAGGTGGTAGTTTCCAATGGATAGAGTAGCCAACCTCACTCCATTGGAAACCTGTATATCCACCACCCCTTTAGAAACCTTCAAAAATCTACTTGGTTTATATATTTCGATATAAATATGAGTTCCACATGAATTATATAACACCCAACTTGTAGATATGGAAATTTTAGACTTGATAATTATCACACCTAAATATTTCTCTTGATTCTTTGGCTGGGTGCATCTCCTCTTCTAGTGGCCTTACTTAACACATGAAAAATGCACTGCATTTTTCCCATTTGCTTACTGTTGGATCTTTTTCTTCTAGGAATGGTGGTGATATAGAGACTTATAATTATAATGAGTCTTCAAACCCCTTTACTTTTTCTTCCTTTTCTTTTTCACAATAAGGACCATAGATTTTTCAAGACCTATATCTTTATCAACTTGGATAATTAAAGTAAGATGTTATGACAGAGTCTTCTCATTATTGCTTATATTATAACTCACATTGAAATTGGAGAACATTTTAGGTAGTGAGAAAAAAATGAGAATTATGTGCAACTCATGATGGATCTCAAACCCCAATATGTATAAGTATTCTCTATGTCCAATTATCTTGACCACATGAGGCCCATCAGGTTCCGAATCTCCATGTTTTTTACATGAATAGTGCATTGGGATCTCATATCTATCTTATCTCGCCTTCTCCTGATAAAGACCATGAAGGTGGAAATGATTTTATATGCATCCATATCCTCATATTTCTTTAGAGGAACATTTAACATATAGAAGAACATGAAAAATTGGACATCCATAGAACTTTCCACATGTTTCAGTTAGAGAGATACTTCTTCCTCACTAGCCTTTTTCGCAAGCAACTCTGGAAGTGGGGTTTCCAACACGTATAATTTCCATTCATGGTGTATTATAACAATTAAGTGCCTATATAATTTTTAGAAATCCACATTGGTGAGTAGTTAATCCTTATCTATTATGGATCACAGTGATATTTTCAAAGTTGTATGGTTTTCCATTTCTACAAAAATTAAGAGCAGATAATTAGTACTTCCTTGATTACCAAATCAGATTAATAATTATATTAAATTTTATTAATCTACCATTATTTTTTAAAAACCTAATATACCTCACCATTAGTTTTAGAATATCCTGTTGCATGGATATTCTAGTGACAAGGACCCATATTCCCCTTCTTATAACCTAGGATTGGGCCTGACGAGTTGTTTGGAGGGTTTTAGGTAGGCATAAATTTCCAATTACATTAATTCATAGTTCCTTGATATGTTTAGTGGAGTCCCCAATCCATAAATCCAAGATTAATATTTCCTCAACCCCTAACTCTCAGTTACACCAAGTTCCACTTGGTCAGTAAACCCTTGATGTGAACCAAGTTAATTCAACCCCAAACTTCAAGCTAAAAGTTCCCTAATAATTGAAAGTACCCCGAATTGGGCCAATCAAGAAATTAGAACAATGGGTTTCATTCTAACTTAAGTAATGGAGGGATATAAAAACTTAATATTTTAGTTGAGGTATTTTTACCTTATGCATAAAAAACCCAGTTTTATTTTTCCACCTGCCTTGTTAATATTAAGTGTATTTTACTTAAGTGATTAACCATGTATGATAAATTTTACGCATAATATGGTTTTATTTTATTACATATTTTATTCTTATTAATTCATTTATTATGTGACTGTATAACATCCATAAACATAAATAATAAACCATGTAACTGAAAAAAATAAAATATAAGTGGAATGATCATGAGATTATCTAATGGTCAGTTTATCTAGAAGATGATAAACCAACCATAAAACCTAGAGGAAAACACCTTGAACCGTGGATTAGTTCATATTAAAACATTCCACCCCAACTCCCATGTATCAACTTGATTACTTTAACCTTGGCTACAGGATTCAGGCAACCTCCTCCCACCCAGGAGCTACATCATTTTATAAGATTTTACTCACACATAGGTGAGAGGATCCAATGAATTGGATAAAGGGGGGTTTACATAAAAGAAACCATCGGTACAAAGAACCTTACATAATAAGAAGGAAATGATGACACACAAACCATCATTTTAGTTTAAATACATTAATAAATTAAAAGGAAACCAATCACATACATAGAATTGGTTTGATATCATGATTATCCACACAACATGCAACATACAGAAATTTGAAATCTAATTATCATTTTCTTTGATTAATTATTTAATTAAGATAAAAGTACATGAATTAATACAATTAATTCAAATTTTATTAATTCCATCCAAGAATACTTGAATCATCATCATCCATAATTTTAAACAAATTAATCAAATTAATTTTATTTAAAATTAGTAAATTACACAAGTATACTTAGAGGGAACAACATGTACTTGACTAAACTACCCGACATGATCTTTATGCTTGTGAATTACCTTGGAATCCAACATACATGTGTGGTAGGTAATTACATGGAATGTACTGGAAGACTAATTTCACACGTAACACATGTGAATTACAATTCATGTGATGCTCTTAATGCATGTCATGTACACTATAAGCTAGGACCATAAACAATGAGTAGATTTATAATTTAGCATGGAAATTAATTTAATATATAATTTAAAATTCTATGACATAGCATGTATTTTCAAATAAATGAAACACACAACACATGTGAATAGGTTTAATTATATAATTAATTTTTCTCTCTGCATCAAATTAAGCACATTGTTTGGAGAATAATACATGACATGTACTGGGTTAAATAATAGGTAATCTCTTCTTCCTATATTTTCAATGTGTATGAGGTATACGATGTGTCTACATATTACACGATGTACGACCTTGAAGTTACACAGTTTTTTAATCACTGTTCCATGCTATAATTTTATAAAACACTGAACCTCTCATGTTCTACACCATGAAGAAATAAGGGCTACATGTCATATACACATGTTACATGACAAGTGGTTATTCAAACCATATTCCAGTCTATCCGGATCTACATGATTAAATTATTTTATCAGATCACTAATTTTATTTTATCAGACTGATCTGATATCGATGTGATATATAGATGAGATACATGAGTACATGGTGTGTATATTGGGGCACACACCATGTACTTTTATGTTATCTGGATAAAACCTTTGGCATTTTTAGATGTAGATTTCAGATGATTCTTAATTTTAACTTAACTTTTTTATTAGTTATGTGAGTGATAATGAAGAAAGGGAAGAGAAAATACTTTTCAGATTTCAAGAAATAATATATTTTAAGTAAAATAAGTTGTAATCACATTCCATTCAATCAATGATTAATAAATAATCATAAATTGACCATGCGACTGCTTTGATACCATTTATAGGTTATGGGTGCATCAGAATCGCCTATTTTGGCATGGATAACTCATATTTTAGTCTTAATTTATGAATAATTGAATCTATATATAAAAGATGATGTCATGATCAATGAAATTTTTAGATTACCTAACTTGATTAAATTTCAAAATTAGAAGAGGAGGATCTTCACATGTAATTTATAATTAAATTTATAATAAGATCTAGAATTAATTGAGATTTTTCTTCATTGATTATCTGATTTACTTCATATCATCGTACTATCATTAAATTATAGGATCCAAGTGAAGAAACCCTTTAGCAGTGATCCACACACGCACTACAATCTCTGAACATTACCTTAGAATCATTGAGTGCTAGCATAAATGATCCCGAATGCTTACATTATTCATGGTTGATCACAACATAATTATCTTGGGGAATTATTGATTTTCTCTAAATGGATTGATAGAATAGGAGGAGAGATCATACACCAGATCTTTATAACTTTCTCAAGGGATTGTTAAATCTTCTCTCTATTCTTCACAATAAGTTTGTCTATAGAAAGTGATATAATTAGATATTTATTATGATAAGTTTAGGGTTAAAATTTTTCACTTGTGACCCTTGCCAATTTTATAATTCTTAGTTGAACCCATGTATAGTAATAATAATAAAAATATTATTATAAATCACTTGACATGTGAATTACTTTAAGAATATATAAATAAATATCATTTACATCATTTCCAAGCATACCGTTTAGCTTGGTTTGTTTATCCACCTCATCATTTACTGAACCCTAAATAATTACTATTTATTTAAAAATTTAATATCACTCCATTATTTTTTGATAAATATAATAAATATTATATTCACCAAACCCGCAAATAATTTTTTTTATTATTTAACTCATTTATTCTTTCAAATAACTTGTGATTAAATCTTGGTGATCATCCAAACCTGAATAATTATTAAACCATAAAAATAAGGAATGGTATTTATTCTAACTTGTTAAATTCATGACTGAATGTAATCGATATTATAGATACACTTAGTGTATATCCCTCTAGACCTCTTTCTTATTATCAATGAGTATAGACACTAAAAGTCCAAGGTTAGAATCTAAGAATATGTCAAGGAACCTATAGAGAAAGAAGTTAATTTCACAATGATATAAAAACTCCCAAAAATGATTAATATGTAATATAATTCATTTATCATGATATCTACAATCAATAAGGTTGCTTGTCGGTGTCATCAACATATGTGTGATGTTTTTTTATTTGAATTTCTAGAAATAAACTTGCCCATAGAACATAGTGACCATGGATTTATTCATCCAGTTCCATTCCCATCAAAGGGACTAAGATATCGACTTCCATTAATAGAAATAAGGGGTAAATTCTTTCTCACATTATCCATTAATGAAATATAACTCTTAACACACCCAAAATATCCTAATTCTCCGCAAATATATTTTGTCATGGTTTTCATCAATATATAAAAGTATACGACTTATGGTATTAATTAATGATAATATTAAATTCTAAAGATCAATACACACATAAAAAGATAGGAAAATCTAATTACACATAAAATATGGAATTTATACTGGAATGTATCATTCTCATAATCTCTGTTCTTAGATATTACCAAGTGAGAACACCATGAGAAGGTGTCTCAATGTATTATGAGTATTATATCCCTAATAGACTCTGTCATCTGTGTCTTGTTAGAAAATATCATCCAACTATAGAACATTTATTTAATAATATAATCATGACACCCCTAGGTTCTCATCATAGTGGGGATGCTCTGACCTTTTAGTGTGACATATATTCTTAATGAATTATCACATACTATGTCATGTATAGGGAGAATCATGATATGATAAGAAACTTTATTAATATTCAAGACAATGAATACATGTAATCATAAAGTATATAGAAGTTATTTAGAGAACCAAATACAACACCACTATGATATATTGTTGTAAAAAGACATAACTTGGGGGGGGGGGGGGGTGAATCGGGGTGTTACAAAATTTAAAATCTTTCAATTCAGTCCTTCTCCTTTGGATCATGTTCCCTTTTTAGGAGTACAATTAAATCACATATTTTTCAAATAAATCCACATAAAATATCATGCACATGTATAAAAAGTAAAATATTCAAGGATTCATAGGTTTTAATTAGTTCACCTACAATTCTATAAACTGATATATTTTGGATCAATTCCAAAAGTGTTTCAGTTGGCGCCTTAGAACTAACTACTTTTTACATTAAACTGCTAGAGTTGGAAAACTAGAACTTACTACTTTATACTTTATATTGCCTATAAATATTCAAATACATGAATACTAATAATTAAATCTCTTATAACATGATGATTGAATCTTCTATATCAAATTAATGCGATAAAGTCCTTGGTGTATTAGTCACACTGAAAGGAAAATGAAGTTTACTGTTATGATAACATCATTGAAGTACTATGTCATAAACCTAAATATAGTCATACGACTAAGATAAATTTATATGATGAGAAAAATAGTATGTTGATTTTCAAGTTCTTGATACTCATAAGTGGAAAAGACTTCATATCATGATGTTAACACTTAGTAATCTCCAAAACGATAGATTTTGAGGAAAAACCTTCCAGTAAGAATTATACATGTTTACATGTCATTAGATATTACTATTTACGAATGCGTGTAATGATCCTCATACTTTAGATTATTATTAATTCATATCATGAGTCACATACTTTGATGTATTAATGAAAACCATGATGACATGCTCACAATGAATTTTGATACAATGGGTGTGTCATGAGTGATATTTCTTTAATGAATAAGTTAATAAGAGATTTTTACCTTTTGATTATGGAAGATAATATTTCACACTCTTTGATTGGAATGGAACTGCTGAACAAAATCTTTGGTCATGGTGTATTGATGAGTTCTTTTTAGATAGTCAAAGAAAGAGTAATCGAGCACATAGGTTGATGACATGAGAATGTAACCTTCTTGATTAAGAGATATCATGAAAAATTGATTATATTAAATAATGAGAATTCATATGTGGTTTCCATCATTACAATGTTAAATTCTTTCTCTATGGGTTCCTTGACGCATTGCTAGACACTAGCCTCGTACTTTAGGAAAGCTTGACTAATGCCACTAATAAAGAGGCCTAGAGGGACAAAAAAGTGTATGTACGATCTTAGTCAAATTCTATTTGAATTTAATAGCTAGAATAAATAATATTCTCAATATTGAGGAATAATATTTAATTAGGGTTCATTGATCTCATATATTCAATCACCAATTATATTCGAATTATAATATATTCCATGAGTTGGATATTATATTAAATAAATATTTATTCAAAAACCCTACAAAATAGAATATTCATTTATTTCTTCTTTTATTCGCAAGGTAATAAATAAATATTTATTTAGTTACACGAATATTAAAATAAATATTTATTCATAAGACCATGAATGCAATATTTCTTTATTTTATCAAATGAATAATATTTATTTATTATTTATTATTTATTATTTGAAGTTTAATAAATGTTGAGGATAGTTAGACCAAGTCAAGTACCCAATATTGAGAATGATATAATCATTGGATATCATTAAAAACATATTTATTTATTTATATAATAAAAATGATATTTAATGAATGTGTGGGTTAACGTAAGTTAGGAAATATTATTATTATTACTGGAATAGGTAATAAGTTAGATTTAATATTTTATTAAGGGCCTATATGAAATTATTAATATTACACCCTAACACTATATATTCCTATCTTATATAATTTGGGATGTGTGTAATACATATCATTTAGCACAATAACTTTACCATGGAGAATTATCTCAAGAACATATCTAGAGTTCTCTCAAGACTAAGAGGATTCTAAACCTTCCTCCCCCCTCTCAAGACTGATAAAACAAGAGAGGTGAGATATTTATATCAAAGGATCACTTATTGTGATCAAAACAGATGACACAAGATGATTGATACCTCCATGCTAGCACTCAAATATTCATATGTGATGTTTCGAGATTGTGGAGTATGTGTGGATCACCATTAGAGGGATTATAGTTTGGATCCTCATAGCATAATGACAGTATAATCTAAATTGGGTTTAGATGGTTAAAATTTACATCAAAGAAATATATAAATATCATGATATTATTATTATCATTAAAATAATTATAAATTTTACATGAAAAGATCCTCTCTATAGTGTTTTTTGGATTCTTTTTTCATGTTTCTCCAGGTTTATTCATGTGATTTAACAGTTAATCATTATGTTCTTGTGTATTATTCATTAGAAAGGATGAAAAGCTATTATTGGGAATAGACCCAACCAGGTTCTGCTACTGTCAAAACCTTCATGAAGGAGGAGAAGGGATCTACCCTTAGGTGGTGGTGATATATTCCCTAAAACATTATATAGAAAATGATCCTTGGTGAAGTGTGACTTCACCAAAATTGTAAAGGCAGTGAGCCTTTTGGTGAGGAGTGAATTTACTTTAACCTTATATCCTACAAAATTTTGAGTGTATGCACCAAAATTCCTAGGCCATATATATTCAACTCCATGTTAGAAGTGTTGAAGCAATGTATTCCAAACAAACTTCACACAACAACAAATAATATTATCCAGATATAATAATTCAAGAAATATAATTACCTTCAATATATTCTATCTTCTTTACTCTTAAAATCATTATGTATCCATGAAAATAAAAAAATAGGATCTTCAATATAAATTTAATCAGTAACAACTTAATCCTATTTAATTCAAATATTCAATGAAGGCCATGTCGTTGAATACTTTATTTATTATTCCTTTTCCCTTATTATAACTCTTTATTCCTCTTTATTCTCTATATTCTATGAATCTTTGAAAAAAGTTTCAATATATCCTAGGAATTTTGAAATTAAAATTCAAAATTTATACGTCAGGAATCTTTCAAATTCCTCTACATCAAATTCGTCCATTAAATTATTTCCAAGTGAATCTCCACCATAGATATTCAAATGGATAGTTATTGGTCATCCAAAAAATCATAAATCCATATCAAGAGTTCCTGTCATCAAAACTATTTTAAATCCCCAAATGTAAATAATCATAGGGTGGAATCTTACATTGTGGTACAACCTGGTTAGTTCCATCAGTTTTATTTAACTTCCAGTTGCATCATGGCATGATGGAATACATCACATCGTAATATTAATTTATGTTTCTAAATATCCTAAATCTTAACTTTCATAGCTAATATTATTACATTATGGACTCACCATTATGGTTTGGTCTCTATAATCATGGTGTAATAAAATTTAGATCAGACATCAACTAAATCTCCAATCTATTACACTCAAATTTTAGAAAAGTAAAAATCCTTATGTATCAGAAAATATATCTTACTTATGGAAAATGTATCATAAACACTAAATATAAAAACCTTATGTGTCCCATATAAAATATCACTTATGAAAAAACCTTACATATAGAATAATTTACATTTAAGACTTCTATTTTCTCAGTATTATGTAACTCTAAACCTTACATATGGAAAACCTAAAGTATGAGACTTTTCCATTTTCCCAGAATGAAAGATCTTACGTATCATGTAACACCCCAAGATTTTATAATTTATTTTATTTAAAAAATATATTTGATAGCATGTGGTATATATAATACCAATCTTAATTGAACTATGATATACTACACAAATATTTTTTTTAAATATGTCTATTATGAACTAGCAGTTGATTTAGAGGTTATCAATAGGAGTAACCATATTATGAAATATATGTATAATGTTTTTAGTTAAAAATTTAATAATCAATCAAATATTTATTATCAATTGGTTGTAAATGAAGATAAAATCTTTTGAAGGTAAAACTGATATATTATAAAAAACTATTTTTATGTGTCCAACATGTTTTAATATTAATAGATTAAATTAATAACCATTTATAAATTATGAAATAATTAGGATATATATCTAATTTAATGAATTTACATTCATTTAATTATGGTTATTAGGAAAGGAATGAGAATAAATTCATTTTATGCCTCAAAAATATATTTTCTTCAAAAATGGTTTTTATTGAATTTTGTGTATGGATATTATAATTAATTACTACCACTTTTAAAAATAGTATTTTAAAAAATGGGAACCATTTTTAAATCATCATTTTATTATAGTCTTGGGGTGAATTTTTGAATTTTTTCTGAAAATATTGATTTTTGAGTGAATAGTTAAAAATGCTGATTTTTAAAAAATTGTTATTGATTTTATTTAAATAAAGTTACATTATAATTTATTTGATATCATGTGGGATAGGTAACATTGAGATTTAAAAAACTATGATATACTATAGAAATATTAATATCTAAATAATATCGTTATGACCTAGCCATCAGATTGGTGAATATAAATATGAATAACTATATTATGAAATATATGTCACAAATTTTTCCCTAAAAAAATGAATAATCAATCATAAATTGATCATAAATTTGTTGGAAATTAAGATAAAATATTTTGAGGGTAAAATATATATTTTTTGTAAAACTGTATTTATGTGCACGATATATTTATATCTTAATAGATACACCTAATAATTATTGATAAATAATTCAATTGAAACAAGTATATTATATATAAAATTTAATTAATCAACATTCATTTAATTATGGTTATTATATAAGGAATGAGAATAAAATAAATTTATTCTTCATAAATACTTTTTCATCAAAAATGGATTTTATTACATTTTGTGCACATATATTATAATCAATTTCAGAAAATTTTATAAATTTAATTTTAAAAAAATAGAAATCATATTTGTAATTTTCATGTCAAAATTTTCTTAGAATGATTTTTTGGGATTTTTCTAAAAAATTATAATTTTGTGTGAATAGTGAAAAAGATGATTTTTGAAAAATTGTCATTCATTTTTAAAAAAAATATATAATTAAAAAATACCATTATATTTAGTATTTGGTTTTATAATATATAGAATCAATTTGATTAAATATAATATTATTAATTCCAAAATAATCAATATTATACTTGATTTTGGAATAATTTTTTTATGCTTAAAACTTGATTTTTTTCTATTTTTTTTTGTTGTATTTTGTGAACTTATATTAAAATAAATTTCTCCCGCTTATAAAAAATGAATCATGAAAAATTGATTTTATATTTATAATCAGTGGGTTCAAATTTTGTAATGGTTCCAATTTCATTTTTGGCTATAATGAATTGTAACCATGTAAAAAGTTGTCACCGCCGTAAAGGGTAAACATGTTAATTAAGGTTAAAACTTTGTGATATGATCAAAAAATAACATCTTAATACTTATTAGATTAGATTATTTAAAATATTATCGCTTTTTATTCTAAATTGGTTTGAATTTGGGCCACTTTCCCATGAGTAAGATATTCATAATATTTAAAAGTTACAAAAATCACAGGCAAGCAACTCACCTCACATATAAAAGTGAAACATCTATCCTATCTTCCTCACAATTCATGAGAAATATAGATTTTTCAATATTTAATCAAATCACTTCATAAAATCCCTTTCCACATTCTCTATATTTTTTATCACCTAGAGACCAACTTATAAGGATTAAGGTGTAAGCCAAAGGAGGTTTTCTAAAGAAGAGGTTTAACTCTTAACTAAGTGCTTTCATTTTATTTCTTCTTCTACCTCCATCAAAAATATAATAAACATAATGATATAGTAATTTCATTATCCCATATATAATTAAATGTTATTATTTTTATGGTATATCATTTTTTTTCATTTATTTTTGATCCCATGGAAAATCAAAAGATCACTCATGCATACGTACGTACTACCGTCACTACATAGAGATGTAATACAATTTTCACACCTACCTCATATGGATGATTAAAATGATAGATATAATAAATATATATGATATTTATGAAATTATTATGATTATTTAATAATAATATATTACATACATTCTTCCTCTTCCATCCATTAGAATATGATAATGTTGTTTGTGCACATGTGTGGACTACCGCCTCCACGAAGTGATGTGATTCATTTTTCATTACCTCCTCACACAGATGGTAATAAGGATGGAAATAATGATTAAATATGAAAATTTTGACATAGTTATTATTCTATAGAAGTGACACATTAAATACTTTTTTCCCACCCCATAGAAAAATAAAAATTTCATCTATGCCCACATACATAATAATATTTCCATGAAACAACGTGATTAATTTTTCAAGACCACATTACATGGATTGTAATGAATGTAATTTAATGTATATAAATTATAATTATAACATTTTTATTATTCTATAGATGATGTAACCATGAAACCTTTGACTAGGGTCAACCTACCAAAGTTTTTCTTTTGGATTATAAACCGAATGACATCGACTGGAAATTAATTTTTTTATTAAGATAAACCCCCTTTTGATGGGTAAGGGAAACCCAACAGACTTCAACGACATAAAGACAATCAATCCCCATAGTTCAAAGTTCAAGAGACAAAAACAAAATAATTCCAAACTGAAAATAAGGAAACCTCCCCAGCATCAAATCATTAAGACGAGCTTCCAACTTCTCATCGCTGGTCGACTAGCAGTCCCGTGCAATTATGCACGGGCACGGTACCGATGGAAAAAGCCATACCCTCTTAAACATACAAATCCAGATAGCCATGATCTGTAGAATAAACCAAATGACATCAAAACACATGTCTTAAACTCAACATATTTATTAACTATATAAGAACTATTAATAAATGAAATAAAAAGGATAATAATAAGTGAATGAACATGAAAAGGTTCTTCTGAAAGTATAAAATTAAAAAATTTATTATACAGAAGTTAATGTACGTATAAAATGAATCACAACTCGATGTAAGGGATATCTCATCTCAGTTTCCTTTCCTTGAGATTTATATAATTTTCAATACATGTTTTATTTGTGTGGTGTATAAACAATAAGATCATAATAGTATTGAAAATACTAAAAAAATGGATGGGGGTGAATTTTAGATTATAAAAATTTAAAATTATAATGTTCCCAAAACTATGTTTGTAAGAAATTTTATTTCACAAAATTTTTTTCCAATAAAATAATATAAAATTTATTTAAAACGAACAAAAAAAATATAAAACATGTTGAAACAAGAATAAAAATCTATAACAAACTTTCAAAAAATAATCTAAAAAATCTTATAGAAATTTTACTAAGAAAGGTATTCACATTCACCCAAAGTGATAAGGAAGTTTGTAAACCTGTCTTTAGGTATCCATGACTTAACAATATTGTATGTTATGTCTTCCATACCATAAAATACCTCAATACACCCAATCATGCACAAATATATATCCTTATCCCTAGGATCCATCAACCTACCTAATTGGAAAAACCTATTTCTCTCTATACCTAAGATCCCTCAATCGACATGACTAGAAAAATATTAATTAAAAAAACAATCTATAAAGAATTTAAAATGATAAAATCACAAATTTATTCTTTAAGGATAATTCTATAAATATTAAAATTGAATAGAAATAAGCAACAAGATGTTTCATAAACTTCAAAAACAACATTAGATCATATGGAGTCAGTCAATTATTCTCCTCAAGTTTGTGATACTATTTATAGAAAAGATTTTAATGGTCAAATTCCAAACTTCTCAAGATCAGTTTCTTCATTATTGGACAATTCATATTTATCTTTAAACATATGAATTCTTTGTATGATGTTCATCTGATTTAGAATAATTAAAATGATTTAAATAGTTTTTCTAGTAGAAATAGGAAATCTTCATCCCATATACTTTGGGTATCTCTATCTAGGGGCATTGTGAATATATAATAGGTAGAATTTGTAATTCCTAGTCCAATGGAAATTTTAAAACTCCATTTGATAAAATTTATAATCCTCCATCTGATAGGTTTTGTATATTTTTGTTCGATGTATTTTATAATTTCCCATATGATTTATTTTGTATACAACCATCTGATGTAGTTTGTACATGTTTGTTTGATATACATTATATATTTCCATACGATAATACTAGATTTATCCATTAAATAAAACTAAATTTATTCCTTTAATACTTTATACTATAGAAGAAATAAAGATTAGTAATAGAAAAAAATTAACATTGAATTTTAATTTCCAACTCCCCCATTTTGAAAATCATAATACACATCACTTAATAAAGTCCAAAATTTATTCCTCTCTATTTCATTGAGTATATATTGCATAGTCTATACCCAATATTCATCACCTAAAGCCTTATCATGTTATTTAGGTTTAAAATAGGATAATATTGCACAATGTAAACATTTATTTCTTAAGGAAATATGAGTTTGGATCGATTGATCTACATATTCAATGACATTTTCAGTGGGATGATTCCTTATGATCCACTGGTATCTTGGAATAGAAAAACACTATTCTTTAACAATATTATGAACTTTTTATGATGGAAAAACCTCTTAAATTATTCATTATATTGATCTCATATCAATATGGTTTAAAAAATAGTTTCAAAACCATCATCTAAAGATATAGTTTCCAGTTGTTTGAAAGCAATAAGATCAGTTTGATCAGACATTACATGCACCATTTCCTCAAGAGTGTTTGTTTATATTTTAAAAAAATGTTAATAGTTACTTTTTCTGAATATCCTATAAATATTCCATTTCTAGATTTTGAATTTAATTCATATAAATTATCTTTAGTATTTAGAATGAATACATTACATATAAAAACTCTAAAGTAATAATATTTTAGATTTCTTACTATACACAAATCATAAAAAGTTTTATTAAGAAAATAATTAAGTAAAACTAAATTTATTGTATAATAATAAGTACTAATGAATTCATTCCAAACATGTTTAGAAATTTAGTATTCACTCAACATGGTTATAGTAATTTCTTAAATAATTCTATTTATTCATTCAATAGAAACATTTTTCTGAGTGATTCTAAGATATTTGAAGTTGTGTATAATTCCTTTTTTAGTAAAAAATGTTTCAAAATAAAAATTTTAAAACTCACCACCATGATCACTATGAATAGTAAAAAAAGTTAGGTTTTATCATTTTTATCATGGCCTAAAAAACATTTAAAACAGAAAAGAGATTCTGACATTTTTTATAGAAAATAGACCCATGTATATCTAGTATAATTATCAATCAAGACATAAACATAATGTTTTCCTCCAATAAATATAATTTTTATTAGACCAAATAAATCCATTTGCAAAAACTCTAAAGCTTCAGAACATGATATTTCACTAATATATTTACTAATAGACTTATGTTTCTTATCATATTTACAAGGGTAACAAAATTTATAAGAATTAGACATAAGATCCAATAAATCTTACACAAGTCCATTCCTAGGAAGTTTAGATAAATTTATATCATTTCATTTTATTAACCTTATATGCCACAAAGAAGATTTATCTTTAATTGTACATAGTCAAGATTGATCTTGAATTCTACAGTCTTAGAAATTTAAAGTGTAAATATTACCATTCCTACCAGTAGAATGAATGAACTTAGCTTTTGAACATTGAAAAGTACATTTATCATTCATGATGTTCACAGGATAACCTTTATCAAATAATTGAATTATACTGATGATACTTCTCTAAATTTATATAACATATAAACATTATAAATTAAGTCTTTACTAGATAATTCAATAAAAAAATTCCATAGATTTATCCTTCAGCGTTGTCACAAAAATCCACATGTATACTATTCAACTTTATAATCTCCTAAAAGAAATTTTTTATTAATTTAATATTCCGTGAGTAACTACTATCCATGTACCAAATATTTTGGATATTTGAACTCAAACTTTCTCCATGAAATAAAAATAGTAAGATTTTCATACCTAGACATTATTGGGTCCTAAATTATTAGAAAATATGACTTTTTTGAATATACAACCGTCCAAATTTATTATTCTATAGATCTTAAAATTCATTATAAATATAATATCTATGAAAATAAAAGACTAAACATTAATTAAATAACTTTTTTTTAAAAATTACCTCTTCTTTTACATTACCTAAAAAGGTATCCTTTTATGGAAAAAATAGTTAGAATAAAAATGGGCGTTTTCCAAAGTAAAAGAAATTCCAAATGTATTTTTGTGAGGTCTCAGCTGTCTGTATAGATTATAAAAATTTTCCTTCCCAAAAGTAAAATTTTATAAATATTTTTCCAGAATAATGATTTTACAATTATGTTTCAAAACTAAATTCATATCATCATTATTTGAGTTAGAATTTTATTTTTTATCTAACTCTAATTCAATTTTATAAATCACTAAAGTATATTTAGAAATTCTAGTATTGGATTTAACAAGTACTTATTTGGCATGATCATAGTCTTTTATAAGTTTAGTATTATTTTTATCCAATAAAATAATTTATCTAGTCATTTATTCAAAACTAGGTATACTATATTAATCCTATTATGTAATAATAATTTCTTCTGAATAATAAGTTGAACTATATTCATCATCATAATTATGGTAATTAGAATAAGAATTTATGTTCCTAAAAGATTCAATGGATAAAATCACTTTGCAGCATTGGTTTTTCTTTGGAATTCCAGTATAAAATCCCAATTACTTTTTGACTATCACTTTTTTCACTAGATGAACATTATGATTATGAATCTCCACCACTTAAACTCTAAGTTTCAAGAGACATTATTCTTGTCTTCCCATTTCCATTATAAAATTTATTTGATAATTTATTTTTATATTTAACCTTGTAAAATCTTGTATGATATTCCATGTGTTTTTATATTCACAAAAAATCATCTCATAAGTATATTTCTTTTCACTTCTATCATTCTGATTAATTTTATACTTATAATAAAAACATTTCTTCTTAATTATCCTATTCATTTCTTTATCTAGTTAAGCAAGTACATTTTCACTTTCCTCTGAAAAAATATAGTATAACTCAACCATAAACATATTCTTAGACTTAGATGATTTATAAATATTCTCACTAGGCCTAGATTTCTTAGCTGTAAATGAATATGTTGAAGAAAAAGATACACCATTCTTTTTTTCTCATCATCTCTTTTCAATATACTATCACATTTCATAATATTTACAATAATATCATCCATAATTAGTTTTGTTTGATGTTTTATCTCATAAATTGTATTCCTTTTAAATTCCCACACCTTGGGTATGATATCAACAATATTTTCAATATGTTTTTTCATCTTCCAACTCTTTTTCTCCAAGTTATTGTAAGCTATTCACTATATTCATGAACCTTTGATGAATTTTAGTTACCAATTCACCTAGAATGAAATGAAAATATTGATAATAGAAATGAATCATATATCTTCTAGTTTAAAAAACCTTTGAGGTTACAATTTGAGTAACATCCAACTTTATCCAAATATTTTTGGCTATATCATAAGAAAATGTCTTACCATAGATATTATTTTTCATTAAACATAGTAACGTTTTAAAACTCTATAATTTATTTGACATTAAGTCTTATTTTATTTATAAAAAGTTATCAATTCCTTATAATGGATTTCATAATCAGTAATCATCATAAAGAAAATTATGAACAACTATGTTTATCAGAAAACTATTCATTAGATGTAACATCCCAGGTAAATAAAGAATATGACATTTTCATATTTATTAATATTTGTGAATTAAATATTAATTTTACTTAAAAGGGGATTCTATGTCTGATAGTGTACTCAACTCATAACAATGGGTTTCTTTTAAATCTTTTGTTGCACACAATGTTGAGTTATATCGAAAAATAATATAATAATATTATTATTTTAAATTGTAGTTAACGCCTAGCTATTGTATTGGTGGGAAGGAACATAAATAACTAAAATATGATTATACATGTTTTTTAAATGTATTTAAATTTATCCAATAAATTTTATAGGCTTAAAATGAGAATAAATCCAATATTAAGCATGAAATACTCTGATGTTCTTTAAAAGGTCGTTTTACCGCCTTTTGATGGCGAACCCTTTTTAAATCTAGTTTTTGTCACTTTTATATGTTCTATTTGAAAAAATAAAATTATTCTTTATAATTGGGACATCAAAATTTACTTTGGGTAAATTTTTGGTATTTTTCTGATAAAGTTAATTTTTTAATGAATAGTGAAAAATACCATATTTTAATTTAAAACTGCCTTTTCATCTAATTTATTTATATAGTTAGATTGTTCTTTTAAATGTTTTTAAAGTTTAATTGGATTATATTTTTACCATTTAATCCAATTTTGGTCATTTTAAGTAGTTTCACTTTGAAATTGGGCAAAAACAATTTCAGTCTTTTGATAGTTATTGTTTCTTAAAAACACACTTTTTGGTTTTGACAACGGGAATTAATTTTAAATTAATTTCTGCCACTTCTGTATTTTGAATTTGGAGAAATGGATTTCATATTTTTAATCAGGAGGTCCAAATTATGTAAATATGTAACTTTTATTTTTATACATTATGAATATTTACTTCAGTAAATATTTTATTTACCATGGTTAAATGGTAAATCTGGTAAATAAGGGTGAAAAAATAATAGTATAATAAAATTAATTTACACCTAAACTTGTCCTAACCCTATTGTATGAGTTATTTCAGACCAAGGGAATCCTTGGGTCTATTTTGGGACCCCATGGATCCACTTGGGAGTTACCCGATTTAAAGGTAACGTCTTTTCACACCTCTAAAGAGCCCCTCCCCCCTTTTAAAAGGCCATCACATCTAACCCATTTCTCACACCTCTCAAGCTCCTTGTCTTGTCCAAACTATGCCCAATTAATCTCCCAACATCCCTATCTTCCTCCTAGAAGCCTTACCTTAGGCATAAGTCAATTCAAGAAAACCTTTTGGTTCAAACAAAAGGGAGTTACCCGATTTAAAGGTAACGTCTTCTCTTAAGTTTTTTTCTTTTATTTTCCTTATCCACTCCCTATGATATTCTTATTATTTTTTACATAAAAACATCAGTATAATAAATATACTAGTTTTTTTATGATAATTATTTTAACTACACTTATACACACCTCCATCTAATGGACTTAGAACATACTGTTTCTGTGGATGATGAACTACAGCCTCACGAAACGATGATTGTTCAATCTTATCCTACCTCCTCTTATGGTGACCATTATGATAGAACTATAATTATATATGATATTTATGATATTTATTTTATGTCTATTCTTATGTATTTTTAATTTACAACATACCTTTATTCTTTCCATAACGCATAAATACAATAATTTCATTTGAGGAAGTACGGATTACCGCCCCCTCAAAGTGACATGACTCATTCATGCTATACATGGAACATATCAAGGATGTAATTTATGAACTTATGTAACATATATAACATATATATTATAATTTAATTATAATATACGTATGTGTCATTTAGTTTTCATTCCTTTAAAAATGAAAAATAAATGAAAGTAGCGTTTATGGACAATTTTTAATTATAACAAGTTCATTTTTGACTCAAGTTCCGAACATCAAAAAAATATCCGATATGAACTCAAGTAATTAACTAATTGTTTTAGCAAAGTAATAAGTGATATAAAATTAATAATAAAATTGAAAAATGTTCTTAATCAAGAATAAATTAACTTAAGTTTATTATTCAGGAATAACAAGGAACATACAAGACAAGTCAGAATTGAGGTAAGGGGTTTTCATCTCACTTTTTATTCCCATGAGATTCATGATATATTTGACACTATTTAATTTTTTTTGGTCTTGTAATGCCCATGATTGTATTCTTTGTTTAATATACTTCAAATTATGGTTATTTACATCTTCATTGTATGGTTATTCTTTCATGGGGTGTATGCTTCGTAATTTAACAAATCGGTAAGAGAACCTTTCACCGTACTCTTTTAGTCAAAGACTTATTTATGTTATGTATTTTCATTTACATTTTATTATGTTGGGATATATTCTTATATATCATTATTACTATAAATTTTATTTCAAAGTTATGAGATACCCTTTTCTATCTTATCAACTCATTTTCTAAATTTTTAAGTGACACCGTTATGCTGCTAATTTTTTGTAAGGGAACTTCTTAACCCAATTTCAATTCTTTGGGTTAAACTTATACTTCTTGATTATTTCATACTATGAATATGTGTGAATAAACTCTAATTTTTTTAAAATTAATATCCACTTATATTGGGTGTATTATTATTTTTCACACATAATTATGTCATTGATTTATCCTTAATTTAATGATACGATCTTTGTAAGGGAACCTTTCACCCTCCTCTTTTAGTAAAAAACTTTTTTTTAATGCATTTTAATTAAAATTTTCTTATGTTGGTATATTTTCTTATATATCCTTATTGCTGTAATTTTTATGTCCAAGTGATGAGATATCCTTTTCTATCTCATCAAATCATTTTCTGAATTTCTAAGTGACGCCGTTAGGCTGTCGAATTTCTGTAAGAGAACTTCTTAACCCAATTTCAATTCTTTGGGTTAAACTTATACTTCTTGATTATGTCATGATATGAATATGTGTGAATGAAATATGATTGTTTTACACTTAATACACACTTATATTGGGTGTATTCTTATTTTTCACACATAATTATGTCATTGATTTGTCCTTAATATAAGGATATGATCTTTGTAAGGGAATTTTCTCAATTTACATTCCATTGAGACTTATTTGTTGTTATACACCAATTCACTTTTATATGGTGTAAATAATGTCCTTTGAAATATTATACCATGAATCTTCTTATTCTCATGATATTATAAGATTTGATTAATGTTATTCCTCAATTATTTGTATTCAAGTGTCTCTCATTTGGTTAGGAACTCTTTAACTAAAATATCATTTTAAATGTTTTAAAGATTTATTATTCTAAATCTTTATCATTAATTTCCATGTTTTAAAAATGGTTTTAAGGATTTATTTATATGGAAATTAATGTTTTGAAATTTAAATTTCTTTCAAAAGCTTCAAAGTTGTATGGGACACTTTGATTAAAAAATATCTTTATTAAATGTTTTAAATGGTTATAAAAAAGGTTTTGAAAATGCATTAATTATTTCAATATCTTGAAATGATATATTGTGATTGCAATGTGGAAAGGTTATATTTCCTTTATGACTGTGTTATGTGTTATGATTATGTTATGGTTCTTGGACATTGTTTATGTATACGGGTGGTTCCGTGATAAACCTAGGGCGGGTGAGTCTGAGATAGCTCTCTAATGCATTAGGTAACGTGACAGAGGTAAAAGTTAATGTTTCTCCTAAGAGATTTAGGGAATATACTATGATGGGTATTCCAAACGTAACTCCCTACGTAGCTATGAAATCTACAATGTAAGTATGTTATGAATTCAATAAGTTACCTTTATGATTTATGATTTCTGTGTGTTATTCATATATCTTTTGATTTCATGAGGTATGTTATGATTGAAAAGTATGGTTTCATTGATTTGTGTTTATTGATGGGATAATGTTTTCTTTCCTTATTTCATAACCCTTACTGAGATTTTTATGCTCATCCCAAGTTTTGAAATGTTTTTTATAGGACTTAAAGTTGAATAGGGTCAAGGATGGGATCAAGGAAAAGTCATGATATATAAAACATAGAACTAGACATGTTTATTTTTTTAAGAGTTTTTATTTTATGAAAAAAATGGAAACTGAGTAGAAGTGTCTACTTTGTAATTTTTGAGATGTAATGTAATTGTTATGACCTATTTCTCTAAATCTCTAAACCTGAAAATATCCTCAATGTTAATTCTTGATTTAAATCAAGATTAAGTAATGTTTAAGGTTGGGGCCTTATAGTTGGTATTAAAGGTCGGTTTAGACAACTTTAGGGATTATGGGTTTTTTTAGACACATGGTTAGTCTTTATGTCTACTCTTTAGGTTAAATCCTAATTTTTGTAACTTTTTTAGATCAAGGAAATTTTGTTTCAAATGGAAGGAGAAGGATCTCAAATGAAATTCCTATCTCTTCCTAATGAATTTATTCTAATAATTATTGAAAGGTCATGTCCAGATGATTCTAAAACATTTTCTAACATACGACTCACTTGCAAGAAATTGTTTGAGATATCAAACACCTCTGTTATTCCTTGATACCATTGTGTATCATGGCTTATATTTAATCAAATCCTATTTTCTCAATATTATCATATTTTCAAGAAAGGTAAATATTATTAAGGTATTTTCAAATACTTTACCTTATCACTAGATTTTGAAGCATAGTGTGATTTTGAAAAAGGTGCTGAAGAAGGAGACCCTTGAGCAACCTATTTATATTTGATTTTAAATTATAGTCTTTCATCACATACTTATGGTCTTTTAAAAGGACCATTTATTGAATCTTTCAACTCAAACTCGGTCTGAAAATTTTATGAAAAGCATATTTTATCACATGTTTTGAAATTATATGTCATACATGATTATTTTACGAAACTATTTTTCTATGAACATCCATATGACCCAAGTTGTACAAGGTGTATTTGGATAAAGGAAGCAACTGATTTTGAAGTATCTCTAAATCATTGTTGCAATTAATGGACCATCTATCTACGTGAACAAGATGACAATGAAACTAGGTGAACACCATGATCAAGGTATGGTGTTCTTTCTTTGGGAATAGTTTTATTTTATGTAGTTAAAAAATTTCAATATATATAAGACTTCATGAATTAAGATTTTCAGGTCCTTATGAGTTGGGATGAAAATGAGAGGTATAAGAAAACCATTGAGGTTAAATCATGTTAGAGTTATTTTTGAGTTTTATAAAATGGGACAACACGTAAGATGGGTGACAAACCGTCGCATCCAGTAAGGCTTTAGGAATCAAACCCACAACGAAAGGGAGACAAGGTCGCATCGCCTACCACTGGCCTACATGAAGTCCCTGGTTAGTATGAATTATTCTTTTTTGTTAAATGATTTTATGGATCAAGAATAATTTGATTTTGGGAACATATTTTTTAACAAATGGATATCCTTAGTATAATAAAATAATTTGGGGATTAAGTGATAAATGTTATTTTGGAAGATGTTTTCTCTTTTTGGAAACTATATACATAAGGAAAATATAATACTATAGGATTTTGTTTGTGGAGTAATGGTTGGAATTTTATTTTGGAAGAATCTAGGTTTTTATTGTGGACATATGGAGATTTTGTTTATTTATGTAAATGATTAACCTATCATAGAGAATATGTGATTAGGTTAATTAGTTTTCAGTATGAGACTTTAAGAGTAACCAATGTTATTTTGAGATAAATGTTAAGATTTTTGTGGAAGACTATGTGATCAAATCCTTCTGAGTTTTGGGTTTCAATATTAGTTTGGATTATATTGAAGGATTTTAAGGAAAATTGTGTATTAAATGGTCTTTCTTGAACTTTGGGTACTTTTTTTTTAATTTTAGAGATTAATAGTAGTATTTCTTTTTTTAAAGGATTATCCTTTTTGGGGATTATCTGATCTCGTACTAACCATTTTTGGTTTTGGTTAATGTCTAAAGACATGAGAAATATATAGTTATTCTCTTTTGGATTATTTGATTCTCTAGAAGTTGATTCGAGTGCTTCAGGTGTGACCATGTCATCATGAATACTCATCGTTTGGAGAAAATATGAGTTTGTGGAAGAAATTTATTAAGGGATGAAACTCTATTTGAAATGTAAGAATATTTCCTTATGTTCTTAGTCAATCTAATAAATAAATTCCTCAATTTTATGAAAGGTAAATTAAAACAAAAATGCTGTCCATTAACTTTTCCTACTAGGTAATCAAATATCGTTTAACCCATCATAAATTTATGGTTTTCAAATTATTAACTTTCTTCTGATCATGTTTTCTATCACTCTTCATCAGAACTTGATGGTTAGTTTCTCTTCCATATCCATGTTTTCCTACATGGAATACTAGTATGTGTTATCTTGGGTGACCTTTTTACTTCTCTTTATTTCTTTTAAAGTGATAGTTTTATTGACCTTTTTCTGATGTGGTACTTTTAATGAAGTTTCTGAGCCCAATTTTAAAATTGCGAGGACGCAATTACCATAAGGGGGAATAATGTAACATCCCAGGTAAATAAAGAATATGAAATTTTCATATTTATTAATATTTGTGAATTAAATATTAATTTTAATTTAAAGGGGATTCTATGTTTGATAGCGTATTCGACTTGCAACAACGGGTTTCTTTGAAATATTATATTGCACACAACGTTGAGTTATATCAAAAAATAATATAATAATATTATTATTTTAAATGGTAGTTAAAGCCTAGCCGTTGTATTGGAGGGAATGAATAGAACTTACTAAAATATGTTTATACATGTTTTTTAAAGGTCTTTACATTTATCTAATAAATTTTAGAGGCTTAAAATGAGAATGAATCCAATATTAAGCATGAAATACTCTAATGTTCTTTAAAAGGTCGTTTTACCGCATTTTGATGGAGAACCATTTATAAATATAGTTTTTGTCACTTTTATATGTTATATTTGACAAAATAAAATTATTATTTATAATTGGGACATCAAAATTTACTTTGGGTATATTTTTGGAATCTTTTTGATAAAGTTAATTTTTAATGAATAGTGAAAAATACCGCATTTTAATTCAAAACTGCCTTTTCATCTAATTTATTTATATATTTATATTATTATTTTAAATGATTTTAAATTTTAATTGGATTATATTTTTATAATTTAATCCAATATTGGTCATTTTAAGTAATTTCACTTTGAAATTGGACATAAAAAATGTCAATCTTTTGATAGTTATTGTTTCTTAAAAACACGCTTTTTGGTTTTGACAACGAGAATTAATTTTAAATTAATTTCTACCACTTAAGTGTTTTAAATTATGAAAAATGGATTCCATATTTTTAATAATTAGGTACAAATTTTTTAAATAGGTAACTTTTATTTTTAGACATTATGAATATTTATTTTAGTAAATATTTTATTTACCATGGTTAAAGGGTAAATATGGTAAATTAGGGTGAAAAAATAATATTATAATAATATTAAATTACACTTAAATTTTTCCAAACCCTATTGGATGAGGTCTTTCCAACCAAGGGAATTCTTGGGTCTATTTTGGGACCCCATGGAGCCACTTGAGAGTAATAATGACACTTTATATAAATTAATTTAAAGTTAAGGAAAATGTAACATAAACATATATCTATTAGTAAAACATTTTTTATATGGGGTTATATAATTGATATCTTCGAATATAAATATTCATTTTAAATCTAAAAATATTTCCTACATAATGGTATTTTATTTATAAATTTTATACATTAAATAAATAAATTTATTTATGACACAATGATGATGCAGTGATTACCTTATTAATGTATGATTTAAATAAATAAGATTATAAAAATTAAAAAATATATATCCAAAACCTGTCCAATTATTATTGGATGATTTTATTTCTATCACGAGTCATATTATCTTAAAATATAATGAGTTTTGGACCTTTTGAAACCGAAAATAAGTTTATAATAAAATAATACTTTCAAAACATTCCTAAAGAGCCCCTACCACCCTTATAAAAGTCCATCACATCTAACCCATTTATCACAACTCTTAAGCCCCTTGGATCATCCAACATGTTCTCAATTAATCTCCCAACATCCCTATATTCCCCCTAGAAGCCTTATCCTAGTCATAAGGAAATTCAAGACCTTTTGGTTCAAACCAAAGGGAGTTACCCGATTTAAAGGTAACGTCTTCTCTTAAGTTCTTTTCTTTTATTTTTCTTCTACACTCACTATGATATTATTATTATTTTTTACATAAAAAAAATATTATACTAAATATACTAGGTTGTTTTTATGAGAATTATTTGAACTACACTTACACACACCTCCATCTAATGGACTTAGAACATACTGTTTCTATGGACGATGAACTACTACCTCACGAAACAATGATGGTTCAATCTTCTCCTACCACATCTTATAGTGACCATTATGATGGAAATATAATTATATATAATTATATATGATATATATGATATTTATTTTATCTATATGCTTTTTTATTTTTAATTTACAACATACCTTTATGCTTTCCATAACGCGTAAATACGATAATTTCATTTGAGGAAGTGCGGATTACTGCCTCCTCAAAGTGATATGACTCATTCATTCTATACATGGAACGTATCAAGGATGTAATTTATGAACTTATGTTACATATTTAACATATATATTATAATTTAATTATAATATACGTATGTATCATTTATTTTTCATTCCTTTAAAAATGAAAAAGAAATGAAAGTAGCGTTCATGAGTACGTACGGCTTACCGTCTCCATGAATGGTGCATTTAATTTCTTATGTCCAAATGTTATGGACTATTATAAATACATATATACTTTATATATATGATATCTAAATCATTAATATCATTCTGTATATAATTTAATTTTTACCACATGGGAAATTTTTAATTATAACAAGTTCATTTTTGACTCAAGTTCCGAACATCAAAAAAATATCCGATATGAACTCAAGTAATTAACTAATTGTTGTAGAAAGTTAATAAGTGATATAAAATTAATAATAAAATTAAAAAATTTTATTAAGAAAGTAGAAATTAAATTAAGTTTATTATTCAGGATTAACAAGGAACATACAAGACAAGTCGGACTTGAGGTAACGAGTTTTCATCTCACTTTTTATTCCCGTGAGATTCATACTATATATGCCACTATTTTCTTTTGTGTGGTGTATCTACTGCACATGATTGTATTCTATGTGTAATATAATTTAAATTATGGGTATTTACATCTTCATTGTATGATTCTTCTTTCATGGGGTGTATGCTTCGTTAGTTACCAAATCGGTAAGGGAACCTTTCACCGTACTCTTTTAGTCAAAGACTTCATTATGTTATGTATTTTAATTTCCATTTTCTTATGTTGGGATATGTTCTTATATATCCTTATTACTTTAAATTTTATTTACAAGTGACTAGATACCATTTTCTCTCTCATCAACTCATTTTCTGAATTTTTAAGTGACGCCGTTATGCTGCCATTTTTTTGTAAGGGAACTTCTTAACCTAATTTCAATTCTTTGGGTTAAACTTATACTTCTTTATTATGTCATAATATCAATATGTGTGAATTACCTATGATTGTTTTACACTTAATATCCACTTATATTGGGTGTATTCTTATTTGTCACACATAATTATGTGATTAATTTATCCTTAATTTAATGATACGATCTTTGTAAGGGAATATTTCAACCTCCTCTTTTAGTCAAAGACTTATTTTTTATATCTTTTAATTTAATTTTTCTTATGTTGGGATATGTTATTATATATCCTTATTACTGTAAATTTTATTTCAAAGTGATGAGAGATCCTTTTCTATCTCATCAACTCATTTTCTAAATTTTTAAGCGACGCCATTAGGCTGTCAAATTTCTGTAAGAGAACTTCTTAACCCAATTTCAATTCTTTGGGTTAAACTTCTACTTCTTGATTATGTCATGATATGAATATGTGTGAATGAAATATGATTTTTTTACACTTAATATCCACTTATATTGGGTGTATTATTATTTTTCACACATAATTATTTTATTGATTTTTCCTTAATCTATGAATATGATCTTTGCAAGGGACTTTGTCTCAATTTAAATTCCATTGAGAATTATTTGTTGTTATACAAAAATTCACTTTTATATGGTGTATATACTGCCCTTTGACATATTATACCATGAATCTCTTTATTCTCATGATATTATAAGCTTTGATTAATGTTAATCCTCAATTATTTGTATTCAAGCATCTCTCATTTGGTTAGAAACTATTTAACTAAAATATAATTTTAAATGATTTAAATATTTATTATTCTAAATCTTTATCATTAATATCTATATTTTAAAAATAGTTTTATGGATTTATTTATATGGACTTGAATGTTTTGAAATTAAAATTTCTTTCAAAATCTTCAAAGTGGTATGCGACACTTTGATTAAAAAATCTCTTTATTAAATGTTTTAAATGGTTCTGAAAATGGTTTTGAAAATTCATTAATTATTTCAATATATTGAAATGATATATTGTGATTGAAATGTGGAATGGTTATCTTTCCTTTATGCTTGTGTTATGTGTTATGATTATGTTATGGTTCTTGGGCATTGCTTACGTATACGGGTGGTTTCGTGATAAACCTAGTGCGGGTGAGCCTGAGATAACTCTCTAATGAATTGGGTAACGTGAAGGAGGTAAACTTTAATGTTTATCCTAAGAGATTTAGGGAATATACTGTGACGGGTATTCCAAACGTAACTCCCTATATAGCTGTGAAATCTACAAGGTAAGTATGTTATGAATGCCATAAGTTACCTTTATGATTTATGATTTATGTTTGTTATTCGTAAATATTTTTATTTCATGAGGTATGTTATGATTGAAAATTATGGTTTCATTGATTTGTATTTATTGATGGGATACTGTTTTCTTTCCTTATTTTATAACCCTTACTGAGCTTTTTATGCTCATCCCAAGTTTTGAATTTTTTTTCACAGGAATTAAAGATGAATAGGGTCAATGTTGGGATCAAGGAAAAGTCATGCTATCTAAAACATGAAACTAGACATGTTTTTTAAGAGTTTTTATTTTATGAAAAAATGGAAACTGAGTAGAGGTGTCTACTTTGTAATTTTTGAGATGTAATGTAATTATTATGACCTATTTCTCTAAATCTCTAAACCTGAAAAGATACTCAATGTGAATTCTTAATTTTACTCAAGATTGAGTAATGTTTAAGGATGGGGCCTTATATTAGATCTCTCAAAAACTCATAGTCAGTGCCATAAAAAATTTGTGGTCTTCCAAGATTCAAGTTCTCTAAAGTACCTACTGAATAAAATACCATTATAAAACAAAATAATATTATAAAAAAAATGGTTAGCCTAGTTCACTCAGATCAGGCCCCCAGAGGAGGATCAGAGCACCAGTAGCAGTCACCAGAAGCAGAGCTAACCAGATTGGAAGAATGAGAGGGTATGAAAACCGCCATCGGGACCAGGCACCATGCATCTTTGTACGGGGCAGTGCTAGCCGATCAGCAATGCAGGTGGGGAGCTAAAGGCAATCAATGATACAGAAGCTGGGGAGGGGCAGTTCTAGTGGGATGGGCCTACAGGTCATGTTATGGGCATGGTATGCCTTTGGGCCTTCGGGTCATGTATTACGAGTCATGTTGGGCCTTATGCCTTGTGTCTATGGGTCATGTACGGGTTCCCCTTCAACCCTTTAAAAGGGGATTATCTATAATAAAATAAAAATGAAGGCCTTCGGGCCATTCAAAAAAATAAGAGTATTGAAAATAATACAAGAGTTAGGAGGGTCAATATAGTTTATACAAAGTTAAACTTATAATTTTCTCAAGACCTTGTTTTAAGAAATTTTATCAGTAAAATAGTTGTTCCAATTTACTTTATGAGTTTAGTGTAAGAAACATGTATATACCACGTAATATAAACTTTATATAAAATTCATATAGGAAATATAAAATAGGAAGAAAAAATAATAACAATGTATAATTTTTTTATAATATAATGTAAAAAAACATACCGAACTTTTAACAAGAAAGGACTTCAATTTTACCCAAAGTGATAAAGAAGTCTATAAAACCATATTTTAGTATCCATGACTTAAACCTATAATAAGTTCTGCCTTCTAAACCTTATAATTCCTTGATTAACCTGACCAGACAAATCTCTATTTCATAATACCTAGGATCCCTTGATCTACCTAATCATAAAAACCTATTTATCTCTATCCTCTAGAGCCCTCGATAGAAATGATCATATAAAAATAAAATAAAATAGAAGGAAATCAATTAATTTACAATTATAACCTCAAAAATAAATTCATTAAAGAAAACTCTCTTAATATTACAATTGGAGTGCACTTAGTAGAAAGATGTTGAAATATCATCAAAAAATACTTTAGATCATATGGATTTAGTCTCTTAGTCTCCTAGAGGTTGTAAACCTATTTATAGGCATGATTCCAATTTCAAGATTCTGCACTTCTTGGGATTAATTATAATTAAATTAGACACATATTATTTATATTCTTGTATATCATCACTTTGTAAGATGGTAATTTGATTTAAAATAATTAAAATGATTTAG
This sequence comes from Viscum album, assembly GCA_963277665.1. NCBI lineage: Eukaryota > Viridiplantae > Streptophyta > Magnoliopsida > Santalales > Viscaceae > Viscum > Viscum album. The sequence continues at coordinate 671,814,843 of OY728167.1, forward strand.
AGAGTTCTGTCCGATAGAAATAGGGAATCTTCATTTGATATACTTTATACATATCTATCTGGTTTCTTTGTGTATCTCCATAAAATATACATTGTAATTCTCTATATGATATAATTTTTATAACTTCATCTGATCAAATTTATAAGCCTCCATCAGATATAATTTTCATATTTTCATTCAATGTATTTTTTACATGTCCATACAATGTACTTTGTACATATTCATCCGATTTACTTTATATAGAACTTTTTGGTATAATTAGTATATTTATGTTTGATATAATTTTATTTTAACTTCCAATAAAACTAAATTTCTTCTTAAAAAAATTATACTATGGAATAAATAATGATTTGTAATAGAAAGAATGTATGAGTGAATTATAGTTTTCAAAAGTAATATTAGAAAGAGTTCTTTCGACTTAACAAAAACTTCAAAATGAATGTAATTTATCATTAATTAAATATGATTAAAATTTATTCTAAATCCTTTTCATGTATTTATTTTAATTTTATTTTGATTAAAAATTTACAAAAAATTTACAAGATTTTTCTTTAAAACCTGGTATTAATGTTTTCTTATTTATCTCTTTTTATCCATGTCCATGTTCACTTAAATATTTCAAGAATGTTCTTATTTATAATTAATATAATTTTAATGGTCATTTTAAACTAATTTTTAATTTTTTAAAAAGGTTTGAAAAATTAATCTATGTAAAATTTTCTGTATGGGTCACTTATTACTTTTTTTCCCCAAAGTGAAAAAAATATTTTTTTAATATTTATGGTATGAATTGATTTTATCACTATCATGCACATTATTAATCAAGAAGATTAATATTCAAGTTTTCATGTTTTTTACAAAAAAACATTATTCTCACTTATTATGGGAATTTTTAATTTGATGATTTTTCAAAGAAAAATGATATTTCTCCTTATTTTTATGTAAATCCCAAAATTGCTTATCCATATGTGTTCAAAAGAATATTTTATTGGTATTAATTATGGATTTGAAATCTTATATGTGTTTTATATATGTTTTAGTACTTGTACATTGTTCATTATTATGGGAGATCCTGATATATCTATCCAATGCATTGGGTAATTATTTTTTTCTCCATGGAATACATATTGAATTAACTATGCTGGTTATTCATTTTGTAAGATTATATATAAGTGAGATTGTAAGAGTGATATAATGATGATGTCCTGAGGTACCTATATGATTTTAAATATTTTAAAATGAGTTTTTATGTAAGTATTTTTATTTCAAAGGGTTTTATAATGATCTTATGTTTAAAGGAATGTTTATGCCCCTTTTAAGTGTGAAAAGTATGATATTCAAGAAAATGTTTTCATGAGTGTTCATGTTTTGATTGAAACCCTGATGATTATGATTTTTATTTATGATTTTTTTTGAAATTTATGATAAAATATTTGGGTTATAAATGGATTTATTTTGTAAATAAATTATTATTTTTTCTTAATGATTATTTTGAAAGAGGAAAACATTATTACGGGTTTTCATGAATTTCCAAGTAGACTAACATGTTTCATTTAATTATATTTCCCTTTATGATATTTTCTTTAATCATTACACATTTTATATATTTTTTTAAAATGGATTAAGTTTGAATAATAACTATATTATGGTTTATATTTTTTCTATGGGGATTTATCTTAAATGAAGCGAATGTGTTTTCAATGAAACATTTATGAAAATTTTAGAATCCTAATTTTGTGAAAAATATAGACATTGAGTGAATGTTTACATTATTTCTATAAGGGTTTGATATGTAAGTGTTTTTAAAAATTATATAATTCCTTAAACATAAAATATTTTGGGAATATATGAAAAATAAATAATTTCTTTTTAAATCATAATTATGGTTTTTAAAGCACAATATGCTATATAACTTCTATTGAGGTCGCCTAAAAAACTTTTGAGGTAGTCTATCCACCATTGCACTATAAATTAGTCTCTAATAAGAGGTAAATATAGCATAGATATGGTCCATACCATTGTAGATATAAAAAAATGGTTCTTGGATACCGCTATTTATACCTGATACTCATGATCAATCTTGTAGTCATCCGTTTCTCTATCAATATCTATATACTCGAGGAGGGAGAAATATTTTATCCCTTGATCTAGTATTAGAGTTTCTACCTTATCCCATAGTAATAGACTAATGTCTAAGATTTTTTTCAACCACCTATTTAATTTCTACCACCTTTAATTACATCCTGAATCCATGAAAATTCACTAGGCACTAAATCTTAAGAAACAAAGCTGACATAAAATATCAATCCATCAACTCCTGATTAGAAATCACCTGAGAATAATATTATATAAGATTCAAAAATCATGCAGAAAGCACATGTATATATGAAATATAATATTTAATGGGTAGGGTATCTTATTTTTGATCAGTATTTATAGTCACAAACAAAATTAATACCTAAAATTACTTTGAGTGATAGCCCCTAAAATTTTATTCTTATCTCTATCCCTAGAATAAATATTCCACTATAGTATAAAAAAATTTCATTGAAAAATTAATGCTAGAGAAATATTGTACTTATCTATGTTTTTTTAAGTCAAAAGGTAACTTAAACTCATGGAGAAATCACTCGATATGTAAATCATAAGAAACACCCTCAAACTTTGGTAACCTTCAGTATGGGTAAAAAATACTATACCAATAGTTTTTAGACTTTCATATAGGCCCCCAAACAATTGGTATAGCCTATACTGATAGTTTCAGGGATCTTTTGGTGATTTTATACCGAGATAGACCTATACCAACTATTTGGATGAACCGTTGGTATAGGTAGTCTATACCAATGGTTTGAGAAATATTGGTATAGGTAATTTCAAAAGAAATACCTATACCAACAATTTTTTAATCCATTTTCATAAGTCTATACCAATGGATTTTCAATCCATTGGAATATGTGTATACCAATGGTTCTATAAAATCATTGGTACATGTTCTTTACAAAAATAAATGATGGTGATTTTTGAATATATGGAGTATATCTTATAACTAAATGACTTAACCACTAACATATGACCACTTTTTATGTATATAAATAGATAGATAGATAAATAAATATAAATAATTATAAAATTTGAATAATTTAATTATATTATATATAGATATAAAAAATGGTCTTTCCGATATCAAAAGTTTTCGAAAACCATTGGTATATGTTTAAGTAATTTTCGGGATATATAATAATGGTTTTGGAAAAAAATTGTTATAGGTGACCAAATGAGACCTATACCAATGGTTCTAAAAAAATGTAGGTATAAGATTTGAAGATTATTATAATATATTCCAACAGTTTGAGAAAACCATTGATATTGGTCCCAATTGGGTACCTACACTAAAGGTTATAAAAAACCATTGTTATAGGTGTCGTATATACCAATGGGTTTCCAAACTGTTGATATAGACTATATTTATAATAGTTATCAGATTTTTTAAATATTGCAATACAAAATACTAGGTCTCAAAAACCACCCATAGTTAATTTTCTCACTTCACCTCCTCAGGATGAACACTATAGTGTTATTCTAATATTTTAGAATTATTTTTAATGTAATATTAATATATTAAAATCTACTCAATGATGTGGATGTATAAGAAAACACTAACACCCCATGGCCAACCCCATGAATCCATCTACTAATCTATAACAAATGTAGTAATCATGGCCTTAAGCTATATTATGAATATCCTCACCTAATATAGTACCTATGGAGATAAACTATCCCTTATACATATCTAGTAGACAATCAAGGTCCTTCCAAAGTAATTTATTGGTCATAGAAATACTTTTATGTTTTTTATAGTCTATGATCTAGGATATTTTTAGATATAATTTTTTTACCAACCCAATACTAAAACATCGCTAGGGCCTACATCAAATAGAACCTTAAAAAATCATTAATTTACAACACTTTTTCATGACCTGACCCCCCTGGGAATCCCCTTAAGCTACTAATGAGAAAAAGTATCACTATATAAAAGGTTCCAAGTTACAATAGAATCATTTTTTTCTATGCCTAATATTTTTTTTTCATTGGATTTTATAGATAAAATCCTAATAACATGATGTGGTTACCCAAAATTATTCATAGATAGTATCTTTTCACATATAATTCATATTAAATCTAAAAAAAGAATAACCTTAGATTGATAGTTATTTCTTTGATATTGATAAATTCAATATTTTCTCTCATAGTCAAATAGTCATTGTAGTGGAAGAATCCAAACTAGATTTCCTATAGTAGTATCCATATGTGCTCCTTGAATCTTATAACATCACCATTGGTTTCTAGGATCTGGAATGGAAGAACCAAACATCATACATCATTTTTTGATGATCACAACCTGAAATATTTCACTATTGAAAGAATTATTCTATTATTCCCTAGGTCTTGTGAGGGTGGAGGACTATCTCACTTTATTGATAGGATTCTTGAGAAGTTCTCTACAGGGTTTTGAGATAATTCTCTTCGAGAATCTACTTTACACACAATTATCATTCTACTCTAAAAGAATATAATTCAGATTATATACCCAAGGATAACAATTATTAATTGAATAAAGGGCCTTAATTAATTGTTTATCCTAAATAGAACTCATGTAAAATAATAATAACAATAATAATAATATTATTATAGTCCCTTATATGTGCTAGTTTGTATATATTTATGTATTATTTATTAAATAAATCAACCAATATTTTTTTAAATGATATTAAATAAAATATATCATTTCCATCAGGCCCTTAACTGAGCCCATCCATCCAACTCAACATTTATCGAACCTTGATTAATAAATATTAATTTAAATAAATAAATACCATTACATTACTCATTTAATGAACAAATAAATATCATATTCACCAAATTTACAAATAAATATTTATTTTAATATTTATGTAACTAAATAACTATTTATTTAATAAATAAGTAATTATTTATTACATTGTGAATAATAAAGAAGATATAGGTAAATATTATATATTTATTATCTAGATATTAATAATATTTTTCTAATATTCAACTCACATATATGTTAACTTGAATAACCAGTGATTAAATTTATGATATCAATCCAACTAGGATAATTATTAAATAAAAAATCAAGAATAATATGTATGTTAAGTATTAAATTAAAATATAATTTTACTGAGATTCTGGATAAACTTAGTGTGTAAAACTTTAGACCTCTTTATTTGAGGCATTATGAAAACATTCCTAAAGTTCAAGATCAATGTGGAATAACACATCAAGGCACTCATAGAGAATGAATTTAATATCACAATGGAAATAAATTCATATGAATTCATACCATGTAACATTATCTCTTTATCCTAATATCTCATAAAAAATGTTTTATGCTCATGTCATCAATCAATATACTTTATTTATATTCCTTTGAATCCTAGAAAGGAACTGTCAATAAACCACATTTTCCATATACATAATTAGGCAATTCCATTTCAATAAAAGGGGATGAGATATTTTCATCCATTAACTCATAAAGTGAAAATAATTTTTTGACATATTAAATTAATTTTATGTCATTTATTATTCCCCAATGAATCCTATTTTTCCACAAGAATATCTCATCATGATTTTCATCAATACATCAAATTAAACAATTCATGATATACATTAACAACAATCTCATGTCTAAGGACCAATACACATGTTTGCTGATAGGAATATCCAATGACACATATAACATGTAAAATTCTTATTGGAAGCTCTATCCTCATTACGTCACATCATGGAGAGTTCAAATTAGAAACATCATTAGAATAAGTCTCAATGTTTTATGATCCTCCAACAATTTATGGTAAATAAATTATCTATTCCCTATCAAAAGATATTATCTAGAATATATGATATATTTTTAAGAATATTTTCATGTAATTTCCAGGTTCTCATTATAGCATAGGACTACTATAACCTTTCAATGAAACAAATACTATAAGGAAATTATGACATTCATTTTATGTATAAGAAAAATAATCATTTGATAAAATATTTTTTCAAATTTTAGTAATATAATCTACAAAGATAGTTAGTTCCTAGGAACAAAATCAAATAGACTAACACTTGTAGTAGGGAAAACTATGAACCAATTTCCATATACTTCCTCTCAAATGATATTCATTCTTTTTCTATGATAAGGAATTAGTCAATGAATCCACCATGTTCTCATCTATGGAACCTTTTCTTACCGCGACCTCACCACTTTGAGAAAAATCCCTGAATAAGTGATAATTATGAAGTATATACTTTATGCATTGATGTTACCTTATTTACTTGGGTACAACAACCACTAAAATATTATCATAATGCAGTGTGATGTCATATTTATTGAAATGAATCACACAAATCTCATAGATGATGTTACATATCTAAAAATACTTCTATATCTTCATCAGAAGCCCATATATAATCATACATTATTATAAAATCATTTACCACTATCTATTTAGAACTATTATTTCTCAAATATCCTCTATTAAGGAAGAACACCTATAGTGAGTATGATTATAGATCATTCTGGTCTGTCTATAAACTAGAATCTATGTATCCCTTGATAAATAATTTCTCATATCCTCCATAAGTCATGAACATATCCTTATTATGCCTATACTACTTTGAGATAGTATTTATATCAGTCCAATATAGCTCATATAGTTTTTCTTGATATATTCAAAAAACTCTCAAGGTGTAAGAAACATCAAGACTGATATATAACATGACATACATGATATGACCCATCAGAGAAGTGTAAGGTATTTTGATCATTTTCTCTCTCATCTTATGTCTTTGGAAACATTTTCTTAGTGACATTTATACCATGTGACATTGGAAACAATACTATCTTGGATTATTTCATACAAAATCCCTTTAATACCTTATCAATGTATGTACATTGACTTATTACAAGAAGCCTCTTTGATCTATGATAATTTATCTTGATCCCTATATTGTACGCAACATTACCAAATTATTTCATGTGGAATCATTTTATTAACCACATATTAACTAATTGTAAGAATGGTATCTCAATTCCCACCAGTAATATATCATAAACATATTTTAATTAGAATAAACTAAGCTCCTACTAAACCTATTACAGAAATAAGGCACATGTTAATTATTTATGAAATCAAATTCTATTATAACTACATCAAAATGAATTTTCCATGACCTTGATTCTTAACTCAACCCTTAAACGGATCACTATAACTTTTATACATTATTGGAATCCTTTTGGGATAAAAACCATTTTGGTTGTGTCATATATACATATTCCACAAGTTTTCTATTAAGGAATTTTTTTTGACATCTATTTTCCAAATCTCATAAACATGGTAAAATGCTATGACAAGTAGAATTATGATGGGTTTTAGTATAGAAATTGTTGAAATGGTTTCATAATAGTACATTACCCAACATTAATTTAAGTCTTTATTAACCATTTATGATTTATAGGTACTAAAAATACCATCTATGTCCAAATTATTCTTAAAATACCCTTTTAAACCCAACATGAATTCCATTTAATAAATGAACTAAAAAAACATAGACTTGATTATGATACATGAAATACATTTCATAAATCATTTATTATTTACACTTTACAACTTATAATATGCTTATTGCTTATTTGTGGGACATGTGTTCATTATATTTAACTAATATTATGTCACTTGACTTATTTACTAGAAAAAAATCTCTCTGGTTTTATAACATATATGGTGCTCCTGAATATTAATTTTATATCTATAAAAACTTATTCCATGGGGATTTTTGAAAAATTTTATCATGTAAATTCATATGTATCTTAAGATTATACTTTATAGAATTTGATTTTTCTCCAACCATATCTTTCAGATCTGTTCTCTCTATCATGGAACATGGAATGTCTTACCACTATTACCTTTTTAAGGGGTTATATAGATAATAATCCCATTTTTACTTGGAATATCATATAAAGATACACTTAGTTCCTCTAAGAACATGTTTATTTTTATATATAGTCTCAAAAAATTCTTTTCACCTCCACAAATATAAACGTAACAAAATGTATTTCTTCCCATACATCAACTCATATGAAATTTTATTTACCACATTATTTGAAGCTCAGTTTAAATGTGTGCTATAGACTACAATACGTATCTCAAAAAGGATAATTGATGAATCACATGACTCATAATCAATCTCATCATGTAAAACATGGTGACTTTCCTCTATTCACTTACACCATTACACTATGGTGTATAAAGAGGATTGAGTTTATACAGTATCCCAAAATACCTTAAATAATTGATTAAATATTGGTTAAGATATTACTTATCACACTCTAAGTGGATTTTCTTTATCTTCTCACAATGATGATTCTATAATTATTTCTTATATTCCTTAAATTTCTCAAATAACTCATGATTATAACTCATTATGTAGACTTATAATTATCTATTAAAGTTATCAGTAAAAGATACAAAGTAAGAGTGTCCACCTCTATCATTAACTAGAAAAGGTCCACACAAATCTATATTAACTATTTCTAGAAGTTCTATGGCCCTTTCATCTTTTCCACTAAATTTATCTTTGGTCACTTTTCCTTGAAAAAAAGAATGAAATTTATCAAGTGGTTTTAGTTTAAAAGAATCTAAATACCATTCTTGATATAGTTTTTCAATCATTTCTCATTTACTTGACCAAGCCAGTGATGACACAACTGTGTGTGATATGAGTCATGTGAACCTGATTTATTATCAATCTACAAAACATCATTTTCATATTATAGTACTTAAATTCCATTATTCAAATGTGAAATCCCTTAACATATTTTATCTTTATAAAAGCAAAAACACTTATTTTCAAACATAAAAATAAACCCATCCATGTGTAAACTAAACACATATATTATGAATTTTGTTACACTAGGAACATAATAAAAATTCACTAAAATAGTATTAATATTTTTATCGAAGTGATATGGTAGTCTTTAATATCCAGTGTAATTAGTCTTTTGGTGTTGGATTATAAAATATTCACCACACCTCTAGAATCCTTTTATAATATACATAGTTCCTATATTTGGATATAAATGTTACCATGCTAAGATATATCTAATACCCAATTTTTATAAATGGATAGGATACATTTGATAAGAAATATACATGCAACTTCCCTTTTATTCTTTATTTATGTGTAGTTATTCTTCCATTGGAATTTCATTCCACATATAAAATACACTACATCCCTATCCTTAGCATATCCCTTGATAATCATCCTCATGGAAGGGAAGTGTGAAGGATCCATAGAAATGGAATTATTATTGAGTATTTTCACCTCACCTTTTCTCTTGTACACTATAAGGACCAATGGTTTTCGATTTTTCATGTCCATATCTTCCCAAAGAATTAGAGTTAAGAGATCTAGGAGTGTCTTAACAATATTTTTCATTTTATAATTCACAATAAAATCATAAAAGATTTAAGTAAGTTTGGTAGGCATGATTTCTGTCCACAATTTCTTAGGTAACATGAAACTAAGAATTTACAAATGATCAATGCATGTAATCATCTTGACTATATGTGGTTTAGAAAGTGCACATTCTCTAAGATTTCATGTATGGAGTGCATTGGAGATATCATACCAATATTGTCTAGATTTTTCCTTACAAATATCATGGATATGAGACAATATGCTATATAAATATATGTATTATTAAAGCTTCTATATGCCACTAGTCATGGTTGATAACATGATGTATTGGCCATCTGATGCATCATCCATGTGTTTCCATAAGAAAAACTTATCTTCCTCACTTTCCTAGAAGTTAGCATCAGTTAGAAGATTTTGTTTCCTCAATATCGATTGTAGTGATAATGTCACAGTTGAATTAATTTCAATTTTATAAAAAAAATAAAAGTATATTTTTAGTTCTTTATCTTTATTACCATGTGTGTTGTAATAAATTTATTTTACTAGTCTCCCACTATTTTATCAAATCACCATGTCTTTCACTATTGGATTCAAAATATCCTATCACATGGATATTCGAGTGTAAAAGATCCATATTTTCCTTTAAATATCCCAATAAATTATTTGAAAGTATTTAGGTAGGTAGTATTTCCAACTCCATTAACTTTTAGTTCCTTTAATTGCTTGAGTGGAATCCATAATATTGAAAACCTATAATTATATTTCCTCAAAACATTCATCAATGTTACACCAAATCTTGTGAATGAAACTAATATTGATGATAACTTGGAGAAGTTAACCCACAACTTTACTTAGAAATCCAAAAAAAATGAATGTATCCTGATTAGGTATAGACTAATAAATTAATATAGGGTTTCATTCTATTTGATTTAATGTAAGGGGATGTATTTCTTAATATTTTTCTTAAGGGATTCTATTTATATTTACTCATAAATATTTATTATTTTAGAGGTAACATGCTTGTTAATATTATATGGATTTTACAAAATTAATTAACCATGTATGATAAAATAATTGACACATAATACTTTTATTTTATTTAGGATATTATGTTTTTAAATTGATTTAATTGATTTGATAATCTTTAATAATCAAATAAAATTTCACCACATAAATAAATTAATAACTACGCACTCCACAAAATAAAATAAACATGTTATATGTTCTTGAGATTTTATCTATTGGTTGATTTGTAGAATCAAAGTTAAAAATTACCATAACCCTAGATGAATAACTCTATAAGATTATACCATGATTGAGTTACTACATTTCACCTTTAACTTTTGTATCTGCTTGGTTGGTTTCATGTTGGCTCAGTCATGAACTATCTCCTCTCGCCTAGAGCTCATTCCATAATATATTCTTACTCACCCACAAGTGAGGGGAACCAGTGGTTTAGGGTTACATAAATATACCATGGAAACACATAACTATATATAATTAGAAATAATAAATGATTCACAGATCAACATATTTAATTTAAAAACAAATCTTTCAAAAAACATATTCAATAAATAATTAAATTAAATACTATCCCAACACATATATAGGTAGGTCAAAATCATGAGCATCCCCAACATGAAACTATGATTCATTTAAAATTTATAGAATCCATTTAAATTATATCTTTATGAAAATAAATTAATCATATAATTAATTAATTAATTAATTATCTTAATTATATTTCCAAATAGACCTTGAGACTCCCTTCCTCTATAAATCTTAATAAATTAATTTTATTATAAAATTGATTAAGTATACGGTGTGTGCTAGAGGCAGAACAACATGTATGGTCACCCGCCATCTCATGTGACTAATGCTATGTATGATCCTTGTTGGGTAAAATGTAGTAACACGACATGTATTCTTGTATGGACTATACAAATATTAAATGATGTATTTTTTTGGGTCAAGTCATGTAGTCTGTATTCAAAGTATAACCACAAGATATGCCTTGAATATACATAGAATTTACCATTAACATTTCGTAGTATCCAAACGATGTGTATGATGACATTACACGTAGTGTATTTTTATAATTATAAGGAAAATAATTATTAAAGAATTTAATTCCACATTATCATCAAAAATCAATTGGTATATAATTCATGAGAAAAACCCTTTCACATAGTGAGGACACAAGATTCAAGTAGTGTGGTTTGGTTTATTTTACATTAATTAAATAATTTTTTTTACATGTTGATTCAAATGAAAATCCTATATCGACATGTAACATACAAGAGTTGTCATAAGTTACACAACATGTATAGATAGATACATGCCATGTAATTATTTTCTATCCACCCGTGCTACATGCTTAGGGACTCAATGTGTATTCGGTGTGGATAATCATGTGTTACAAGAAATACATAGAGAGATACATTAATTATACTAAATTTAATGTCATTTATATTATATTAAAGTCAATAAATTATGGATTTACTAATTATAGGTCATGTAATTTGATCACACAACTTCCTTGATTTATGTGAAGACAAATCATGTGGGGTTACATGACATGTACACTGGCTACACAATGTGTAATCCCTACCTAACCATGTTACATTGGAATTAAATATGGGTTTTGTAATTATATATTTCATACTAAACCCCACATGACATTTCATGATTACCATGGCCTGTTCTTGTGTAGTTGACCATAGATACATGATGTGTACTTTTCACATACATGTTGTGTAACGATGTTCTATAACCAAAATCCTTGACACCTCAAGATGGGATATTTGAGATTTATTTATCTATTATTGGGATATTCTTGGTCATATGAAATGGAATGATCATATAATATTTAATTTCATATTAAAAAAATTAAAACTGGAAATGAATACTGACAAAAAATGTTGAAATCGATCAGATAATAACAAATAATTATAAATTAATATGTTAGAGCTCTAATACCACTTGAAGGTTTTGGTATGCATTTGATGTGGTTGGGTCCATTACTAATAATTTTTTATATGAATTTAATTTGATAAAATCCATAGATCTTGATTAATAAACCAATGATTCTTCCTAGAGATCATCTTTTCACATATAATTTACAATTAATTTAAACAAGAATTACCCTAACATGATAATTCTTTCTATGATGTTAATAAAATTTGTAATTTATATCATATCAAATTATTTATTTTAGTTGAAGAATCCTAACTATAATTTATATAATGGAATATACAAGTGGTGCATGAATCTTGGATCATCATCATTGGTATTCGAGGTGCTTGGAGAGAGGAACCAGACATCCATCATTATTCGGAATTGATTGAAATAAGAAGAATTTCAGTTTTGAAAGAATTATTCTCTTGTTATATAAATATTGAAATGGTGAATGAGGATTATATCATATTATTTATAATATTAATGAGAGTTTATATCATGGGATTTGAGATAATTCCCTGGGATAATCCATTGTTCACAAAATTCTCACTCTCACCCAAAATTTTATTATTCCAATTTTATACATTGATATAACAATTTATAATTATGTAGATGCCCTTAACTAATTGTTTATCCTAAATAAACAACATGTCAAATAATAATAATATCATTATTATAATCCATAATATGCACTAACTCATGAATATTTACATATCATTTATTAAATAAATAAATAAATATTTACTTAAGTGAAATAAAATAAAATATTACATTTCCATTAGGCCCTTAACTCAACTAATCAATCCTTCTTGACATTTATATAACCTTGTATAATAAGTATTTGTTTAAATAAATAAAAATTATGATATTACTTGTTAAATAAATAAATAGATATCATATTTACCAAACTTGTGAAGAAATATTTATTTTAATATTCATGTAACTAAATTAATATTTATTTTATAAATAAATAAATATTAATTACCTTGAAAATAATATAAAAGTGAAAAATAAATATTATATATATATATATATATTATCTAGCTCATAATTAATATTTATTTAATATTAAACTCACATGTATTATAACTTAAATAATATATAATTGAATTGATACAGTCAAACCAACTAGAATAATTATTAATGTACAAACTGAGAATGGTATTTATTATGAATAATAAATTAAAATATAATTTAATTTATATTTTAGAGAAATTTAGTGTTTGACCATATATGACTTTGACCTAGTGTCATTAAGAGAACTTACCTAAAGTACAAGCTCAATATTTAACAACACATCAAGGAACCTATAGAAAAATAAGTTATTGCCACATTGAAAACAACCTCATAAAAACACTTACCATGTAATTAATTCTTTTGTAGCAATATATTATCAATTAGGTTACATACTCATGTAATAAACCTATATTATTGATTTAAATTTATTTTCCTATCTGAGATGGAATCACTGATAAATTTCCATGGACAAAGACTTAATCAGAAACTTCATTTTCAATAGACCCTGAGATATATTCTTACATTAACTCATAAGGTGAACGTCCATTATTGACTTATTCAATTAATATCATATCACTTATGATACATCCAAAATATTCAACCTCAATATAAGAATATGTTATCAAAATTTTTTTTAATATGTAAAATTATGTGACTCTTCATAAAAATTTACAATAATATCAAGTCTAAGGACCAATGCATTTTTTCATAGATAGGAATATCCAATGAAACATATAACATATAGAATTACTATTGGTGGTTATACCCCCATAACCTCCCATATTGTAGATTAATAAGTAAAAAAATTCAGGATAATAACTATCAACATCTTATGAGACTCCAAAACTTTTTAGTCAAAACATAATTTTTTATCTATTAGATTATATCACATAGAATTTAAGACATATGTTAATAATATTTTCATCACATTTCTAGATTCCTATTATAGAAGGGAATTTATATAACCTTTCTATATGAGAAATAATATAAGGAAATTAATACATTAATTTTATGTAGAATAACACTCAATATGTGATAAGATACTTATTAATAGCCTGGTAAATGAATATATAATGTTAGTTTATTCTAGGGAACCAAATCCAACACCTCTAGGACCTCCAACAATATGAATGGGATAGGTAACTAGAGTCAAGGGTATAAGACAAATAAATTTTTGTTATTACCCTCTATAAATAAAAACCACATATACCAAATCAATAAAAACCATTATAAAATACACATATAAATTATATAATAATATCATACATATTAACAATCCTATAAAATACTAGCACCGAGATAACGATAGAACATCCTAAATATATATCCCAAAAGACATGTGCGACCGATCCTCCAAAAGATACACATCACATTCTATAAATGACCAATTTATTGAATAATAAGATATTGGTAATCAAAAAAATAGTATATATATAGTACAAGGATGATCATAAACATACTCTGTAGGTTCCTTCTTGAAAATAACATGTGTCAATGTGTATAGAGAATATGAATAAATCCGTGAGATGATTAAATTAATCTGAATAACCATTATAAAAATTTCCAAGGTATACTTTTATATCACTATATTCAACTTCACCATATATATATATATATATATATAACTCAAATCGTGAGTAATATTGAAAATAAGAGACTTCATATAAAAACTCCCATCATCTCACTATAGATACCAATGTTAAACATTATATCTATAAATTTCTAAACAGAGTCATGGATTGAGAGGAAACCAGAAATAGATTAGTTGTCCATCTATTATTCCATATTTCCCACTAGATGTTGGCCACACCTGGCCTCAAACTATTGGTGGTGGTAGTGTAGAATATGGTTAGTGTACATTATCACTAAATAATATAAACATACAAGTAAACTCTCAATTATTATGACGAAATCTCTATCAAACTCATATATCTACACCCATTCATCAATAACCCATGGTATAAATATCTATATATAACTATTATAGTTCTCAATTACCAAGAGAAAACATAGTTAATTACCTTTAATTTCACTATCATTCACTACTGATAATCATATAGAGGCATTGTTGATGATTTCCTTGAATTCCACCACTATATAACATCAATAATTACCTATATCTAACATCATTAATTACATGTAATATTATTTGTTAATTACTCAAAAAATACTATTGATAATTTATCTAGAATAATATCAATAATCAAACTAGAACACCTATAAAATTCCGACCCAAACCATTTGGTCCGAGATGAAATGCCACATGATCTTAGCCATGCCTCCCCATATGCCTGAGGCTGCCAACTAGCAGTGAGGGTCTCGAGTGAAATCATGGTGAAAATATACCCTCTGTATCATGTCATGAGACCAATAAATAATAACATCAATATATAAATAAAATAAATAATTCAAGTAAATGCAGAAAAAATGAATATGGTATACAATATATAATAAACTATACAAAATTAGGATCCCAAGTACAGGTAAATCTAGTAAATAAAGGCATCAACTGACGTCTCGCACAAACTCCATCCAGTAATGAATGCATCCTCTAGCTCCAGCTTCTCAAACATCCACCGTATGGTCTTTTACTTTCACCGGGTTTATGGTCATGAAGTCTACAAGTGTACCAAAATACTCGAGTAGGGTGTGAGTACAGGAATAAGTAGGACACCACCAATAACCCTTAACAATAGTGAATAAAATATACAAGTGTATGTCATGAATATAAACAAGGTACATATATAACAACAATATATATAAAAAAATTACCATATACATGTCGATTCCTTAGGGACCAGATCTACCTGCTTCGGAACCATGCTGGGAGAAACATACCTGCTTCGGAAAAATATGAGATGGAACATAGATAACAAGCTTGACACATCCCCTATGCAGATTATCCCAAAAGAATTTACAACACATTCCTACTGGTTGGGATATCCCAAGTACATACTGAACAATGTCAAGCATACCCCCTCGATGGATAGTCTAGAAGCATGCATCAAATCTCACATGTCGACCAATGTCAAACACATCCATCCCAGGGGATATCCCAAAAGTATGTGACATATCCCCCCTGCTGGAATAACCCAAATGTACATGATGACTAAATAACTAGCGTATTACACTTGAAGGATAGTTCCATGCTTGTTCCAGGCCTCACATGTAATCCATGCTGACCAAACATGTGTCATATCACACATGGAGACCAATAGACAAACCCACATGCTCAAATACAGTTTATAAAAATACAATATATATGAAACATAATAAAAATGATAGATCAAACATCACATCAAGTCAGAAAACATCATAATAAAAGTCATCATAATCCATATTCAAACAACAAAAGCACTGGTCAAAGACTACACACACACATGTCATGTTATCAAACATCAAATATAGGTCTCACAGGCCACACACACACACCAGAAATCATGCCAATAATCTATATAAAGCATGTGCTAATGTGATGGACTTCATATGAATAATCACACTCACAAACTATCATGCCAATGACCAATATAAAACATGATCTAAAGTCAAGAGCTTCCTAAGACTACACACACACACCAAAAAATAATGTTAATAACCCGTATAATACATTCAAAAAATTTAAGGACTTCCTACCTTGGGTGCAACGACGACTGATGATGAGGGTTGACATTTGAGTTTAGCTGCACCATCGAAACCTAATTTCTTTTGTAAACAAAAAATATGTTTAAAATTATGCTTATCAAGACGAACCCAATGAAACTGATGGTGCATCAATTCGATCAATATTTTAAGAGATATCAAGGATTGAATTTAAAAAATAATAATAATAATAATAATAATGCATGAGAGAGGGAGAGATATAAAAAGGAATGACGTGAGAGATGGTGTGAACTCCACCATCCACACTTTATGTTGTTTTTTTCATTTTATTTAATTACATTTGAATTCTATTTGTTATAATGATATTTAAATTCATGGGAAGTGAATGAATCCCATTTTTCCCTCTACATCGCACCCCATTCCCCACATTCAATATTTTCAAAAACATTACTTATTTATTTATTCATATTAAATCAATTATTATTTCATTAAATAAATATATTCAGAAAACATTATATATATACACTCCTGTATATATATACACCCAAATATATATATATATATATAGCTCATATATGTACATGTTATATATATATAAACATCCGTATATATGCACCTGAACATGTATATATATACATATAGATATTTATCCCATATATATATACACACATTATACAAACACACACACCAATATTATTTTCTCAAATTAATAATAACAATAATAAAAAAAAATTTAATATCATTATTAAATCACATCCATTATTACCACCATAAACAAGTTAATAAAAACATCCATTAAAATTACTATACCAATTAATAAAATAATATAAACTTCATATTTTCATTTAATTGGTCCAATTAATATTATTAAGTTAATTATTTTGGTGACTCATTATTACCACCATAATAACATCATTAATTACGGATTTATATTTTTATTTTTGTCTTTGACACCAATAATAATAATAATAAAATTATTATTATTATTTCTATCCTTCCAACAAAATATTTATATACCAATTATTATTACCCTAGCGTGTAATCTGAAAAACATCCAATGCTAAAAAATGCTATACCCCACATAGGATAATCCTCATGTCTCAGACCTGATGGTGGTCTTAGGTTTCTCATAAGACACACTTTTGAGAGATATTAATTATTTATTATTTAAAAAACATAATAATTAATTAATTAAATATAAAAAGGGAATTATTGTGTGCGATGTTTCCAAACACCTAATGCACATAAAATTTATACCCCACCTAGGGTAAACCCTACGTTCCAGACCTAACGGTGGTTCATATTTCTCATACAACACACCTTTTGGGAGTTATTTAATTTTTTTGGAAAAGATCATGCATGTGTATGAATAAAATATATATGATATTTTTATTCTATCAATATCTAAGGGTCTACGGGCCTCAGAATCCCACACTAATTCAGCACATAACTTTAAAAATATTCCATAGAATATTCCAAAGTGTTAAACAGGTCTTTTAACCTTTCATAAAGCCATAATAAACACAAGTATTGAAAGATTAAATTTTTACACCAAAATTATTGTAATTTATTAAAAAAAGTGGGTTTTTAATACCGTTTTAAAAAAATGTGGATATTACAATTATCCCCACTAAAATTCTTCTCATCCTCAAGAATAATTTCAGATCATAGAACCACTACTACCCATGATAGGAGTTTCCATTTTAAAACTTTTTTAGTTAAAAAATTTTTAATTAAAATTTTTTAATTATTATTTTTCAATTCTGCCATCAGTGTTTACAATTAGTGTATTATAAATCAATTCGAGTTCATTTAAAGGAACATAGAAGAAACTTACTACATATTCAAGGCTTAAGTCCATATTACCAACATCTTCATGTTAGTCACAACCACATATATACACTCAATCATCGAATACAACATGCTCAAATAAAATAATTATTGAAATAATTCACCAAGAAAATATCATAATTTCAACATGAATTTAATTATTTGAGCTAGATATAATAAAATAAAAAGGTATATATGGCATGTGAAACTATATTCCTAACATTATGCATGAAAACACATCAAAACTGTAATGACCCAGAATTTTTAAATGATATTTGTTTCTTGAAAATGTCTATTATATTATATTGCACAACAAAACCATATCTCTTTAATAATGAAGTGGTATTAATTGAGTATAAATGGAAATGCAACTATCAGGATTTGACTGTTATATAAACATTGGTTAAATATGACAATCGATCAATATGACCATTTGAAACTATACTCTTGGTAGTAGTTATTAAATTATAATAACTAGAATGAAAAAGGATAATTAATAATGAAATGAGAAGCGATGGCCTCAATCGGTAGAGTCATTCCATATGAAGCCAATTTGTCAGAACATGGGAGGGAGGTGGCATTATTGTGGTTCTCCCTTGACCAAGCCCAAGACGATATTTAAAAAGTGAAGATAGAATGAAATCTTCTAAGGGAGAAGTTCAAGTTAGTGGAAATTACCACTTGGTCAATGTTAACTGAGTAGCCCCATTAATACATCACCATCGTACACCTTACCCTTAGACCGTACACTAGTTTTATAAGGGTTTATGTTTCCAGGACTTAATTATTTAAAGTGTAATTCATTTTTATAAATAAAATTGTAATTTTATCAATTCTATTTTTTAATAATAGTTTTTATTAATAAAATATAGGTTTAATTGAGAAAGGATTTGATAAATTGATTTTTGGGACAAAAATTTTACTTTTTAGAGAAGATATAAATCTTATACTAATCTAAGGTATTATGAATAATATTTATTTTAATGAAATAACATGTTAAAAATAATCTTATTTAAATAATAATGATAAAATAATTTTATTATGTCCTTGAAATTTTTTAGGTGACATAAATTTTACTATGCATTATCAACCTACTATTTTTTTTAATAAAAAGGAATTTTATATTTAAAAGTTAATAATGTCATAATTATATAATTATTATGAAAAAATAAGCATCATTTTTTTAAATAAACATGTCAAAATTAGTTTAGGGTGAATTTATCAGAATTTTCTATTTTATTTTTTATTTTTTTGCGAATAGTAAAAATACAGTTTGAGGTTTTCGGTATATTCAATAATATCATAATTATGTCATAATGATTTAATAATTAACTCACCACAGTCCATGAACTAAAATATGTTATTTTTTTAAAATTATGTATTTTAATAGATTTTAATATATTTCAAAACCTATACATGACTTTCCAAATTCAAAAATGGAAACTTTGATTTAAAAAAAATACCTTGTGGAAACATTGATTTTCATTTCCAAAAGAAGTAATATAATTTATTCTTGGTTATTGTGGTTTAAAATAACTTAAAATATGACCCAAATGGTCAAAACCATGGAAAAAACCATTGGTAAGCCTATAGTTTTTCATTTTCCACAACCAAGATTTCCAATGCCTATATTTGGAAATTATTAAACAAATCCTCTAATGTTTTCTATAAATAACCACCCATTTATCCATTTTTGTTAACTCCAAATCCATCCTCCACGAATATATGGTATTTTTACCTCCCAAGGAGTCCCCTGATGGTTTCCTCAAGCCCCCAAGGTTCCCTTCCTCAAGATTTAGGAGTAACTCTTCAATGTAAGGGAATTATCCTTCTTTTATTTTTGATTCAAGAACCTATTTTCATATATGTATTCTAAATGCTATGGTTAATATCCTATATTACCATTTTTATCATACCCTTTATGGAAAATTATGTTTTATCAATGGGATACCCTTTTCCCCTCTCATTTAACCCTTTTTTAAAACCACGGTTTATACCCATTATACTACCAAATTTACTTCTCAAAATTTCTATCTTCTTTTCCAGAAAATTCACTTTTATTTTGTTTTCTTAAATAACCAAAACTATTTATTTTCTAGGTGTATTCAACTAGACATGAAAAGGATTTATTTTATTCTAGGATTAACATACATAAAACCCACATTCCCTTTACGTGGGTCAAAAATTACATAGTTATCATGCATTTAAGAACTTCTTAAACACCATGATTTTAATATGAAAATTATTTTATTTATTATCCACAGGAAATTTATGAAATGTTTGATTATTATCTATGTGTCTCACAAGAAATTAATACATATTAAGGGTGCTCCCTGATATCAATTCAATGGATTGGGTAAAGAATTTAATCTCTAGAGATGAAATGTTTTACGATACCTTGGTAAATAACCTTAGTAATTTTTATGAAACCTCGGTTAAAAACCATGGTGATATGATTATAAATGTCTCATTTAATTGTTTTAGCCACATTTCTATGTTATAAATCATGTTATTTTTATTATGATATTCCTATTTTTCCATTTATCATTCCACAATGATATTCCTCATGTTCTTATTGATATTTTTCATGAATATATGTAAATTGTTTCCCTTAATGGGCCTTATGCTCACCCCTTTTATTTTATATATATCCACAAGATATGAGATATAGTAAATTTACTTAGTATGAAACCATGAAAAGACCTTTTAAGTTTATTAAAATAATGTTTTATGTTTTCTTGTATTATGTTCCTGATTTCCATGGAACTAAAATTTAAAATATTCTCTATTTGTACCATGTAAATGAAAAGTTTATATAATAAAAAGGAGGGATACCATAAATGAAATAAAAGTACGGTTTATTTATTTTTGGAAATTAGGATTTGAAAACTTTAGGAATAACCCTAGGGACAATTTTAAATATAGGAAAACATACTATTATTTTATTAAAGTATTAAGTAAGGGGTTTCCAAGAAAATAAATCCCTATCAGGATACGAACAAGTGGATGTATCTCTAGAACAAATGTTTCTAGGGGTAACGCTCGAAAACACCACTTTGAGCTAAACTCGAACAAGAACTGGTTCATGACATCAGGCCTTACTTAAATCCAGGTTTGACACTTTCGAGGGATATGTTTTTTTTAATCCTAAGCATTTTATGAACTTTTTTGGAGTAAATATAGAAAATACAATTGTTGGTGAATAATAACATATTTAAGAATGATATTTTAAGACATAAAATTATATTAAAATTATAATATTATTAAAAGGAACATAATTCTCACTATTTTTTTCATATTTTTGGAAAATAAAAGGAAATAGGATGAACCATGTAAATAATGATTGCAATGGACCATGCACTGATGAACCTACAATGGAAGCTGGAATGGAAAAATTCATGAGAATGATGACTCAAATAACTTGAGTTATGAAAAATAAATTGATTCAAGCCAAGATATTATATTCAAATCGAGGGGAAAAACTTTACATTGAGTCATTTATGCATCAGCAACCACCTTCTTTCTATGGATATACCAACCCATTGATTGTTGAACAATATATAAGCTCTATAGAAAAGATATTTTATGTACTCCATTGTTTGGAACAAGAGAAAGTCACTTTAGATGTATACTTCTTAGAGGGAGAAGCTGATTAGTGGTAGCAACTAATTAAAAATATGACACCAATAAGGTAGATTGATGGTATGAAGTGAGAACAGTTTAGGGGAACCATTTTCTTTCCTGTTTGATGAGAAAAAAAATGGATAAGGAATTACTAGATCTAAAGAAGAAAGAAAATGAATCAGTGGGAAGCTATGAGATGAACTTTACAATAATTTCTCATTACACCTCTATATTTGATATGAATCCTAATTTAAATTCTGATAGATTTTTCAATGGACTAAAAACCAATCTATCGAGAAATATAGCCAATCAAGGCTATGAAAACTATAAGGATATAGTGTAGAGTGATATGAATATTGAAATGGAGTTTGGAGAAATGTAGTGGTCACATAAATTAATTGAAAAGAAGAGATATTTAGAACCAATAATAGAGAGTAACTTTGATCACATAATAGGAGGAAAGAAAGTGGAAATTTCCACATGAAACAAATGTGGGAATAAGAATTCGAGGAACTTCTTGATCAGAAGTGGAGAATGTTACAAGTATTGAAGAGATGGACATATAGCTTGAAACTGTTGTATTGATGTGAATCCTAAACTTCTCAACACTAATGACAAAGGGAAGATGGTATTGTCCCATAATGAAGTCCAATGATATAAGTTTGGACCGCTAGGGACCTTTTCTAATCACTATTCAAATCAAAAGGTAACAGATGGGGATCACCATCAACCTCAGCATAGTCCAAGGGAGAAAGGTCAGGAATTTTCTATCATGAAGACTGTAGTAGAAGCTCTAAAAGATGCTGTGAAAGGTACTCTCATTGTTCTATCAAAGTTATAAATTGATTAGTTTTATTTTGGTTCTACACATTCCTTTATTTCATCCAAGTTTGAAAAGAATGTAGAATCAATCCCTAAATTTCTAGTAGTAGATTTATCAGTCAAAACTCATGGAGGGATTATCCAAGCATAAATAGTGTAAAGAAACTCTAGTATTGAATTTGGAAAGCACAATCAAATCAAGTAGTCAATCCCATGATGGAATTAAAAATTATACTAGGGATGGACTTGATCTTAATGTATAATGCTAATATCAACTGTAGAAGTAGGGAAATACTAGTAGTATTGAATGGAAAACCTACAATTATTTTCAAAGGAGAGATATCACAACTTAATATTTGTTAAGAAGAACCTCCCATAGCATTCTTTATGGAGATTATTGTTGAAGAGGAAGAAATAAACTAAATTATAAGAATAGAAAATGTCCCCATAATTTAGGAATACATTAACTTATTTACTGAAGAGTTACCTAGAACTCCCCCATAAAGAGAGGTAGATTTCTCCCTTGAACTCATAACTGGATCCAAGATGATATCAAAAACCCCATATATAATGGAAAATGATGAGCTATAGGAATTAAGTAAACAACTTAAAGATCTTATGTAGAAGGGGTTTGTCTGACCAACTCTGTATCCTTGGGGAAAACCCATTCTCTTTGTAAAGAAGAAGGATGGAACACTGTGGCTATGCATTGATTATAGAGAAATTAACAGGATCAAAGTGAATAAAAAGTACCCTCTCCCAAGTATTGATGATTTATTTGACCAGCTTTTTGGGGATCAATTATTTTCCAAGATTTATCTTCGATATGGTTATCATTAATTGAGGGTAAATAAAGAAGAAATTCCAAAGAACACCTTTCGATCAAGATATGGACATTATGAGTTTGTTGTTATGCCTTTCATCTTGACTAATTCCCCTTCTATATTTATGGATTTGATGAAAAGAGTCATTAATAACTAAATTGATAATATTGTATAAGTTTTTTATAGATGATATTCTGAAATATACCAAAATTAATGAGGAGAATTAGGATCATTTAAGGGTTATATTGAAAACTATGAGGAAGGAGAGTCTATTTGAAAAATTTAGAAAATATGAATTTTGGTGACAACATGTTGCTTTCTTGGGGAACATTGTAACCAATAAAGGAATATATGTTGACCTTTCAAAGTCAAAGGTTGTGCAGGAGTGGACTTATACTATAATAGTAACTGAGATTTATAGTTTCCTTGCTTTAGAAGGATATTATATGAGGGTTTTGATTTTTTTTCAAGAATATCTAATCCACTAACCAAGTTTACTTGAAAAGGGGTTAAGTTCATTTGGAAAATGGACTGTTAAGAATATTTCCAAGAACTAAATAAGTGATTGGTTACTTAACTTGTGTTAAATCTACCCTATATCGGATAAGGATTCATTATTTTTAGTGATGCATATATAAAAGTTATTGGGTGAGTCCTCATGAAAAATGACAAGGTGATTGATTATGCATCTCGCTAATTAAATCCTCATGAGAAGAATTATCCAACACAAGACCTGGAACTATCTTTGGTTATTTTTTCTTGTATTATATGGATGAACTATATTTATGGGGATAAATGTGATATATACAAATAACAACAAAGTTTGAATTACATTTTCATGCATAAGGAATTGAACATGAGACAAAGGATATGGTTGGGAATTCTTAAATACTATGACTATTCAATTCATTGTCACCCTGGATGAGCAAACAAAGTCACTGATGCATTATGTAGGAAAGACCATATTGTTCTGGAAATGATGAGGATTCAAAGAGATCCATTGATAAAGGACCTAAGAAGGTTGGAAATGGGAATCACAAGGGAAGAGACATCATCATACCTATAACAAATGATTTATCAACCATCGTTTCTAGAGAATATCGAGAAATATAAAAGGGTAGATCCTTTGTTATAAAATAATATAGAGGATGTGAATAAATGGGAATCTTCTTGAGTTCAATATTGATAAATAAGGTGTACTGAAATTTTGTACAAGGCTATGTGTTCCATCTATTATAGGGATAAAGTAAGAAATAATGGATGAATCTCATAGATATAAATTATCTATAAATTATGGAATCACTAAAATGTATTGGGAACTTTGAGATCATTATTGGTGGGATAATATGAAAAGGATATTTCTAACTACACTAAAAGGTTCTTGGTGTGTCGAAAAGTGAAGGAGGTGTGAAAAATTCCTAAAGGTGTATTACAAACACTACCTATAACAACATTTAAGTTGGAAAATATCAATATGAAATTTGTCACTGTTCTCCCAAGAACATCCAAAAGAGAAAATGCGACAAGGGTTATAGCAGACCAACTCACCAAGACTGCCCATTTCATCATTATTTGGGAAGATTTATATCTTTACTAACATACCAAGATTTACATAAATGAAGTGGTGGGGTTTCATGGAGTGAAACTTTATATCATTTTTGATCGTGATTCAAGGTTTACATCCGTATTCTGGAGAAGTGTTCAACATGATATTAGTACCAAATTGAATTTCAGTACTACCTATCAACCCCAATATGATAGAAAATCTGAATGGACTATTCAAACACTTGAGGACATGTTGAGAACATTCTAAATGGAATTTAAAGGTGGATGGAATCAACATCTCACATTATTTTTGTTCTCATACAAAAAGAACTTTAATTCAATTATTCAAATGGCACCCTATAAATCTATATATGGGAAGTGATGTAGAACTCCAACATGTTGGGATGAATTTGGTGAGATAAATCTTCTTGGGCCTGATCTTGTGTAAGAGATGATATAAAAGGTTCATGGAAACCAACAACATATAAAGTCTTCTTAGATTCGGTATAAGAGGAATGATGAAAAATATCGAAGGGACATGGAGTTTGATGTTGGAAAAAATAATTCATTCTAATATCACCATGGAAGAGAGTCATATGGTTTGGGAAGAAAGGGAAACTTAGCCCCAAGTACATTCTCCCCTATGAAATCTCTGATTTCATAGGACTAGTGTCCTATCAGCATGCAGTTCCACCAACTCTAGCTCAAGTTCATGATGTATTCCATGTATATCAATTGAGTAAGTACATATCTTATCCCTTACATGTATTGAATCTAGAGGTGGTACAACTGGAACATGACCTCTCTAATGAAGAGCATCTGATTGAGATCTTGGACCTTAGTGATAAGGTTTTATGAAAAAAAATACCCACCTCATCAAAGTGTTGTGGATGAACCATAAATATTAAGAATTGATGTGGGAAATAGAGGAGATAATGATATAGAAGTACCCACACCTTTTATTAACTTAGAAAAAGTGTTGAAAATTTTAGGGATGGAATTTCTTAAAGGGGGAATAATGTTATTACCCTTAGTTTTTCAATGATATTTATTTCTAAAAATGTGTGTTATATTATATTACACAAAAATAATATCTATTTAATAATGAAGTGGTATTTATTGAGTATAAAGGGAAATGTGACTATCGATATTTGACCGTTATATGTCCATTTTTCAATATGACTATTGAAAACTATGCTACTTGTAATAATTTTAATGTTATAATATATAGAAATGACAAATGATAATTAATGAAGAAAGGATAAGAGATGACCTCAACCAGTAGAGTCATGGTGTTTGAAGCCCATTTTTCAGAACTTGGGTGGGAGGTGGCATCAATGGGGTTTCCCCTCGTCCAATCCTAATCCATACTTCCACATGTGAAGTTAGAATGAAATCATCTATGAGAGAAGTTCAAGTTAGTGGAAATTACCACTCAGTCGATGTTAGCCGAGCCTCCCCATGAATCTATCACCATTGTACACCTTACCCTTAGGTCGTACTCAGGTTTTATAAGGGGTTATCTTTTTAGGCCATAGTTACTTAAAGTGTAATTCCTTTTTATAAATATTTTTTTTATTTTACCGATTTCTTTTTTTAATAATATTTTTTCTTAATAAAATATAGGTTTAATTGATATGGAATTTGATAAATTGATTTTTTGGACACAAAGTGTACTTTTCCAAAAATATATAAATATTATAATAAACTAAGGTATTATGAATAATATTTATTTTAATGAAATATAATTTTAAAAACACTCTTATTTAAATATAAATGAAAAAATAATTTTATTATTTCCTTGATTTTTTTAAGTATCAGAAATTTGACTATGCATTATCAACCCGCTATTTTTTAATAATTAAGGTTTTTTATATTTAAAATTTAAAATTATCATACATAGATAATTTTTATGATAAAATATATGAAATTTGTTAAATCATCATGTCAAAATTAGGTTAGGGTGAATTTATGAGAAATTTCTAAAATACATTATTTTTTCATGAATAGTAAAAATATATTTTGAGGTTTTCAGTATGTTTAATGGAATGATAATTATTTCATAATGATTTATAATTAATTAAACACAATCTAAGACCTAAAATATTTTATTTTATTAATATTAATCATTTTAGTAGATTTTAATCAATTTCCAAAACTATAAGTGACTTTCTAAAGTCTAAAATGAAAACATTGATTTTAAAAACATCACCCTGAAGAAAATTTGTTTTCCTTGACAAAATAATTAATATAAAATGATTCTAAGTTCATGTAGGATAAAATAAATAAAAATATTACCATAATTTCCAAAACCATAGGTAAAAAACACGTGTAAGTAAATGTATTTCTTTTTCCACAACCTAGATTTCCAAGGATTATATTTCAAAATTATTAAAAAAAAACCTACACTATTGCTATAAATAAATACCAATTTATATATTTAATTTCACTCCCAATCCATAATATATAAATATATGGTAGTTTTATCTCATAATGGGTCCCCCCAAGGTGTCCCCAATCCCCTGAGGTTCCATTCCTCATGATTTAGGAGTAACACTTCAAGGTAAGGGAATTATCCTTCTTTTCATTTTGATTTAAGAACCTATTTTCATATATGTCTTCTAAATGTTTTTGGTTAATCTATTATATTAGCCTTTATTTCATACCCTTACTTAAAAATTATTTTTTATTAATGGGATACACTTTCCCCCCCTCATTTTACACCTTTTCAAAACCATGTTTTATACTCGTTATGCCGCCGAATTTACTTCTCAAAATTTCTACCTTATCCTCAAGAAAATTCTCTTTTATTTTCTATTTTTGAATACCCAAATCTATTTATTTTATAGGGGTATTGACATATATGTGAAAATTATTATTTTTATTTTGGTAGTAAAATATATGAAACCCATAATCCCTTTTCATGGGTTAAAAATGACATAATGATCATGTCCTTAAGAACTTTTGAAACTCCATGATTTTATTATGAAACCCATATTATTTATTCTCCAAAAGTAATTTATGAAATGTTTGATTATGATCTAGGTGGATCAAATTAAATTAACACTTATTAAGTGTGTTCCCTAATAGTGATCCAATGCACGACATAAAGAATTTAATCTCTAGAGATGACATGTTTTATGATAGTTTGGTGAATAACCTTAGTAATTTTTATGAAACCTCGGTGAAAAACTTGGTGATATGATTATGAATGTATCATTTAAATATTATAGCCACATTTCCATGTTATGATTACTGTTATTTTTATTATGATATTCCTCCTTTTCCATTTCTCATTCCATAATTATATTCCTCATGTCATTATTGATATCCCTCATGAATATATGTAAACTATTTTCCTTACTTGGCCTTATGCTCACCAATTTCATTTGATTTATATCCCTAGGACATGAGATATAGTAAATGTAATTAGGATGAACCCATGAAGAATCCTTTCAAGTGGATTTGAAGAATTTTTTATATTTTAATGTAATATATTCTTGATTTCAAAGAAACTAATCTTTAAAAGATCCTCTGTTTTTAACATGTTAAAGAAAAATGTATGTAAAAAAATGGAAGGATGCCATAAAAACCCATAAATCACATATGAACATAATGTGCATCACCCAAGGTGAATCTAATCAATTTTAACAACAAAACCTAATTTACCTATTTTATGGAAACTCGAAGGTCCACTATTCATTGCTAATCAAACACTGATATAGTTCCCCTACCCGATTCCCAACAATCCTATATCCTGTCCATCCATTCCCAAATCAAGGAAATGAGAAAATATAATTTAGTAAGTCCCGATTCTCTGATACCATATTGTAACATCCCTACCTAAACCACCAGGTCTAAGCTGAAATTCCATATAAACTCAGGCGCGCCTCCCCGTATGTCAGAGGCTTCCGACTAGTAGCAAGGGTCTCAAGTGGATCCATGTGGAGACTATACAATCTATATCATATCATGATATTGATAAATAATAACATCAATATATAAATAATATAAATAATTAAAGTACATGAGGAAAAATTGAAGATGGAATACAAGATATATTAACCAAAACAAAACAGGGATCCTGGGTACATGTAATTCTAGTAAATAAAAGCAGTAGCTAACATCTATCCTAAACACCATCTAGCAACAACTACATCCTCCCGCTCCAAATTCTCAACTTCCCAACATAGGGTCTTTTCCCTTCATCAGGTTTTTGGACATGAAGTCTAAAAACGCATGAAAATGCCCGAGTAGGGTGTGAGTACAAGATTTAGTAGGACACCACCAAAAACCCTTAACAACAATTCATAAAATATATAATTTTATTCCATGAATATAGGTACAAATATAACAACAAGATATATAAAAAAAGTACCATATACATGCCGGGTCCTCAAGGTTTGGCTCTACCTTCTTTTGCACCTTGTTGGGAGAAACATACCTACTTAGAAACAATGCCAGATAGAATGTTGGTAACCATCATAACAGATCCCCTATATGGAATAGACCAAAATAATGCACAACACATTCCTACTATTTGGGATAGCCCAATTATATTCTGACCAATGTCAAGAATATCCCCCTCGATGGATAGTCCGGAAGCATGCATCAAATCTCACATGTAGACCAATGTCAAACACATCCCTCTCAGAGGATAGCCTAGAATTATATGACCAATACCATAGGCTGGAATGGCCCAAATGTACATGATGACCAAATTTATAGCATATTACACTCAGAGGATAGTTCCATGCTTGTGCAATGTCTGACATATGATCAATTTTGACCAAACATGTTTCATATCTTACATGGAGACCAATATCCAAACCTGCATTCTCAACTGTAGTAGACAGAAATACAATATATAAGATACATAATGCAAATGATAGATCAAAAATCAAGCCAAGTCAGAAAACATCATAATAACAGTCATCACAATCCATATGCAAATAATACAAGCACAGTTCAAAGACTACACACACACCTACACATTTAATGTTATCAAACATCACACATAGGTCTCACATGACACACATGCATGCCAAAAATCATTCCAATAACCAATATAAGCATGTATTAATTTCATGGACTTCCTATGGATACACACATGTGCAAGAAACAATTCTAATGAACTATATAAAACATGCAATAAATTCAAGAGCTTCCTAAAGATACACATTCACACCAAAAAATCATGTCAATAACCCATATAAGACATTCACAATAGTTAATGAATTCTTACCTTAGGTACAATGAGGACTGGTGATGGGGATTGATTTCTAAGTTTAACTGCACCACCAAAACCTTGTTGTTGTCGTGAACAAAAATATGTTTAAAATTATACTCGTCGCGATGAACCCAATGACAACAACGATGTGTCAATCCGAACAATATTGTAGGAGATATCAAGGATTGATGTTTGAAAAAAAATACATGAGATAGGGAGAGGGATAAAAAGGGGTGGTGTGATGGATGGCTCACACCCCACCATCCAGACTTCATATTGTTGTTTTTTTCATTTAATTTAATTCCATTTACATACCATTTATTATAATGATATTTAAATTCATGGGAAGTGAATGAATCCCATTATTCCTTATGCAGTGCACCTCACACCCCAAATTAAATATTTTTAAAAAATTTACTTATTTAATTATTCATCTTAAATCAATTAGTATTTCCTTAAATAAATATATTAGGAAAAATTTATATACATACACACCCATATATATATACACCCCCACACATATATATACATATTTTTATTTAGATCATTTATATACATGATATATATGTATACAAATCTGTATATATATATATAAATATATATATATTCACCCACACATGTATATGTATACACATAGATATTTGTACCATATATTTACACACATTATACACACACACACACCAATATTATTTTCTGAAATTAATTATAATAATAAAAACAAAAATATTTTATTATCATTATTACATCACACCCATTGTTCCCACCATAAAAATGTTAATAAAAACATCCATTTAATTCCTATAACAGTAAATAAAATAATATTAACTACATGTTTGAATTTAATTAGTCTAATTAATAATATTACATTAATTATTTTGGCCACTAATTATTACCACTATAACATCATCATTAATTATGGATGTGTATTTCCATTTTTTATTTGAAGAAAAAATTATTATTATTTTTTCTAGTGGTCCAAAAAAATATTTATATAACAATTATTATTACCCTTGTGTGCGATCTAACCAAATGTATAATGCTCAAAAATGTTATACCCGACATAGGGTAAACCCCACATCCCAGACCTAATAGTGGTATCATATTTCTCATTCAATAGACTATTTTAGAGATATTAATTATTTATTATTTAAAAAATTGAATAATAAATTAATTAAATATAAAAGGTTATTATTGTGTGCGTTGTTTCCAAACACCCAATGCATATAAAATTTATACTCCACCTAGGGTAATCCCCATGTTCCGAACCTAACAGTGGTCACATATTTCTCATAAGATGCACAGTTGGGGATTTATTTTATTTTTTTGCAAAAAATCATGCACACATATGAATAAAATATATTTTATATTTTTATTCTATCAACATCAAGGGTATACGGGTCTCAAAAGCTCACACTGATTCAGCGCTTAACTCCAAAAATCTTCCATAGAATATTCCAAAGTGTTAAATAGGTATTTTATCCTTTCATAAATCCATAATCAACATAAGTATTGAAAAATTATATTTTTACACAAAAATACTAGTAATTTATTAACAAAAGTGGGTTTTTAATATCATTTTAAAAATTGAGGATGTTAAAACACCTTTTATAATTATTCAATAATTAGAATCCATCACACTACCCATAAAGTAACCCCTTCATACATAAAAAAATAACATATCCATATCCCAATCTATATCCATATACAATACCATATACATATCCCTCACTATAAGAATATCTATTTACACATCTTCAATTTCAATAACCACCATTGTTTACTCTAGTTCTTAGAAATTAATTGGGATCAAATAACCATTGATAAATATAACCCCTTATATATACTAAAAATTTATTTGGCATTGTCGATAACTATATCTCAGTAATTATTCAAAATTTTAGTACATTTTTATAACCATAACCAATTATATATATCATTTAATCTATTTTATATTAACTTTATCAAATTTGAGGGAATGATATAAAAATACAATGAGTGGAATAACCTTTACATTAATTCCAACACAACCTTTTCATACTCTACAATAATCGCATATATGTCCCTAGATTAATGGATTTATCCTCTAGTGTGTGTCAATATCCCTAGGAAATAATTGATAATCCCTTTTAAAAATCAATAAAAAATATATCACCACCTCATAATTGAATTTTATAGAAAATAAAAAATTTAATACAACTGCATAAAACCATGTGGCAGCAACAAACCATAGTGTATATTCAAAATATTTTTTTATAAAATTACAAAAAAAAACCACAAAAAACATAATATCACTAATAATTTATTCATGGTAATAATATACCTCATTTATCCATGAAATAATTTTTTATTTTAATTAATAAATCAATCAGTATAAACATTAATTTTTAATCAATTAATTCCTAACATTTCTTGAATTTAGATAATTAATTCTCCATATTATTAAGTTTATTGATCAATTATAAAATAATATAGGCATTATTAATTCATAGATAACCCAAAAAGGAGTGATGGTCCATAGTTGTTGACCCCAACTATTCTCTATTTACACTTCTACGTTCATCGTTCATCCTTTATTAATTGTCCTCCTTCCACAATTCATCATAATTAATCCACCATGACACAATAGACCTAAAGAATATAAATAACTTAATATAAAACTATTACTAAGGATTTAATAGAGAATGCCTCAATGGAATGAGAGTTATCATGGATAAGATCTCCTTTTATTGGTTTATTTTACATCTTCTATAGGAATTATCCATTACTTCTAATAATAAACCACATTAAGATACATCCACTAAACCTTAAAATTTATGCCACTAACTATATAAATTTATAGACTATAATTTCATATTCAATACTCTAATTTACACATTTAAACCTTTGAGAAACCCTATTTAACACTCCTAACTATATTCCATATCATTCATTGACTAAGGAAATTCACACCTTAAAATGAATATTTTAGTAGATTTAGTGGATTGGAAATTTTTATTCACGACCACTCCATACCAGGCATACTACCATTACATGAATTTACAAAAAATGAACTACCTCCCTCATATCACTTCCATTGACCCCCCCTTGGCCACTTATTTGGGAGAAGTCTTGCTCATTTTATCTATTGAAGGTCACTTCTATATCTGAGTATGTTTTGATGATGGTTCACATCATAAAATTTCTAATATTATGCTTCAATAAATTCCAAAAACTTTTCCCAAGTGAACTATTGTTCAAACAATAATTTTCACAAAAATAATTTTATTCATGAAACATCCAATTTTCATATAACATTATACTTTTTTGAAACTCCATTTACCAAAATCCCTATTCTCCACTTAGTCCTAAAACATGTTTTTCATGAAAAACGAGTTCACAAAAAGTTCATGTTTTATATAGGAATAATGTTGACGCATGTATTATGTGAAAAAATAGTGATTAGTCTTACTATAAATCTTTTATTCTTCAAATAATGATATATGAAGTATTTATAGGAAAACATAACCCTCTTGTGAAACTCTACCAAGGATTAAAAACACATTACCTCCGGGTTCTCTTTCCATGTAATATTCCAAATTTACACTATGTTCACAAAACTACACTTTTGCAAAGCTATCTGATATTTAAGAAGCAACTAAATTTTTTCAAACCTCTTTTCTTTGCTTAAAAAATGATGTGAAAATTCTTGAACATGAATTTCATGAAACTTATTTATTTTATGAAAATTAACTCCATAGTTCCTATACACTTTCACACCCAAAAATTTGGTAAACACTGGGAGGAAATTCCATTTATATAATTCTTCCGGGAAATAATTTTCCTATAGAAAACCTACCATGGATTTAAAACTCCTTTATCAACCCAGTGTGGATTGATAAAAAACCCAACACACTAACAATATACATATCATATAATCTTGTTTATACCATTATCCCCCTTTATATTTATTGTAAATTCAAAGTGAAATTCAACAACACACAAACCTTATACTTATTTCAGATAGTAGTGAAATAACTCATCAACCACTCTTTATTCACATGAGAAATGATATATATAGAAAATAAGAGATAATGATAGCATTCCGTACATCATGACATTACTAATTATAGAAATTAAAACTACTCATTACCTTAATTATATCATTATCTTCTATTGAATTTCACACAAATTTCTCCCCTATTGGAAATAAACCCAAATAATCAATTTTTTCCATAACTCCCACTACAACCCTAGGTTGTACTTCCCTTAAATCCTATTCCATTTCCATAGAAATATAGAATCTGGTAAAATAATGTGAAGAGGGATATTATCTGAACCTCATCAAGCTGTGGGAGGTGGATAAAAATTGTGGTTCAACTGATGATTCTCAAATGTTAATGTGCCAAGTAGATTAGTTATAATGTCTTCCACTTGATCATTAATCCCAAATGGTCCATTTTTATCACTCATTATTCCAATGTTTCTTTAAAATATTTAATATCTAATATCAATATATTTATTATGATAGTATTGAACTGTATTTTTTTTGATCTTTATCACACTATTGTTTTCATAGAATATCACCATCATCCATCACACATCAACACCAATATCATCCAACTATTGATTAATCTACAACAGTTGAGTGTATCCATTTTTAATAGAGTTAGACTATACTTCATCCATAATATGAGATATTATTTATTGATTATTTCTCAACTTTCACACACATTTATTACTAATGAATAAGGTACTACCACTTATGAACTTTCAATCCACATCACTAGCCCAATTAGCATTGATTTTTTTAAAAAATTCACTATCCTTTCCTACTTCAAAGTGAAAGATGAAATCGAGAGTTTCTTGAATATACCTCATGACTCATTTAATCACTATGAAATATTATTCCCTTTGATTAATTTGGAAGTGAGCTGCATTATAAATATGATATCTTATTATGTTTCAGTAAATACAATAGGATTCCAATTATTCTATTGTACAAGGTGGGATCCATATATTTCATATAATAAATATTCCCATTATTTTTCCCAATGTAAATAGGAGTAGAAATTAGTTTGAAATAATTCATGTTAAAATTATTCAACATATCTCTTACATAATATTTCTAAGATATGAAAGTGTATTCCTTACTTTAAAACACTTATATCCCCAAAAATAATGTGTGTTCACCAATCATGTATATTTATAAAATGTAATTTCAAGTTATTAGTAAATCCATTCATTGAATCATACATTTTTCTCCAAATATGACATCATACACATAAAACATCACCATAAATTGGTCTTACATGTTTTTTTACATAAATATTGTGGTTGAAAATACCCCTTTTAAATTGTAGTTTCTTAAAATAAGTATCCAGTTAGGAATACCATGATCTTGGTTCTCTATTTAGACTGTATAGAGCCTTATTCAATCGAAAGACCTTTGTTTCATCATTTATAATATGAAATCCCATTGGTTATCCTATATAAAATTCTTCAAGAATTCAATTTGATAATTTAATTTTAACATCCATATGATAAACCCTATATCCTATTTGAGTACCTATATAAAAAAATATCCTAATTGATTCTAGTTATTCTACTGGAGAAAATGTTTCTTCCACATCAACACAATTAATCTTTGAGTAGCCTTTACAAGACAAACATTCCTTGTTTATGATCACATTTCCATGTTTATCGAATTTTATCTTAAAGATCCACTATGTTCTGATCATGTTGTGATTTTATGGCATCTTAATAATCTACCAAGAACAATTTTTTAAAATTTGACCAAGTTCTTCATTCATGAAATTTAATGACGATTCATCCTTTGCATCTTCTTCATTAGATATTAGTTCAAACATTGAGAATAGAGAAACATGCTCAATATTCATCACCATCCATGTATTTCATGGACCAGTTATGTCTCTAATTATGTTGTAGGGATAAAATTCTTCTCTTATGTTTATAAACTGTGGTTCAAGATGACATCCTTCAGGAATGATCTCCTATTTATATTCATCCTCAAAGTTTTATAATTTGGGTAACTTTATTAAAAAAGATGGGTATTTTAAATTTCATCATCATCTTCATAGGATTCATCTTAGTATGTAGTTTAAGTAAAATTTTTCTATTTTTCTTCGATTAATATAACATAATTACTATTTAAAATTTTGTTTAGAATTTTTTGAATCAAATTTAGCCCTTATTCTTTATTGATTAACCTAGAAACACTCATTCATCTTCCACCGCACCATAAATTTCATGATTCCCTTATCTATTTAAATTTTATCATTTTCACATGATGTCTGTCATGACCCATCCCCCAGGGCACCTGCCATGACTACCCCAAGCCAGCCTTCCATAGGCCAAGGGCTGACGACTAGCACCGGAAAGGAATATCCCTAAACTGGGAAGACATTGCCTTTATAACCTATAAACTCATACAACCAAGCACACAATAAGATTTGAACACATAGTAAATTTTATATTAAAAAGTGTGTACAATAAGTAAAGGGTCCATGATACAATACCAACTGGAAAATACAAGTAAAACCGAAAACAGCTCCTGCGAACACCCACCAAGGATCCTACCTGAAGGGTAGGTACAGCTCTTGAATGGTCATCCCTGCAGATCGTCTCGTCTAATGTCTACCTCTGAGTAGCC
This sequence comes from Viscum album, assembly GCA_963277665.1. NCBI lineage: Eukaryota > Viridiplantae > Streptophyta > Magnoliopsida > Santalales > Viscaceae > Viscum > Viscum album. The sequence continues at coordinate 671,852,434 of OY728167.1, forward strand.
TCCAGTACTGGTACCCTCGACCTAGATCAGCGCTATCCGTCATCTACACAAGACACAACAAGGTGCGGGCGAATCCCGTGCAGGGGTGAGTATAACGATACTTATTAGGGACCCCGAGACCCTCGTAGGTCTCCTAGAGTTCCACAAAGCAAAAACCACAAAGCACGAAGCAATAGACATTAAAAATAATTAGGTATACGACCATATATATACCTAAGTTATCAAGATATACCCTACTCACACAAGAGGGAAGAATACCACAAAGGTAACACCATGAAGGTAGAAGTACCACACAGGTAACACCATGAAGTTAGAAGTACCACACAGGTAACACCACAAAGGTAGAAGTACCCCAAAGGTAAAACCACGAAAACAACACCACAAAGGTAACACCATGAAGGTAGAAGTACCACACAGGTAACACCACGAAGGTAACACCACGAAGGTAGAAGTACCACATAGGTAACACCATGAAGGTAGAAGTCTTAGCTCACATTGGGTATAACTTAAGTACATAAGTATAGATGATTATTCATAAGGCTAGATCATCTTATTCGGTTAAGTAGCACTGCTTATGACCCACACAGGATCGATAGGTAATGAACCCCCGCTGACCCATATAGGATCTGTCCCACACAGGATCGGTATGCGCTGACCCACACAGGATCGCTGAGTACTGACCCACACAGGATCTGAAGATTCTTCTAGAACAGCCAGCCACAGGGTTCCCGCACTAAGCATGCTTGATTATGGGATATTCCACTCCTCAAGACATTGGTTGATACTTGAACTACCACAAAGTTCCATGAAGAAGTATCAAGAAGGTCCTTCACGTCATAAGGTACCCAACGCGACAGACGACGCATCAATCCGACTCTTGGTCTGTATGTTATTAACGTTTCCCTTCCGAGGGCCTGGTTGGATTTGGGTTTGATCCAACCCAACCATACACCAAATTTATCCAAAAATCATGTGGAGTATACCAAAAGGACTGTCTCGATCCAAGGATCCCGGTGCTACAGACGATTTGTCAAACAGACGCCTGGTTCTCAAGATATGGATATAAAAGCGTATCTAGGTCCAGATGGGCCTGGGTCCGGTACGACCCAGTCAGACCGACTCGGCCCAATCCGGTCTGAGCCGGCCCGACCTGGTTCATGTTGACCCGACCCAGTTCAGGTTTGGCCCTGATGGGATGGGCCACGGTGAGCCTGGCCCACTGGGCCGCGGTCTAGATCGGCCCGCGAAGGGGGTGACCCGACCCACTGGCACAACCTGATCCACGTTGGGTGTGGCCCGCTGGGCACGACCCACTGGGTGCGGATGACTGTGGCACAACCTACTGGGCAGCCTGTGGTGCATTCTACTGGCACGGCCTGCTCGGCTGGGTGGTCCGCCGTGGCAGGGTCCGCCCTAGCTAACTCCCGGGGGGAGGAGCCCCCCGATTTTCCCAAATGGTCCATAGACCGTTCGATTGGCGTGCGAGACCCACCAGAGCAGTCCCGCTCGGCATGATGTGGTCGACCGACGGTTCTGACCGGTCCACCTCCACGGCCGGCCAGGTGCCAGCTGCCCTTCGGTCTCTGCCGTGGCCAAGTGCCCGCAATCTCCTGATCCGGCGGCACGGACGCGCACTACCACTTCGCCATGCGACCGGTCGGCATGCCGGCCTCCCTCTGGGTGCGCCTTCCGCTCAAACCGCCACCGGCCGGGTGCCGGCCACCCTTCAGGGGCACTGTCGCGACTCGACAGCCATGACCTCCTCCTCTACCGGCGGCGCGGATGCACGCCGCCCTTCTTCCATGCGGCCGACTAGTGTGCCGGCCGCCACCTTCTTATGTGTGCTATTACAGCTTTGTTTAAAGCCCAAAAATTACAACGTCCACATATTCACGATCCTAGAGTCAAGATCTCCATATCCATATGTCATGTTCAACTAAACTTTTAGTTTCCAGTGCGCTTAATTATTTGGCATTGAAGAACGCACGAAGAACACGCGAAGAAACGAAAGACAAGGGTCAAGGTATAAGTGCAGAATGATGGAAATGTTTGTTTGGCCATCGTCATTATGAATCAAGAATATGAAGATTCAAAAAATTAGATTTAATCATACTTCAAATTGAAATCCCTACCTTGATCGTCCGTTGTAGGTGTCATGAGGATGAAGACAATGATGGTGCCATCGGCGTTCGTCGCTCCCGTATGACACTTCTGATCTGGGATCGAGCATCATCCATGTCAGAGGTTTGTTATTTGTTGGAGGATGTTCTTCGTTGGTGGATTCTCCAGCAAAGGCCTCCTCTCCCTTTCTCCAACAAAATAACCACCCTCAATTCCCTCAAGAGGAGTTAATGAAAATAAATCTTAATTGAAAAGTTGTTTCATTAATTTAGATTTAATGAACCCTATTAATTAAAGAGAGTTGTGGTTACACCTTTTGTGTAACCATACATTTAATGCCCAAAATTAAATGCCCAAACACCCTCGTGTGGTCCCCACCTCCACGATTTAAATGGGAGGTTTTGAATAAATAAAATAAAAGTTGTTGTTTTATTTTATTATATTTTTTTAACTCTCCCACGAAAATCCAGAAAACTAACTTCCACCCTCGACCTACTAGGGTCAAGGTGAAGGTATCCTTAAGGGAATATTGGTGTTGCGAGTTCAACGATGTCCTCATATTTCAATTTCGAGCACCAGATCAAAATTTAGAAATCACCGCTCACGCGTTTACTGAATGTTCCCGAAAAAAAAGGTTCATAAATTAATTCTGGGCACACCGGGCCTCATAATCACACGCCGTTAATTTTCCCAGACTCTTAATATTTCCATATAATTAAAAAAAATTACATGTAAAAATCCATGTCTTTAAATTCTCCCCACATCAGGGATTTGCGTCCCCAAAATCCACAAAACAAACTAGGGAAACAGTGGGGGTATTGTGCGCGAATCTGAGCCTCCTACTCCCATGTGCTCTCCTGGAGGTTCCCGTGCTGCCAAAGAACATGCATCACAGGTATCGACCACCCACGAAGGATCCGATCCGATCGATCCTCAATCTCCACTGGAACCTCTGAAAAGGTCGACCCATCGTCGATATCTTGCTCGCCGTGGTCAATGATGTGCGAAGGATCATTTACATATCTCCTCACCTGGGATACGTGGAAAACGTCATGCACCCGGTGCAATTAAGGTGGAAGAGCTAAGCGGTAAGCCACCTCTCCAACTCTACTGAGGACCTGAAAGGGTCTGATGAACCTCAGAGATAACTTGCTGCCCCAACCAAATCTCCGCAAACCTCGTTGAGGTGAGATCCATAGAAAGACATGGTCACCATCCTTGAACTCCAGAGGTCTCCGTATCCTGTTAGCATAAGATTTGTGCCTACTCTGTGTAGTCTTCATCCACTCCCGGATGATCTGCACCTTCTCCATGGTAGCCCGTACCATCTCTGGTCCCACGAGTGCTGACTCCCCTAGGTCAGTCCAGCACATATGTGATTTGCAAGGTCAACTGTACAATGCCTCAAATGGTTCCATAACGATAGTGGAGTGAAAGATTTTGTTGTATGAAAACTCCACTAAGGGAAATTGATCCTCCCATTTGTGGGCAAAATCAAGGACTCAAGCATGTATAATGTCCTCAAGGTTCTGAATGGTCCGCTCTGTCAGACCATCCGTCTGAGGATAAAAGGTGGTGCTCAACCGAAGCTATGACCCGAACACCTCCTACAACCCCTTCCATATCCAGGAAGTAAAACATGCATTACGATCGGAGAAAATCATATATGGAACTCCATGAAGCCGCAAAATATCCTGTACGTAGAGGTGTCCCAAGCTCTCTACTGATCCCTGCTCTCTTATAGGTAGAAAGTGGGCCGACTTGGTGAGTCGGTCAACGATCAACCAAATGGAATCATGACCCCTGGTCGTGTGTGGAAGTCCTGTCACGGAGTCCATGGAAATTCCATCCCACTTCCACTCTGTCACCTCTAGTGGTTGAACTAAGCCTGCTAGAACCTGATGCTCTTCCTTCACTTGCTGACAAGTGAGGCACTGTGAGACAAACTCTACCACTGATTTCTTTATTCCCGGCCACCAGTGTTGACGCTGAAGGTCCTGGTACATTTTTTCCACTCCTGGATGTAATGAAAGAGGTTATGTATGGAACTCCCTAAACAATTCATCATGAAGCACCACCAGTACCATAGTATGCCCTCTGAAGAGGATGACGTTCTCCCCACCTTCTGAAAATCCATCAGGTGCCTATCCTGTGGATATCTGAGCACGTCGAGCCTCGCAGTCAGTGTCCCCAAGCTGTGCCTCCCTAACTCACTGAAGGAGTGGGGGAGTGATGGTTAGAGTCAGAAGAAAAGCTTCTCCATCTCGATCCATGTAGGATATCCGCAAAGCGGCTAGCTGCCCTGTCACCTCACTCAGCAACTGTATACTAGATCTCCTACTGAGTGCATATGATACCATGTTCCCCTTCCCAGGAGTATAGACTATGTCGAAGTCATAGTCCTGGAGGAACTCAAGCCAATTTCACTATATCAGGTTCAGGTCCTTCTGAGAGAAGATATACCTGAGACACTTGTAATTAGAGTAGACTATAAAAAGTTCTCCCATCATGTAATATCGCCACATATTTAAGGCGAAGACCACTGCTGCTAACTCCAGGTCATGGGTAGCTTAGTTCTTCTCATGTTGTCTCAGCTGTCAAAAACCATATGCGATCACTGCTCCCTCCTGCATCAGGACACAACCAAGCCCGGTCCCGGATGCGTCATAGTTGACTACGCACCCAACGCCCTCCTTCAGCAACCTCAAGATGGGGGCACTCGTCAGTCTCTGCCTCATCTCCTGGAAACTCCTCTATAATCTATCCAACCACACGAAGGGTTTCCCCTTCTTCTTCAAAAATGATAAGGGTGCCACAACTCTGGAAAAGTCAAGTACGAACCTCCAGTAGTAACCATCCAAATCTAGGAAACTACGCACCTCTGTCACACTCTTGGGTGGATCCCAAGGAAGAACAACCTCAATCTTCACTGGATACACCACAAACCTAGCCTCTAAGATGACGTGTACCATAAAGTGGACCTCTCGTATCTAGAACTGGAACTTTGAGAGCTTACCATAAAGCTGGTGCTCTTATAGTGTGTCCATAACTATCTGCAGATGATATGCATGATCCTCCTCCGTGCCTGAGTATATCAGGATGTCATCGATGAAGACAACCAAAAAACGATCAAGGTATGGCTGGAGGATCCTGTTCATGAGTCCCATGAACACTGTTGGGGCGTTGGTCACACCGAATGTCATAACCAAGAACTCATAATGGACGTACCAACATCTGAAGGACGTCTTCTGCACATCCTCGTCTCGTACCCTGAGCTGGTGATAGCCTGATCAAAGAGATCATCAATCCTCAGTAGTGGGTACATGTTCTTCACGGTCACATGGTTCAGGCACTGATAGTCCACACAGAGTCTCAAACACCCATCCGCCTTCTTGGCGAACAAAATCGGGACTACCTAAGGAGAAACACTGGGCCTAATGAACCCCTTGCTCTGTAAGTCCTCCAGCTATACCCGCAGCTCTCAAAGATATGCGGGAGCCATCCGATATGCTGGTGTAGATATCGGTTCCGTCCCAGGGTAAAATTCGATGTAAAATTCCACCTCTATATGAGGAGGTAGACCTAGAAGATCATCAGGGAAAACATTAGCATACTGGTCCACCACCACAGGATAGATTAGACTCTCAACATCAACCACTCTGAGGGTAAGGCTAGCCAACTGATGCGTTATCGGCTGTACCCTATTCCAGGTAATTATATCATGTGATACAAAGGTTCCCTTCTCATAGGTGAAGGAAAACCTGGTCCCATCTATGCAGACACACCACACTGTGCACCTAATACAGTCGATCTGAGCATGGACTGTAGATAACTATTCCATACCCAAGATGACGTCGTAAGGCCTTGATGCCACTACTAGAAGATACCAGCTGAAGCTCTCGCCTCCTATAGTAATCTCACATTTCCAGAACTAGTGTGTAATCTTCAAATCCTCTCCCGTAGGAGTCTCTAGCCTTAAGGATCGAGCCAACGGCTCCACCGGAATCTCCGATCTCCGAACAAGGTCTGTGGCAATAAAAGAGTGACTTGAAACTATGTCTATAAGTACCGAAACTAAGGTGGAGTAGACACAGATCATACCACGAATCATCTATGAAGTGCCGTGGTCATAGGCCTTAGCTGCCTGGAGATGTGTTCATCCCTGTCCACCTGCTCCCTGTGGTCGGGGTGGACCACCTGGTGGTGGTGGCGGTAGAACCTCGAATCGGTTCCCACCTTCTGCTTCATATCCTGCTCCTCTACCACATCCTCCTCCTGCCTACAGACCTCCTCGATCGAATCTTCGCCTCTGCCCAGGTGGTCCTTCGACCGTTTTCTGGTCGTCCGTACGGCGGGTTGGGTAGTCGTGATCCATGTGACCCTGCCCTCCGCATGAGTAACACTTCATGTTCCTCGCCTATCCTACTTTGTCTCGAGAGCCCCGCACAATAGACCATATATCCTATGGTCATACACTTATAGGTCTGGTCCTCTTGGACCTCTGCGTCGTCTGTCTACTTCCATCTCTAGATGACTCTACTACATAATGTCTGGTGGTGGGTCTCACTGCCGGTGACTGCTCAGCAAGGAAGATATCCACTAAGAGTGCTCGATCTAACACCCACGCCTTCATCAGGATGATGAGAGAAATCATTGAAGCACTAATCTCCTGTATGAGCCCTTTATTGAGGGTCCGGGCCAAGAAGAAAGGGTCTCACACCATGTCAGTGGAGTAGCACGAGAGGTTCTTGAACCTTACTGAATACTGAGCCACGATCATGCTACCCTGCTGCAAGTGGAGAAGCTCTTGTATATGCACTGAGTGTAAGGTTTCTGGGAAGAACTCTGCCCTAAAAAGGATCTCGAAGTCCGTCCAGATGAGAGTGACCTCATCGTGGACCTAGAGAATCAAGCTCCACCATCTGCCCACTGCTGCCTGAAGAAGACTGGCGACAAGGATCACCATGAGATCATCTAGTGTCCCTACCAGTCGGAAAACTCTAACCACAACCTCTAGCCAGTCCACAGCCGCCTATGGATCCACCTATCCTCGGAACCGCGGGGGCCTCTGGAACTGAAACTCATGCAATGAGCTCAAGCTGCATGCACCCTCTGCTACTAGAGCTAGTGGCATCAGCTGCCCAATGGGTAGTGGTGCTACTGGTACACCACCCGGTGGTACAACTGCCATAAGGGGGCCCTACACCGAAGCCTCATCACTCGGTGGGATGTCATCACGTACTCTAACTGGAACCCTAGATGGCTGTCTGTGTGGAGGCATCATAAATGAAACAGGTGTGCCACGGTCAATAAGTTATACTTGGTGAGATAACTCAAAGTGATCACAAAGAAAAATTTTAAAAAACACACACGCAATCAGTGTTTTCGTTCACTGAGTCAGAAATCAAATTTCAGGGTCCTAGTGTATGGATACGTTGGCTCCCGCACCAACACTGGTTTCCCCAAACTGATAACTATACTCATTACACTTAATACTATTTCTGATTAAAAGATCAAAGTCCAAATTATTCGGTAGAACAGAATCCTATGATACCAATTTGTCACGACCCGTCCCCCAGGGCCCATACCATGACTACCCTAAGAACGCCTTCTATAGTCCAGGGATGGGTGACTAGAACTGGAAAGGCATATCCCTAAATGGGTAAGGCATTGCCTTTATAACCTATTAACTCACACAACCAAGCACACAACAAGATACAAACACAAAGTAAACTGTATAGTAAAAAGAGTGTGTACAGTAAGTAAAGGGGTTAGATTACAAGACCAATAAGAAAGTACACGTAAAACTGAAAACAACTCCTGTGAACACCTGCCAAGGATCCTACCTTAAGGGTAGGTACAGCTCTCGAACGGCCATCCCTACGGATCATCTCTTCTAATCTCCACCTCCGAGAAGCCTCCAGTTCTGGTACCCTCGACCTCGATCAGAGCTGTCCGTCGTCTGCACAAGACACATCAAGGTGCGGGCGAATCCCGTGCATGGGTGAGTGTAACGATACTCAGTAGGGACCCCGAGACCCTCATAGGTCTCCTAGAGTTCCACAAAGGAAAACCCACAAAGCACGAAGTAATAGACATCAACACTACTTAGGTATATTCCCATACATATACCTAAGTTATCAAGATATACTCTTCTCACACAAGAGATAAGAATACAACAAAGGTAACACCACGAAGGTAGAAGTACCACACAGGTAACACCATGAAGGTAGAAGTACCACACATGTAACACCACAAAAACAACACCACGAAGGTAACACTACGAAGGTATAAGTACCACACAGGTAACACCACAAAGGTAACACCATGAAGGTTACACCACTGAGGTAGAATTACCACACATGTAACACCACAAAGGTAACACCACGAAGCTAGAAGACTCATCTCACACCAGGTATAACTTAAGTACATAAGTATAAATCATTAGTCGTAAGGCTAGATCATCTTATTCTGTTAAGTAGCACTGTTTCTAACCCACATAAGATTGATAGGTAACTAACCCCCGCTGAACCACATAGGATCTGACGCACATAGGATTGATATGCACTGACCCACACAGGATCACTGAGCACTGACCCACACAGGATCTGAAGATTCTTCTAGTACAGCCAGCCAAAGGGTTCCGGTACTAAGCATGCTTGATTCTAGGAGGTTCCGATCCTCAATCGATCAGTCGATACTTCAACTTACATTAAGTTATATGAAGAAGTATCATGAAGGTCTATCACATCGTAAGGGACCCAATGCGACAGACGACGCGTCAATCGGATGCCCGGTCTGTAAGTTATTAATGTTTCCATTCCGAGGCCCCAGTTGGATTTGGGATCGATCCAACCCTACCATACTCCAAAATTATTCAAAACTAAAGTATAGTATACCAAAAGGACATTCTTGATCCAAGGATCCCGCTGTCACAGATGGTTCATCAAACGGACGCCCGGTTCTCAAGATATGGCTATAAGAGCGTATCTGGGTCCAGATGGGCCCGGGTCCGATCCGACCCGATCGGCCCGACCCGACCCGACCTAGTTTGGGTCCATCCTAGATGGAATGGGCCGCGGCGAGCCTAGTCCATTGGTCCATGGTTTAGAACATCCCGTGAAGGGGGAGGCCCAGCCCGCTGGCACGGCTCAGCCCGCGCTGGGCGCGGCCTGCTGGGCGCGGGCCACTGCGGCGCGGTCTGCTGGGCAGCCCGCGGTGCAGCCTGCTACCGCGGACCGCTCAGCTGGGTGGTTCTCCATGGTAGGGTCCTCCCTAGTCGACACCCGGGGGAGGCTCCCCCCCTGTTTTCCCAAACGGTCCGTAGACCGTTTGACTGGTGCGTGGGACCCGCCGGAGCGGTCCCGCTCGGTGTGATGCGGTCGACCGGTGGTTCCGGATGGTCCACCTCCCAGTGGTATGATGGTGTCACTGTCCTCCATGGACATCTAGGTTCCGGCCGCCCTTCAGTCTCCGCCGCGGCCAAACGACCACGATCTCCTACTCCGGCGGCGCAGACGCGCGTCGCCGCTTCGCCATGCAGCCGACCGGCTTGCCGGCCGCCCTCCAGGTGCATTGTCCGCTCGAACCGCATCCGTCCAAGTGTCGGATGCCCTTCAGGTGCACCTCCACGACTCAACAGCCGCGAACTCCTCCTCTACTAGCGGCGCAAATGCGCGTCGCCCATCTTCCACGCGGTCGGCCAGTGTGCCGGCCGCCGCCTTCTTCCGCATGCTATTGCAGCTTCGTTCAAAGCCCAAAAATTATGATGTCCACATATTCAAGATACTTGGGTAGAGATCTCTATGTCCATATGTCATGCTCAATGAAACTTTGAGTTTCAAGTGCACTTAATTATTTGGCGTCAAAGAACGCACGAAGAATGCACAAAGAAACGAAAGAGAAGGGTTAATGTATAAGTGCGGAACGATGGCCATGTTTGTTTGGCCATCATCATTGTGAATCAAGAATATAAAGAATAAACAAATTAGATTTAATCATACTTAAAATTAAAATCCCTACCTCGATCTTCCGTTGGAGGTGTCATGAGGAGGAAGACGATGATGGTGCCGTCGGTGTTCGTCGCTCCTGCAAGACGCTTCCGATCTGGGCTCGAGCGTCCTCCACATCAGATGTTCGTATTCATTGGAGGATGTTCTTCATTGGTGGATTCTCCAGCAAATTCCTCCTCTCCCTTTCACCAAAGGAATAACCACCCTCAATTCCCTCAATAGGAGTTAATAAAATAACTCTTAATTTACAAGTTGTTTTATTAATTTAGATTTAATGAACCTTATTAATTAAAGAGAGTTGTGGTTACACCTTTTGTGTAACTGGGCATTTAATGCCCAACATTAAATTCCTGAGCACTCTCGTATGGTCCCCACATCTACTATTTAAATGGGAGGTTTCAAATAAATAAAATAATTTTTTTTGTTTTATTTTATTATATTTTTTAACTCTCCCATGAAAATCTATAAAACTAACTTCCACCCTCGATCTACTACAGTCTAGGTGAAGGTCTCCTTAAGCGAATATCTGCACTACGAGTTCAATAGTGTCCTCGAATTTCAATTCCGAACACCGGATCAAATTTTACAAAATTACGCTCACGCTTTTACTGAACGTACTTGAAAAAAAGTTCAGAAATTCATTCCGGGCACACCGGGCCTCAGAATCACACGCCTTCAATTTTCACGGACTCATAATATTTCCATATAATTAAAAAAAATTTACATGAAAAAATCCGGGTCTTTATAATGTCTTAAATTTTTTCTATGTGGGATTCCTTCCATTACAAATATATTACAATGTCCTTTTATTCCCCTTGTATTATCACTTCCTAGATTTTTTAGTACATCAAAACTTGCACTACTTCCTTCCAATAGTGATGAGATCTTCCACTTTAAATGATAAATATTTTGACTGTATTATTCGGCTGCTGATTTATTTTTTTGAAAAATCCATTATATTATGGTGTATAAAATATGGATATTTCATGCTTAATTCCCTGTTTCTCAAGGTATTTTACAAATTAAATTGATGTATATTCTATTCTGTTTTTGGAGTGCAATATCTTTATTGTGCAACCAGTCTCATTTTTGACTCTTTGCTTGTACCTCTTTATGTATTCCATAACTTCCCTATTGATCTACATAAACATCATGAAGTTAATTATTCTATAAATATTAATAAAAACAATGAAACACATTTACCCATATGTTCCCAAAATATTAGTTAGTTCATAGGCGTTAGTGTGAAATTGAACAATGAGATTTGATGCCCTATTCTTCATATGTTGGTATATATTTAGGACCATAATTCAACATATATAAGCATCAAAAGTCTTTTCAAGGTATAGTTTTATATTTTTAATATCTATTTCCATATTTGGATTTTATAAATTCTCCATTCTTTACTAATGAATGTTTCCTATCCTCATATTCCAAAATCTATTATCCTCTTCAAATATCAAGTGAAAAGTGTTTTCATTGCTATCCACTTTTTATAAATTACCATGTATCCTATAAAAATCCATTAGAATATTCATGAAATTAAATTTGATTGATAATCCCTTATGGTTGAATGTAACGTAAATACTCAAGCCACAAATTTGACTCACACTTAGAAGATTATTCCACAAGCCCTCCACACAGAGCACTTTAGTCTTTATCATCTCATCAACTACTAATCAAGTATTTCTAATTCCTTTGACTTTCAAGGATGTTTCATTTCTAATGTTCAATTTTTTTTTTCATCTATTCCATTAAAATTAATTAATATTCATATATTTATAGTCATTTTGGATGATCAATCATTATAAAGGATCCATGTAACACAATTATTTTTATCTTTGGGAGTAATTTTAGTGAGGTCTTCCTTCTCTATTTACTTATTTTCATTCATAGTGATATCTAGCTGTGTTATGGAATAATATGGAATGTACTCGTTCTCTTCTATAAAAGTAGTATAGTAATACTAATATACTTATTCTAATGAGGATAATATAATACTAAAATCAATATTTTTTGAATTTCTATCAATATATTCCCTCTGACTCCCATTATGGGAATAAAAACATCTTCTCTTCTAGAAATCAATAGATCCATGCACAATGTCAGAAAATTGAAAACAATATCCATAGAAATAATTTCATCTTTGCGATGAAGGATATGGCCTCATTCTTCATTGATGACATTCATATGATTCCACATCTAGAAATCTTATTGCATATTCATAGTAGTATATGGAATGTATAAAAAAATATAGAATTGACATTTAATAAGAGAACATATCTTCTTCCCTTCATTCCCATACATTTCCTTAACCTTCATAAAAATTTTAAACTTTTTTTGGTTAATCCTTGATAATTGAGGATAAATTTACTCCCTATGCTTTCCTTTGATAGGATTTATCTTTGTATTAACATCCAGTGTTTGAGTTTTAATACTAGTAGAACCCAACCTCTATTTACCTTTGATCTAATCAATTTTATTAGTTTATTTTGATGTCCCAACATCAAAACTTCTTTTAATTTTACCCAAAAATATTTCTATTCATTCATTAATATTGTTATTAACACCTTAAAATCCTCACTTGACTGTTTATACCAATTATCCATATTTATAACTTCAGAGGTGTAGCTTATTCTATGAATCACTTGATTTAATTTCTAATCCCAATTTTACTATTAGGGATAAAATATCATCCTCCATGGATTAATCCATTTTCATTTTCTATTTTACATATGAATTATGGTCATTTACCACCTTAGTCCCTTCTTCAAAGTTTAGCATGAAATTCACAACTTATAATGAACTTTACTAAATGGATTGCTGGAACTTTTTAATTCCAATCAATATCTTTTTTCAATATGATCCACATATTTGAAGGAATATTTTAGTATTACATTAATCTTAAAATTTTTATTTCATTTAATATCATTTTATTTGAGAGACTATTCACATTCTACCTTGAGATCTACTACTCCTAAAGGTTTATCGAAATTTTCATGTTGAATTTATTCCTTATCAACAGTAAACATTATCATCTTTCATATCTAATTAAAACTCTATATCAAATTCTATATATAATATTCATTATCATTATAATATTTTATCACAAATTTATTTCTCTGTAATTTCGTTCTAGATAAACTCCCAATTCTACTCTTCTTGGTTGGAAGCTTCTTGTTGACTTATGAATAACTTTTGGATCACTATATTTATCAGCAAAACTTATCTAGAACATTTATCCAATATTCCTACCTTTACCAAATTGAAATTGTGCATACGATATAATTACTTTGAATATAACTTTTCCTCTATTTTAATTTTTTCAAAAAGATAAAGGGAATCATCATCAACAACCTCCACTTCTCCTCCTTTTTGGAATATTAACAATTCGTTGGATTTGAATTCCATATCCTTACTTATGTGGTTTGATTTCTCTTATTAATTAACTTTAATTTCTAATTCCACTAAGCTTATCAGTAGATCATCCATATAAATCTTGGAATGATCCATTTCATCAATATTTGAGACCATTGGGATGTATAGAGGTAGAAATATTAGAAAGATTTTATTGAAAATATCGATATCCTTTATCTCCTCTTCGAGTCCCTAAAATACTCTAATAAAATCAATGATTCATATTAATAAACTATCATCATTTCTATCAAGTATAATTTTTAGGTCCTAAAATTTTTTATCATGGACATGTAAATTAACCTATTTCACCTTACTATCACCTTAATAAATGCTGGAAAATTTTTCTAATATGGCCTTAACACTTATTAAAATAATCACTTATTTATATATATACGATTTTAAAATTCTCGAGTTAGAGAATTTTGAGCTTTGAAATCATCATCTAGAAGTTTATAACAAGCCTTGTTCATTGACTATCCTGTCACACCACTAACTTATATCACATGGATGATAAAAATAAGATCTTTCATCCCAAGTGATCGAAGGCATAATCTCTTCATGATTTTCCAAATATAATAGGTGGTCTCATAGAAGAGAGTAACTTCATTGAAATTAATTGAATTATCAATAAATATATTTAAAAGATAGATTCAACACCAGGAACCTCACTTTGAGACCAATTATTGCACCTCGGGACACCCTAAGAGGGGAGGGGGAAATCAGTGTGTCAAAATTTTTATTTAGTTAAATGGATATTTTCTCCAAGTTGGTAATAAATAATTAAGACTATATCATTGAATTGTGTAATAAACACCCATGTACATGAAACCATAATAACATAACACAATAAGTTTACTTGGTCCATTATATAGGGCTAGTCCAAGGAGAACATGACAACAATGTGTCGGTCATACCATAATCCAATAAGATCCATTGGATTTCTTGGATTAAATGTTTTTAGTCATGGTCACTCCATTCCTGGTGAAATAATTTTACAATGCATCAAGGATAATGCACTAGCTCCCTAAAATCACTTCTGTCAACTCACCCTTTCTCACTACATTGGTAGAATTCTTCCCCAGTTTATCAACTTGAAGGTCACTTTTATATCTGAGTACATTTTGATGATGGTTTGCATCATGAAATACTAAATATGAATCTTAAATACTTTCCATAAACTTTTCCTGAGTGCAACTTAGTTCACACAAGTATTTTCACAAAACTTCCTTCCATAAAACGTCTATTCTTCACGTAACTTCAAACAGTCATGATATTCTATGCACTGAAATCACTATGCTCCACTTATTTCTCGAACATATTATTTTAAAAACATGAGTTCATGTAAAGTTCCTATTTTATGTAAGAAATATGTTCATGTATGTCTTACATGAAAACAAAGTGATTAGTCCTCCTACACACAATTGATTATTCAATAGATGATCTAAAATATGTTTATAAGAAAAAATCACCCATTCACTAAACTATAATGTGACCATAAAATGAAATGCCTCTAGATATTATTTTCACGTGATACTCTAAATCTGAACCATGTTCTTGAAACTCCACTTTCATGAAACCATCTACCTTTCATGAAACAAATAAATTTTTATAAACCAAATTCCTTTACTTCAAAAACAGTGTGAAACTTTCTGAAACTGAATTTCAAAAAACATCTTTCTTTTCCCCAACATAAACTCAAAACTTCCTCTATAATTTATCACCAAAAAATTTGGTAAACATTGGGAAATGATTCAATTATCAAAATTCTCCAGGGCATCCATTTTCCTACAAACAAGATCCCATGGATTTCAAACTCCTTGATCAACCTAGTGTGGGTTGAAAACAAACCCAACACACCAACATGATTTGTCTCAGATAAAATTGGCTCAGAAAATTACTATATAATTAAATTGAGTTTCATTTAATGTTATTTTATGAGAGTAAATAAGTTATTTTTTTCCTTTTTATATTAAATATATACTCTAACAACATAATCACTTTCATCACACATGAGTTAAAAAGGTAAGACCCAATCTAGTGATATCATATTTGGTTCTTAAATTATTTGTTTCAAAGATATAAAATATTCAATAAATTTTTGATCAAAAATTAAAAATAACACCCATCATCAATAGAAATTTCATTATCTTTGAAATAAGAGAAAAACTGTGGATGAATCATATATAAAACCCAGTATGATATAGATAACATTTCACTTCTTTAACTAAATTGAGGAGGATAAGTTCATTTACTACACCACTATATACCATAAAATACAATTTCTCCAAATTTAGAACGAAATTTATTTATTCTAATCATTCAATAGATTTATCAAGATTTATTAAACATTGAACAAATTAATCTCTATGAATGAAAAATTTATCTATGAAAATTACTATAAATTACATAATTATAACATAAAATAATTCTTTCATGCTTTGTTAATTTTTTAATTCATTATATATTTTAGATAGAATTATTTTACATGACAATGTACCGTAAGAAAAAGTAAATTTACTCATTTATTATTCTTTGGGTGCTACTAAATTTTAAATATATCCTAAATAACCATTTAGAAAATAATAATATTGGTTACCAAGAATTATTTCATATATTTGATCAATTAATGGTAAAATAAAATGATTTTTACATGTCATATCATTAAGAATCAAATAATCAACACAAACTCTCAACATAGTTGTTATTATTGATGATATTAACTAATGGTTTTCATTTTTAGTTACAATTATTACTCCTTATAACTTGTAATAGGCCTTCTCAAGAACTATATAAAATGGATAAATGATTCTTTCATCGAGTAATTTTATAACCACTTTCTTCACTATATCTTTTTTTGGTGAATTTAAAATCTTTTAAGGATGTATTTAATATTTACTCCCATATTCCATATGTATATTATATTTACTAATTTTTGGGATTATTCCATTAATATTTTCTATGGATCAATAATTTTCTCTCTATTTCTTAATTTTTTTTTATCAATTTCACATCTTGGAAATTTTTAAGATCAATATCTATAATAATTAGATGATTTTAAACTTTTCAAAGACAAATATACGAAGATATATTGGTAAAAAATAATATAAAACATAGGTTGATGTTCAATATGTAGTTTTTTATGCACTTTAGTTTATAATCAATTAGTTACTACATAACATTATAACCAATAAAATTTACAATTTTTTTTATTTTGGTTAGAAAATAATTATAATTATAATTATAATTTTCTAGTATTTTATAACCTTAAAATTTTCTTCTTATCTTCCAAACTAGACTAATTATACACTCTCAATAATTTTCATTCAATATTTTATTTATGTCTCCAAAAATATTTTTAAAGTATAAATGTTTAGTTTCCATCACCACTATAATGAATAATTCTTCCATTATTAACATCAATTAATTTATTTACAGTTTCTAAAAATGATCTTACCAAAATCAAAGGAACTTTTACATACTCTTCCATGTATTAAATTATAATGAGTACTATAAAAATGAATTTTTAAACCCTTATAAAAATATATTCTTTAATTATTTGAGGATACTTTATTAGTAAATTTGTAAATTATAAAGTCATTAAAATTTATCTAGGATCATCTAAACCAAATTTATTCAACACTTTATAAAAAAAAATTTATTACTACACAAAAATCAAATAATACCATTCCAATTTAACATTATCCCATCTTATGAGTAATAATAATAATTTATGGTTCTTTATGATGGAGATATACCATAAATCCTATATAGATTTTGATGCATTTAGGATATATCATATGAGATGATATAAGGGATATCATATTGTATGATAATTTTGAAATAATGGATTGTTTTATACCTTTTTGGTATATCATTTTATATGATATAAAGATATCATATGATTTCCATCATATCCAATCACAATGCATGAAATTGGATATTTATTAAGGTATAAATCACATTTCAAAATTAAAATAACATCCTACTATTTATTATACAGTCAAATTCTATGTGTTCACATTTGAGTAATCTTTCATATAAGCTAAGATATAATTATTCTATACTTTCCATAAGAAGTAACACATGAGATATGGATGAAGGGTTACAAGGGTTATAACCATTTCCATTTAATCATAAGTTTTATAACATATTATTAAATTCATAGATACTTAGAAAGTTTATGGAGGGGTATATAAGGAGGAAAACACCATTGAGATGTGGGTGTAATACTTTTCCATGATTCCTCCAACCTATTTTACTATAATATCTCATACTCCTTATTTTCTTATATGAGATAGAAGCATATCATGGAAGAATGAAGTATCCAACCCAATTTTCTAGGTTATTCAGTCAGACCATGGATACACCACATGGGAAGGAACCTATAGGTTTCTTATCAGGGGTCTTCATTAACCACTATGATTAAAGAACAAGAGATGTGATAATCAATAATGAATGGTACATGTTATTAAATTTTTCATACATTGTTTCGGTTTTAATAGAATGAAGATCTTGGGAATGTGGTTTCTATTGCCATCCAGTAGCTAGAAAATTTTTATTTGATCCATAGAAACCCTTAATTCATATGAAATCTTGACCATACCTCTTGTTTCATGGAATCATTTCTAAAAAATGATGATATTTTATAACATTATGAAGTCATATAGTTATTCATTAAAAATAACTGAAATTTTGTACTCTATATGAATATAATATATACGACATAATAATCTGTGATGTAGTCAAACCATTTGATATATGATATAATATGTGGTGACTCAGTCTTAATTCCTCAATTTTTGACATTTTCTATCTTAAAACATAAGGAATTGTACGATATAAAACCAAGGTTCTGAGGAATGATGTTGGAAGAAAATAATTATCTCTTGTTATGTATGATTGATAATAGAGGAATCCTCATATTACAATGTGAGGAATTTTTTTTGAACAGAAACATAACCCACACTATTACAATTCATTCTCTTCCCAGCATAGACCTTTCCCTCCGGAGGGGTACCAAGCCTCAGGTCTCGAATGCGAATCGCAGCCTGAGTGAGTAAAACTGGCCTCCCCACGCCACCCTGCACTGTCAAGGCGGTAAATCACACGGTGCGGAATTACCTCGGCCAAAGCATGCAACCAGCGGGAATAGAACCCCTGACTCCGAGGAACCAAGTTAACGACCCAACCAACTGGGCCACCCCATGGGGGCTAAAACGTTGTTGTAAAGATACCCTTTTAACCCATGACAACCGTCAATTTCCATGGGTGGATCCACCAATCCTGGAAGTTCACATTCCCCAGCCGATCTCTGACACTGGTGGATCCCAGGGGGTTGGCCAGTTCCTCCTACAGGTGCGTGGGGAAATTGAAGCAATATATTAAAGCATAGGCGTGAAGCTAAGAGGAATCGAACTCAGAACCTCAGGCTTCGACTCCAGCGCCGCTACCACTCACCTCCCGGCCCTGGGAAAAAACATGGTTGTAAAGATACCCTTTTAACCCATGACAACTGTCGCTTTCCATGGGTGGATCTACCAATCCAGGAAGTTCACATTCCCCAGCTGATCCCTGACACTGGTGGGTCCCAGGGGGTTGGCCAGTTCCTCCTACATGTGCGCGGGGAAATTGGAGCAATATATTAAATCATAGGCGTGAAGATAAGAGGACTCAAACCTAAAACCTCAGGCTTCGACTCCAACGCCGCTACCACTCCCCTACCGACCCTGGGGGAATGTGAGGCATATCATTAACTAAGTAATACATGAAAAATTTAATTTTTCAAAATTTAAATTATTAATTAAATTATAAAATTTATAATTTTTTTTATTAATTACAGAAAAATTATTTTAGGATATTTATTTAATTTATAATGTATTATAAAGTAATTTATTTTAAAATTTATATAGTTAATTATTAAATTTTTATGAAAAATTTATTAAATTATATCGTATCATTTTGAAATTATATTGAATGAAGTCTAATTTGCCTATAAAATTTTAATATGCAAATTATAAGTGTGGTTTATACAGTGCTTATAAATTTAATAAAAAAGGAAAAATATGAAGGATTTTATATTTAATTTTTTTAACTATTTATAATTATTAGTTTGGATTTTTCAAATTAAAAGGCCTTATTTGGGAAATTATTTAAACATGTCAAAAGGGGATCTAATGATTGATATGATCATGGTTTAAATTATAATAAATGTGTTATAATCTGAATTTTTTCATAATATTTTAATAGTTCATATATATATTGTTTATATTTTAGATATCATATGATTAAGTGAAATAGAATATAAAATGATAATATTAAGGATTTTATATTGGAAATAAATATGAAGTGTTTATATTTATTTATTTATGAAATGCCTATAATTCATGGAAAATTATAAAAATGGATACAATTTGTTGATTTATTAATTATTCATTAATAGTGTATATCATGTTTAAATATATGAATTTTTCATTTATTTAGTTTATTCCTTTCTTATTCATGAATTTATATAATATATTTTCAATATATGTATGCTTTAGTTTAATGTATTAAACCACTTCTATAAATTGGCATAAATGCACATAAGGAGTTATATTTTAGGTATGATAATTTATTTTGTTTTATTATTACTTGAATTTGGATTTTATTTGGTTATGATCTAGAATTTAATAGTTGATTGTAGTTTATACATATTTGGTGTTAGAATTGTTGTGGGATTGAGGTCACTCTTGAGTAAATTGAATATGGATAGAGGCAATTTGGGTTGGACTACTCACTGGCTTAGATGCCTATGCCTTGTCTAGAAAATTGGCGGTTGAATATCTATTGCTCAAAGATTACTCTTATGGGGATTTTTAATTCTATGTGGTTTCAAGCCATTACATGAATGGGTTTAATATATCTTATTCCTAAGATTCATTTGCATATGTATGAATATATTTGGGTTAAAATTTAGCTAAGAAATACAAGCTATGAATTTTGTAAATATTTACACATCAGTATGGTTTTAAAATATTGATTTATTAGAAGGAATAAGGGTTCAAAAATAAATCATTATAATAATACATATAATTAAATGGAATACATGAGATAAGGCAGAGATATTAAATCCACTTTAAAATGTTATGTTCTAGATTCTTTTTAATGTGAACACTTGTAAAGAACTCGATCATCTAAAATGGTATCTTTTTGTTAAATAAGGGTTCCCATATATTATATTATATATGGAAAGTATGTAATGAGGTTACACTAAGAGACATGTTCCTTGTTTTGGGAAATTTATTTGGTTGTCATTTTATTGGGAAACCTTAATAGTTTGGATACCATAAGAATAGTGTTGAGTTTATCTATATGATGGATTGGGTAAGGAGTTTTTTAATTAACCATTCATGAGTCATATATGATATTATTGGAATATTATCCTACCTGAAAAGACAATGTGATGATTACAAAGTATGGTCATTTATTAATGAAATATGGATCTTAGCCTAGTAATAGATGTGATGTTTTTTATAAGGGTTCATCTTTCTAGTGTGAGAAAATTTAATAAATTTACTTATTAAATTAATTTAAAACATTATTGTTAACATCCACCAAAAAAATGTTTGGAAAATGAAGTGGGTAAAACAATCAGAGACACAAGTGCCACATTAGTGAAAATGAATTTGGAAGAGAAGGCATATTTTATGCCATAATTTCATGACCACATAAGTGTAATTCAATCCAGTCACACAATCACATAACCCTAAATGGTACACATGATATAATAACCCCATGTTGTTCATTCTATACCTCAAACACAATCAAAGGGGGTTATCTATGACACAACTCGCGTATGGTTTCTATTCTTTATGTGATGCCTCCAAGACATACACGAGTTAATAACCACAGAGGGATCACATCATCAAGGATATCTATGATGGGATGGTATTTAAATTTCTCTTAATTAATAGAATAACACTATATCCATGATCTTTCACATGAAAATGGATCATACGATCAAATCCATTGTGAGGATGCCTGTGAAGGGATGATCTCACGATTACAGTTTCTCATGTGATGCACTAGTGAGACATTATCAATGATAAATGGTTGGGTTATGCACAACCCATGAGACATCACTGAATTACTTAGATATTTTACACCACCTAAATCTTGGTTAATTGTATTTAATTCCCTATTAAGATAAATAGATATATAAGGGGCGACTATTATGAAACCCTATAACAACCAAAAAATTTGATATGTGGAGAGTGCATAATTTCAGAAGCTAAGGAGAGTTTTATGATTTTTAAGACCACCATTTGTAAATTTTGAAAGTAAACATTGAATTATGAAATGTGATTCCCTTAGATAAATTAAAAAACGATTCATGAAATAATTGGTTTCATTGAATGGTAACCCATAAGTCATGCAATCACATGATGACCCATCAGTCAAGTGATTGCCCGATGAGCCTTTGGTTACGTGATCACCTCACACGATTAGATAAACATTGGCTAGTTATGAGATCATGTTACCCCATTTATATCATATTATTTCAAGACCATAATTATTTCACATGATCTCATGAACCCTTAATTTATGTGAATCGTTATACCCCATGTTCTTCACGCGATCTCCCAAATCACAAAAAGTGTCACTTGAACCCTATTAATTCCATGATGTTTTATTCTCCCATAAATCCATTCCAATTAATATTATTTCTAATATTAACTAAAAAATTATAAATATACCTATGGTTTAAATTGTTATTCCTTAACCACTAGTGTGAAAGGAACCATATGAACTACGAGAACTCTGATTCCTATTATAATCAGGATATGTTGGACATCTTCTTAAGGCTCAGGCTCAATGTCCAATACATTTCCATTAGTATTTTAATGTGTCTATAATCATAGTTAGACTATGATACCCTCATATAACTATTTCATTTCAATATTCCTTGAGAAATATCATTATTTCTCTCAATAATCCATACTCTTCATGAAAGTCATGATCATAGGGTAACCTCAGTGTGTATGCCCCACACCCTCATGCAATGTGTTTGATGTACTTGTATCTATTATTTATCACACTGATGATGAATCACATGGTCTTATAAATTTGTGATGATCCTCACATTAAAAAAATAAAATACACCCATTAGGGATATCCTCTTTAGGTATATGTACCGATTACATTTTCATTTCTTTCAAAGGGCTATACTCTAGATGAAGTATCTCAGGGATGCCTCATATACATAATTCCCACTAAAAAATATGATGTTTTACCTTTTATATCATAGGTACCTTCAATAATAAGAACTATATGGACTGTAATTCATGCCTTCATGAGATAAAAAGGATGCCTCTCCATTTCTTGAGCACACATTTTCAATATTCAAATGTCTCCACATGTGTTCTTAACACACAATGTTAAAATAGATATTACAGTCCTATCACATGACCATAAAAATTTTCATTAGAGATATATAGGCTTTGATTAATAACATTGTGGGATACATAGGACACCACCATGAGGTTTAAGTTTAATAACATTAACCTTTCATCCACATGGGGTCGTATTCCTCATGAGATCATTTACATAATTTCCTCGACTATCCATACACTCAAGAGCCTGTATTTATGGTTAATTAGGTCCATATTCCATATGAAACTTTTTTTTATCATGATATATTCTAGATAGAACCATACACCCACTCATAGAGATATATTACTTCTAGGCCCCACTACATTATCCTCAATATTCCATATTCACTTAAAGGTTCACTATAATGGGATGATCCTACATAAGTCACACACTAACCATTTCTACAAATCTTCCAACTTGTCTTCCTAAAAACATAAGGTTAAAATACATAGATCATTATATTTCACATGAAAATAAAAGGTAAAAATTTTCATAGTAATTTGAACTGAACGATGTGGGTTCTATTTCCTTTCATGAGAACATGTAGGAAACACCAATATAATCTTGATCCCATGAATACACACACCTACTTACTTCCTTGATAGAAATAAAATCTAGAGTGACTACCTATGGATTTATAACATAGAATCACCTACAAAATCATCACTTATTAGGAATAGGAAACAAGATGTAGAACCTCTAATACATATATATTTTCATTTTATTGAGATACATTTAATATGTATAGAGAGTCACATCAGTGAATGTTAATAACTTATTGTTAAATGTTAGGGTAACTGATACTACATCCAGATCATGGAAGGATTCAAAAACATATCTTAAATTTATTATAGATTCTTGGAGTTATAAATAATACCCCTAATAGGGCATGATGATCCTGAACTCCCATCCTCTTAACCAATGGGATTTCCAAATTTTTATTGGTAAGGAACCTCAATGACCATTTTATATTTGAAAATATTCCTATAGATCATTATATATGTGGGAATACCTTGGTGTTTCCTTTTCAATAAATAGAACCTATTTAAAATCATCTAAGACTGAAGTAGTTGCATGAATTATAGACCACCCCTTCCTAGGTTGAAATAAGGAAGGAGAACCTAACGTGAATTATCCCATAACAAAACCAACTGATTCACCCATGCATAGATGGTTACATATGTTTTTTACTTGTGATGAAATAATGATACATATGGCCTTGTTTATTTTTGACTTTCTAAATGCAGATACACTTCTCACAAATGCCTTTCGATTCCAAGGAAATGAAGTTATCATCATGAAAAAACTCTAATATTGCATCTTCTATGAGAGCCATTTTCTCAATGAACTGTAAGATGACATCACCTATTCAAAGATTCTTGAAATAGGTGTTGAACATGAAAGTTAGAGAATACAATTGTCATGGTACCATCCTGAACCTTAATGATTTACTCAAGGGTCTTGAGGATAGCCATGATGAAGCCGATAGTGCTTGTTGCCATCACCAACCACTTCAGGAACCTATCCATAGAGAGTGATAATAAATAAAATCCCTAACTCAGGATGGTTGATTATGAATTCTACCATGACTTCACCCTCATTTTGGAGTCACCTGGAGGGATCCTATGAACCAATTCCAGAAGAGCCATGAAATTAATTCCCCACACCCGCTTGCTGAGGGAGCTTCCCAGAGGGTTTCCATATCGAACACTCATATTAAAGAACCTATAAGATCTCGGAAGGCATGATGAGTAAAGGATCATAGGGAGTAGGATCATATATCAATTTCTATGGATGAATCCCACAAATATATTTTAGTGACAACCAGTGTGCAGGCTCATATCCTTAATTTTCCTTGCCAAGTCTTCTAGTATAACTTGATAGAAAATAGGGGGTAGACGCATATCCCTACCCCCTCGCATGAATCCCACCAATATATCCCATTTGAAAATATAGGATATTATTGATAATAAATTCCAACTTTAGTACACAGTGTCTTCTAGAATATCAAAGTAACCAGAAACACATAGGCCTATATTCCTTCCCATACCCTTTTGAAGTGTAGTTATATTGTGGCATTGATGAATGATATTTGCAAACATATTCTAGTAATGATATAGGAAAAAACACATACTCCTATTCTAATCTGTATAATATTATATCAACATGTCCAACATGACTGGGTAGATACTCTAGAGAAAGCACATATTCTTTATCCTATCCTGGAGGATTAATATCATACTCCAATAAAGGATGGGGCACATGACTGGGTTTATATCCCCATTCTGATTGGGGTTTGTGAACCCAAATGTACAGTCACCTCAGGATAGGTATATATCCCTTTCAAATAGATCCAACAATATATTACAAAGGTAAAGTAGGATTAGTCCTATATTCTCACTCCAAATTACGCTCTTTGTAAGTTCCCAATAATCACCTCAATGAAAGATCATATTCCTGACAGAAATCCAAAATATACTTAGCATATTATGGAAACTGGAAAGAGTTAGGAATATATTATTTCTTATTCCGACATAGGACTTCATCAATATCCTTAAAAGGCCATAAAAGATGAATATCATATCCCTTCACCCATTATAGAAGTCCATTGTAATATTCTAGCTGGGAGTGCACATCTGAGCTGGGCTCATATCACCCTTCAACCAATGTTGGAAAACATATTCCAAAAACCACCCAAAGGAAGGCTCATACTGATTCCAACAATTCAAAATATCACCGGAATACTCTAGTAAATTACTAGAAGTGGGTTAATGTCCCCATAATAACCATATATAGTTTTTGATATAATCTTTCTACCACCACACAATTGGCTCATACTCCTGCTCAACCCGATAAGGCAAGTCTTCATATTTCAACCACACCACATGCTAAGTGTAACACCCGAGATTTTTATGAGAAATATTTTGTTTTTATGTTATATATATCATCAAAGGAATATTTAACTACAGACAACACTGGCTTGGCTTGCTTTACACGCAATCGCGGCCTTCCTCGATAGCTTGCGTTGTACGTAATACCGTGTTTCACTAAACAACGACATGCTATTATAATATTATTATGAACTAGCCGTTATGAATAGTAATACCCACTTTTTGAAATTTTATAAATTTTATCTTTAAAAATGGAATTCATTTTTGGATTATGAATATCGAAATTATCCTAGGGTGAATTTTTGGTATTTTTCTGAAAACATTCAATTTTTGATGAATAGTGAAAACACTAGGTTACTATTTAAAACCCGAATTTTTATTTAAATAATTATTTATTTTATTTGAATTTATTTTAGGTAAAAATTGATACATAATACCTATATAAGTTCAATGTAATTCATTAGAGTCATTTTATAATAATTTTAGATATATAAAAATTTTATTGAACTTTTCACCGTCTTTTACCCACCACTTAGGAGAATTTGAAAATTTACATAAAACTTAATTTTACCTCTTCTGTGAGTGGAATTTCAAAAATCCAAGAGACACGGTTAATATCAAGGACTAAAATGTGGTTCAATGAGATGAAAATAATTTTTGGTGAATAGTAACTTTTTACTTTTATTTACCACGGTTAAAAGTAAATAGGGTAATTAAGGGTAAAAATGATATTATTATTACCCTAAAACATGTCCTAATTCTATTGGATAAGTGTAATTTGACCAAAAACAACATTAGGAATAAAATATGACCATTTAGGTCCACTTGGATTAGATTAGGACATTTATTATTAATTTATTTAAAGAAGGGTTAAAATAGTTAAAATCAAAGTTTAATAAGTAAATAATTTTTAATATAGGGTTAGACATAAGATAAATTCGAATATAAATATTCATTATAAAGATAAAAAGATTTACTACATAATGGTATTTTATTTATAATTTTTAGACTTTAAATAATTTAATTTATTTATGACAGAACGATGATGCAGTAATTACCTTATTAAGAAAATATTAACATAATTAATGTTATAAATACCCAAATAAATGTAATTTTAGACTTTTTATGAATTAAACTAATTTTATAGGTTAATATGACATGTTATTATCGATTTGATTAACTTTTTTCGAACTAATAATTCTGTTATGATTTTCACAAAAATCAATTACCAAATAGTGTCAAAATTGACATAAAATAGTTTTTAAAACAAATATTATATTATTAATTGTTATTTTATTCATAAAAATCTAATATTCTTCCAAATTACTTATATAAGGTTATATATATTTATAATTAACAACTTGTGGTTCCTTTGGCTTGTTATAGTAAGTTTATTAACCATATAGTGTAAGAAAACAAGAAGATATGGTAAAAGTTAAATTATTTAACTTAGAGTTAAATCTAAATGATAAGGTTAAAATAGTAACCTAAACTTGTCTAAAATCTATTTTTTGAGAGGATTTAGACCCATACCTACCTTATATTATAAATAAATCAATTTTTAGCTATTAAAAACCGAATATGACTTTATAATAAAATAATATTTTAAGTTTTTCCTAAGGTGCCCCTCTCCTCCCATATAAAAGGGCACCTCCTCCCTCTCCTCCTCACACCAATTTGATCCTTCAATATCTACCAAAACCTACCAATTTCTCTTATACACTTCCATAGAAACATCCTAGAGGTCATGGTATTCTTCAAATACCATATTTAGTTCCCTAAGAGGAGGTTAAGAAGAGGCGCTTCAAAGAAGAGTTAATGTCCGTTACCGAT
Source organism: Viscum album (assembly GCA_963277665.1). Taxonomy (NCBI): domain Eukaryota; kingdom Viridiplantae; phylum Streptophyta; class Magnoliopsida; order Santalales; family Viscaceae; genus Viscum; species Viscum album. Next base: position 671,880,119 of record OY728167.1, read on the forward strand.
TCTTTCAACTTTATTTCTTCTTCCACTTATTCTTATTTAGTTGTTTCATTATAAAGTAATAACATAAGTATCACTCATATAATTATATGTTATTATAAATATTAAACAAAACTATTTCACCTTCTATCCATCCTATGGAAAATGAAATCACCGCGCGTGCGTACGTACGGAATACCGTCTCCACACCGTGGTGTGATTTGTTTTCCACCAACACCTTACTTGGATGGGTATAATGGTGTAAATAATAACTATATATGATTATTGTAATGTGATATTTATTCTTAAATAGTATACATACACTTCAATACAATTCCACGATCATGGGAATGATATCATCGCTCGTGCATACTTACGGCCTACCGTCTCCACGATGTGATGCGACTCGTTCTACATGATCTTCAATGATTATATAAATGAATTGAATGAATAAATATGATATATATTACATTAATATCATTCTTGAAATGAGGTATCTATAACCTAAAAAGAAGAATAAGAATTTATTCGACCAAACACGCATAAGAACAAAAAAACAATAAACACCCGAATAACAAGTAGAAATGAAATATTACTAATAAGAAGATAAGAATATGACCATATATGATATCATAACAATGAGTACGATTATGGAATAAGTCAATAACATTATTTAAATCATTATACAGGAGGTTCGGACACATACGAATCAAATCGGACCTAAGGTAAGGGAAAATCTCGCAATCTCATTTTTATCCGAGATTGTTTATACTTCAGAATTTACTGGGGAATATTTATCATCCACACCCATGTTTCCTCAATATGTAAAATTATTTCTATCCTTCTACAATTTTTTAAATCCAATTTTACCCTTCGGTGAGTTTTTAGTAAAAAATATGAAAGTAATCTTTTGTTGTTTTTCGTACGAGGTACTTTTTGACTTTTCCGGCCAAAGTACGAGAAGAATGTTTTTTTAACTTATACGACATGAATGGATTTTTAGAACATTATTTCCATGAATATTCCTTTACAAGTTTTAAAGTTTACTTTTAATCAACTTCTTTTAGTTTAATATTATATGACATTTTAAGAAAGGAAAATATTTTTGAAGTAGAAAGGATATTTTCCTCAAGAATGGAGTTCAAGCGTTTTATCAAAATTATTTTCCATCTAAGATAATATAGGGTTATATTTCTATCCCAATTTTTACATTTATTTGATTATGTTATGATGGGATTATTTTGATGAAGTCCTTTTTATCTTATATGGATTATTTTATGATGACACGATGTTTAAGAATCCCATTTTTATTTCATGGGTTATGATATGATGTATGATTTATGATTTTGTGGCACACATAAGAATGGTTTCATTATGAGATGGGTGGGACCTATATCTCCCTCAAATGCATTGAGTAATTATTTATATCTCATGAGATAGACATGGATGTAACTGAAGGTTAATCTGGTTCAGTGAAACAGGACTAAAATGAGGAGTGAACTCGGTTCAGAAATGGACTTTGTCTGCTAAGATAGTCTTGGAAATGAGTCTTGACTACTAAGAAATTATTCTTTATGATTATGTGTGTATGACACAAAGTTTCATGTTTTAAGTTATGATTATTGGGATTACATTTCACTACTATGATTTATCCCATGTTATGATATTATGATCTCTCTTGCAGGTTTATATTTTCAAAATGTTATGTTCTTATGAATATGATATGAATGATATTTCTTTTTTTTTACCCTTATTGAGAATTTTAGATCACCCTTTTGTATGTTTTCTTTTCCCCAGGTCAGGAATAAGGGTATTAAGTAGGATATGCCAAAAAGGGATTCTAGATATGATGAAATAAATGGGAGACAATGTAGATGCTTTATGAACCAGGTGTTTATGTTACCCAATTTCTAAAGACACTATACCTATACGGTCCTACTGTGGTTTTGTTATATGTTGTAATAAGTGTGCTTCAATTTTGAAGTAATAATAATGTATGTAAAGTATGGGTCATTATACTAAGGATCATATTCCAACCTTGTAAAATTATAACATCCTTGAGGATATACAATTCCTATCTCAATCATATCAATGAGGTATCGACTAATCATCTGTAGTAGAATTCCATACCGAACATGATAGTCAACCTCACAATAGAATAGAGATGGATTATGTAGATCCTAACCCTAAAATATGTTGTGGGAATCCTCCCCATGTTGATATCTCAACCATTAATGGATATCCTCCCATTATCAAGGATACTTTGTATATTTAAGTGCTCAAACATTTGGGTCAATTGTATATAGTTCCCCATCAACCTTCAACAACACCTCACCTCGATCAGCAGGAGACCCAGAACATTGACCATCGTCCATGCCTTCTATAGACCAGGAGAATTTTTTTATAGAAATGTATACAGTGGGGGTCTAACTAGGTAGATGAATGAACCTATGATGAGTAATAAGTTGCCATGGATATGCTGAAGGATTTTTCTAAGAACAACCTCTTGACTTTGTTCTGGCCCATCACCACTTCCAACTATGACATCATAGAAAAACTATAGGAGGAGGTCATTACTTACTAATTATAAAAACATTATGAAAAATTTAATTGGATAATGGATAATAACATACCTTATTATGGATATTAGGATCATCTATAGGACATGAACATTTTATGATGTCAGATAAACCTTGAATATTTCTCCGTAGCTTGGGACCCAAGGTTAGAAAAGAAAAATGAGAGCCTACAACATGATTGCTTCCATATCTTAGTGTCCCTATAGTAGATAATATCTAAATTCACATAGAATGTATGGATATGAGGATGGAGTGAGTATAGATAATCACACTTCACCTCATCCCAAGGCTATGAGAGTCTCTCAAAGACAACATCCTTCAATTTTATTACCGCAAGGGGTCATATGACCTTTAAAAAGGTACAATAGTTGGATAATCCAATAAACTCATCCTATTTTGAATATGTAGAAGCACTGTGAGTGGATAGAGTGAGACATTTATAGGATCATGATCTAAGACCATCAAAATTTCATTAACACACCTTATATGGTGAAGGTAAAATATCTCTCTATAAGATAGATCTTTATGGAAGACATCTCAAATTCTTATAAAATACTCAAAAAGATTATAAAAGAGTGAAAATGCTACAAATTAATAATATTTTGTTAGAAGAATCCATGGAATCCATCTATGAGAAACCATACCCTATAGCGAAAGGAAAAATATTACTATTTCCTCCACCTATAGGGTTATCAAATCCCATATGGGTCTAGCAGAAATCCATGGAAGCTCTAAATAAACCCCATCCCATATGGTTGGTGGAATTATTACTACCACCACTACCCTGAGAGCCATAAAATCCACAAAAGGTTTGGAATGTACTAGTGGTGACACCATATCAGCTTTATCCCTCAGGGATGGGAAAATTATTACCATCTCCTCCAAGAAAATTGGGTTTCTTGAGGTTGGGTAGTGGTTTATAGTAACCCGTGCCCCAACCATTTTTATTGCCACTTGACACAACCCTTTAATTTAGGCCCCACTCAGCAAGGTCAGTCAAAGATTCCCTCAAGGTTACTATCGAAATAATAAAAATTAGGGAATGATCATCGAATAATATCAATCCCTATAATGGCCACAAGATAAAATGACAAGGTTCGAGAATGTTTTTGTGAGGAAAAACCGATTTAAATCTCAAAGTGTATATTTTTAGTGATAATTAGATCTATTAATCAAAGAATTATGAGATTAATCATGGTTCTCAATAGGCCATAGTAAACATATTTATTATCATTCCAATAGATGATATAATATGGAAAATAGATTCCATGGGACACAATGCAGATACTACCTCAGTTTTCATGTTACACCAATTTCGAGTATATTGATCCTTGAAAATGAAATTAGGGGAATAACTAGAATTTAGAACCTCCAAATAAGGAGTTTATACCCCCTACATTCTATGTTTTAGGGATAAAGGTAAATTCATGGCTATTTACTACTCACTATCAAGAAATACTTATTCCCCCTCCATGGAAGAGATGTTGTCATAATATGAGTCCAATATATACAATCTCATATGGATCAATGAGGAGTTACTCAAGGGAAATATTCCCATTGATCATTTCCTCTAAGAAGAAGTGACCACCCATCCTCTTACCCCTCATGGGGGAGTTAATTTTCATTCAATTTTGAAACATGAACAACAAGATGGAACTAGATACACAAAGGTGGTCTATATGAAAATGGGACTTAAGGAAGATCATGTTTTTCCTCCATTACAAAAATAATCTCCCCATACCATGATAATTATGAAGTCCCAATATTAAATGAAAATTAGAAGCTGATGAATTTAGGGCGAATACATCAAGATTTTACTTCTATCTACACTCATGATGTGGTTCAAATAGTGGTACCCCTATAACTCTCTAACACCATTGACTCTCCCACTACCTAAATGGAATTCATAGAAGGGAGGTTTTCCCTTGTAGAAACCAAGTTGAAAACATATCCCAAATGGGTGAATGCCACTCTTACCCTATCCAATTTCAAGAATACTATTTTTTGGACCATTGAAAACATATGAGATTTAGTGTAACATATCTCACAATTATTGTCTCGATGTGGCCCCATGATGGAATAATGGGACCAGAAGAAGTAAGTGAATATGATATGATTTTTGAAAAATTTGGTGGGATCAAATTTCATCTGGTATATTAGCCTCCCAACAGGGTCAATAATAGGCAGGGAAGGCCTTCAATTTCAATTCCTCTACCAATTCATCTACACACTAAGGAATATGATGATCATTGACCTAAAAAACTAAAACAATCATGAAAATTAATGTCCCACTAATGTTATCATCTAATGGAAAATCATGAAATAATATCATAGCATCCGGATCCAACATGAATAGTTTTTGGAATTTTGTTCATAGAATATTTTTGATGAACTAAAGACACCTCTAATCCCACTGAATAATATTATAGGGTTTCTGGAGTTTATATACACAATGCAATTCCTAGAGGATGTCATTTTGAGATCCAAGTGCCAATATTTTCCCATTCTAGAAGTATAAGGGAAAAGGTCTGGTAGGATAAAAACTACCACTATCACAATAAAAACAGTATCAGTGCCTACCAGATCACCCATGTATCCTCTACATCACTTAATTCCTCCCATCGGGTGGCAATAACTACAAAACCACCCCCAGATAGAGGAAAAAATTGATTATGGCTACACAATATTTTATGAATGGAAGAAAAAAACTATTCCTTCCAAAATTAAGAGGTTCCTTGTCAATTCCTCACAACCATGAAAAAAACCTCCTCAAGCTACATGGTCCTAGGAAACCAAATGAATTTGGCCTCCACAATCGTCTCAAGTACTTCCCTTTCCATGGAAGGTTGGGCCACAATATCCAAGACTACTTTTTCATCAAGTAAATATTCCAAGGTATTTTTTATTTTGGGGAAGTGATACTAGAAAAAAAAACAAACACAATTCCCCCTTTTATCCTCTACCCAAATATAAGAATAAGGTGATTGGAATGAATATCTAGAGAGGCATGAATAGAAGTTTGATAAATTGATAAAAAAAATTATTCAATCAATCTAAAAACATTCTTATAGAATAACTTCATCAACTAATAGTGGACCCATCACCTCCTTTACCATCCAAAGGGACACCTATAGACTCATCCTATAAAGGATTACATTACTATTGGATATAGAATAAGGAATATTTGGAAGAGTCTTATCTAACTCCAAAACTGTCCCAAAATCATGAAAAATTATTTCCCTCTCATTTAGAGGATGGGAACCACCCTGATAAATTGAATACCCATTAGATTAATAACTCCACTTTGGTTTTATTAAATTGATTTACTTAATATACCTGTTATCTAATGAAAAAAACACACATGAACTCAAGTTCCTCATACCTGACTGGGGAGATGGAGGAAAAGGAAGAAAAATCCAAGGGAATAGGGGAAGACACAATTACAGGAAAGCCCAATATCCTGGTAGCATCCCCAAGGATTCCATATACATTTTTGAGACCCATAGTGAGTTCATTTCCAATCCCAGTGATAACATGGGAAAACCCCAGAGACTTCCAAGAGTTATTCAATCCCAATTATTTTGGATGACTGGATGGCGGGGGTGTAACTTTATGATCACCCTAGGCAAGTTGGTAGACCAAATCAACCTACTCTTCCAGTGATGAGAATTACCTCAAATTTTTCTCAAGAACCTGATTCATATACTTCAATCACCTCATCCTCTAATGTACACACCAAAGAGAAACCCATATTGGGAATTGCAGAACCATTGTAAAGAAATATGAAAATTTAAGGCAGTTGTTGGCTATCTCGGCCGAGATCTCAATCCTATATTATCATCATATCTAAAAAGATCTTATGGAAGATTTTATTATTTCCCTCTATATTATCATTGAATTTTGAGATAATATTTTCTACAGATGAAATTCATCAAGAAAATATTGTTTAAGTACAATTCCACACCACTATCTTCTTTGTAGAACAATATCATAAAGAATCCATTCAAGGGGATATCATACTCTTGTAAATTTCATAAAATCTAAAAGATTATTATATTCAATGCGTGAGGTTAACAATGGTTCCAAGATTAATCTTATCTTGGTGTAGAATCTCTGATGTTTGGGATACAATGAGGGTGACTTATCTCTGACGAAGTTGAGCTTTCAGGGGTATGAAATTATTGAGAAAAAACACCATGGAAAGATGAATATCAAAGACCAATTTAGGGATATAGTTCCTAATAATGAGTTCATTATTATTAAAAAGGACACAAAAAATTTGTTTTGATTAGGAGACCTCGACTTCATATCCACACAGAAGTTCTATTAACATTCCACTATAATTGAAATACCTCATTGATGGAAAGGTTGGAATGTTGTGTGATGATAATACCCATTTTTAATCTTGTAAATCCCAATAAACTAATGTAGGTTTCTACAATAGTTAATGAAAGAAAATAAACAATATAGGGTAAGGTACAGGTGGGAACTCCCAATGGAATCTATACCACCCCTAGAGCCTACTCAATAATGACTATGTATAACCTATAAACATGATCAAGGTAGAAGATCCATATCTTAGAGGAAACCATAATCCATAAAATTCACTAACCCATTTCTATGAAATAATGGTTATTCCAGTTAAAGTGGTCTCATCAAAAGATAGTCAGACCAATTCCCCGACTAGATCATAAAATTCTCCCACACCATTGATAGAAATTGGGAATACTACTATGACGTCCCTTTCATATTGGGACATCAATGCTTCTCCTAGTGAACTCTTATCCTTTAATAGATATATAGTTTCTACCATTTTATTTACCTATATTTAGGATGCTTATTTTGATGCTAATTGGGAACATGAGGAGGTTGACCTCAATGATTCCCCTTCAAAATTTGAGGATGGCATCTCAACTAACATCGATGTGCTCAGATAGGTAAATCTGAGAAAATATGAGGATTTCCGGACTAAATTTATCAGTACCTCCATGAATCTAGAGTTACAAGAGACTTATATATACTTCTTAAAGAAATAATATTATGTGTTCTATTGGAATTATACCATTATCATAGGGATGGACCATGATGTGTCTTCCCATCACCTAGGTTTTCCAGATGAACATCAAGGTTTCAAATTTGAATACCGTAGAATGCATCTCTCACATGATTCCAAGGTAAAATATGAATTTGATAAACTAATTATATACTCCTTCATATGATAAGTAAAATACAAAAAATTTATTTCCAACATCTTCCCAATTAATATAAATAATGGGAAGACTAGGGTATATATCAATTTCAGGGCTGTCAATCAACAATTTATAAAGGAATATTTATAAGTTCCAATCATAGAAATCCTAATAAATGAAACTGTTGGATTAAAATACCTTACATTAATGGATGGATACTCAGGGTACAACCAGATAAATATGGAACCTAAAGATAATAAATACCACACTTTTGGAGCACTTCATTGGATATTATTTTACCAGGTCTTTCCCTTCAACTTGAGTAATTATATAACCACCTACCAATGTGCTATGCATTATGTTTTCAAACCATTTCTAGTATAAATCAGTGGTTTATATGTCAACTATATCAGGTTTAAGTCTTGTAATCACTATGACCATCTCACCGATCATTAGACATCATTCAACATGTTTCAATAACACAAATTTAAAATGTACCCTTGATGTGTGCCTTTGGGGTTGTGTTAAGAAAATTCCATAGATTTGTAATATGACACCATGGAATTGAGGTTGACCCTGAATATATCAGTGAATCCCATGAAATTGAACCACCAAAAAACCTTAATTATTTGAGAGAGAATTAGAGATTCCTTTCAAACATCATATGTTTCATAGCCAATTTGGCCAGATAATGCCTCACCATAATGAAGTTAATGAGGAAGGGAATCACTTATAAATGAAATAATAATTTCTAGGAAGCCTTTGAGAACCTCAAGGAGAAAACTATTCACCCACCAGTCTTTTTGAATCTAGTATAAGGGATTCCAATAATACTATACATGTCAATAATAGAGTGATCACTCCATTCTCTTATCATGTTGAAAAAAAGATGTAGGTAATGAAAGTAGTATCTACTATCTCATATAAACAATTCTAGATACCGAGTCCTGAAATTTTAATATCAAGAAGAACTAATTTACACTTGTTTTTATAGTTTAAAATTTATTTCACTACTTAAAATACCATAAAGTTTTTTGGTCTATCCCGTGGAATCTCTAAAGTAAATTCTCTACCACACTATACTAAATGAGCATCTGGTATGATGGGAATTCATCCTGAAAAAATACAAAATTTCTATTTATTTAACATACAGAAATCAAAGGTAAAAAACTCTCTAATTTCCTCAAAGAACATTATTATCTAGAAAGGGTACCGTTGGACACTGATATCCAAGATAAGTAGGTAATATATGCCCATGAAATCCCCAAATATGGGAGTTGTACAATGATTGAGCATCTCGATGTCTTCCTGGGAAAGGAATGGAATGCCCAAATTTCTACTAGGTTATTCTGGGGATCATATTTATCACTCTGGACAAGTTAATCCTTCCCTATTATATATAGTTATCTAAAGGTTTCACCAAAAATTTGGTGGAATACTATGCCCTTATTGTAGGTCTAGAACTAGCCTTGTAGGTGGAAATATCCCATCTGAATGTCAAAGGTGATTCAAAGGTGGTGATCAAGAGGATTAACTATGAATATGACACTATAAAGGAAGAGTTAACACCTCTCACTAGATATGTGAAGAGTATAATGGAACAATTCCCTTTTGAACCAATGATTAATCTTATCCCACATTCATAGAATTCCCATTCCAATGCATTGTCCAATGAAGCCATGACCCTGGCCGAACATGACCAGGATGATACAATTTTTTAATTACACAACAAATGATAGTCTCACCAGTAATCATCTACGACACATAAGAGATCAAAAATATTATTGATTCCATAATATTTTATAATCCTATGTCCATTATTATATGGACAATCCCCATAATTGACCACCTCCAAAACAGGACCATCCCATCTGACAGAGAAAAAAGTAATAGATCCAATGTCAAATATAAAACTTTACCCTCAATGACAGGTCGAATGAACGTAAATTCCAATATATATGTGGCTTTAATAGAGTACTCCTTAGATAAATCACATAAGGAGAGATCATATCCATATTGTAGGATGTTTATATAGGCTCTTGTGTTGCCCACTAGTTGAGAACCAGGTTCTCCTACCAAATTTGGAGGATTGGTTATTTCTGTTCAATGATGATACAAGTATATTTAGAATTCACCATGATATTTCATTCCTATTAAATACATTATAAATTCATCCACTAAACCCCATAGTTATTTCATTCCTCTAAATATCCCTGGTCATTTTTTATATGGGGAATATATGTTATGTGCACATATCCCCTAGCTAATGTTAAGTAGTTAAATTACATCCACATAAAAACTGAATTTTTCTCCAAATGGGATGAGAAAATAACCAATAAAGTCAGGATGAGGAACATCATCCACTTCTCAAAGTCTCACATTATCACCAAATTTGGTTCCCATCATATAATATTGGTATAAAATGAAAACAACTTCTATTTCTTCAAGTTGAAAAGTCTATATCAGGTGTATAACATAGAGTCCAACCATTCATCCCATTATAAAAAAAATGAAAAATGGGTGGATAGTGGTTTTCAATAAGACTTTATCAAACATACTACAAAAAATGGTGGATAATGATATGAAATATTGTCATGATAAACATCTGCATGCCTTATGACCCTATCAGACCATAACTCAGAACCCCACATAAGTGACCCCATATTTTCTTGTCTATGGAAAAAAGGTGGAGATTCCTAATTAATTATTATTACCATCACTTCAAATAACTATCTATGGTTAATTATCAAAATATGAATAGTCATATAAGTTATTCAATGAGTTATAATGACTCTATGAGAAGAGGATTCATTCATTGAAAAATCTCAAAGTCTAGTAGAATTTAATTATGTGAGCCTTTAAAAGGAAGGTCTGCCTCTTCTCATTGCTAAATAAAGAGTTAGTATTGGTTGTTAAAAACCTGATGATACCAGGTAAGAAACCTACAAAGCTAGAACTGAACTGTTAAGGAACTCATGTCACACATATTTTTTATTCAAATAGATCTGACACCTTAACCATGATGGATGAGAACACATTGGACCCACCACTAGTGTAAGGTTTCTTAATAAATACATTGCATAGTTCCTGCATGAGCACCCACGTCTATGAGGAGTGAATTTAAACTACATAACATCTACATCCTTATTACATGGTATTAAAATATAAAACATATGGTCCATCCCACAACACCTTTAAAAAAATCTAGTGGTAAATTATGTAAAAAATTACCTAACCATGTGTCGGTATTTGAACTTTAATTATTCTTTTTTGGGACTTTTTTTACTCAACATAGAAATAAGGTCCTCACACTTTGCATAAAAATATGACCAATTTTAATAGATCAATAGTCCATGTGGAAAGACACTAAAAAATATAGTGATAATGTCTTCTCAGTTTGATATTAAACCGCAAGGTTATTATCATCGACGTGTGGCATTAAACAATGAGGTGAAAGTCCACAACTCATGAATTCAAACTCATCAGAGTGACCCTTATTTTGTAGATAATTTCTCCCCTACAAAATAGATTGTTCCATATATAATCCATTGGCACATAGTTATCCTATTTTTTAGATCATTAATAGCACTTTTCTTTATATATGAGCTAGATATATGCAAGAAACCCTAAAATATATATGTTCAGGATTGATTCCCATTACTATGGGATACGTAGAGGCATCTATGTACCATATAATGGAACCATTCACATTTATATTAATCATATATTGGACATTACCCCTCCTATGTAAAATCCATATATGTGTAGAATATTCCAACACATGTTCTCTCATTCATAGATTCGTGCTCAGAATAAAATCCCCCCTTCAATGAACATGATTCAGATATGTGTTAGGGAACTTTTCCTTCCAAGAACTACATATGTCCTGATTACTAACCTTTTTGAATAAGTAGTGATGCCCATGTATATTATCCTGGGCCCATCCATATGTTCATCCCTATCATAACCCTCTCAGGTTCTTGATCCATACAAAGAGAAGTCATCCCTGTTTGACTACAAGGTTGTGTAAATTACACTATAGGTAAAATACTCTCCAAATAAGAGATATATTTCCCTTCCCAACATAGTTAAAGGTTATAAATCATTTTCAAATATGATAGTGGATAGTTTCTCTTTTAAGGAAAAATTTCATATATCCCCAACATATGAGTCATATCTGTGCATATGACCTTTTTTTTCAGGAACTACATGTGGATTGATTCCTATATCTATAGGATACATTGTGACACCTAGATTCTTCATCCTGGTCCCAGAATAAAATATAAAAAAAAATAAAAAAAATTATTCATAGATTTCATGCTATATCTATGATTGGGAGTGAGGCTTTATTATTATAATCGTGAATTTCATAATAAAAAAATAAAGTACAAAAATTCCTCCTTTCACCTTGATGTGTTATCCTTCATTGATTTATTGAATGGAAATGTGGTAAGGTAAAATCCCTTTTCATTCCCCCTTTACATGAGGGAAATCTATTAAGGGGAATTTCTCTCTAAGAACTATGCATGTCTTTATTCCTATTAGTATATGATATGCTGGGATGATCGATCCTTTTATCTCGAGCCCAACCAAAAATCACTAAAAAAGTTTCCCTCATACCTTAGAGTTCAAACCTTTATGGTTAAACTTCACTTTCCCTATGAAATTTCAATAATTTAGGTCTTAATTCTCATTCCCTACACATGAGTTTGATCTATGGTGAGGAATACTTATGAATATTGTGTACTACTTATGGAAAATACCCCATCCGTATATATTTGTGTTTGACCTTTGTAGGGAATAATATATTAACTATGTGTGGATTGATTCCTATTATCATAGTATATATAGTGATTCTAGGATTATCTATCCTGGGACCTGTCAGAATTCCTAAAAAAATTCCCCATTTTGTACGATCTAGATCTACATAGGGGGTTGTTGGAACCTCTTTGTTTTAATAATCACAAATCATGTTTATTTTTTTGTAATAAGATTAATGTTTTATGATAGTATATTATTTTTTTAAATCATAATTTTATGAAAATTGGATAAGTATAGAAAATATCTACAATTAGTAAAAATGTGCTTCCATTTGCATAAAAGTGTTACCCTTAGTATAAATGTGCTATCGTTTGTTCAATATTGCTATCGCTAGAGTGGTTCCACCTTTATTTGAAATTATCATACCACTAGAGATATGATCTTTATCCAAAGTCATACTACTATGAAAGATGAGATACCTTCATAGATGAGCTACAACAAGATGTGATACCATCATAGATGAGCTACTGTTAGATATGATCTACTTCCAAATGAGATACCGCCAGATGAGATACTGCCGGATGATCAACCCCTCAATCATGCTACTATCAGTATTGTGCTACCATTGACCATGATACCATTGATCCGTACTATCTTCATATTTGATCCACCATCAGTCATGCTACCATTGATTTTATGCTTGATTAAAATTTAATGATTCCAATGGCTAGTTTATGGGAGTTAATATAGATGGCCTCACATGGTTTTCTTTGGTGATTATTCCTAAAACCCTCCATGGATACATTGAATACCAAGTTAGTGGATTCATGATATAATGCTCAGTATGAGGATATAGGTTATTATTATTATTATTATTATTCAATGGAAAATTCAAACCTGTAGAGATATATATTTCAGAAGATCTCCCCCATATGCGAGAGCAAGGAGGGAGAGCTCTTAAATTCTAGATACATGTGACTATGAAAGAGTGGAATACATAGATGATAAATTTCTATTATTATACTTAATGAAGAGAATTCATTCAGAGCATGTTCATGTAGAAAAAAGAACTCTATGAATCTTTATTTTTTCACAAAATCTAAGAACCGTGATCGAGCTCCCCACCCAGTCAAATATGAGGAACCTGAAGCATCTGATTCATTATAGACCAAACAATACTATATTTTCCATATCTTATTATTTTATCTTTCTTTTGTGAAATTAATTTCAAGAAGTTTATGGTTTTAATATATATATTTTCACACACTAAATCCTACACTTAAACTAGAGAATACTAGATATTATATCAAATACCTTTTTATCTGCTTACCCATGACAACTGTGGAAGAGGTCATGTGTGGAATTTGTTTTATTTCTTCCCACATATAACTGTGGAATTGTATTTGAGCCTAGATATACTATGATGTTGTTTTTATACTAGATCAATGTTTTGGATCAGATTATTTTTTATAATAATCTACTAAGTAGTGGGTGATTTCCATCTGGCGGGGATTAGGTCTCATCTTGAGACTGAACATCTTGTTTACTCCACTGTGTGTTCTATTTTTGTATTCTTTATTTAAATTAATAAACTATATTTGTTTTAAATCTGTAAAAAAACCTATATAGAGGTAGTAAATATTAATATATTTTTATATAAGGATTTTTTTAGGTAAATAAATTGAAAAAGTTAAAGTAATTTCATATTTTTTTAACTAATTCCTAATCAAACATTTATAAATATTTTAAAAGATAAAAGATATATTAAACTATTTTTTTATTAACTTTGAATATTTATTTGAATTGAGGGATTTTTTTAAAGTTTTTTAACAGAACTTTTATTGGGAACTCAATTCACCCCCTCTTGAGTTACTCACTCCAACCAACATTTTGTATCAGATGCATTTCAAATATATTTTTAAATTTGATTTAGTTTTCTTTTAAAGATCTTAAACTTTTTATATTTCTAAATATAGTTCATTATGGATAATAGAACAGATGGATCTACTTCCAAAAGAGATCGTTATTTTAATGGAACTAATTATGCTCATAGGAAAATTAAAATGAAAATGCATATTGTGAGAAAGTGATTTGAAATCCAGATAGCTATTGTTGAAAAATATAAAATACAAAAAACTACTAGAGCTACATGGTATAATGATCCAACTAAATATACTTATAATAATAATTTAAAACCTATAAATTCTATGTATTGTGCTTTAGGTGATGAGGAATTTATTAGAATTTCTGCATCTAAAAATTCATTTTCAATTTGAGACACTTTAGATATTACTCATGAGGGAACATCTAATCTCAAATAAATGAACTTAAATCCATATAATATTATATATGACACTTTTAAAATGAATCTTGATGATCCTATTTATGATATTTATCTCATGTTTAATGAGATCGTGAAAATGATGCATTCACTTGGGACCCTATTTATAATAAATATCAAGTCATGCGCCTATTGAAGTGTCTACCAAATAGATGATGAGGAAAATCAACATCAATAAGAGAATTATTTGATGTTATCATATTAACTATCAAGGAGTTTATAGAAAATATGATTATATACAAGGAAGATATCAAAGTGAACAAAGAAGAGGAGGATGAACCAAAGAGAAAACCTATGGCCTTTAAATATAACCAGAAAAGCCCATAACCGGTGGAAGCCGGTCCTAATAAAATTAAATAAAAACAGAAAAGAGTCAGGAATTCAAGGGGTTGTTACATAAATGAGTGTGCATCACACCACATCTATCTGCCTCCACCAGTGGGGCACAATAGTTTGGGGCCGTGAAAGACCACATCTCTCCAAGATCAATGAGCACCTGCTTTGCCAGTGCATCCGCCACCTGATTATCCTCCCGGTAGACATGTGAAACGTCCACTCGCATATGAGAAATATCACTAAGGCAACCAACACACTGAGGTAGCATGCACTAAGGGACCTGGCATGTCTTAGTGCTCAAGGCATGAACCGCAGTCTGAGAGTCATATTCAATCCATATAGATTTCCAATTAAACTGGATAGCATACCTGATGGCATAGATCATTGCCCAAAGTTCGGCTTCAAAAGCAATGCCAATTCCAATGGTGTGGTGGAAGAATCCTTTTACAAACCCACGATAGGTGTGGAACACTCCCCCACAAACCGATAGACCTGGTGCACCTAACACGGCCCCATCAACATTTACCTTGAGGCAAGGCCCAATGGGTGGGATCCATAAAATATACTTTAGCATACGAGGCTTGCATGACTGACCCGAAACCCCAAGAGTTCTCAGAATTTGAAGATCTGAAACTGTGTTAGACATTACACCATCCTACACAAGGGAAGCAGCATAAACATCTTTATGAACCACTACCATTCCTTGCTGAACCGTGGAGTGAACACCAGTGAACACTACAGTGTTCCGGACCTCCCAAATGCCTGAAATAGCAACAGAAATAGTAGCCAAAATAGGTTATATATCTGCTCACTGAAATGGCCATGAGAAAAATCGGACAGTAGTTGTAGAATCGACCCGCAGGTGTAAAAAAAAACTCCAAACAAGGATCCAGTATAGGCCCATAATTGCTTGGCATGAAAACAGCCCATAAAAATGTGATGAACAGAATCCTCATCAGTTTTACAGATGGAGCACATGGAAGCCATCTGAATACCGTCCCTCTAAAGAACACCAGTTGTGGGAAGTCCATTTTTTTCAGATTCTCCAGATTAGAGATAATCTGGAAGGTCTAATAAACAAGCTCTGAATTTCATAATCCAAGAAAGTGGAGGAGCCTGACCCCCACATAGGTTCCTATAGAAATCCCTGAAATTGAATTTCCCAGTTCTGCTATGGATCCAGATCAAAGTGTCATGCTCCATAAAGACATAATAATTGATTTCAGTCTCCACCTGCACAAGAACACTAAAAAAAGAAGAGTGAATCTGTGAGAGTAAACCCGAAATAGACCAAGTGGCTACTTCAGGTGTTACATTTAGATCACAAAGGGGATGTGTGATCCAATTTTTGTTCTAGAAATTTAGTGTGGAGTCCCTGCAAACCATCCATTTGGTATGCTGCATAATTCTCACATATGCCTGCTTGATAGAGGCCCAAACCAATGAGGAAATATAATATTTTTATCCATTAAAAAGACTCCTTGTAATTCTATTTGAAAGAAAGTCATCGTCAGCTTCATGAGAAAGCAGGTTACAAGTAAATTTCCCAATCAAACCATCCTTAAAGGTACAGAGATCCTTGAGTCCTAGTCCCCCCAGCTCCACAGGCTTGATGCACTCCTTCCATGAAACTGTAATCAGCTTCCTCTCATGTGGTGACCCCTTCCATATGAAATTCCGTACCATGCTCTGAAGTTACTTGAAAAGTCCTCTTAGCCATCGATAGATAGATAAGGAATAGAAAAACTTCTATGTGATCACTAAGTTCACAAGACAGACCCTCCCAGCCAGGGATATAGCTTTCCCTTTCCAACTGGCCATCTGATGTACCATACTAGCATAAATTCCTTCCAAGTACTATCTTTTCACTTTTCCCTAGAACAGTGGGACCCCAAGGTATTGGAAAGGCAGGGATCCCCTCCTCGCCCCAAGATGCCTGACAATTCTGTTCCTTTTCCCAATTGAAATTCCATTCCCAAAAACAATGGAAGACTTGTCCTAACTAATGGATTGGCCTAAGAACTCCTCATAATGACTGAAAAGGGATTTAATAGAGGAAATAATTTGCCTTGAAGCTTGACCAAGGAGTAAGATTTCATCTGCATACAATAGATGAGACGGGGCGTGCTCACTCACACTGGCCCTAATCTATTTATAGAGTCCCATTTGGGTAAGGTCATTAATACACCTACTAAGGTAATCCTCTGCAATGGAAAAAAGCAGACCATAAAGTGGATCACCTTGCCGCACCCCCCTGGTGCAAGGGAAGAAGCCACTCGGGGCACCATTGATAAGAATTGACAACCTGGAAGAACCAAGTATGATACGAATTAGATTCACGAAACCATTCGAGAAGCCATACATTCTAAGGAAATCAAGAAGGAAGCTCCATTTAAGAGTGTCAAAAGCCTTGGAAATATAAATTTTGAGGGAAAAATTCCCATCCTTTGTCTTTCTTCTCATAATATTGACACTCTTAGAGGCCATAAAGAGGCACTTTTGGATGCTCCTCCCAGGGAAAAATCCAAATTGATTAGCATTAATTATTCCATTAACCAACCCACTCATCCCATTCACCAAAACCTTGCTGATAAGTTTGGGTATTGTGTTCCCAAGTACAACCGGCCTGAAATCCTTGATGTCAAGAGCATTCTCTTTCTTGGGGATGAGAGAAATGAAATAGGAATTCATTCCATGGGGCATATATGAGCGCGAAAAGAAATCCTCAATTACCTAAACAATATCATTCTGCAAAATGTCCCAATAGAACATGAATTTTTTTTAGTGAATCCATCAGGACCTAGGTAACTCTCAAGATTGAGAGATAGGAGAGCAGATCTGATCTCCTCCATGCATGGGGAAGCAATTAGAAACTGATTCGAGAGATCATCAATACAAGGTCTGATGTTATCGACTATGCATTGAATGCTGGACTGCCCATTATCAGAATATATTCCCTTAAAGTGTTCAACAACAACTAGAGAAATATCACTTTCTTCAATGTAGAGGTGCCCATCAATGCTGATCACCCTATTCCTTGCACGCACCCTCTTTTCCTTGTGTAATCTGTTAAATATCTTGGAGTTCCTATCCCCATCCTTTATCAATTTCACATTTAGTTGATTTCTAACCAATATTTCCTTTACCATTAAAAGATCATTAAGCCTATTATGGGTTGTTACTTCCTCTCTGGATAAGGTAGGGTGTTGATAATGATAGATAGGAATCCTGGACAGCTCCTCCTCTGACTTTATGATATCCTCATCAATTTGTGAAAAATATTTTTTACTACATTCCCTTAGTAGCCCCTTAAGGTGTTTGAGTTTCATAGAAAGTCTCTGGAGAGGACTCCCAATGACTTCAAAATTCCATACCTCCAAGACAATATCCCTGCATCCTGGAGTCACAAGCCATACATTGTTGAATCGAAAGGGAATAGGGGCTGACCTTGTGAGTTGGGTATTGACATCAATAACCATTGGATTGTGGTCAGAATGATGCTTATGAAGTGTGAATCCAGAAACTCCATGAGCCGTAGCATGATCATCAATACAGACGAAGCATCTATCAAGATTACTAGCTTGCTTCCCCTCCCACGTGTATCTGCACCATGTGAAATCTAAACCAGCTATGGGAACTTGGTCTAGGTTGAAATAATCAATGCACTCAGAAAATTTAGCAGCAACAACTCTATTGAAGTTTTTTCCAGTTTTCTCCCCAGGCTTTAGCACTATATTGAAGTCACCAATAAGCATCCATTTTTGCTCCATCCTCATAGAGGTGGCTTTCATATCCTCCCATAACTCCCTCCTCCTAATATAAGAGTCGGAGGAATAAACAAAAGATACTAAAATGTCCTTCCCAGCAAAGATACAGTTAACCAGGACACTTTGATGCCCACTATCACAGGAAGTGATCTTAATGTCATCATGCCTTAACACCCATAAGTGTTCAATGTGAGATGCATTCTGATTATTGGAGAAAAAGCTGTATCCTAGGGAGCCCCATTTGAATCCTTTCTAGTTTTCAAAGAGGACTTTTGGCTCAGCAATACTAACAAACATCGGTTTATAGGCCATAAGATAATGTCGAAGGGCACTGACCGTGCGGGAATTTCCTAGACCTTGACAATTCCAATAAAAAATATTCATTTTTTACTGGCCATGCGTCTTGTCAGAGGCCCCCCTTTTCCTTCCAGTGAGACATGTTTTTTCCCTTTATTCCTCTTCCCACCCTGCCCTTTCTTCTGTCCAGGGGCAATGATGGTATGAGTTTTCTTGGTCACCTGGTGTGCCCCACTATCTCCTTTCTATTGACCAGTGTATTGACTTTGTGGGTTAGAAGTAGTCGTCGACTCCAATCTATCACAAGGGACAATAGCATCCCCACCTGGGCCGAATGCAACACGTTCTGCATCTTGGTTCCCCTTCACCAGCTTGTCTTTACTGCTATCATTCACCAGCCCAATCAGTTCAACACTAACACAACCACTGGATGAAACAATAATCTTTCCTGGGCAGGTTGTGTCTTCAGTATGCCTAGAACCATTATCATCAACCGGCCGTCCATCCGACCCACCACTAGAGGAAACAATGTCACCCCCTGTACTGGGCTAAACATGATGATAAGGATAAGAGGTAAAAGAATGAAGTTAAATAAACCTAGAGTTATTTATAAGATATCTTGAGTGATTCAGACACAACCCAAGAGGATAAGCACGATAAAGATAACTTGTGCTTTTAAAAAAACACATCTTCGATATCTGATGTTTTTCATGCTTCACATGTACATATTTATTATAATTTTATTGATGAAAAAAATGAAGATAAATTTTATAATTAAGATATGTTTGAGTACTATAATATTCCAGAAGATTCATTTAATGAAATTAAAGAAAAATATAATAATTTAAAGAACCATCATGCCTTAACTATTAGTTTTATGTTTTACCTTACTATTGAGAATGAAAATAATGATCAATTTTTAAAATAGAACAATGAAATAAAATTATCTTATGAGAATTTAACAAAAAATATATTAAGATTCACCAATGGAAGAAACACTATCACCCAACTGCTTGTACCCCATAGCACAATGGTGTTGTAGAAAGAGGAAATAATACCCTTCAAGAAATCACCCAGACTGTGCTCAATGAGTTTGAATTACTTGTTTATTTATGGGCAGAGGCTACGAATACATATTGTTATATAATCAATAGAGTTTTATTTATACCTTTCATAAAGAAATATCCTTATGAATTATAGAATGATAGAAAGTCAATGGTTAATAACTGTAGAGTTTTGGGTTGAAAAATTATTCATTCTTAATCACTTAGGATAATGTTGACAAATTTTCATCTAAAAGTGATGAAGGAATTTTCCTTGGTTATTAAACTTCTAGTAAATCATATAGTGTGTTTAATAAAAGAACCAAGATTGTGGAAGAATCTGTTCAAGTCAAGTTTGATGAAATAGATTCCAATGATCCAAATAACTATTTATAAAATATTTATGATTATCTTTCAAATATTAATATCAATGCCAACCCTTCTGAAAATTCTATGAAACAAGAATAAAAATAATCCATTTCTGATGAAAAATAAAAACCTGAACCTATAGAGGGCAATTAGATAACCAAACCCTATTTTCCTAGAGATATTAGGACTCATATATACCATTATCTAGATACTATAGTTGGATACCTATATAGTGAAACAAAAACTAGAGCTTCTCTAAGAAATTAGGTTGAACATCATTGTCACGACCCGTCCCCCAGGGCCCGTTCAATGACTACCCCAAGCCCACCTTTCATAGGCCAGGGGCTGGAGACTAGCACCGAAAGGAGTATTCCCTATAATCGGGAAGGCATTGACTTTATAACCTGTAAACACACGCAACCAAGCACGCAGCAAGATATGAACACAAGTCAACTGTATAGTAGAAAGAGTGATGAAAATAAAAAGGGGCTGGAATACAAGCCCAAATGTAAAGATACAAGTACAACTAAAATACAATACAACTGAATAAAGAGAAAGACAACTACTGGGTCATCCTCCGAACTTCCTACCTGAAGGGTAGGTACATATCGTCTCCTCAACATTCCATGTCCACCCATCTACTCTGCGCACTGACACGCCGTATGGTCCACCTCTGGGCACCCTTCAGTCCTGGTATTCTCATCCTCGATCAGTTCTGACTATCGTCTACACCAAACACAAAAAGTTGCCGACATAGCCCATTCAGGGGTGATTATAATGACACTCAGTAGGGACCCCGAGACCCTAAAGGTCTCACAAATTCACAAAGGATAAACCAACAAGCATATAAACAGTTATCAACCCTACTTATGTATATGACCATACATAAAACTAAGTTATCAAGTAAACTCATCTTAATCATGAGAAAAATACAGAGTCCAACTCCAAATCCCCAGGCTTAACTGTTACACAAAGAAAGAAATACCGCGAAGGCAAGTACCACACAGGTACGCCAAATGGAAGAATACCATCAAGGTATTGCCACGAAGGAAAGTACCACAAATGTACAGAATAATATCACACCAGGTATAACTTAGGTACAGTAATAGAGATGATTAGATGTAACTACTGAATCATCTTACTCTATAAAGAGGCAGACCCACACAAGATTGCTCGATGCTGACCCACACAGGATTGCTAGGCGCTGACCCACATAGGATCACTCTCTGCTGACCCACACATGATCGGTCTATGCTGACCCACACATGATTGATCTATGCTGACCCACACAGGATTGATCTATGCTAACCCACACAGGATCACTCTATTCTGACCCACACAGGATCGCTCTACATTCTTCACGTCACAACCAACTACAGGGTTCCCGTACTACGCTTTCTTTTCTCTGGGAGGGTCCTCTCCACAAGCCACCGGTAAATAATTCAACTAACACAAAGTCTCATGAAGAATTATCTCAAAGGACCACCACATCATAAGGGTCTCAAAGCAACAGACGGTACGTCAATCAGACGCCCGGTCTGTGAGTTATTAGCATTTTAGTCCCGGGGGCCCGGTTGGATTCATGCTCAATCCAAAATAACTGTACCCCATCTTAATCCAAATATCTAGTGGGGTATACTCAAAGGGACCATCTCTCTCCAAGGTTTCGAGTGCCACTGACAGTTTGTCAAACGGATGCCTGATGCCAAAGTTATGGCCGATAAAGTATAGGGTCGTATCTGGTCTGGGTCAGGTCTGACCCGGTTGGACCGAACCGACCCGACTTGGCCTGGTTCAACCTGGTTTGGGTCGACCCAAACCGACCAGCTAGGTCAGGCCCGACCCCTTGGGTGGTCCGGTAGGCCACGAGGGCTGCGAGGGGTCGCGGGTGCCGCGGGCCGGCTCATCCACAGACGGAGGGGCGACAAGGGTACGGGGCGGCCTGACCCGGCCTGGGGTGGCTTGGCCGGGAGGGCAAAGACCATGGGGCAGCTCGGCCAGGGCAGTTCGACCAGAAGGGCGGAGGCAGCTCGGGCGGCGGCTTGACCCGGAAGGCGGCGGCAGCTCGGGCGGCGGCTTGGCCACGGATGGCGGCGACAGCTCGGGCGACGACTCGGCCCAGACGACGGTGGCGGCTCAGCGGTGGCTCTTCCCATACAAAGGTGGTGGCTCGAGCAGCGAATCGGCCTAGACATCGGAGGCGGCTCGAACGCGGATGGTGGTAGTGACTCGGCCGCGAACGGCGGCGGCGGCCGCGGGGCGGCGAGGCCGCGGGGCTACGAGGCCGAAGGGCGGTGAGGCCTCGGGGCGGCGAGGCTGCGGCGATGACGACCGTTGTGCCATCGCCTTCATCGCGGCCGAAGGTGGTGCTGACCGCCATTCTCGTTCCCCAAATGTTTGTAGCCATTCCTCCATCACGATCAATAATTAATCACAAGGTTTGCAGATAGGAAGATCCATGTTTGTTTGGCCCGCACTCTCTGCGTTAGTGTAGTAGCAAGCGACTATAATTCCATCTTGAATTACAAACAATTATCAAGAACAGAAAAGGAGAATATTTCCAACAACCACCCTACAACTTCCCGCAAAATCATACACAAATAAACCCCTACCTTGTTCGTTTGTTGACGTCGACGAGGAGGGAAGAAGGGGAAGTTTTCGACGTTAGTCTCATCTGCCACAAACCTCCAATCTTGGGCTCGTGCATCGGTTCGCCGTAGTCAAAGACATTCCTCATTGGAGGATGTCTCGAGGAAGAAGTTGAAGTCAGCGTTCTTCATTGGTGGAGCATTCTTCATTGGAGAGAATAATCCTCCAAAGGTCCTCCTCTCCCTAATTCCACCAAAAATGAAAAGTGGTGCCAATATGTTGTGTCTCCCCAATTTTAATTGTTGGAAAAATTTCAAATTGAATTAATTAATTACATAGGTTGTCAAAATTAATTAAGGGGGGGGGGGTGGAATAATTAATCAAGGGGAAGTTCAAGAGACTTCCCCACATTTAAGTGGGATGTTCAAAGGGGTTTCAAGGGGTTTTAAGCCACGGGTGGTCCCCACCACCATAACCACTCATGGGAGGTTAGGCTTGGTGGTCCCCACCTCCATAAAAAACCATGGGAGGTTTTTGTTTAGGTGGTCCCCACCTGTGAAATATCCACATGGGTGGTTTCAAAATAAAATAAAAATAAAATGTTACACCATTTTATTTTATTTTATTCCTTCACGAAAAACCCAAATTCTATCTTTCACTCTCGACCCACTACGGTCAACGTGAAGGTCTCCTTAAGCGAATACCAGTGCTATGAGTTCAACGGTGTCCTCATATTTCAATTCCGAGAACTGTTTCAAAAGTTAGAAAAACCCACTCGCATGTTTACTGAACGTACCCGAACAAAAGTTCAGAAATTTATTTGGGGCACTCCGGGCCTCAGAATCATGTGCTGTCAATTTTCAAGAACTCATAAAATTCCCATATATTTTAAAAAAAATTACATAGAAATTCTGGGTCTTTACATTCTCCCCAACTTAGGGCTTTATGTCCCCATAAGCCACAACTCAAAACTAAGAAAACAAATGGGGGTACTAAGCACGAATCTGAGCCTCCCAATCCCATGTTCTCTTCTGGTGGTTCCCATGCTGCCAAAAAATGCGCACCATAGGTATCGATGACCCATGAAGGACCCGCTCCTTTCTATCCTCAATCTCAACTGTAACCTCCGTAAAAGTTTCCCCATTGTCGACGACCAGCTCTCCGTGGTCGATGAAGTGGGAAGGGTCGTGCACGTGTCTCATCAGCTGGGATATGTGAAAGACGTCATGCACCCGGTGCAACTGAGGTGGAAGATCTAAGAAATAAGCCACCTCACCAACTCTACTGAGGACCTGTAAGGGTCCAATGAATCTCAGAGATAACCTTCCATCTCGGCCAAATATCCGCAATCCTCGTCGAGGTGAGACCCATGGGAAGATGTGGTCACCATCCTCGAACTCCAAAGGTCTCCGTATCATGTCTGCATACGACTTCTGCCTACTCTGTGTAGTCTTAATCTGCTCCTGGATGATCTGAACCTTCTCTGTAGTAGCCCGAACCATCTATGGTTCCATGAGTGCTGAGTCCCCTAGGTTAGTCCAGCACAAGGGTGATCTGCAAGGTCGCTCGTATAATGCTTCAAAAGGTGCCATCCCAATGGTGGAGTGATAACTGTTGTTGTATGTAAACTCCACCAAAGGCAAGTGATCCTCCCAACTGCGACCGAAGTCGAGGACGCATGCATGTAGCATGTCCTCGAGGGTCTGAATGGTATGCTCAGTCTGGCCATCCATCTGAGGATGAAAAGAAATTCTCAAATGAAGCTGCGTCCTGAAAGCCTCTTGCAACCCCTTCCATAGCTGGGAAGTAAAACGTGTATCATGATCAGAGACAATCATTGAGGGTACTCCATGTAACCGCAAAATCTTCTTCACATAGAGGCGTCCTAAGAACTCTACTGAACCCTACTCTCTGATCGGTAGGAAGGAGGCCGACTTGGTGAGTCAGTCGAAGATCACCCAAATCAAGTCATGACCCCTGAATGTATGTGGAAGTCATGTCACGAATTCCATGGATATCCCATCAAAATTACACTCTGGGACCTCTAAAGTCTGAACCAAGCCTGCTAGTACCTGATTCTCCGCCTTCACTTGCTGACAAGTGAGGAACCGAGAGACAAACTCTGCAACTGGTTTCTTCATTCCCGGCCACCAGTGCTGTCGTCGGAGGTCCTGGTACATCTTCACCACTCCTGGATGTACCGTTAGAGGGGAAGTGTGGAATTCCCTCAACACTTCCTCCTGAAGTGACACTGGTACCATGGTACGTCCTCTGAAGAGGATGATGTGCTCCCCACCTTCAGAAAATCCATCAGGTGCATGTCCTCTGGATATCTGAGCACGTCGAGCCTCACAGTCAGCGTCCCCACACTGCGTCTCCCTGAATCGCTGAAGGAGTGGGGGAGTGACTATAAGAGACTGAAGAAAAGTTTCTCCATCTCAATCCACAAAGGATATCTACAAAGCGTCCAGCTGATCCATCACCTCGCCTAGTATCTGTATACCAGATCTCCTACTGAGTGAATCTGCTACAACATTCCCCTTCCTAGGAGTATAGACTATCTCGAAGTCATAGTCCTAGAGGAACTCAAGCCAATGTCATTGTCTTAGGTTCAGGTCCTTCTGAGAGAAGATATACCTGATACTCTTGTGATCTGAGTACACTGTAAAGTGCTCACCCATCAAGTAATGTTGCCACATCTTCAAGGTGAAGACCACTGCTGCTAACTACAGGTCATGGGTAGTGTAGTTCTTATCATGCTATCTTAGCTGTTGAGAACCATATTTGATCACCGCTCGCTCCTGCATCAGGATACATCAGAGCCCGGTCCCTGATGCGTCGTAGTAAATTATGTATCGTACACTCTCATATGGAATCCTTAATATGGGGGTACTAGTCAGCCTCTGCTTCATCTCCTGAAAACTCTACTAGCATCTATCCGACAACATCAAGGGTTTACCCTTCTTCGTCAACACTGAAAGTGGTGCTGCAACTCTGGAGAAATCTGGCACAAACCTTCTGTAGTATCCATCCAAACCCAGGAAGCTCCGTACATCTGTCACACTCTTGGGTGGATCCCAAGCATGTGCCACCTCAATCTTCGCTGGATCCACTGAAACTCTAGATTCCGATATGACATGTCCCAGAAATTGAACCTCTTGGATCTAGAACTGGAACTTCGAGAGGTTACCATAAAGCTGGTGCTTTCAGAGTGAGTCCAGTACTACCTTCAAATGGTAGGCATGCTCATCCTTAGTAGTCGAGTAGATCAGAATGTCTTTGATAAAGACTATGACAAAGAGATCAAGGTATGGCTGAAAGATCATGTTCATGATTCCCATGAACATTGCTAGAGCATTGGTTACGACGAATGGAATAACCAAGAACTCGTAATGGCCATACCGACATCTGAAATCTGTCTTATGCACATCCTCGTCTCGCACTTTGAGCTGATGATAGCCTGATCTGAGGTCTATCTTCAAGAACCACCGTGCTCCCTTTAGCTGATCAAATAGGTTTTAAATCCTAGGGAGTGGGTACTTGTTCTTCACATTCACCTGGTTCAGGTGCCAATAGTCAACAGAAAGTCTCAATATCCCATCCTCCTTCTTGGCGAACAATATCGGGGCTGCCCAAGGAGAAACACTAGGCCGAATGAATCTCTTCCCCTACAAGTCCTCTAGCTGTGTTCGCAGCTCACGAAGCTCTGTGGGAGCCATCTGATATGCTAGTGTAGATATCGGTTCCATCCCAGGGTATAGGTCAATTTAAAAGTCCACCTCTCAGCGAGTAGGTAGACCCGGAAAATTATTAGGGAAGACATCCGTGTACTAGTAGACCACTATAGGATTACTCAGAATCTCCCCATTAACCACTTCGAGGGTAAGGCTATCCAACTGATGTGTGATAGACTGCACTCTCTTCCGGGTAAGTCCATCCTGTGCTGCAAAGGTTCCCTTATTGTCGGTGAAGGTAAACCTGGTCCCATCCGTACGGACACACCACACTTTGCATATAATACAGACTATCTAAGCATGGACTCTAAATACCAGTCCATACCCAAGATGAAATCGTAAGGCCTCGATGCAACTACTAAGAGATCCCAGCTGAAGCTCTCACCTCATAGAGTAAGCTCGCATTGCCGACACCCATATGTAATCATCAAATCCGCTCTTGTAGGAGTCTCTAGCCATAAGGATCGAGCCAACAGCTCCATCGAAATCTCCGAGCTCCAAACAAGGGTAGTGGAAATAAAATAATGACTAGCACATGTGTTTATAAGTACTGAAGCTAAGGTGGAATGGATACAGATCGTACCTCGTATCATCTCCGGAGTGCCATGGTCATAGGCCTCAACTGCCTGGAGCTGAGATCGCCCCTGTCCACCTGCTCCCTGTGGTCGGGGCGGACCACCTGGTGGTGGTGGTGGTAAAATTCACCCACTGCTAGCTGCATGGCCTGATCCTCTGCCACGTCCGCCTGCTCCCTGCAGACCACCTCGATCGAACCTCTGTCTCTCCCTGAGTGGTCCTTCGACCATCTGCTGATCATCCGTACGGAAGGTTAGATAGTCACGAGCCATGTGACCCTGCCCGCCGCATGTGTAACACTGCCCGCTCCTGGCATGAATGGCTCTGCCTCTGGTGCCCCGCATAACCGACTTTGAATCCTGCGGTCATCCACCCGTAGGTCTGGTCCTCTTAGACCTATGGGGCATATATCTGCTTCCAGCTACAAAATACTCTACTACGTGATGTCTGGTGGTGGGTCTCACTGCTGGTGACTGCTCTGCAGGAAAAATATCCACTAAGAGGGCTCACTCTAACACCCCCGCCTGCTTCGGGATGCTGAGTGAGATCATCAAAGCCCTAATGTCCCGCCTGATTCCCTTATCAAAGGCCCGGGTCCTGAAGAATAAGTCTTACACCATATCAGTGGAGTAGTGTGAGAGGTCAGTGAACCTCATTGAGTACGGAGCCACCGTCATGCTTCCCTACTGTAGATGAAGCAGCTCTTGTATGCGCACTGCACAATGAGTCGCTGGGACAAACTCTGCCCGAAAGAGGCTCTCGAAGTCTTCCCAGAGAAGCATCACCTCATCGTGAAATTGGAGCATCAAGATCCACCATCTTCCTTCTACTTCCTGTAGAAGGCTGGTGGCAAGGATCACCATGAGATCAGCTGGTGTCCCTATCAGTTGAAAAACTCTCACCACGGCCTCCAGCCAATCCTCAGCCACCCGTGGGTCCATCTCTCCCCTGAACCTGGGTGGCCTCTGGTGCTGGAACTCATGCAACACGCTCAAGTGGCGTGCACCTTCTTCTGCTGGGTCTGGTGGCATTGGTGGCCCAATGGGTAATGGTATCGTTGGTGCCTCCGCTGGGGCCTCTACTGGAAGAGGGCCCTACACCGAGGCCTCGTCGCTCGGTGGGCTGTCAGTGCGTACTACTCTCGGAACCCTATCTGGCTGTCTTCGTGGAGGCATCCTGAAAAAGAAATAGGTGCGCCACGGTCAATAAGTTATACCTGGTGAGCTAACTCAAGATACCACAAAGAAAACTCTTGGAAACACACACAGGATCAGTGTTTTTGTGCACTGAGTCAGAAATCAGACGTCAGGGTCCTGGTGTATGGATACGTCGGCCGCCACACCAATACTGGATTCCCTAAACTGATAACCACACTCACTGCACTTAACACAATTAACGTTAAAAGATCAAAGTCCTATTTTCTATGGTAGAGCTGACTCCTCTGATACCAATTTGTCACGACCCATCCCCCGGGGCTTGTGCCATGACTACCCCAAGCCCGCCTTCCATAGGCCAGGGGCTAGCGAATAGCACCGAAAGGCGTATTCCCTATAATTAGGAAGGCATTTCCTTTATAACCTATAAACACACGCAACCAAGCACACATCAAGATACGAACACAAGTCAACTGTATAGAAGAAAGAGTGCTGAAAGTAAAAAGGGGCCAGAATACAAGCCCAACTGTAAAGATAAAAGTACAACTGAAATAAAATACAACTAAAGAAAGAGAAAGACAGCTATTGGGTCGTCCTCTGAGGTTCCTACCTGAAGGGTAGGTACAAATCGCCTCCTTAGCACTCCACGTCCACCCATCTCCTCTGCACACTGACACGCCCTATGGTCCACCTCCGGGCACCATCCAGTCCTGGTACTCTCAGCCGCAATCAGCGCTGTCTGTCATCTGCACAAACACAATGAGGTGCGGGCATAGCCCGTGTAGGGGTGAGTATAACGATACTCAGTAAGGACCCCGAGACCCTCAAGGTCTTACAAATTCACAAAGGACAAACCCCCAAGCATGAAAACAACCATCAAACCTACTTATGTATATGCCCATAATATATCTAAGTTATCAAGTAAACCCATCTCAATCATGAGGAAAACACAGAGTCCAACTCCAGAGCCCCAGGCTTAACTATTCCACAAAAGAAGAAATACCACGAAGGCAAGTACCACACAGGTACACCACACGGAAGAATACCACCAAGGTATTACCACAAAGGAAATTAACACACATGTACAGACTCATCTCACACTAGGTATAACTTAGGTACATTAATAGAGATTATTAGATGTAACTACTGAATCATCTTACTCTGTTAAGAGGCAGACCCACATAGAATCGCTCAGTGCTGACCCACACATGATCTTTAGGTGCTGACCCACACAAGATCACTCTCTGCTGACCCACACAGGATCTCTCTATGCTAACCCACATAGGATCTCTCTATTCTAACCCACACATGATCGCTCTATGCTGACCCACAAAAGATCGCTCTATGCTGACCCACATAGGATTCCCGCACTACGCTCACTTGTATCTAGAAGGATCCGCTCCACAAGCCACTGGTCGATACTCCAACTACCACGAAGTCTAATGAAGAAGTATCTGAATGGACCGCCACGTAATAGGGGTCTCAACGCAACAGACGGTGCGTCAATCTAACGCCCGGTCTGTGAGTTATTAGCCTTTTAGTCCCGGGGGCCCGGTTGGATTCATGCTCAATAAAACATGACCATACCCCATATTAATCCAAATCTCTAGTGGGGTATACTCAAAGGGACCATATCTCTCCAAGGTTTCTAGCACCGCTGGCGGTTCGTCAAACAGATGCCCGGTGATGAAGTTATGGCCGATAAAGTATAGGGTCGTATCTGGTTCGGGTCCGGTCTGGCCGACCCGACCCGACGTGGCCTGGGTCGACCCGAACCGAACCGCTGGGTCAGGCCTGACCCATGGTGCAGCCCGACCCACTGGGCAGCTCGTCAGTCCACGAGGGGCCACGGAGGCCACGGGTGCCGCGGGGCGGCGGAGGCCGCTGGTTGGCTCAGCCGTGGATGACGGTGGTGGCCGTGGGGCGACGAGGGTGCGGGGTGGCTTGGCCCAGCCCGGGGTAGCTCAGTAGGGAGGGCGGAGACCACGGGGAGGCTCGGCCGGGGCGGTTCGGCCGGAAGGGAAGCGACGGCTCAACCCGGACGACGGCGGCGGCTCGGGCAGTGGCTCGACCGCGGACGGTAGTGGTGGCTCGGGCGGCGGCTCAGCCCGGACGACGGTGGTGTATCGGGCGGCGGCTCAGCCCGGACGGCAGGGGAGGCTTGGGCGGTGGCTCGAACTGAATGGCGGTGGCTCGGCCGTGGACGGCGGTGGCGGCTCAGGCAACGACTCGACCACCGGGTGGCGAGTCTGCCGCGATGGCGGCCGTTGCGTCGTCGCCTTCATCGCGGCCGGTGGAGGTGTCATCCGACGTTCTCGTGCCCCATGTGTTGGTAGTCATTCCTCCATCGCGATCTGCAATTAATCACAAGGTTTGCGGAGAGGACAATCCATGTTTGTTTGGCCCTCACTCTCCTCGTTAGTGAGGTAACAAGAGGCAATAATTCCATCTTGAATTATAAAGAATTATCAAGAACGGAAAAGGAGAAGATTTATAAACAACCACCCTACAACTTCCCACAAAATCATACACAAATAAACCCATACCTTGTTCATTTGTTGATGTCGACAAGGAGGGAAGAAGGTGAGGTTTTCGACGTTAGTCTCATCCACCACACACCTCCAATACTGGGCTTGTGCGTCAGTTCGTCGTAGTTGAAGACCTTCCTCCTTAGAGGATGTCCCAAGGAAGAAGTTGAATTCGGCATTCTTCGTCGGTGGATCATTCTTCATTCGAGAGAATAATCCTCCAAAGGTCCTCCTCTCCCCAATTCCACCAAAAAATGCAAAGTGGTGCCAATATGTTGTGTCTCCCCAATTTTAATTGTTGGCACAATTTCAAATTGGATTAATTAATTACATAGGTTGACATAATTAATTAAGGGGGTGTCATAATTAATCAAGGGGAAGTTCAAGAGACTTCCCCACATTTAAGTGGGAGGTTAAAATGGGTTTCAAGGGGTTTTAAGCCTCGGGTGGTCTCCACCACCATAACCTCTCATGGGAGGTTAGGCTCAGTGGTCCCCACCTCCATAACCTATCATGGGAGGTTTTAGTTCAGGTGGTCCCCACCTTTGAAATATCCAGATGGGTGGTTTCAAAATAAAATAAAAATAAAATGTTGCACCATTTTATTTTATTTTATTCCTTCATGGAAAACCCAAATTCTATCTTTCAGTCTCGACCCACTACGGTCGAGGTTAAGGTCTAATTAAGTGAATACCGGCGCTACGAGTCCAATGGTGTCCTCAGATTTCAATTTCGAGCACCAGTTCAAAAGTTATAAAAACCCGCTCGTACGTTTATTGAGCGTACCTAAATAAAAGTTTAGAAATTCATTCTGGGCATTCCGGTCCTTGGAATCATGTGCCGTCAATTTTTGCGGACTCTTAAAATTCCCATATATTAAAAAAAATTACACGGAAATTCTGAGTCTTTACAATCAGGCATTCTTGTCACAACATAAACCTCAGAACATTAATGATGCAATTAATGATGAATTATTGGTGATGGAAATGCAAGAAGAACTTAATAAATTTGAAATAAATAAAGTTTGGGAACTATTTGATAGACCTAAAAACACTCTAACTATTGGCACTAAGTGGGTGTTTAGAAATAAATTTGACGAGTCATGCATAATAGTTAGAAGAAAAGTTGGATTTTTTGCACAAGTATATATTAAAGAAGATGATACTGATAATTAAGAAACTTTGTTTTTACCAATGGATAGAATTGAAGCTATTAGAATATTGCTTTCCTATGTAGCACATAGAGATTTCAAACTATATAAAATGGATGTCAAAAGTGCACTCTTAAATGATTATATATTTTATGATGTTTTTGTTGAAAAAACACCTGAATTTCAATGTATTCCATTACCAAATAATGTTTTTAAATTAATAGTTTCTTTATATGGCTTAAAAACTTCTTATAGAGCTTGGTGTGATTGGGTTATTTCTTTTATAATTTCAAAAGATTTTTCAAAAGGTATATTTGATCCTACTCATTTTATTAAAATAATTTCAAAGGATATTTTAGTAGTTCAAATTTATGTCGATGATATTATATTTGGATCTTATAATTTTTTTGTGTACTGTTTTTTCAAAAATGTTGAAAAATGAATTTGAAATGAGTTTAGTCGGTGAAATTAAAATTTTTATTGGTTTTAAAATTATTCAAAATAAATATGTAAAAATATTAAATAAAATCTAGTACACTAATGACTTTATGAAAAGTGTTGGTATGGATATCACTATAATTTGTGATAATCCCATGAGTGGTACCTGTTTGTTGGATCTTGTTGTAGTAAGGAATCCAATGGATCAAACCAATTATAGAGGTATGATTTAAATCTTTCTATAATTAACTACTAGATGACCAAAAATTATGTTTAGTGTGTGTATGTGTTACAATTTTCAAGATAACCCTGCAAAATCTTAGTTACTTACTACTAAAATAATTTTCAAATACCTAAAATATACAACCAATTTTGGACTATTCTATCCAAGGGGACAATAATTTAAATTATTGATTTATTCATATGTGGATTTTGGTTGTTGAAAGTTAGATATAAAAAGCACCTATGAAACATGTAATCTTTTGGGAAAGACACTAGTATATTAGTATAATAAAAACCAAAATATCAATGCAATGTTTACTACTGTGGATGAATAAATATCTATAAAGAGTTGTTGTGCACAAATTTTATTTTTGAAACACACTTTACTAGACTATATATATATATATCAATTAATACATGCCCCTATAAATTTTGAAAACACATGTACGATAAATGTTTCCAAGAATCCTATGTCTCATTCTAGAACAAATCATATTGATGTAAGACATCACTTTTTGGGAGATAATTTACAAAAGAGTTATATAACACTTGAATTCATAGGAACATAACATCATAATGATAATATTTTTAAAAATAAATTTAATTTCAAAGATTAATATACATGAAAAATGAATTATTAATGATAAATTTCGGGCAGTCTTTAATCTTGGAGGATCCACCATTGGATAAGCCACCATAAGACAAGCCACCATTGGAAAAACCACTATTGGACAAGCCAATGTGAGTGATCCAATATTGGTGATTTAGTATTGGTGATCAACCATTGTTGATCCACCATAGGAATGGTCTACTATTAGAATGAACCACTAATGGAAAGAGCCACTGTTGGAAAGATCCACTATTGGAAATAGCCACCGTTGGAAAGAGACATCATTGGGAATCTTTTGGTCTTTATTTTACTACATTTTCAAATTTTTAGTGTTAATTTTTTAGATAAATAAATAATTTATATATTTTTATATTTTTTTCAAATCCCAAAATGATATAATTTAGACTTAAATCCGATTTTGAGTCACTTACTCACTTACACCTACCTTCGAACCATTTCGGCTTCCCTTTCTCTTCTGACTATCAACCTTTTTCCCTCTTCCTTAACCATTCATTTCAATATAATGTTGAGAGTTATGAATCCTTCAGTTTCATATATAGAAGGATCCTGAACTGAAAAAAATTCTTGTGGAGAATCAAGTTGTGTTGTTGTCAA
This sequence comes from Viscum album, assembly GCA_963277665.1. Classification (NCBI taxonomy): domain Eukaryota; kingdom Viridiplantae; phylum Streptophyta; class Magnoliopsida; order Santalales; family Viscaceae; genus Viscum; species Viscum album. The sequence goes on from OY728167.1 coordinate 671,914,393, forward strand.
GCCGAGAAACCACCAGCTTCCAAACGGTGTGGTTGTTACAGAAAAAGAAGTAGATGTAGAATGGTTGTTATCGAGCAAGTCATTGGTACTCAATGTGATCCAGGACCAGGGATGGATAGATTGGTTCTCTATAAATGAAAAAACTTTTTATACTAGGTTATTTCATCAGTTATCCCAATACTTCAAGTACATTTTTAGAGAAAATAATGATTTGATTCGTATTTTGATAGATGGAAAAGAGGTTACCTTTTATTCAAGATAATGGAATCATTTTATAAATGTTCCTCACTGAGTAGTTTATGATGACTATCAAGGTTCAATAACAATTAATAGTGACCTTTTTGTTTTTGAGAATGTGTTTCTAGAGTTAACAAGGAATGGACCAGTTGGAAGGCTAGCTGCTACTAATTTAGATTGAAAATATAGACTGCTGATTAGTTTATCCAACATATGTTGTGTTCTAGAAAAGTAAATTTGAGCACAATGAGGTATCTGGATGTTTTTATATTATTCCTTATGAAAAGTGGGTATAAAATCAATCTTTGTAGATATTTTATGTTGCACATGATGGAGATTTCAAAGCCCTCTATTAGGTTTTTTTTGATTTACCCTAAAGTGATTTCAGCTATACTAGAATCCAAAGTATTGGATTATGAGGACAGGAAGCTAAAGTGAAATTTGGTGGTTTCTATTTATATATAGTTACTTTAAAAATGATGAAATTGAATTAGAATCTATAAGGACCCGAAATTTCATCAATGGAAGTTCTCCCTTCTTATAGTAACTTTATATATTATAAATCACATAAAATCACTAATAGACCATAATAAAAATTTTATAAATGAAAAATTAATGAAATAAGAAGTATTTCTAGAATTTAAGGAACCTATACTGATGAGATAGCAACTTGACCTCAGGAATAGTAATATGAACCACATGAATAGTAAACTGACAAAATGAATAATAACATCATCCATGAAATTATAAATAAAATTTAGGTATCTTATAAATGAAAGTACGATATAATTATATCATATTCTAAGTAAATAAATGTTTTAAAAATTATTGAGTGTTGGGATTTTTATAAGTCATAAATATTTAATTCCAATTTTATGATTTATTTAATAATTTAAAAGAAAATTTATTTTTATAAAATATATTCATAAATTAATATTTTGATGACTTATGATTTTAAGATAATTTTATGAGACCTTATGTAATTTTTCAAAGTGTTATAAAATCAGTTATAATTTTAAAATATGTATTTTCCAAGTAAATATTGATTTTAATTAAAAATTAAATTACTCATATTTAGAAAATTATTTTCATAAAATGAAGTTCATTTTTGAATTATACACAATGAAAATGGTTTGGGTGATTTTTTGGGATTTTTCTAAAATACTTGAATTTTTGATGAATATTAAAATATGATAATTTACAATAAAAGCTAAATACATGAATTATGGAGTAACAGATGATGTAAGGATGATGTAAGACCAAAATATTTAACTATCCTCTATTATTTTAACTTATTTAGATATAATTCTCAAACTATTGATAGTCTTGAGCCAAAATAATAAACTAATGAATATAATAACGATAAAACACCCATATCCTTCACTATAAATACCAGCCTTCACCCCATATTCTCATGACACCTCTCAAGCTTTGATACTTTACCAAATTCTGCCCAATAATCTTCCCTATACCCTTCCCCACATCCAGGATCTCTTTTTCTCATCAAAAGACCAAAAAATTTCCCCCCTGGAGGTTCTCAAGGAGTATTAATCCAAGAGGTAAAATCCTCTTCCATTTTCTTTTAATTTATTTTCAATTTAATTTCTTTTTTTTCTCCTTAAATTATCTTATAAAAATGAAATGGTAACTCCATTATGTTTATATAATGGCATGATATAATGTTAATGAAATATCCATAATTAAACTCCTCCCTCTCTCTCTTTTATTCTAAAAATGAAATCGTCGACCGTGATGTGTCAATTTAGTGACATCATGGGCAATGCACTTTTATTTTACTTTAACACCTTCAAGGATTTTAATAAAACAATTATAATGGTTTAAATATATTTTAAAATGTTTTATATAACCCTATTTATGTTTTGGAACTAATATATACATAATACTAAATGATAAAACAAAATGAGTTCATTGTGATCGAAAAACTGCCAAAATTTACCTAAAACAATCATCATTAACTTTAATCTAATGATTGATCCTAATAAAATATAAAAAAATTATTTATAATATCTTTTAAAATTTTGGAAGATCATTAATAACATATAATAACAATTATGGATATTTATCCTCATTTTACATGAAATTTCACTCATGTATACAAGTGAACTGATCATGAAAACCATGAAAACAAACACCCCCAAATGATGAAATTAAACTCTATAACTCATCAAAAATACTATAAATAAACTTAATAAAACCATAAAAAATAAAATATATGTATAAAAGGTTATTGATTTGTTAATTAATGAATCAAATGTGATTATATAGGATATTAAAGTGAATAAAGCATTTAGACATAAGGTGGGGGGAATTATATAACCCAAATCTCTTTCTTTGGGTTTTGTAACACCCTAAGTTTACAAGGTATGATTATTTTTAGATAATTCAATAGATTTATCTTTACACAACACCATGTTCTAGTGTACCACGACTTATTCAAACTATCCATTTAAAAAGCAATTATGAAAAGTAGTAGCCAATTTGTGAAATTTATAAATTTTATTTTTCAAAATAGACTTCATTTTTGAATCCAGAACATTGAAATTATTCTCAGGTGAATTTTTGGTATTTTTCTGAAAAGTTTCAATTTTTTGATGAAGGGTGAAAAATATTACATTATTGTTAAAAATCCTACTTTTTCATTTAAATAATAATTTTACTTTAAATTTATTTTAATTTCACAATAGATAAATTATACATAAATTAGTCCAATGTAGTTCATTGGAATAATTTTTATAATAGAATTAGTTATAAAAAATTTTATTTAACTTTTTAACGTCTCTTTTACCCAGCTTCTAAGCACATCTGTGGATTAGCATTAAAGGTAATTTTACTGCTTATGTGAGTTGAATTTTGAAAAATAGACATACATGATTGTAATTAGTATGAAAAATGTGGTTTAGCAGGATCAAAATAATTTTTTGGTTAAAAGTAAATTTTGGATTTTATTTACCACTATTAAAGGTAAATAGGGTAATTAAAGGAAAAAAATAATATTATAATAATAAAATATTACCCTAACACTTGTCCTAATTTAATTGGATAATTGTGTTTAGACCAAAATCAACCTTATGTCAAAAATATGACCTTTTTAATCCACTTGTCTTAGATTAATAAATTTATTATATTTTATTTAAAAAAGAGTTAAAAATGTCATATTCAAATTTTAATAACTATATCATTTTTAATATAAGTTTATATAAGTGTGTTGAAAATGTCATATTATATTTTATTTAAAGAAGAGTTAAAAGTGTCGACTATAAATACTATTTAGAAAGCTAAAATGTCTATATACATAATGGTAATTTTTTTATAATTTTATGAAATAAATAATTTAATTAAATGATGACACAATAGTGATGCAGTAATTGAATTATTAGGGGAATCAATTAAATGATATTAAAAACATTAAAATAAATATAATTTGACTTAATTAATGAAATCCATGAATTTTATATATAACATATACATGTTAGTGACATATTGGAAGTATTGTTTCTAATTTATCATGTAGTTTTGATATTTTTAAAAAAGAAAATATTGAATAGTATCAAAATTGACATAAATGATAGTTTAAAATAAATGATATTTTATAAAATGTTATAAAATTCATAAAAATATCAGGTTCATCCAAATAACTATGATAGTGTTAAATATTTCATAAATGATCCAGTTGTAATTCTTTTGACATTTTATAGTCTCTATATCAACCCTATAGTGTAAAAATAAAAGAAGACACAGTAAGAGTCAAACTATTTAACCAAGGGTTAAACAAAAAATATAAGGTTACCTTTGTGACATAAATTTTTATAAAAATCATTGGATAAGATAATTTTTACCGATACTAATCTTATCCTAGAAATAAATCACTTTGGATCTTTTTGAAACTGAAAATAAATTTAGAATAAATTAATATTTTAAGATCTTCCAAAAGTGCCCCTCACCTCTCTTATAAAAGGGAACATCTCCTTATATTTAATTCACACCTATAAAGACCTTTTTATTGACCAAAACCTTCCCAATTATCCTGAAAACATCCCTCAATTCATTCTAGATGCCATACTTTGGGCATAAATCCATCCTAAGGAGTCCTTTTGTGCAAATCAAAAGGAGATACCCGGAAAAAGGAAATTGTTTTATCACCTCTTTGAAAGTTCTGTTCTTCTTATACTTACTCTTTCTATGTTTTTTCCATAAAAAGTAATAAATCTAGTATAATACATATACTGAGATGTTATTATATTCATGGTACAACCATATTCCTCTTTTTATCAATCACACAAATAACAATATCACCGTGCATACGTACATACGACTTACCGTCTCCACACCATGGTGTAATTTGTTATTCAACAATATTTTATTTGGATGGATATAATGATGAGTATAATGGATATAAATTATTAATATAACTTGATAATTATTATTTATAATTAATATACCATCCATTTCCTTACCATTTAACCATCAAGGGAATGATACCATCCCTTGTGCGTATGCACGACCTACCGTCTCCACTATGCGGTGAGATTCATTCTCCATGTTAACCATTCAAGAATGATTGTAAAATTTATATGATGAGTAAAAATAATAATTATTAACCTTATATAATTATTTATATGAATAAAATACATCATATTCATAACAAACATGACTTACACGACAAAACAAGAATGGGAAAACGAAGCAGTTAACACCCGAAATAATGGTAATATTGAAATACTATTACCAAAATGATATAATAGGATCATGTATGATATCATAAATATGTATATGGTCCTTTTATAATGTAATAACATGATTTAACCATTATACAGGAGGTTAAAACACCATATACTAAATAAAATTACAAGTTAACGATAAATTTCACAATCTCATTATTATCCGAGGTTATTTATACATAAGTATCTATTGGGACATCTTTATCATCCATGTTCATGTTTCATAAAATGTATTTAAAAATATTATCTAAAATTTTTTAAATAAATTTTTACCCATGTTTTACTTTTAATAATTTTTTTAAAGGAATCTTTCTGTTGTTTTCCAAATGTGCTACTTTATGACCTTTTCGACAAATTAAGGAAAGAATGTTTTTTAACTTATATGGAGCGAGCGACTATTTTTCACTATTATGACGCCTTAAGATTTTGAATATTTTCTTAAAATAATACAAGGATATTTTCATAATAAATTTTTTCTTTTATAATTACATGACTTTTAAATAATTTCAATGTAAAAATGGATATTTCTCTAAAAGAGTTTTAATGAATTTATTTGATTATTTTCGTCTAGGTCAACATCCTTTGTTGGATTTTATTCTAGATTGAGGTTTATTTATTATGATAAAATATTCCATATTTTATTGAAGGTTTTATGATATGTTTGACTATGGATGTGCTATCTTTATACCATTCATGGTTTATGGTTAAAGTATTAACATTTCATATGCTAGTTTTAATAAAAATGTTTATGTTATGTTTCACCTTTTTCATATGAGAAATGCATTGGACTTATTAAGTGATGGGTGCGTCTCACTATATCGCCTCACTGCTTAGGTAGGTATCATGAGACAAACTTGTGTCTTGACATAAGGCCTTGATGATATGGTTGTTTATGATCTTGGAATGAGGCCTTGATGGTATGGTTATGATGTCCGACATTATGAATTTCCTCATTATGAGTTTAGTTATTGATATTGCATGTTCTTATTAGACTTTTTGAATATACATGTGAATGTTTAAATGGAACTATTTGATTTATTCTTTCCATATTATGCTGAATATTATGTTTAAAAGGCTTGTGTTTTAGTTTTATACCTTGCCTTAAAATTTCATGCTTATTTATGATAGATTTCGCTATATTGTTTATCCTTATTAGGAATCTGAGATCACCCCTTTATTATGTTTCATTTTCCCCCAGGATGCGAAGAAATATATTTTGAATGACCTGCAAGGATATTCTGTAACGCCCTAACTCAAGTTACATAGAGTTGGTGCATTATTACATAACATTGGCATGATCACAAGAGATCAAGTCTCGAAAGACTGATTAGTTTCGTATCTTTGGAAGTACTAGATACATACATAAGTTTTACATTACATCATGAAATGGAAAAACAAAAACATTTTGTCCAATTTGAAAACACTAATATCCTTTAGCCAATTCCTGCAGGTTAATCTTAATATATTTCTTCACATCCTGGGAAAAAGAAAACATAAGAAAAGGATGAGATTAGATTCTCAGTAAGAATATAAATATAGAAAAAACTATCATAAATAATAATAAACATTTAAGGCAATGTATAAGACTAAAAAAAATCCTTTTAAACTTAAAATTAAGCATAATATGGAAAAGATAAGTCAAATAATTCCATTTACTTATTCACATGGATATTCTTCTATTCAAATAATCACATGTAATATCAATAGCTAATTTCATAATGTTGTAATGAATAATGCCATATATCATAACCACATAGTCAAGGCCTCATGATTATACTACAAATAACATTTAATCAAGGCCTTGTTCCAAGACACTAGTTTGTCTCATGAGACCTACCCATGCATCAAGGAGATATAGCGGACTCCACCCGTCACTTACTAAGTCTAATGCATTCCTCATATGAAAATATTTGAAACATAACATGAATATTCGTATTAAAACTAGCATAAAAAATGTTAATAATTTAACCATAAACCATGAATGGTATAAAAATAACACATTCATAGTCGAACATATCACAAAATATTCAATAAAATATGGAAAATTGTATCATAATAAATCAACTTCAAACAAGTATAAAATCCATCGAAGGATGTTGAAATAGATGAAATCAAAACTATTTGAGAGAAACTTTGAAACCATTTAAAAGTAACATAATTATAAAAGAAAACATTTATTTTGAAAATATTCTTATAAGCTTGTAAGGGAAGATTCGATGGTGTTATAATGGTGGAAAATAGCTGCACTCGCCGTATAAGTTAAAAAAACATTCTTTCCTTAATTTGTCGAAACGGTCATAAAGTACCTTGTTTGGAAAGAGACTGAAAGATTCGCTTAAAAACATTTTATAAAAAGTCAAACAAGGGTATAAATTACTTTAACCCATAGTCAAGTAAATAGTAATTTTTTTTGAAATACATTTTTAAGAAACACAGATGTGGATGATAAAGAGGTCACAGTAGATACTTACATATAAACAACCTTAGATAAATAAAGAGATTGTAAAATTAACCCTTACCTTGTAATTTTTCTTTAATCAAGGGTACGTTAACCTAATTTATAATAGTTAAATCATTTTTATTAAATTATACAAGAACCACATACATAAATATGATATCATATATGATCTTCTAATATTGCTTTGTTAATAATATTTTAGTAGTATCATTGTTTCGGGTGTTGACTGATTCCTTTTCATTTATATGTTTTGTTAAGTAAGTCATGTATGTTATGGATAGGATGTATTTGGTTGATATAAATAATTATATTAAGTTATTAAACATTATTTTTAATCATAAAATGAAAATTATTTTGAATGGTTACAATGGGGACTCAATCTTATCGCGTTCGTGGAGACGGTAATCCATACGTACGTACGAGCGACAATACCATTCTGTTGATGGTGAAATAGTATATAACTGGATGGAATATCATATATAAAGAATCATTAATATGTTATATTTATTATTTAAATCATTTATACTCATTATTATACCCATACAAATAATGAAGTGTTGAATAACAAACTACACCACGACTTGGAGACGGTAAGTCGTAAGTACGCACGTATGGTGAATTTGTCATTAATAGGATGGATAGAATAGTGAATATTATTGTACCATATTTATAATAAAATCACAGTATGTATAATTTATTGGAGGTATTATTTTTTTATGGAATCTATAAAGAAATAGGAAGTGGAAGAAGAAAAGAACTTCTAAAGAGGCAATGAAATAATTACCTCTTCTTCATGTGATTCCTTTTGATTTGATCAAAAGGGATACTTAGGTTGAATTTATGATCAAAGTAAGGCATCTAAGTTGAAGTGAGGGTAGTTGTGAGGATATTTTAGTAGGGTTTGGCCGAACCAAATGGATTTGGAGGTGTGATTTTGAGATAAGGGAAAGTACCCTTTTATAAGAGAGGTGAGGGTCACTTTAGGAAAAGCTTGAAATATTATTTCATTATAAAATCATATTCAATTTATAATGGATCCAAATGGATTTATTTAGAGTCTATGGTAAGGATGGGTCTAAATACTCTCAAAAAATAAGTTTTAGACAAGTTTAGGTCACCATTTTAACCTTATATTTTAGATTTAACTCTTAGTTAAATAGTTTAACTTTTACAATGTATTCTTGTATTTTTATATTACATGGTCTATAAAATTACTATAAAATGCCAAGGGAACCCCAAGTGTTTATTTAATGATATATATATCATTATTTAAGTCCTTTTGACAAGAATTATATTTTTAGGAATGTTATAGCATTTAATAATATAGTATTAGTTTTAAAAACTCATTTATGTCAGTTTTAACACTATTTGGTATTTGGTTTTTGTGAAAGTCAAAAAAACTTGATTACTTAGAAAAAAATACATTAAATCAATCCTAACATGTCATATTAACATATAAAATTATTTTAATGCATACAAAGTCTCAATTTAAATTTATTGTTATATTTATAATATCAATTATTTTAATCGTTAATTAATAAGGTAATTACTGCATCATCATTGTGTCATAAATAAATTTAATTATTTAATGTCTAAAATTTCTAAATAAAATAACATTATGTATAAAATCTTTTTATCTTTCAAATCAAGATTCATAGTTGAATTTATCTTATGTATAACCCTATATTAAAAATATTTTAGTTATTAAAATTTGAATTTAACACTTTTAACTCTTCTTTAAATAAAATAATAATAAATGTCTTAATCTAATCCAAGTGGATCAAAGAGGATCATATTTTATTTCTAAGGTTTATTTTGGTCAAAATACACTTATCCAATAGAATTAGGACATGTTTTAGGGTAATTATAATATCAATTTTACCTTTAATTACTCTATTTACTTTTAACCATTGTAAATAAAAATCAAAAGTTACTATTCACCAAAAAATATTTTCATCTTATTGAACCACATTTTACTTAATGATGTTAACCGTGTCTCTCGGATTTTTGAAATTCAATTCAAAGAATCAGTCAAATTACGTTTTATGCAAATTTGTAAATGTGCCTAGAAGGTGGGTAAAAGACGTTAAAAAGTTCAATAAACTTTTATATATCTAATCTTATTATAAAATTACTCCAATGAATTACATTGGAATAATATAGGTATTATGTATCTATATTGACTTAAAATAAATTTAAATAAAATAAATAATTATTTAAATAAAAATTCAGTTTTAAACAATAACGCAGTATTTTTCAATATTCATTAAAAATTGAAAGTTTTCAGAAAAATACCAAAAATTCACCCTAAGATAATTTTGATATTCCGAATCCAAAAATAAATTCCATTTTGAAAAATAAAATTTATAAAATTTTAAAAAGTGGGTATTACTATTCATAACGACTAGTTTGATTGGTCGTGGTTTGCTATAACTTGAAGTTGCGTACAACGCAAGATATTGTATTATTCAAAGAGAAATGTACCGTGGAAGCTTGGGGTGTTACATAGTCTAAGGGATATGAGAGTTTTCAAAATGGATAATATGTTTTTTTCATTTCAATATTTAATTTAAAACTTTTGTTTGTATCTAGTATTTACAAGGATACTAAACCGATCTGTCCTTCGAGATTTGATTTCTTATAATCACGCCAATGTAATAAAATAATGCACCAAATCTGGGTAACTAGGGTAGGAGTGTTACCTGTTTTCCCACCTTCACCCCATTTTCTGTATGAATATTCATTAAATACCATTTTTTAATAATTATGTTACCTTCTTTGGGATATACATGTTTTCTAATTGACTTTATGAAAAACACAATGTTTTCCAAAATAACTCTTCTTAAAAAAAAACCTTTTACTTCTTGAGATTGTTTCTTATTCACTCAAGGTTGATGATTCTTATATCAAGTAAGATATTACATCTTTCATAACTGGGGGGAATCCCACCTATACCAACACTTTATTCCCAATGGTTTAAAAAAAACTGTTGGAATAAGGACCCTTTACCAACAGTTATAGAAAACCGTTGATATACACAGTTTTATGAAAGGTTTTACCAACAGTTTTATCAAAATGTTAGTATATACTTATTTTTTTCCAATGGTTTACTTCAACCGTTGGTATAGTGCTCCACTATCCCACTATCTCAACGGTTTTTAAAAACTATTAGGGTAGAAAATCCCCAAACCCCTCGTGGGAAGAAGCCTCCAGAACTGATCTCGAACATTTTTGCCTAAATGAGAGCTCCATGCTGCTGTGAAACCTACTTCCCAACCAGGTCTCGAGGTGAAAAATATACTTTACAATCGGTCATCTATCTTTGATTAAATTAATTTTTGTTCTTCCACTGCAAATTGGTACATATTCCTTCATTTATTTTATATTTTTTAGTTTGGTTTCCCTGGAATGTAGATCCCCTTTTCTTTAAATTGGTTCTTTAGAATTCCCATAAATTCCATTGGATTTGTTGGTGTTAATTAGACCAAAAATATGGCCACCCATGGAGAGTTCCATTTATAGAAATGGTAAAGTGGTTGAGCTAAAAGCTTAACCTAGTTAAGTTTATTGGATGAATTAGTTAAATTATTAAAGAATAAATGGGTAGATCTTGGTAATAAGTAGGTTGTGAGTTTTGAGAGACTAAATTACATTGTTTTAATGTGTTATGTTTTTATGAAAATTCTTATGAGGATTTAGAAAATTTTTAAATGATATGTTTTGGATTTCAATCTTGATATGGTTTTAAATAAAGGAAAATGATGTTTTGAAAGTGGATAATGCTTTAAAAGTAGGTATTGACCTCAAAGTGATTTGAAAAATGGGTTAATTATTATATTTGAAATAATGATTTGAAATGAAGGCATGATTCCATTTTTTTGTGAAAATTCATTAATTGATCTTTTAAATGGGGTGAAATGGTAATGAAGTCCTAGAGTCATGGTTTAGATTTTTCAAATAGGAAGACCCATGTTTTAAAGGATGACTTCAAGAATATTTTAAAAGTTTATATTGTTTTGGAGTTTTATGACATGAGAACAGGGTTAGGTTTTATTTGAGCCATGTTTTGGTTTTAAAGTTCTGTGGGGAACTTGGTAAATGAGGTGATAATGTTTGAAAATGAGAAATGGTTAAAGTGGAATGTTAATGTTATTAAATAGGTTTAATAAATATTTAATTTTTATTGTGTTGAAAAGGAAAAGTGTGTTGAACCTCAGTAATTGATAATGTATTTTTAAAATGGTTGAGATGTGATACTAAATCTCTAAGAGTGGGTTTAAAGGCCTCTTGAGGTGGTAATGCTACTTTTAAACCCACACTGATTCAAACCCCACCCCCTGCACACCCCCACCCCTGGACACCCCCTTGGACAGACCCCCACCCCCTGCAGACCCCTACAGACCCCCTGGATAGCCCCCACTGCCTGGACAGCCCCCCTGCAGCCCCCACCCCGTACAAACCCCCACCCCTTGGACAACCCTCACCCCCTGCACAACCCCCACCCCCTACACACCACCCACCCCTTGGAAAACCCCCACCCATGTACACCCCCACCCCCTTGGACAACCCCCACACCCTGGATAGCCCCCCACCCCCTGGACACCCCCACACCCTTGGACAACCCCCACCCATGGACAACCCCCCACCCCCATGCACACCCCACCCATGGACATCCCACACCCACTACACACAATCCATCCCCCCGAACAACCCCCACCCCCTTGGACAACCCCCACCCCATTGCACACCCCACCCTCCTGGATAGCCCCCACCACCTTGGACAGCCCCCACCCCCTTCGCACCACCCACCCCCTAGAAAACCCCCTAAAAAACCCCACCCCCTGGACAACCCCCCAACCCCTGAAGACCCCCACCCCTTAGACATCCCCCACCCCCCTAGACAGCCCCCTTACACACCACCACCCCCTAGACAACCCCCCAATGGAAAACCTCCCCACCCCACTGGACAAGCCCCACCCCCTACACACCTTACCCCCCCTGCACACCCACCCTTGGACAACCCCCACCCCCAGGACAACCCCCACCTCCCCCTGGACAACCCCCTACAGACCCCCACCCCCCTGGACAACCCCCCCACACCCTGTAGACCCCCAACCCCCTTGGACAGCTCCCCCTGCAGACCACCAACCCCCCTACAAACCCCCACCCCTGGACAACTTCCACCCCCTAGAGAACCCCATAATACTTTCTAGTATGATTCCAAGCATGAACACCATAATATGATCTGAAAGCTCACTGTTACCCAAATTCGATACCACAATCACTGCAATTATCCAACTGAACACACCATAGTCTCCTAAACTGATTCCTCTTCAAGAATTATGGATCTCCCCACCATAGGAATAATTATATAGGACAAGATTCTATAACTCCAATGAAATTTTCAATTCTATTAGGTTTCATCCCACATTATCAATGAAAGACAAAAGTGAATTTTTAATGCCCAAACCTCTTTCCTAGCCTTGAGCTGAACTAATGACTCACTACTAACAAATGAAACATGAATAAGATGAACTTCCTTGAAATGAAATAGATTATTATTACACAACTTAGTCATACTTGATAGGTTGAGATTGATGCAGCTACAACCCACATCATTTATGTTTATACAAAATAGCAATTAGTTCACTTACCATGTCTAGACATCATATAGAGGATATAAATGGAGGAGATAGAGCCCATAATCATAGGAAGAGTATTAGTCAATCTTCATATCTAATTACATTAAAAATTATGAATTCAATCCTGCATGTGTGATACAGAATTAAATTTTGTATGTATTGAATTTTGAATTGAATACACTATACATAAAATACATCAAGTGGTATAGTTCTTCCTCAAATATATGAATACTCGATAATAACATGCTTCTTATCCTTCAATGTATCCCGACTTTAAAATATCTCTCTTTCTTTGATATATGATGTATTGATCTCTCATAATTCTCATATAGTTTATGCAAGTTATTTCAAAATCTACTACTTTCATATTTTTCAACTTTCATAATAAATTGACACAAAATATCATTAGAATAAAATATTCCATATTAAAAATATGGATTCTCTATGGTCTTCGGTAGGAGGTAATATTTTCTATATTAAATCTATAAGGACCCATGCCTTAAAAAAACAAAATCATGAATTAAATGAATAATTCACATTGAGGATCTTTTCAGGTTTAGAGGTTTAGAGAATTAGGCCATAACTATCACATTACATCTCAAAAAATTACAAAGTCGACACTTCTACTCAGTTTCCATTTTTTTCATAAAATAAAAACTCTTGAAAAAAAGAGTCATGTCTATTTCCATGTTTTAGACAACATGACTTTTCCTTGATCCCATCCTTGACCCTATTCATCTTTAAGTCCTGTGAAAAACATTTTAAAACTTGGGATGAGTATAAAAAGCTCAGTAAGGATTATAAAATATAGAAAGAAAACATCAGTCCATCAAAAGATAAGCCTTTTAACATACCTCATGAAATCATAAGATTTATGAATAACACATAGAAAACATAAATCATAAAGGTAACTCATGGCATCTATAACATACATACGTTTTAGCTTTCATAGCTACGTAGGAAGTTACATTTGAAATGCCCATCACAGTATATTCCCTAAATCTATTAGGAGAAACATTATCATTTACCTCCGTCACGTTACCCAATGCATTTGAGAGCTATCTCGGGCTCACCCACCCTAGGTTTATCACGGAACCACCCGTATACATAAACAATTCCCAAGAACCATAACATATTCATAACACATAAAACAAACATAAATGAAAGATAAAATTTATATATTTCAATAAAAATATATCATTTAAATATATTAACATAACAAATCCATTATCAAATCCATTTTCAATACCAAAATACGTAAAAGAGTATATGGTATTTATTTTTCTTTTAAAAACATTACGACTTGTTAAGACGCCAAAGATCAAATAATACTCGCAGTGGCGGAAAAGGTCATTGTCAGCTCTTACGTTAAAAAGAAACATTCTCTTTTTTCATTTAGTAAAATGATTCGTAGAGAAAATATTCCCTTTGAATTAAATTAAAAGTAAAATGGGTTTATACACCGTATAAAATAAAGTCGTGTATAAATCAAAGGTTGCATCAATGAAAGGATATTGAGACGAAGTCCCTTACCTCGTGTCCGACTTGACCTGTTCATTATTTAGTCTTCTGAATAATAAAATAAAGTTAATTTATTCTTTCTTAAGAACCCTTTTTCAAGTTTAATATTCATTTTATATCACTTATTACCATGTTATAAACATTATGTAATCATTTAAGTTAATAATGGTCTTTTTGTCGATATTTGGTACTTGAGTCAAAAATGAACTTCTTATAATTACAATTTGTTTATGTGTTCAAAATTACATTATATACATAATGATATTCATGATTTAGATATCATATATATCATATTTATCCAGTATATATATGTATTTATAATGGTACATAACATTTGGAGGTAAGAAATGAAATGCACCGTTCATGGAGACGGTAAGCCGTACGTACAAATGAACATTACTTTCATTTCTATTTCATATTTAATGGAATGAAAACTTAATGATACATAAATATATTATAATTAAAGTATAATATCACATATAATTTTAGTAACTCCGTAACAACCCGTGATTTTATTATAATTATTATTTTTAATTTTATTGATGTCTTCTATTGTACGCTACACCAAGATTATCTTGCGCTATACGCAACATCGTATTAGCTTACAGTATACGCAAAACTATTCTTGGCTCGTGTTACACACAATTTCAAGTTCTTTTTGTAGAAATTATTCTACGCAACATTAAGTATAGATTTTGTTTAATGTATAAATGAAATAAGTTTTTATTATGTTATACGCAGCACCAAACGGAGCTTTCACTACACGCAGCCCTGACTTGGCTTTCATTACACGCAATCAAGACCTTCTTTGATAGCATGTGTAGTACGCAATACCAAGTTTCACTAAACGAGATATTATTATAATATTATTATGAACTAGCCGTTATGAATAGTAATACCCACTTTTTGAAATTTCATCTTTCAAAATGGACTTCATTTTTGGATTTTGAATATCGAAATTAGCCTAGGGTGAATTTTTGGTATTTTTCTGAAAACTTTCAATTTTTGATGAATAGTGAAAACACTGGGTTACTATTCAAAAACAGACTTTTTTATTTAAATAATTATTTATTTTATTTAAATTTATTTTAGGTCAAAATGGATACATAATACCTATATAAGTTCAATGTAATTCATTGGAGTCATTTTATAATAATTTTAGATATATAAAAATTTTATTGAACTTTTCACCGTCTTTTACCCACCTCCTAGGAGAATTTGGAAATTCACATAAAACTTAATTTTACCGCTTCTAGGAGTGGAATTTTGAAAATCCGAGAGACATGGTTAATATCAAGGACTAAAATGTGGTTCAATGAGATGAAAATAATTTTTGGTGAATAGTAACTTTTTACTTTTATTTACCACGGTTAAAAGTAAATAGGGTAATTAAGGGTAAAAATGATATTATTATTACCCTAAAACATGTCCTAATTCTATTTTATAAGCGTAATTCAACCAAAAACAACCTTAGTAATAAAATATGACCATTTAGGTCCACTTGGATTAGATTAGGACATTTATTATTAATTTATTTAAAGAAGGGTTAAAATAGTTAAAATCAAAGTTTAATAACTAAATCATTTTTAATATAGGGTTATACATAACATAAATTAGACTATAAATATTCATTATAAATCTAAACATATTCCCTACATAATGGTATTTTATTTATAATTTTTAGACATTAAATTATTTAATTTATTTATGACACAATAATGATGCAGTAATTATCTTATTAATGAAATATTAACATAATTGATTTAATAAATACCCAAATAAATGTAATTTGAGATTTTTTATAAATTAAAGTAATTTAATAGGTTAATATTACATGTTATTATTTATTTAATTAAATTTTTTCTAACTAATCATGTTGTTATGATTTTCAAAAAAATCAATTACCAAATAGTGTCTAAATTGACATAAAATAGTTCTTAAAACAAATATTATATTATTAATTGTTATTATATTCCTAAAAATCCAAGTTTCTACCAAGATACTTATATCATGATAGTTGTATCATTAATGGATCACTTTGGGGTCTCTTGGATGTATATGGTAAGTTTATTAACTATATAATATAAAAATACAAAGTGACATGGTAAATGTCAATCTAATTAACTAAGAGTTAAAACTAAAAGATAAGGTTAATATAATGAACCAAACCTGTCTAAAATCTATTGGTTGAGAGGATTTAGAACCATCCCCACATTATCATTGAAATAAATCAATTTTGAGCTATTGAAAACCGAATATGACTTTACTATAAAATAATATTTTAAGTTTTTCCAAAGGTGCCCCTCTCCTCCCTTATAAAATGGGCACCCCTTCCCTCTTCTCTTCACACCCTTTAGAGCCTTGAAGCTCGGCCAAACCCTGCCCATTTCTCTTCTACACTTCCCTAGAAACATTATGGAGGTTCTGGGATTCTCAAAAGACCAACTCTACTTCCTTAAGAGGAAGCTTAAAGGAGGTGCATCGAAGAAGAGGTAATCTCTTCTAACGATTCTTTCAAGTTTCTTTCTTCTTCAACTTCTTCTTATTTAGTTGTTTAATTATAAAGTAATAAAATAAGTATCTATAATATACTGATATGTTATTATAAATATGAAACAACCCTATTTCACCTTCTATCCATCCTATGAAAATCTAAATCACCACGCGTGCGTACGTACGAAATACCGTCTCCACGCCGTGGTGTAATCTGTTTTTCCACCACCACCTTACTTGGATGGGTATAATGGTGTAAAGATTAAATATATATATTATTATTATAACATCATACTAATTCTAAGATATTATATCTTCCCATATAATTCCATTCAATAAATATGGGAACGATATCATCGCTCATGCATACGTACGGATTACCGTCTCTACGACGCGATGAGATTCATTTTCCATGTTAACAATTCAAGAATGATTATAAAGTATATATAATAAGTAATCATGAAATCTATGATGTAATAATGCTACTGGATTTATGTATATATATATATGTATTTCATCTACTTAATTCAATAAGGAAACAAAAAACAGCGTTCATGCGTACGTATGGCATACCGTCTCCATGAATGGTGTTTTTCATTTCATTTATCTATCTATTATATATATATATATATATATATATATATATATATATATGTACTGGATATATATATGATATATAATCATGATTTAAATTTTGGAATTAAGTAAATAAAGATATAAGTATTAATAATATCAAGAACAACAAGTCCAAACACGTACGATAAATAAAACGATTTTAACTAAAACGCTTCTTTAACATGGAATTTACAAAAGAACGGGTAATATAAAGTAATAAGTAAACCATATATGATATCATAACAATTAATATGATTCTGTAATAAGTCAATGATGTTATTTAAATCATTATACAATAGGTTCGGATACGTATGAAGCATATCGAACCTAAGGTAAGGGATAAATATTCCAATCTCATTCTTATCCAAGATTGTTTATTCGTAAGTATTTACTGGGGTTATTGTTATTATCAATGTACATGTTTTATAAAAACTTTTTTATGTATGTTTAAAGTCCTTTTTACCCATTTCTGACTTTTACTACATGGTATGTAAGGAATCTTTTTTTATTTACCATACGAGGTACTTTTTGACTTTTCCAACAAAAGTACGAGAAGAATGTTATTTTTAACTTATACGGTGTGAACGGATTTTTACGGTTTCATAACGCCTCATTTTCATGAAGATTACTCTACAATATTTTATAAATATTTTCAACAAAATAATTTTATTTAAAAAGTGCATGGCATTTTTTGAAAATAAAATGATTTTGAAGAAGAAAGGACATTTTCCTCAAGAATTCATTTCAAGTGTTTTATCAAAACCATTTTTCATCTAAGATGACATTATTTCATATGTTTATGTTTCAAGTATCATGTCTCTATGATTTACATGGTTTCACTTTTCTTATTATGAAATGATATCCATTTCTTTTATATGGATTATATAATGATGGGATGATGTTTATGAAACCCATTTTATTCATTGGGTTATTATGAATGATGTATGCTTATTTTGTGGTGCAAGTAAGAATGATTTAATTATGAGATGGGTGGAACCTATATCTACCTCCAATTAATTAGGTAAATATTTATTTCTCATGAGATAGACATGGCTGGAATGGTAAGTTAATTCGGTTCAGTATTACAGGACTGAAACGTGGAGTGAACTTGATTCAGAAAGAAACTTTGTCCACTAAGATGGTCTTGGCAGCAATGTCTTGGCTACTATGGAAATCATATCATGTGCTTAATGGTTGCAAAAATTACATGTTTTATTCCGATGCTATTTTATCAAGATTGATGTTCCATTGTGATACATTCCTTACGTACTTCCAAGATTTATGTCTTTGCTCAAGATTTTTATGTTTAAAAATTATGCTCATGTTTTTAAGTTCAATGATATATGGTTTGTTTTATTTTCTCCATGCTTACCCATACTGAGCATTTGAGCTCACCCTTTTATATGTTTTCTTTTCCCCAGGATTTAAAGAAAGGTTTTAGGTAAGAAAACCAAAAGGGGAATATCTTTATGGGAGATGTTGAAGATCTTTCACCACGATTAGAAGATTACGTTCTCAGTTTCCAAAGACACTAAACTATTACGGTCCTTATGTGTCTGTTTTTGTTATGTATTAAGTATTCCGCAAATGTAATGAAATGTCCATGTACGTCAAGATTCAGGTCTCTACAGTTGGTATCATAGGAAAGGTTTAGTTAACCTTTGGAAACTAGGATGCGAAAACTTTAGTGAGATCCCTTGAGATATTTCTATGGTATGTCTAGGGATGTCCCTAAGGATAAGTATACGTATAGGTTATAGTCCTAGAATTACAATAACGATATTAGAATTAAACCTAAGATGTTAGATTTTGAATGTACTCTCCCTTTATTATGGTTTTTTCCTCTCACACTATTCTTTTGGGTTTTAGAAAATGGCTGGAAATCGGAAGATTCACGACAATGGAGTATATGATGGACAATGGAATGATATTGTTCATGAGAAACCAAATGAAATTGGATTTGGAAGTCCACATATCGTTATTATGCCAAATCAGAAATCTCATAATATGATCAATAATTTCAACTTTGGTAAGTATCCCGACTCAGGTAATAAGAGAAAGATGGAGTTTCATGATGATCATGGAGGAAAGAAAGTTCAATTTCCCTCATGTAAATCATGTGGGAAGAGGCATCAAGGAGAATGTTTCAAAGGAACTAGAAGATGCTTTGGGTGTGGAAAAGAAGTACACAAATCCAGTAATTGCAAAGGAAAAGATTCAGTTAACACTATGGACAAGGATAATAGTATTTCTAAGGCATCAACAATGGTTAAATGTTTTAAATGTGGAATGTACGGGCATTATGCAAACCAATTCCCTAAAGGAAGATCTCATGAAGAGAATCAGCATGGTCGTATGGGTAGTATTTATGTGGATGATGAAGAAGAGACTAAAAATGATATATGAAATTAAAGAAGTGTTGAGCAATAAAATGATGAAGCTCAGTCAGTGGTTTAAGAATGTAGTGGAACGATTGTATATTTATCAAGAGTTATGTTGTAGAGGAAATTTAATGGTACTATGGAATAAAGAATCATCTAAGGATTGTTACACTATTGTTTTTTCTAAAGTATTTTAAAGTGTATGATGAATGGTACCGGTAACCATGAAAGGTTATTCAGATATTTTTGGAAAGCACCTAAAATGCGCATAAAGAAGGTCTAAGGAGATAATGAAATGTTTGATAGTATTAATGAGATCCTGACTTATATAAGGACAAAGTGATATCATGGTTTGAGTATATAGAATTTTTGGGATTTTGGTATATGGAAAGAGTTGCCTTGTGACAACATTCATGTTTTCACTATGGTTCAAGAGATTACATGATTAAGGTATTCAAATGTTTGGAATTTGACCAATAAGTTTTATCTTATGATATATGGGGGATAAATGATGGTATTCACATTCTCGGCAGATGACATTTCTAGTAATTGATTTCTTTATACTACGAGCTTGGACATAAGTATTTTGGATAATCCTAAAGATTGGAATGAATTATGTTGGACATAAGTCTGTATTGTTTAAGGCTAGAACTTTTTTTCGATATTATTTATGGGATGTTATAATAATGTAGTTTTAGAAAAAGGAAAACCCATAGGACGAGAAACAACCCGTCACATCGGACAAGGATGCGGGAATCGAACCCACAAACAAAGTGCGATAGGCCTTTATCACCTACCACTGGCCTATAGGAAGTCCCTGTTTAGTAGAAACTGGTTTTATTTTACTAAGTGGTATGATAGATGACGTATAAGTTCATTTTTGGAATCGTATACGATTAACCTCACCATAGATGGACTTATGTATATTTGATAACTTTTGCTAACCTTTTGTTTGAAACAGATGGAATGACCCATCATTCTATCACATGATCTGCTAACACTTCATGAATAACAAATTCAACTTCATTTCATTAAGAGATGAAGTGGAAATTGTTCAAGGCACGAGCAACAATGAGATGATACCGAAATAAAGTAAGTATTTCATCTAATTAAAATTCTTCAACTTTAGGGAAATATTCTTGAAAACAAAAAATGTTTTCCTAGTGCTCTCATATCTGATGAATCAGATGGTACCTTAGATCATCACATATCTATGGCTTTGTGATTGTTGGCTTTTTTCATAGCCATGTTCTCTACCACTCTCCATCAGAATTTGATGGTTAGATTTCTCTTTCAAATCCATATTTTCACATATATTCTTCTATGTGGAAACCCAGGGATTAGTTAATCTGGGTAACCGTTACGTTTCATAATTTAGTTTTTAAAGTTCAGTTTTGGTATTCCTTTTTATGATGTGGGTTTCTATGAAAGAAACTTTTATATTGTAAACCATTTATAACCCCGACGAATTTCGAGGGTGAAATTCATTTTAAGGGGGGTAGAATGTAACAACCCAAGATTTTATTAGAATTATTCTTTTTAATTTCATTTATGTCTTCTGTTGTACGCTACACCAAGATTATCTTGCGCTATACGCAACACCGTATTAGATTGTAGTATATGCAACACTATTCTTGGATCATGTTACACACAATTTCAAGTTTGTTTTTTAGAAATTATTCTACGCAACATTAATTTTAGATTTTGTTTAATGTATAAATGAAATAAGTTTTGATTATGTTATACACAACACCAAACGGATCTTTCACTACACGCAGCCCTGACTTGGCTTGCATTACACACAATCAAGACCTTCTTCGATAGCGTGTGTAGTACGCAATACCAAGTTTCACTAAACGAGATATTATTATAATATTATTATGAACTAGCCGTTATGAATAGTAATACCCAATTTTTGAAATTTTATCTTTCAAAATGGACTTCATTTTTGGATTCAGAATATCGAAATTAGCCTAGGGTGAATTTTTGGTATTTTTATGAAAACTTTCAATTTTTGATGAATAGTGAAAACACTGGGTTACTATTCAAAAACTGACTTTTTATTTAAATAATTATTTATTTTATTTAAATTTATTTTAGGTCAAAATTGATACATAATACCCATATAAGTTCAATGTAATTCATTGGAGTCATTTTATAATAATTTTAGATATATAAAAATTTTATTGAACTTTTCACCGTCTTTTACCCACCTCCTAGGAGAATTTGTAAATTCACATAAAACTTAATTTTACCGCTTCTATGAGTGGAATTTCGAAAATCCGAGAGACACGGTTAATATCAAGGACTAAAATGTGGTTCAATGAGATGAAAATAATTTTTTTGGTGAATAGTAACTTTTTACTTTTATTCACCACGGTTAAAAGTAAATAGAGTAATTAAGGGTAAAAATGATATTATTATTACCCTAACACATGTTATAATTCTATTGTATAAGTGTAATTCGACCAAAAACAACCTTAAAAATAAAATATGACCATTTAGGTCCACTTGGATTAGATTAGGAAATTTATTATTAATTTATTTAAAGGAGGGTTAAAATAGTTAAAATCAAAGTTTAATAACTAAATAATTTTTAATATAGGGTTATACATAAGATAAATTAGACTATAAATATTCATTAGAAATATAAAACTATTTCCTACATAATGGTATTTTATATATAATTTTTAGACATTAAATAATTTAATTTATTTATGACACAATAATGATGCAGTAATTATCTTATTAATGAAATATTAACCTAACTAATGTTATAAATACCCAAATAAATGTAATTTGAGACTTTTTATGAATTCCACTAATTTTATAGGTTAATATGACATGTTATTATTGATTTAATTAACTTTTTTCGACCTAATCATTCTGTAATAAGTTTTGAAAAAAATCAATTACCAAATAGTTTCTAAATTGACATAAAATAGTTTTTAAAACAAATATTATATTATTAATTGTTATTATATTCCTAAAAATCTAAAGTTTGGCCAAGATACTTATATCATGATAGGTGTATCATAAATGGACCACTTGGGGGTCGCTTGGATGAATATGTTAAGTTTATTAACTATATAATAAAAAAATACAAAGTGACATGGTAAATGTCAATCTAATTAACTAAGAGTTAAAACTAGAAGATAAGGTTAATATAATGACCCAAACCTGTCTAAAATCTATTGGTTGTGAGGATATCTACCCATACCCACCTTATATTCGAAATAAATCAATTTGAAGCAATTAAAAAATGAATATGACTTTATTATAAAATAATATTTTAAGTTTTTCCAAAGGTGCCCCTCTCCTCCCTTATAAAAAGGGAACCCCTTCCCTCTTCTCTTCACACCCTTTCGAGCCTTGAAGATCGGCCAAACCCTGCACATTTCGTTTCTCCACTTCCCTAGAAACATTCTGGAGGTTCTGGTCTTCTCAAAAGACCAACTCTACTTCCTTAAGAGGAAGCTTAAAGGAGGTGCGTCGAAGAAGAGGTAATCTCTTCTAACGATTCTTTCAAGTTTCTTTCTTCTTCAACTTCTTCTTATTTAGTTGTTTCATTATAAAGTAATAAAATCAGTATCTCTAATATACTGATATGTTATTATAAATATGAAACAACCCTATTTTACCTTCTATCCATCCTATGGAAAATGAAATCACCGCGTGTGCGTACGTACAGAATAACGTCTCCACGCCGTGGTGTAATATGTTTTTCCACCACCACCTTACTTGGATGGGTATAATGGTGTAAATAATAACTATATATATGATTATTATAACATCATATTGATTCTAAGATATTATATCATCCCCTCTAATTCCATTCAATAAATATGGGAACGATATCATCGTTCGTGCGTATGTACGGATTACCGTCTCCACGACGCGATGAGATTCATTTTCCATGTTAACAATTCAAGAATGATTATAAAGTATATATAATAAGTAATCATGAAATATATGACATAATAATGCTACTGGATTTATATATATATATATATGTATTTCATCTACTTAATTCAATAAGGAAACAAAAAACAGCGTTCATGCGTATGTACGACATACCGTCTCCATGAACGGTGTTTTTCATTTCATTTATCTATCTATTATATATATATATGTACTGAATATATATATGATATATAAATCATTATTTACATTCGGGAAGTAAGTAAATCAAGATATAAGTAATAATAATATCAATAACAACAAGTCCAAATATGTACGATAAATAAAATGATTTTACCCAAAACACTTCTTTAACATGGAATTTACAAAAGAACGGGTAATATAAAGTCATAAGTAAACCATATATGATATCATAACAATGAATATGATTCTGTAATAAGTCAATGACGTTATTTAAATCATTATATAAGAGGTTCGGATACGTACGAAGCATATCAGACCTAAGGTAAGGGATAATTATTCCAATCTCATTCTTATCCGAGAATGTTTATTCGTAAGTATTTACTGGGGTTATTGTAATTATCCATGTACATGTTTTATAAAAATGTTTTCATGTATGTTTAAAGTCATTTTTACCCATTTTTTACTTTTACTACATCTTATGTAAGGAATATTTTTTTTGTTTACCATACGAGGTACTTTTTGACTTTTCCGACAAAAGTACGAGAAGAATGTTATTTTTAACTTATACGGCGTTAATGGATTTTTATGGTTTCATAACACCTCATTTTCATGAAGCTTACTCTACAAGATTTTATGACTATTTTTTAAAAAATACTTTTATTTTAAAAGTGCATGGCATTTTGTGAATAGAAAATGATTTTGAAGAAGAAAGGATATTTTCCTCAAGAATTCATTTCCAGTGTTTTATCAAAACCATTTTTCATCTAAGATGACATTATTTCATATGTTTATGTTTCAAGTATCATGTCTCTATTATTTACATGGTTTCACTTTTCTTATTATGAAATGATATCCATTTCTTTTATATGGATTATGTGATGATGGGATGATGTTTATGAAACCCATTTTATTCATTGGGTTATTATGAATGTTGTATGTTTATTTTGTGGCACAAGTAAGAATGATTTAATTATGAGATGGGTGGGACTTATATCTCCCTCCAATTCATTGGGTAAAGATTTATATCTCATGAGATAGATATGGTTGTAATGGTAAGTTAATCGGGTTCAGTATTACAGGACTGAAACGAGGAGTGAACTCGATTCAGAAAGGGACTTTGTCCACTAAGATGGTCTTAGAAGCAATGCCTTGGCTACTATGGAAATCATATCATGTGCTTAATGGTTTCCACAATTACATGTTTTATTCCCATGCTATTTTATCAACATTGATATTCCGTTATGATACATGCCTTACGTACTTCCAAGATTTATGTCTTTGCTCAAGATTTTGATGTTTAAACATTATGTTCATGTTTTTAAGTTCAATGGTATATGGTTTGTTTTATTTTATCCATGCTTACCTTTACTGAGCATTTGAGCTCACCCTTTTATATGTTTTCTTTTCCCCAGGATTTAAATAAAGGTTTTACATAAGAAAACCAAAAAGGGAAGATCTTTATGGGAGATGTTGAAGATCTTTCACCACGATTAGAAGATTACGTTCTGAGTTTCCAAAGACACTAAACTATTATGGTCCTTGTGTGTCTGTTTTTGTTATGTATTAAGTATTCCGCAAAAGTAATGTAATTTCCATGTACGTCAAGATTCAGTTCTCTACAAACTCCATCCTTTATACGTTCCACGTATGGCATGAATGAGTCATATCACTTTGAGGGGGTGGTATTCCGCACTTCCTAAAATGAAATTATCATATTTACCCATTATTGAAACCATAAAGGTATGATATAAATGAAAAATATAGAAGTATAGAGACAATATAAAGATAATATATATCACATATAAATATAGTTCCATATTAATGGCCACCATAAGAGGTGGTAGGAGAAGATTGAACAATCATCATTTAGTGAGGCAGTAGTTTGCTGTCCACAGAAACAATATGTTCTTTTCCCATTAGACGAAGGTGTGTGTAATTATAGTTTTAATACTTCTCATATCAAAAACCTAGTATATTGAGGATACTGGTTTTGTTATAAAAGAAAGGAAAAAAGAGTTTATGGGGTTGGAGAAGTAAAATAAAAGAAAAGAACTTAAGAGAAGACATTACATTTAAATCGGGTAACTCCCTTTGGTTTGAACCAAAAGGACTTCTTGAAGTGACTTATGCCTAAGTTAAGGATTATAGGTGGAATATAGGGATCTTGATAGCTTATTTGAGTAGAGTTTGGATGATCCAAGGGTCTTGAGAGGTGTGAGTAATGGGTTAGAGTGGGGGCTTTTTATAAGGGGGAGGAGGGGCTCTTTAGGAAAGTTTGAAAATATTATTTTATTATATAATGATTTTTGGTTTATAAAGGTCCAAAACTTATTAAAGTAGAATATAAGATGACTCTTGTTCGAAATAAAATCATCCAATAATAACTGGATAGGTTTCGGATATTTTTTTAATTTTAATAATCTTATTTATTTAAATCATTCATTAATGAGGTAAACAATACATCATTATTGTGTCATAGATAATTTTATTTATTTGATGTCTAAAAATTATAAATAAAATACCATGATGTATGAAATATTTTTATATTTATAATGAATATTTATAGTCAAATATATAAATTATATAACCCCACATTAAAATTGTTTTAGCAAAACAATACTTGTTTATGATACTTTTTTTTACTTTAAATAAAAAGTTATTAATGCAATTATCTTACCCAAATGGATTTAAATGGACAAAAATCTCACCCAAGAATTTTATTGGTTGGCCATGACTCATCCAATAAGGTTAGGACAAGTTTTAAGGTGATTTTATATTATTATAATATTATTTTTACCTTGAATTACCCTATTTACCTTTAACTACGACAAATAAAAGTGAAAAGTTACTATTCACTAAAAATTATTTTCATATTATTGAACCAAATTTTACTTACTGATAACAACCATGTATGTAAGATTTTCAAAATTCAATTCATAGAAGATGTAAAATTTCATTTAAATGAAGAAGTCAGTTTTTTAACTACTACTCAGTGTTTTCACTATTCATCAAAAATTGAATGTTTTCAGAAAAATTCCAAAAATTTAGAGTAAGCTATATTAGATATTCTGAATTCAAAAATGATGTCTATTTTACCAAATTAAAAACATCGAAGTTGTATTAATTAATTTAAAATTAATTCCTGTTGTCAAAACAAAACACACGTTTTTAAGAAATAATAACTATCAAAAGATTGACACTTGTTTATGTCCTATTTCAAAGTGAAATTACTTCAAATGAAAAAAATTGGATTAAATGGTAAAAATATAATCTAATAAAACTTAAAAAAAAATTAAAAATTTAATCTAACCATAAAAATAAATTATATAAAAAGGCAGTTTTGAATTAAAATACAATATTTTTCACTATTCATTAAAAAATGAATTTTATCAGAAAAATACCAAAAATTTTCCAAAAGTAAATTTTTATGTTCTGATTCTAAAGAATAATTTTATTTCGTCAAATAAAACATATAATAGTGAAAGAAAACTAGATTTAAAAATGGTTTTCCATCAAAAGGCGGTAAATCGACCTTTTAAAGAATATTAGATTATTTGTGCTTAAAATTAGATTCATTAAATTTTTAAGCCTCTAAATTTTATTGGATAAATGTAAAAACATTTAACAAACATGTATAATCATATTGTAGTTAGTTCTGTTCATTCCCTACAATACAATGACTTGGTGTTAACTAATATTTAAAATAATATTATATTATTATTTTTTAGTATGACCCAACGTTGTGCGCAACGTAAGATTTCAAAGAAACCCATTGTTGCGTATCGGGTATGACATCAAACATTGAATACCCTTTAAAGTAAAATTAATATTTAATTCAAAAATATTAATAAATATGAAAATTTCGTATTCTTTATTTATCTAGGATGTTACATCCTTCCAACCTTTTGGGAATTGCATCCTCTCAATTTTATTCACTTATTAAATAAATGGGGGTATTTATCCCTCATAGCATTTTCATATTACCACTTTGCCTCTTTGACCATATGGTTTTTCCACAAAACTTTTACCTAATGAATTACCTTATTCTGCAACACTTTCTCTCTTTGGTAAACAATCTGGACTGGTAGTTCCTCATAAGAGAGATTCTCTTCCAACTGAACTACCTCTGGGCTCAAAAATGAGATAGATCCGACATATAATTTCTCAACATTGAAACATGAAAAAAATTGTGTACCTGGGATAAACTTGGAGGTAAAGCCACTCTGTACTTAACTGATCCAAATTTCTTTTGGATTTCATAAGGTCCAATGAACCTCAGACTCAATTTTACCTTCTTAACAAAACACATCACACTTTTCCATCGAGAAAATTTGAGAATGAAATGATCACTTACCTCAAAAGAAAGATCCTTCATCTAATTATCCGCATAACTTTTCTGCCTACTCTGAGCTGTTCTCATGTGCTTCTGAATCAACTGAACTTTTTCTTCCATCTCTTCTACCAATTCTGGTCCCATTAGTTTCCTTTCACCTACTTTATCCCAAAAATCGAGAGTTCGACAATGCTTTCCATATAATGCCTCAAATGAAGCCATCTGTATACTGGAATGAAAACTATTATTATAAGAAAATTCAACCAAATAAAGATGTTGGTCCCAAATTCCCTGGTAATCCATTGAGAAAGCACATTAGATATCCTCCAAGGTCTGAATTGTTCATTCTGACTGCCCATCTGATTGAGTACGAAAATCTATACTAAAATTTAATTTAGTACCCAAAAACTTCTGAAGTCCTTTCCAAAAGTTAGAAGTAAACCTGGGATCACGATCAGATACAATAGAGATGGAAACTCCATGCAACCTGGCTATCTCTTTAACATACAACCGAGAAAGATGATCTAGAAAAAAATTATCTCGAATAGGAAAGAAATGAGCAGATTTAGTCAATCGATCAACAATAACCCAGATTGCATTATTACCTTGAGATGTCTTTGGTAATCCTACAAAAAATTCCATGGATATATTTTCCCATTTCCACTCTAGAGTCGGTAAATGCTGAAGCATCCCTTATGGAA
This sequence comes from Viscum album, assembly GCA_963277665.1. Classification (NCBI taxonomy): domain Eukaryota; kingdom Viridiplantae; phylum Streptophyta; class Magnoliopsida; order Santalales; family Viscaceae; genus Viscum; species Viscum album. Next base: position 671,943,617 of record OY728167.1, read on the forward strand.
ACTCTTGCTCTGATTTAACTTGCTGAAAAGTCAAAAACTTCATAGTAAAATCATCAATATCAATTTTCATTCCATCCCACCAGTAATACTCCCGAAGATCTCTTTACATCTTAGTACGGCCAGGATGAACTCAAAATGAAGAACTATGAGCTTCACATAATAACTCTTTCTTCAATTTTGAATCAAAAGGCACACATAATCTCTTCCCAAAACTTAAAACAAAATCATTATCAACTTTAAAATCTGGAAACTTACCCTTCTGAACCAACTCTACCTTTTTCTGCAACTCACTGTCTTCCTTCTACGCTTACTTAATTATGTCTTATAGAGATGATTTCATTGACACATGAAACAAAACATAGGAATTTCCCACAACAAAAAATTCTATTAAAAATTTCATCAAATATTTAATCAAAGGATCTTATTCCAAACATAACAAGGTTAATGTAACATTATTGTTTCGACTCAAAGCATCAACCACTTTATTTTCCTTTCCTGGATGGTAATAATTCATGCAATCATAATACTTGATTAATTCCATCCATCTCCTCTATCTCATGTTTAATTCTTTCTGAGTGAATATATACTTTAAACTTTTGTGATCAGTATATATTTCACACTTTACTCCATAAAAATGATGCCACCAATTTTTTAAAGCAAAAAAAGCTGCTGCTAATTCTAAATCATGTGTAGGGTAATTTAACTCATGAGGTTTCAACTGACGTGAAGCATAATAAATTACCTGATCATTCTACATTAGGACACAAACAAGTCCTTTAAACGAAGAATAACTGTAGATAACAAACTAACCATTTATGGAAGACAGTTCCAAAACTGGAGCATTCACCAATCTTCTTTTCAATTCCTGAAAACAATCCTCACATTATTTTGTCCAGATGAACTTAACACCTTTTAGAGTTAACTTAGTAATTGGACTAGATAACTGTGAAAAATTCTCAACAAACCTCTAGTAATAACCTTCTAAACCAAGAAAACTATAGATCTCAGTTATATTTGTGGGTCTTGGCCATTCTTCAACAACTTTTGTTTTAGAAGGATCAACAGTTATGCCATTTTTTGAAACAATGTGACCAAGGGATTAAATTTTTTGTAACCAAAACTCACACTTAGTGAATTTCCCAAACAATTTCTTTTCTTTGAAGGTTTTCAAGACAACCCTTAAATGAATTTCATGCTCGTCTTTACTTTTAGAATAAACCAAAATATCATCAATAAACACAACCACATATTTATCCAAAAATCTCATGGAAAATTCTATTCATAAGATCCAAGAATACAAAAGGTGCATTGGTTAACCCAAATGACATAACTAAAAATTCATAATGGCCATATTTCGCACGAAACATGGTCTTCGGAATGTCTACATCCATTACTTTCAACTGATGGTACCCCGACCTCAAATCAATCTTCAAAAAATTCTGAGCTCCCTGAAGTTGATCAAACAAATCATCGATATGAGGTAAAGGATACTTGTTCTTAACAGTGATGTTATTCAATTCTCTATAATCATTGAAAAGTATCATTGAACCATATTTATTTTTAACAAACAAAACAGGACCACCCCACGGTTATGTGCTAGGTCGAATGAAACCTTTATATAATAACTCCTGAAATTGCTTCTTTAAATCTAAAAGTTCAATTTGAGCCATTCTATAAGGGGGTTTTGAAATTGGATTAGCATCAGGAACTAAGTCAATAGTAAATTCAACTTTCCGATCAGGTATAATACCATGAAACTCACCAATAAAAACATTAAGGTACTCATTTACCACCGGCACATCATTAATCTAGACAGTTCCTTTGTTTTCAACAATATGTGCAAGGTAACATTCATTTCCGTATTTTACTAGTTTCTCAGCTTCCTAATATGTTATAAAAAGTAAGGGTTCATTCTTTTACACAAACTGAAAATATTTCTGAAAAGAAACCTCTTTACCTCTATAATAAATCTTAACATGATAAACATAATGCCAATCCATACCCAAAATAACATGAAACTCTACTAAAGGAAAAACAATAAGGTTTGAAGGTAGATTCTTTCTGAACACAAGGACATGAAGGTTCTTATAATTTTTTTTGTCTCAAAATTTCACCCTGGTGTTTTTACCATAAGTTAAGGATTCATATCTTGAGATTGAATTCCTAATTTACTAGAAAAATTTTCAGAAATGAATGAATGTGTAGACCCTAAATCAAACAACACATTGGCATAATCTGAACAAATAAACAGTGTACCTGATACTACTTCATTTGATGGCCCAACATCCACTAAAGTAGTTGCAAAGGATTTCACCACCCCTTTCTACTTGTAGTCTGGATGATTTCCCTCAGTTGAGTTCTTCATTAGACACTCATTTGCATAATGACCCATTTCATTTCACTTAAAACATTTTACTAATTATAAATCAGATTTTGTCTTACCATTACCCTGATCTTTTTCAGAGCAATTACAAGCCTTATGCCCCATTTTACCACATCGACAGCACTTACTAGAATTCAAAAGACATTCCCCAACATGATTTTTACCCCAATTTTCACAAATTGTAAATTTAAGTTTCTTACCATTAGAATTTTTTGAAGAGTTCTTCCCTTTCGCCTGTAACCTCAACCTCTTATTCTGTTGTTTCTCAAAGAACACCTGAACATCGAAAAACTCCATTTCCACCTTTTCCACACATCAAACAAGTTTTTCATAACTTTTGAACTCATGAGAAGATAATTCACTTTGATAATTTGGATTTAATCCTGAGTAAAAATGGTTGATTTTACTATCAAGATCTCATATAAAATTTGGAGCATACCTTGCCAGTTGAGTGAATTTTGCTTCATAAGCAGCCACTGAGTCATCCTCCTACCTCAATTCTAGGAATTGTTTTTCATCCTAAGACAAACCACCTTAGGAAAATATTTCTCCAGAAACATACCTTTGAATTCATCCCAGTCAAGAGAATTAATCTCCTCACTATCCTTGATATTTTTAACCATCGACCACCACTGATCGACTTCACCTTCAAAACTGTAAACAGTGAGACTAACCTTTTGATGTTCAGAATACCCCATGACATCAAAAATCCTATCTAGTGCTTTAATCCACCATTATGCTAGAATAGGGTTATATGATCCTCTGAATAGTGGGGGATGCTGCCTCATGAAATGATCCACTAATGAAATGTTCCTCTGTGGTTGATCTGGCTGATCTCGTGCATGGATACCACCACTATTTATAGCCCGAGTCAACTGTTCCATCACTGAAAAAAACTGTTTAGTTCCGATTCTGACCATCTTAGGTTGCTGATTTGGAAGGTTTTCTTCCTCCTGATGTCATCCCATCATACCTGCCCTGTTTCCTATGTGAAAAACCATTCTGAACAAAGAAATGTCTTAGGCTAAGCAACATGGTAATATGTAAATTCTATATCATTTCAATCTTACCATAAATTGAAAATAATTTATGGATATTAATTTAACAATATCCTAACTTCTAAAATTGTCTAAACTGACCTCTAATACCAACTATAAGGACCCATGCCTTAAAACATTACATAATTTTGAATGAAATGAATAATTCACATTAAGGATCTTTTCAGGTTTAGAGTTTTAGAGAATTAGGCCATAACTATTACATTACATCTCAAAAAATTACAAAGTAGTTGCTTCTACTCATTTTCCATTTTTTTCATAAAATAAAAACTCTTGAAAAAAAGAGTCATGTCTAGTTCCATGTTTTAGACAACATGACTTTTCCTTGATCCCATCCTTGACCCTATTCATCATTAAGTCTTGTGAAAAACATTTCAAAACCTGGGATGATCATAAAAAGCTCGGTAAGGATTATAAAATAAATAATGAAAACATTAGTCCATCAAAACATAAGCCTTTTAACATACCTCATGAAATGATAAGATTTATGAATAACACATATAAAACATAAATCATAAAGGTAAATTGTGGAATCTATAACATACTTACGTGGTAGCTTTCACATCTACGTAGGGAGTTACATTTGGAATACCCATCACATTATATTACCTAAATCTATTAAGAGAAACATTATCATTTACCTCCATCACATTACTCAATGCATTGGAGAGCTATCTCGGGCTCACCAGACCTAGGTTTATCATAGAACCACACGTATACGTAAACAATGTCCAAGAAGCATAACATATTCATAACACATAAAACAAACATAAATTAAAGATAAAATTTCTACATTTCAATCACAATATATCATTTAAATATATTGACATAAAAAATACATTATCAAAACCATTTTCAATAAAAAAATACATAAAAGATTATACGATATTTATTTTCCTTTCAAAAACATCACGGCTTGTTAAGGAAGATAAAGATCAAATAATACTCGCGGCGGCGGAAAAGGTTGTTGTCACCGCTTACGTTAAAAATAAACATTTTTTTTCGTTTAGTAAAATGATTCTTAAATAAAATATTACCTTTAAATGAAATTAAAAGTAAAATCGGTTTATACACCGTATAAAATAAAGTCGTGTATAAATCAAAATATGCCTCAATGAAAGGATATTGAGACGAAGTCCTTTACCTCGTGTTCGACTTGACTAGTTCGTTCTTTAATCTCCTGAATAATAAACTAAAGTTAATTTCTATTTGATTAAGAACATTTTTTAAGTTTATTATTCCTTTTATATCACTTATTACCATGTTATTAACATTATGTAATAATTTAAGTTAATAATGGTCATTTTGTCGATATTTGGTACTTGAGTCAAAAATGAACTTATAATTACAAGTTGTTCATGTGGTCAAAATTACATTATCTCCAGAATGATATTCATGATTTAGATATCATATATATGTAGTATATATATGTATTTATAATAGAACATAAAATTTGGAGGTAAGAAATGAAATGCACCGTTCATGGAGACGGTAAGCCGTACGTACGCATGAACGCTACTTTCATTTCTATTTCATATTTAATGGAATGAAAACTTAATGATACATAGGTATATTATAATTATAGTGTAATATCATATATAATTTTAGTAACTCTATCCTTTGTACGTTCCACATATGGCATGAACGAGTCCTATCACTTTGAGGGGGCGATAGTCTGCATTTCCTCAAATGAAATTATCGTATTTACCCATTATGGAAACCATAAAGGTATGATATAAATGAAAAATAAAGAAGTATAGAGATAATATAAATATAATATATATCACATATAAATACAGTTCCATCTTAATGGATACCATTATAGGTGGTAGTAGAATATTGAACAATCATCATTTCGTGAGGCAGTAGTTCGCCGTCCACAGAAACATTATGTTCTTTACCCATTAGATGGAGGTGTGTATAAGTGTAGTTGGAATACTTATCATATAAAAAACCTAGTATATTGAGGATACTGGTGTTTTTATAAAATAAAGGAATAAAAATAGTTTAGGGGATTGGAGAAGTAAAATAAAAGAAAATAACTTAAGAGAAGACGTTACCTTTAAATCGGGTAACTCCCTTTGGTTTGAAACAAAAGGATTTATTGAAGTGCCTTATGCATAAGGTAAGGATTCTAGGTGGAAGCAAGGGGTTTTCAGAGCTCATTTGGGAAGAGGTTGGATGAGCCAAGGGGCTTGAGAGGTGTGAGTAATGGGTTAGAGGTGAGGGCTTTTTATAAGGGGGAAGAGGGGCTCTTTAGGAAAGTTTGAAAATATTATTTTATTATATAATAATTTTCGGTTTCTAAAGTTCCAAAACTTATTAAAGTCGAATATAAGACGAATATTGTTTGAAATAAAATCATCCAATAAAAAGTGGACATGTTTTGGATATTATTTTAATTTTTATAATCTTATTTATTTAAATCATTCATTAATGAGGTAAACACTGCATCATTATTGTGTCACAAATAATTTTATTTATTTGATGTCTAAAAATTATAAATAAAATACTATGATTTAGGAAATATTTGCATATTTATAATGAATATTTATAGTCAAATATATAAATTATATTACCCCACATTAAAATTGTTTTAGAAAAACAATACATGTTTATGATACTTTTATTTTTACTTTAAATAAAAAGTTATTAATGTCATTATCTTACCCAAATGGATTTCAAAGTCCCAAAATCTCACCGAAGGATTTTATTAGTCGGCCATGACTCATCCAATAAGGTTAGTACAAGTGTTAAGATAATTTTATATTATTATAATATTATTTTTACCTTGAATTACCCTATTTAACTTTAACCGCGGTAAATAAAAGTCAAAAGTTACTATTCACCAAAAATTATTTTCATCTTATTGAACCATATTTTACTTAACGATAAAAACCATGTATGTCAGATTTTTAAAATTAAATTCACAGAAGCGGTAAAATTTCATTTAAATGAAGAAGTCGAGTTTTTAACTACTACTCAGTATTTTCACTATTCATCAAAAATTAAAGGTTTTCAGAAAAATACAAAAAATTCAGTGTAAGCTATATTTGATATTCAGAATTCAAAAATGATGTCTATTTTACCAAATTAAAAACATATAAGTTCCATTAATTAATTTAAAATTAATTTCCGTTGTCAAAACAAAAAGCGTGTTTTTAAGAAATAATAACTATAAAAAAATTGACACTTGTTTATGTCGTATTTCAAAGTAAAATTACTTCCAATGACTAACATTGGATTAAATGGTAAACATATTATATAATTATACTTTAAAAACAATTAAAGAAATAATCTAACCATATAAATAAATTACATTAAAAGACAATTTTGAATTAAAATACAGTATTTTTCCCTATTCATTAAAAAATGAATTTTATCAGAAAAATACAAAAAATTTACTCAAAGTAAATTTTGATGTTCCGATTCTATAGAAGAATTTTATTTTGTCAAATAGAATATATAAAAGTGATAAGAACTAGATTTAAAAATGGCTCACCATCAAAAGATGGTAAATTTTCCTTTTAATGAATATTAGACTATTTGTGCTTAAAATTGGATTCATTCACATTTTAAGCCTCTAACTTTTATTGGATAATTGTAAAAAAATTTAACAAAAATTTATAATCATATTGTAGTTAGTTCTGTTCATTCCTTCCAATACAATGACCAGGCATTAACTACCATTTAAAATAATATGATATTATTATTTTTCAGTATGACCCAACGTTAGGCGCAACGTAAGATTTCAAAGAAACCTGTTTTTGCGTATCAGGTATGCCATCGAACATAGAATATACATTTAATTAAAATCAATATTTAATTGAAAAATATTAATAAATATGAAAATTTCATATTCTTTATTTATCTGGGATGTTACAAAAACATTAAAAAATATTCTTGATTTATTTTCTTCAAAGGATCATGGATTCGAAATTTATCCTTCTCTTTGACACATGATGTATAGGAATCTCATGATTCTCCTATAGATTATATATGTTCTCTCAATTTGCACAACTGTCATGGTATTATATTTATAATTGAATTAAATTTCATGGATTTATATTAATTTATAGTATTTTGTTATAAATATAGTATTTTGTTGTCTTTTATATTATGATTCTCATATAGAGCAGTGTGTCAGTTATGGTTTCATATAAAGTGAACAATTATTGTTTACCTAAATATATTTTTGATTAAACTTCAATATTATTGAATTTCTTTTGACAAAATGACTTATAATTATTTTTTTATCGAATGGATAGAAGTTGGATGTATGAAACAGATCGTATCTCAAGCAATTTTCAATACAATTTTGAGAGCTTTTTAGACTTTTAATTTAAAAATTCTTTAGATAGTGGTCACATACACTTCCCGCCTTATAATAGTGTTGGAAAACCTTGGTTGAGCTATGAAGAAGTCAACTACCACATAACCAAATATAGTTTTCAAGAAAACTACTATGTGTGGTTTCACAATGGGGAGAAAATGAAATCTCAAAATACTGATGATCCAAATGAGGGGACTGGATTGGAGAATTTGTTATATGAACAATTTTTGTTTTATTATTCATCATGAAAAATAAAGGATTGAGACCCAAGAAGAATTTTATATGAGCACACATGATGCGTCTAATGAAAATAATGATGTTTTCAGGGTAAAAAATTGAATGATTCTTCCATGACTCCAGTATATCGACAATGTAGTAAAATTAAAAAGATAGAATTTTTAATCCGATTGTTTCATGGGAAAACTATGTATGATATTTCTAATACCACCATTTATTATATTCTTAACTTCTTGAAGGAATTACTTCTAGATGATGCAGATATTCCCTAAAACCACTATATGGCATGGAAGTTACTTGAGGAACTTGGATTTTCAAGAAACAAAATTATGCTTTCCTGAAAGATTGCAGTTTATTCTGAGAGGAAACTGATAAATGAAATGATTTTATAATATATGGCATATCCCATTGGAAACCAAAATTTATATTTATTTCACATACATAAATCAAAGGTAAAACATTATATGATTTCCTCAAAGCACATTATTATAAAGGGTACTCGTGGACACTAATATCCAAGATTAGTAGGTAATATATTCCCATGAACTCCCCAAAAATGAGAGTTGTACAATGATTTAGCGTCTCTATGTCTTCCTGGGAAAGCAATGGAATGCCCATAGTTCTACTAGGTTATTCTGGGGATCATATTTATCACTCTGGACAATTTAATCCCTCCCTATTTTTTATAGTTATCTAAAGGTTTCACCAAAAATGTGGTGGAATACTATGCCCTTATTGTAGGTCTAGAACTAGCCTTGTAGGTGGAAATATCCCATATGAATGTCAAAGGTGATTCAAAGGTGGTGATCAAGAGGATTAACTGTGAATATGACACTAGAAAGGAAGAGTTAACACCTCTCACTAGATATGTGAAGAGTATAATGGAACAATTCCCTTTTGCACCAATTCTTAATCTTATCCCATATTCATATAATGCCCATTCCAATGTATTGTCCAATGTAGCCATGGCCCTGGACGAACCTCACCAGGATGAGACAATTTTTTAATTACACAAAGAATGATAGTCTCACCAGTAATCATCTATTACACATAGGATATCAAAAATATTAGTGATTCCCTAATATGTGATAATCCTATTTCCACTATTAGATAGAAAATCCACATAATTGACTACCTCCAAAACGGGACCATCCCATCTGATAGAGAAAAAAGGAACAGATCCAATGTCAAATATAAAACTTCACCCTCTATGATAGGCTGAATGAACGTAAAGTCCAATATATATGAGTCTTTAATAGAGTCCTCCTTAGATAAATCACATAAGGAGAGATCGTGTCCATATTGTAGGATGTCTATGTAGGCTCTTGTGTTTCCCACCAGTTGGGAAACAAGTTCTCCTACCAAATTTGGAGGCTTGGTCATTTCTATTCAATGATGATACAAGTCTATGAAGAATTCACCATGATATTTCATGCCTATCAAATAAATTATAAATTCATCCACTAACCCCCATAGTTATTTCATTCCTCTAAATATCCCTGGTCATTTTCCATATGGGGAATAGATGTTATGGGCACATATCCCTTAACTAATGTTAATTAGTTCAATTACATCCACATAAAAACTGAATTTTTCTTTAAATGGGATGAGAAAATAACCAATAATAAAGTCAGGATGAGGAACATCATCCTCTTCGCAAAGTCTTACATTATCACTAAATTTGGTTCCCATCATATAATATTGGTAGAAAATGAAAACAACATATATTTCTTTAAGTTGAAAAGTCTATATCAGGTGTATAACATGGAGTCCAATCATTCATCTCATTATAAAAAAATGAAAAATGAGTGGAAAATGGTTTTTAATAAGAATTTATCAAACATACTCTAAAAAATGGTGGATAATGATATGAAATATTGTCCGGATAAGCACCTGCATGCCTTGTGACCCTATCATACTACAACTCAGAACCCCGCATAAGTGACCCCATCTTTTCTTGTCTATGGAACACAGGTGGAGCTTTCTAATGAATTATTATTACCCTCAATTTAAATAACTATATATGGTAAATTATCAGAAGATGAATAGTCATATAAGTTACTCAATGAGTTTTAATGACTCGATGAGAATAGGATTCATTCATTGAAAAATCTCAAAGTCTAGTAGAATTTAATTATGCGAGCCTTTAAAAGGAAGGTCCGCCTCTTCTCATTCCTACATAGAGAGTTAGTATTGGTTGTTAAAACCCGGATTATACCAGGTAATAAACCTCAAAAGATATAACTAAAGTGTTAAGAACCTTATTTTATACATATTTTTTATTCAAATATATCTTACACCTTAACTATGATGGTTGAGAACACATCGGACCCAACACTAATGTAAGGTTTCTTAATAAATACATTGCATAGTTCATGCATGAGCACCCACGTCTATGAGGAGTGACTTTAAACTACACAACATCTATATACTTATTAAATGGTGTTAAAATATAAAATTTATGGTCCATCCCACAACACCTTTAAAAAAATATAGTGGTACATTATGCAAACAATTACCTAACCATGTCTCGATATTTGAACTTTAATTATTTTATGTTGGGACTTTTCTTACTCAACATAGAAATAAGGTCCTCACACTTTACATAAAAATATGACCTATTTTAAGTCAATCACTAGGCCATGTGGTAAGACACTAAAACATATAGTGTTAATGTCTTCTAATTTTGTTATTAAACTACAAGGTTATTATCCTCACCGTGTGTTATTAAACAATGAGGTGAAAGTCCAAAACACATGAATTCAAACTCATTAGAGTGAACCCTATTTTGTAGATAATTTCTCCCCTACAAAATATATTGTTCCATATAGAATAATTTGGAACATATTTGTCCTATTTTTTAGATCATTAATAGCACTTTTCTTTATATATGATCTAGATATATGAAACAAACCCTAAAATATATATGTTCAGGATTGATTCACAATACTATGGGATAATTAGAGACATCTAGGTACCATATAATGGAACCATTCAAGTTCCTATTAATCATATAATTAACATTCCCCCTTTTATGTATAATCCATATCTGTGTAGGATATTACAACACATGTTCTCTCGTTCATAGATTTGTGTTCAGAATAAAATTCCCCCTTTAATGAACATGATTCAGATATGTGTTGGGGACCTTTTCCTTACAATAACTATATATGTTTTGATTACTAAAATTTTAGAATAAGTAGTGATGCCCATGTATATTATCCTGGGCCCATCCATATGTTCATCACTACCATAACCCTCTCAGTTTCTTGATCTATACAAAGAGCAGTCATCCCTGTTTGACTATAAGGTTGAGAAATTCCACTATAGGTAAAATACTCTCTAAATATGAGATATATTTTCCTTCCCAACATAGTTAATGGTTATAAATCATTCCCAAAGATGATAGTGGATAGTTTCTCTATTACGGAGAAATTGTCATATATCCCCTATATATGAGTCATATATGTGAATATGACATTTTTTTTCAGGAACTACATGTGGATTGATTCATATATCTATAGGATACATTGTGACACAAATATTATTCATCCTGGTCCCATAAGAAAATATTAAAAAAAATTAAAAAAATTTATTCATATAATTCAATCCATATATATGGAGGGGAGTGTGACTTTATTATTATAATCATGAATTTCATAATAAAAAAATAAAGTACAAAAAATCATCCTTTCACCTTGATGCGTTATCCTTCATTGATTTATTGAATGGAAATGTGGTAAGGTAAAACCCCTTTTCATTCCCCCTATACATGAGGGAAATCTATTAAGGGGAATTTCTCTCTAAGAACTATGTGTGTCTTTATTCCTATTAGTACATGATATGATTGGATGCTCAATCCTTTTATCCCAAGCCCAACCCAAAATCACTAAAAACTTTTCCCTCATACCTTAGAGTTCAAAACTTTATGGTTACACTTCACTTACCCTATTAAATTTCAATTATGTAGGTCTTAATTCTCATTCCCTACACATGAGTTTGATCTATGTAGAGGAATCCTTATGAATATTGTGTACTACTTATGTAAAATACCCCATCCATATATATATATATTTGCATTTAAACTATGTAGGGACTAATATATTAACTATGTGTGGATTGATTCTTATTATTGTAGAATATATAGTGATTATAGGATTATCTATCCTGGGACCTGTCACAATTCCTAAAAAAATTCCCCATTTTGTATGAGCTAGATCTACACAGGGGGTTGTTGGAACCTCTTTGTTTTAATAATCACAAATCGTGTTTATTTTTTTATAATAAGATTAATGTTTTATGATAGTATATTATTTTTTTAAATCATAATTTTATGAAAATTGGATAGGTATAGGAAATATCTATAATTAGTAAAAATATGCTTCCATTTGTATAAACGTGTTACCCTTAGTATAAATGTGCTATCATTTGTTCAATATTGCTACCGCTAGAGTGGTGCCACCTTTATTTCAAATTACTATAACACTGGAGATATGATATTCATCAAAAGTCATACTACATAAGAGATGAGATACCTTCATATATGAGCTACAACAAGATGTGATGCCATCATATATGAGCTACTATTAGATATGATCTACTTCCAGATGATCTACTTCCAGATGAGATACCACCAGATGAGAAACCCCTCAGTCATGCTACCATCAGTGTTGTGATACCATTGACCATGCTACCATTGATCCATAATATCTTCATATTTGATCCACCATCAGTCATGATACCATTGATTTTTTGCTTGATTCGAATTTAATTATTCCAATGGCTAGTTTATGGGAGTCAATATCGATGGCCTCACATGGTTTTCTTTGATGATTATTCCTAAAACACTCCATGGATACATAGAATACCAAGTTAGTGGATTCATGATATGATGATTAGTATGAGTATATAGGTTATTATTATTATTATTATTCAATGGAAAATTCGAACCTGCAGAGCTATATATTTCAGAAGATCTCCCCCGTCTACGAGAGCAATGAGAGCGATCACTTACATGCTGGATACATGTGACTATGAAAGAGTGGAATACATAGATGATAAAGTTCTATTATTATACTTAATAAATATAATTCATTCAAATAATCTTCATATAGAAAAAATAATTCCATGACTCTTTATTTTTCCACAAAATCTATGAACCGTGATCGAGCTCCCCAACAAGTCAAATATGAGGACTCTGAAGCATCTAAAGCATTATAGACCGAACAACACTATATTTTCCATATATTATTATTTTATCTTTCTTTTGTGAAATTAATTTTGAGACTTTTATGGTTTTACTCTATATATTTTCACACACTAAATCCTGCACTTAAATTAGAGAATACTCGATATTAAATCAAATACCATTTTATCTGCTTACCCATGATAGCTGTAGAAGAGGTCATGTGAGGAATTTGTTTTATTTCTTCCCACATATAAATTTGGAATTAGATTTGAGCCTAGATATCTTATGATGTTATTTTTATACTTGATCAAGGTTTTTGATCAAATTATTTTTTATAATAATCTACTTAGTAGTGGGTAATTTTCATCTGGAGGGGGTTAGGTCTCAACTTGAGACTGGACATCTTGTTTACTCCACTATGTGTTCTATTTTTGTCTTCTTTATTTCAATTAATAAAATATTTTTGTTTTAAATTTTTAAAAAAATCCATACAGAGGTAGTAAATATTAATCTATTTTTATATAAGTATTTTTTTGTAAATAAATTGAAAAAGTTAAAGTAATTTCATATTGTTTTAACTAATTCTTAATCATACTTTTATATATATATTAAAAGATAAAAAATATATTAAAATAATTTTTTGATTAACTTTGAATATTTATTTTAATTGGGGGATTTTTTTAAAGTTTTTTTAACAAAACTTTTATTGTGAACTCAATTAACCCCCCTCTTGAGTTACTCACTCCAACCAACATCTTGAATTAGAGGCATTTCAAATATATTTTTAACTTTGATTTAGTTGTCTTTTAAAGATCTTAAACTTTTTTTATTTCTAAATATAGTTCATTATGGATAATATAATAGATTTTTATACTTCCAAAATAGATCTTTATTTTAATGGAACTAATTATTCTCAGAGGAAAATTAAAATGAAAATGCATATTGAGAGCAAGTGATTTGAAATCCGAACAACTATTGTAGAAAAATATAAAAAACACAAAACTGCTAGAGCTACATGGGATAATTATCCAACTAAATATAATTATAATAATAATTGAAAACCTATAAATTCTATGTATTGTCCTTTAGGTGATTAAGAATTTATTAGAATTTCTGCATCTAAAAATTCATTTTAAATTTGAGACACTTTAGTTGTTTCTCATTAGGGAACTTCTAATCTCAAATAAATGCACTTAAATACCTATACTATTATATATGATACTTTTAAAATGAATCTTTATGATCCTATTTAGGATATTAATCTCAGGTTTAATGAGATCATGAAAATGATGCATTCACTTGGGAACCAATTTCTAATAAATATCAAGTCATGCGCCTATTGAAGTGTCTACAAAATATATGATGAGGAACATCACCATCAATAAGAGAATCATGTGATGTTACCATATCACCTTTCAAGGAGTTGATATGAAATATGATTATGTACAAGGAATATGTCAAAGTGAACAAAGAAGATGAGGATGAACCAAAGAGAAAACCTATGGCCTTTAAATATACTCTTTTAATAAAAAATGAGAAAATACAAGTTGATAGTTTAAGTGATAAAGAATCACCTACTAATAGTGATTAAGAAATGGACCACCCACCCTAATGATTTAAAAATATTTACTATAAGAAAAATTTCTTTATAAAATCGAGTTAGAAAGAAAAATATGATAATAGAGGAAACTAGAGAAATTTTTGAAATAAAGATGATACTTTAAATGTGATAATAGTTTATGACTGTAAAAGTAAAGGGTATATCAAAGATGATTTTCCTAAACTAGAGTTTAAAAATAAATATGATGATAAGGATAAGAGGTAAAAGAATGAAATGAAAGAAACCTGGAGTTCTTCATAAGATATCTCGAGTGATTCAGACACAACCCAATAGGATAAGCATGATAGAGATAACATGTGTTTTTAAAAAAACACACCTTCAATATCTAATGTTTTTCCTTCTTCACGTGTACATATTTATTACAATTTTATAGATTAAAACAATGATGATAAATTTTATAATTAAGATATGTTTGAGTAATATAATATTATGGAAGATACATTTAATGAATTTAAAGACAAATATAATAATTTAAAGAAGCATAATTCCTTAACTGTTAGTTTTATGTCTTACCTTACTATTGAGAATCCGAATAATGATCGATTTTTAAAATAGAACAATGAACTAAAATTATCTTATGAGAATATAACAAAAAATCTAGAAATATTCACCAATGGGAGAAACACTATCACCCAACTACTTGGAAAATAGACATCACCTAAATATACCATAGATATTAGTTATCAACCTAAACAGAGGAGTATTGTTAAAAGAAAAGTTATTCCTAGTTATGGTTCTACTACTAGTTTTTACTATTCTATACCTAATGAAGTATTTATTTCTAAAAGTTTTAAATCATATTATATTAAACCTATTAAGAAAATATGGGTTCCTAATGATTTGATAACTAACATATCTAGGCCCAAGATGATTTGGGTACCAAGGTCATTTTTGGTGTAGTTTTTTTATCAAAAACATGTTTAAAAATATTTAGTAGGAATTTAGGGTATCTAGAAAGTGTTCTTTCTAACACATGACTAGTGATTATTCATGTTTTAAGAATATTATAAAAGTGGATGGTGGTCATGTCACTTTTGGTGATAGCGGAAAAGGTAAAATAATTATCCTTTTCAATCAGTAATACTCATATTATTTTAATTTATAAAGTGTGATTTGTATAAGGTTTAAAGTATAATATCCCTAGCATATCATAGCCATGTGATGATGGTTTTCATGTGAAATTTGAAAATAATGCCTGCAATGTTTTTTAATTCTAAAAATTCTTTAGTTTTTTCTACATTATGAAATGATAATGTTTATGATATTAATTTAAATTATTAATTTTTTAAAAATATTTCTTTTCTAAGTTACTTTCACAATGAATATTTTCTTCAGCATAGGATACTATGGAATTTCAATATTCATTCACTTAGACACATAACTAAGAATGGATTAGTCAAATATATTCCTAAACTAAAATTCCCAAATGATAAATTATATAACCCATGTCATAAAAGAAAAAATAACAAGATATCATTCAAATAAAATAAATAAGTTTCAAATTCCCAACCCATTGTGTTGGCTCACATGGAATTTTTTAGACATTCTAGAGTTTATTTCTTAAATGGGAAGCACTATTATTATAATCTTGTAGATGACTTTTCTAGTTATACTTGGGTATTTTTTATATCTCACAAAAGTGACCCCTTCTCTTATTTTACCAAGTATGATAAATCTGTAGACAATCATAGTGGAAATAGGATTATGACCATAAAAGTGATCATTATTGTGAGTTTGAAAATCAAGACTTTGAATCTTTTTCCTCATAGAATGGATATAGTCACAAGTTTTCTTCTCTTAATACCCCAGAGAACAATGGTGTTTTAGAAAGTGGAAATAATACCATTCAAGAAATCACCCAGACTATGCTCAATGGGTTTGAATTACTTGTTTATTTGTGGGAAGAGGCTATGCGTACAGCTTGTTATATAATCAATAGAGTTTTATTTATACCTTTAATAAAGAAAGATCCTTATGAATTATATACTGGTAGAAAGAAAATGGTTAATAACTATAGAGTTTTGGGTTGAAAAATTATTTATTCTTAATCACTTAGGATAATGTTGACAAATTTTCATCTAAGAGTGATGAAGGAATTTTCCTTGGTTATTAAACTTCTAGTAAATCATATAGTGTGTTTAATAAAGGAACCAAGATTTTAGAAGAATCTGCTCATGTAAAATTTGATTAAATAGATCCAAATGATCCAAATACCTATTTATAAAATATTTTCAATGATCTGTCAAATCTTAATATCAATACCAACCCTTCTGAAAATTCTATGAAACAAGAATAAAAATAATCCATTTCTGAGGAAAAATACGAACCTGAACCTATAGAAGACAACGAGATAACCAAACCTTATTTTCCTATAGATATTAGGACTCATATATACAATTCTATAGATACTATATTTGGATACCTAGATAGTGAAACAAAAACTAGAGCCTCTCTAATAAATCAGGTTGAACATCTTGCCTTCTTGTCCCAACATAAACCTCAGAACATTAATGATGCAATTAATGATGAATTATTGGTGATGGAAATGCAATAATAACTTAAAAAATTTGAAATAAATAATGTTTGGGAACTAGTTGATAGACTTAAAAACACTCTAACTATTGGAACTAAGTGGGTGTTTAGAAATAAAGTTGACGAGTCATGCATAATAGTCAAAAGGAAAGTTTTATTTATTACAAAAGTATATATTCAAGAGGAGGGTATTGATAATGAAGAAACGTTTTTTACCAATGGATAGAGTTAAAGATATTAGAATACTACTTTCCTATGTAGCACATAGAGATTTCAAACTATATAAAATGGATGTCAAAAGTTCATTCTTAAAGGGTTATATATTTTATGATGTTTTTGTTGAACAAACACCTAAATTTAAATATCTTCCATTAGAAAATCATGTTTTTAATTTAATAATTTATTTATATGTCTTAAAAAATTCTCATAGAGCTCAGTGTGATAGGCTTATTTATTTTCTAATTTCTAAAGGTTTTTCAAAATGTATATTTTATCCTACTCATTTTATTAAAATAATTTCAAAGGATATTTTAGTAGTTAAAATTTATGTTGATGATATTATATTTGGATATTATAATTTTTTTTGTGTACTGTTTTTCAAAAATGATGAAAATTTTTTTTGAAATGAGTTTAGTGGGTGAAATTAAATTTTTTATTGGTTTTATTGTTATTCCAAATAAATATGTAATTATTTTAAATAAAATCAAGTACACTAATGACCTTATAAAAAGTGTTGGTATGGATATCACTATAATTTGTGATAATCACATGAGTGATGCCTCAATGTTGGATCTTGATGAAGCAGGGAATCTAGTGGATCAAAAAAAAAATAGAGGTATGATTGAAATATTCCTATAATTAATTTCTAGATGACTAAACATTTTGTTTAGTGTGTGTATGTGTTACCATTTTCAAGAGAACCCTACATAATCTCATTTACTTACTACTAAAATAATTTTAAAATGCCTCAAATAGACAACTGATTTTGGACTATTCTATCAAAGGGTACAATCATTTGACTTAGTGAGTTATTAATATGTGGATTTTTGTTGTTGAAAGTTAGATATTAGAAGCACCTATGAAACATGTAATATTTTGGGCAAGCCACTAGTATATTAGTATAGTAAAAACAAAAATATCGATGCATTATTTACTATTTTGGATGAATACATATCTATAATAAGTTGTGCACAAATTTTATGTTTGAAACAAACTTTACTAGACTGTATATATATATATCAATTAAAACATGTCCCTATAAATTTTGACAACACATGTGCGATAAATGTTTCCAAGAATCTTATGTCTCATTCTAGAACAAATCATATTGATGTAAGACATCACTTTTTGGGAGATAATTTCCAAAAGAGTGATATAAAACATGAATTTATAAGAACATAACATCATAATGATGATATTTTTTAAAATAAATTAAATTTTGAAGATTAATATACATGAAAAATGAATTAGGAATGATAAATTTCGGCCAGTCTTTAATCTTGGAGGATCCATCATTGGACAAGCCACCGTTGGACAAGCCACCATTGGAAAAACCACTATTGGAAAAGCCAATGTCAGTGATCCACTATTGTTGATTTAGTATTGGTGATCAACCATTGGTGATTTACCATTGGAATTGTCCATTATTGTAATGAACCACTAATTGAAGGATCCACTATTGGAAAGAGCCACTATTGGAAATAACCACCATTGGAAAGAGACATCATTGGGAATCTTCTGGTCTTTATTTTACTACACTTTCTAATTTTTTGTGTTAATTTTTTAGATAAATAAATAATTTATATATATTTATATTTTTTAAAATCCCAAAATGATATAATTCGGACTTAAATCCGATTTTGAGTCACTCACTCACTTATGCCTACCTTCGAACCATTTTGACTTCCCTTTCTCTTCTGACTATCAAACTTTTTACCTCTTCCTTTACCTTTCATTTCAATATAATGTTTAGAGTTATGAATCCTTTAGTTTCATCTCTAGAAGGATCTTGAACTGAAAATAAATCTTGTGGAGAATCAAGACGTGTTGTTGTCAATTCAAGAAACCACCAGCTTCCAAACCATGTGGTTGTTACAGAAAAAGAAGTAGATATAGAATGGTTGTTATCCAGTAAGTCATTGGTACTCAATGTGATCTAGGACTAGGGATGGATAGATTGGTTCTCTATAAATGAAGAAAATTTTTCTACTAGGTTGTTTCATCAGTTCTACCAATACGTCAAGTACATTTTTAGAGAAAAGAAAGATTTGATTCGTATTTTGATAGATGGAAAAGAGGTTACATTTTATTCAAGATAATGGAATAATTGTATAAATGTACATCACTGAGTAGTTTAGGATGACTATCAAGGTTCAATACCTATTAATAATGACTTTTTTTTAGAATGTGTTGCTAGATTTAATAAGGAATGTATCGGTTGGAAGGCTATCTGCTACTGATTTAGATTGAAAATGTAGACTGCTGTTTAGTTTATCCAGCATATGTTGTATCCTAGAAAAGTAAATTTGAGCACAACGGGGTATATGGATGTTTTTATAATATTCCTTATGAAAAATGGGTATAAAATCAATATTTGTTGATATTTTATGTTGCACATGATAGAGATTTCAAATTCCTCTATTAGGATTTTTTTGATTTACCCTAAAGTGATTTTAGCTATGCTATAATCAAAAGTATTGGTTTATGATGAGAGCAAGCTGAAGTGAAATTTGGTGGGTTCTATTTATATATAGTTACTTCAAAAAGGATGAAATTTAATTGGAATCTATAAGGACCCGAACTTTCATCAATGGAAGTTCTCCCTTCTTATAGTAATGTTATATAGTATAAATCACATAAAATCACCAATAGACCATAATAAAAATTTTATAAATGAAAAATTAATGAAATAAGAAGTATTTCTAGAAGTTAAGGAACCAATACCGATGAGATAGTAACTTGACCTTTGGAATAGTAATACGAACCGTATGAATAGTAAACTAACCAAATGAATAGTAACCTCATCTATGAAATTATAAATAAAATTTAGGTATCTTATAAATGAAAGTACGATATAATTATATCATACTCTAAGTAAATAAATGTTTTAAAAATTATTAAGTGTTGTTATTTTTATAATTCATAAATATTTAATTCCAATTTTATGATTAATTTAAGAATTTAAACGAAAATTTATTTTCATAAAATATATTCATAAAATAATAGTTTTATGACTTGTTATTTTAAGATAATTTTATGAGACCTTATGTAATTTTTCATAGTGTTATAAAATCAGTTATAATTTTAAAATCTGTATTTTCCAAGTAAATTATTATTTTAATTAAAAATCAAATTACACATATTTAGAAAATTATTTTCATAAAATGAAGTTCATTTTTGAATTCTACACAACGAAAATGGTTACGGTGAATTTTTGGGATTTTTCTAAAATACTTGAATTTTTGATGAATAGTAAAATACGATAATTTACAATAAAAGCTAAATACATGAATGATGGAGTCATAGATGATGTAAGGATTATGTAAGCCCAAAATATTTAACTATACTCCATTATTTTAATATATTTAGATATAATTCTCAAAATATTGATAGTCTTGAGCCAAAATAATAAACTAACGAATATAATAACGATAAAACACCCCTATCCTTCACTATAAATACCACCCTTCACAACATCTTCTCCTGACACCTCTCAAGCTTTGATAATTTCCCAAATTCTGCCCAATACTCTTATTTATCCCCTTCCCCAAATCCATGATCTCTTTGTCTCATCAGAAGACCAAAAAATTTTCCCCCATGAGGTTCTCAAGGAGCATAAATCCAAGAGGTAAAATCCTCTTCCATTTTCTTTTAATTTATTTTCAATTTAATTTATTTTCTTCTCCTTACCTTATCATATACAAATGAAATGGTAACTACATTATGTTTATATAATGGTATGATATAATGTTAATGGAATATTCATAATTAAACTCCTCCCTCTCTCTATTTTATTCTAAAAATGAAATCGTCGACCGTGATGTGTCAATTTGGTGACATCGTGGGCAATGCACTTTTATTTTACATTAACACCTTCAAGTATTTTAATAAAATAATTATAATGGTTTAAAAATATTTTAAAATGTTTTATATAACCCTATTTATGTTTTGTAACTAATTTCTACATAATAAAAAATGATAAAACAAAATGAGTTCGTTGTGATCGAAAAACTGCAAAAATTAACCAAAAACGATCATCATTAACTTTAATCTAATGATTAATCCTAATAACATATAAAAAATTATTTATAATATCTTTTAAAATTTTGGAAGATCATTAATAATATATAATAACAATTCTAGATACTTATTCGCATTTTACATGAACTTTCACTCATGTATACAAGTGAACTGATCATAACTGAAATTTAATTTTTTTTATTAAGAAACACTTTTAAGGAAAAAGTGAGAAACCAATGAAAGTTACACCCAAAGATCATCCTCATACATAACTTCAGAAACATCATGCTCCCTCTCAGAGTCAATATCTGAATCCTCAGGCATGAGACTAGATTGGCGGCAAAAGGAGCGAGTGCGTATCCTTCCTGCCACCTCCTGCTTACAGAAGACCTTCGAGGAAACACCAAGGTTGGAAAACTCTCTTGCTTGTCCTCGCATTTTTGGATTTCAAATCGGCCGAGTGTCTTCCCCAAGGGTGTCAAGATGATTATGAGCAACCATAGGTGCATCCAATTCAGCATGAGCCCCCATGTCACCGGTTGAAGTGAAGTCCCCAGTCGAACTGGAAACAGTAGTGACATTCTCTTTGATGGTAGGTTTAGCCGCCACACCATGCACAACATTAGAATAGGAAGGTCCAGTACCCCACGAAAAAATAGAGATGTCCTTACCTTTACTGTAACCACTCGACGCCTTCGGAACAAAGGGGGAGCAAGAACAACCGAACCTGGTAGACTAGAAGTAGAGACGGGTTTGTTAGGTCTCGACATGGTTGTATCTTGTTGGACACCTAGGGGGGAGTGATGACCACCTGAATGTGGACTCATCTTGCCACTAGATGGAGGCGTTCCATTAACCGTTGGGACCATTGGGGAAAGGGGGTCAGTTGTCTGAGCTGCTGATCCCTTACGACCCCTCCTCCCATGTCGAGAGTAAAATGATGTCCCGTGGCCTTGTCGACAGCAAAGCGAACAAAATCCAAAAGTTTCCTCATAATGAATGTGCTGCCAAAAACCAGACATACCTTCCACCTCAAGACGAAGACGTTTTGGGAGAGGCTCTGATAGGTCCATCTCGATACATATGCGAGGATAACAAAGTTGTTTCATGCAAAGAGTATGATCATCAATCCGAAGAAAACAACCGATGGTGTCACCAATACCTTTTAGCACAGACGGGATCTAAAAGGGGAGTGGAAGACATGGAAGTCGAAGCCACACCGCCGCACACTTGCAGTCACGACCGCAATTGAAATCAACTGTCCAACAAAAGATAATGAATCATCTGTTATCACACAGGCGCGATTCCGAAAACCAGGCACAAGCGAAATCCTCATCATAAAATAGATGAATGCTCAGGTGCCGACGATCCAAGGTCCCAACCGCTGCTCAGAAATGAAGACCCCATTTCAAGTTGATGAAACCCTCAAACAGATCCGGTGAAGGCTGATCAGCACAAAATCTTGCCACAAGCATCCAGAAATGAAAAGCTGCAGCATTCTGAAACACGAAAGCAGAAATACAAACTGCCGAGGAGCCCTTAAACGCAGATCGTTCCTTCAGAGAAAATGGAATCGGGGGAATCATTGGTAGAATCGGGGAAGAGACGGCATAGGGAAGAGTCTGCGACAGATCCGAACCAAACGAAAACAGGGGAATCATTGGCCTGACCTCCCTGCATTCGATGGCGCCTCCATCTCCGTCAATGGGTTTTGGTGATTTTCTCAGGCGTCTTCGTCCAAAGGATCCCACCGTAGGGTTCCGCTCCACCTCCTGTTGGTCCCCCCATCCCGTCCCGAGGTGGTTAGGGTTCCGAGATGAGGTAGGTGTCACAGGGTCTTCTGCAACCTCCCACTCTGAAGTCGTAGCTTCCTGGTCATCCTCCCGTCACGTCGTCGAATGCCGTTGCGCCACGTTAGGGTTATGAGTCGGGGAAGGCGTCGCGTTTGGGTTCACCATTATCAAGTGAATTGATCATAAAAACCATGAAAAAAACACCCTCAAATGATGAAATTAAACTCTATAACTCATCAAAAATCCTATAAATAAACTTAATAAAACCATAACAAATCAAATTTATGTGTAAAAGGTTCTTGATTTGTTAATTAATGAATCAGATGTGATTATATAGGATATTAAAGTGAATAAAGCATTTAGACATAAGGTAAGGGGAATAATAGAACCCAAATCTCTTTCTTTGGGTTTTGTAACACCCCAAGTTTACACAGTATGCTTCTTTTTAGATAATTAAATAGCTTTATCTACACACAACACCAAGTTCGAGAATACCATGAATTATTCAAACTAGCCATTTAAAAAGAGATTATGAACAGTAGTAACCAAATTGTGAAATTTATAAATTTTATTTTTCAAAATAGACTTCATTTTTGAATCCAGAACATCGAAATTATTCTCAGGTGAATTTTTGGTATTTTTTATAAAGTTTTAATTTTTTGATGAAGGGTGAAAAATACTACATTATTGTTAAAAATCTCAATTTTTCATTTAAATAATAATTTTACTTTAAATTTATTTTAATGTCACAATAGATAAATTATACATATATTAGTCCAATTTAGTTCATTGGAATAATTTTTATAATATAATTAGTTGTAAAAAATTTTATTGAACTTTTTAACGTCTCTTTTACCCAGCTTCTAAGCACATATGTGGATTGGCATTAAAGGTAATTTTACCGCTTATGTGAATTGAATTTTGAAAAACAGACATACATGGTTTTAATTAGTATGAAAAATGTGGTTTAGCAGGATCAAAATAATTTTTTGGTGAAAAGTAACTTTTGGATTTTATTTACCACTGTTAATGGTAAATAGGGTAATTAAAGGTAAAAATAATATTATAATAATATAATATTACCCTAACACTTTTCCCAACTTCATTGGATAATTGTGTTTAGACCAAAATCAACCTTATGTCAAAAATATGAACTTTTTAATCCACTTGTCTTAGATTAATAAATTTATTATATTTTATTTAAAAAAGATTTAAAAATTTCATATTCAAATTTTAATAACTATATCATTTATAATATATGGTTATATAATTGTGTCTAAAATGTCATATTATATTTTATTTAAAGAAGAGTTAAAAGTGTTGACTATAAATAGTATTTAAAAAGATAAAATGTTTATATACATAATGGTAATTTTTTTATAATTTTATGAAATAAATAATTAAATTAAATGATCACACAATAGTGATGCAATAATTGAATTATTAGAGGAATCAATTAAATGATATTAAAAATATTAAAATAAATATAATTTGACTTAATTAATGAAATCCATGAATTTTATAGATAATATATAAATGTTAGTGACATTTTGGAAGTATTGTTTCTAATTTATCATGCTGTTTTGATATTTTTAAAAAAGAAAATATTGAATAGTATCAAAATTGACATAAATGATAGTTTATAATAAATGGTATTTTATTAAATGTTATAAAATTCATAAAAATACCAGGTTCATCCAAATAACTAGTAAAGTGTTAAATATTTCATAAATTATCCAATTGGGATTCTTTTGACATTTTATAGTCTCTATATCAACCCTATAGTGTAAAAATACAAGAAGACACGGTAAGAGTAAAACTGTTTAACTAAGGGTTAAACAAAAAATATAAGGTTACCTTTGTAAAATAAACTTGTATAAAAATCATTGTATAAGATAATTTTGACCCATACTAATCTTATCCTAGAAATAAATCACTTTGGAGCTTTTTGAAACCGAAAATAAATTTATAATACATTAATATTTTAAGATCTTCCAAAAGTTCCCCTCACCTCTCTTATAAAAAGGAACCTCTCCTTATCTTTAATTAACACCTCTAAAGCCCTTTTTATTGACCAAAACCTTACCAAGTATCCTCAAAACATCCCTCAATACATTCTAGAGGCCATACTTTGGGTATAAAACCATCCTAAGGAGTCCTTTTGTGCAAATCAAAAGGAGATACTCGAAAAAAGGCATTTCTTTTATCACCTCTTTCAAAGTTTTTTTCTTCTTATACTTACTCTTTCTATGTTGTTTCCATAAAAAATTAATAAATATAATATAATAAATATACTGAGATTTTATTATAATCATGGTAAAACCATATTTCTCTTTTTATCAATCACCCAAATAACAATATCACCATGCGTACGTACATACGACTTACCGTCTCCACACCGTGGTGTAATTTGTTATTCTACACTATTTTATTTGGATGGATATAATTATGATTATAATGGATATAAATAATTAATATAACATGATAATGATTATTTATAATTAATATACCATTCATTTCCTTACCATTTAACCATCAAGGGAATGATACCGTCGCTCGTGCGTACGCACGACCTACTGTCTCCACGATGTGGTGAGATTCATTCTCCATGTTAACCATTCAAGAATGATTGTAAAATTTATATGATGAGTAAAAATTATAATTATTAACCTTATATAATTCTTTATATTAATAAAATACATCATATTCATAACAAACATGACTTACACGACAAAACAGGAATGGGAAAACGAAGTAGTTAACACCCGAAATAATGGTAATATTGAAATACTATTAAAAAATGATATAATAGTATCATATATGATATCATAAATATTTATATGGTCCTGTTATAATTTAATAACATGATTCAACCATTATAAAGGAGTTTAAAACACCATATACTAAATAAAAGTACAAGTTAAGGGTTAACTTCACAATCTCATTATTATTCGAGGTTGTTTATACATAAGTATCTATTGGGACATCTTTATCATCCATGTTCATGTTTCTTAAAATTTATTTAAAAATACTATCTAAAATTTTTTAAATAAAATTTTACCCATTTTTTACTTTTTATAATTTTTTAAAGGAATCTTTCCGTTGTTTTCCAAATGTGCTACTTTATGACCTTTTCAACAAATTAAGGAAAGAATGTTTTTTTAACTTATATGGAGCGAGCGGCCATTTTTAACTATTATGATGCCTTACCATTTTGAAGATTACCTTAAAATAATATAAGGATATTTTCATAATAAATGTTTTCTTTTTTAATTGCATGACTTTTAAATAATTTCAATGTAAAAATGGATATTTCTCTAAAAGAGTTTTAATGAATTTATTAGATTATTTTCATATATGTCAACATCCTTTTTGGATTTTATGCATGATTGAGGTTGATTTGTTATGATAAAATATTCTATATTGTATTGAAGGTTTTATGACATGTTTGACTATGGATGTGGTATCTTTATACCATTCATGGTTTATTGTTAAAGTATTGACATTTCATATGCTAGTTTTAATACGAATGTTTAAATAAGAATAAGCATTTAAGGCAATGTATAAAACTAAAACAAAATCCTTTTAAACATAAAATTCATCATAACATAGCAAAGATAAGTCAAATAATTCCATTTACTTATTCAAATGGATACTCTACTAGTCGAATAATCACATGTAATATCAATAGCTAATTCCATAATGTTGGAATGCATAATGCCATACATCATAACCACATAGTCAAGGCCTTGTGCCAAGACTACTAATAATATTTCTTCAAGGATTTGTTCCAAGATAGTAGTTTGTCTCATTAGACCTACCCATGCATTGAATAGATATAGCGGACTCCACCCATCACTTACTAAGTCCAATGCATTCCTCATATAAAAAGATTTGCAACATAACATAAACATTCTTATTAAAACTAGCATAAAAAATGTTAATAATTTAACCATAAAGCATGAATGGTATATAAATAACACATCCACAGTCAAACATATTACAAAATATTCAATAAAATATGGAAAATTGTATCATAATAAATCAACTTCAAAAAAGTATAAAATCCATCGAAGGATGTTGAAATAGATGAAATCAAAACTATTTGAGAGAAATTTTGAAATCATTTAAAAGTAACATAATTATAAAAGAAAACATTTATTTTGAAAATATTATTATAATCTTGTAAGGGAATATTTGATGGTGTTATAACGGCAGAAAATAGCTTCACCCGCCGTATAAGTTAAAAAACATTCTTTCCTTAATTTGTCAAAACGGTCATAAAGTATCTTATTTGGAAAGTGAATGAAAGATTCACCTAAAACTATTTTATTAAAATTAAAACAATGGTATAAATTACTTTAACCCATAGTCAAGTAAATAGTAAATCTTTTTGAAATACATTTTTAAGAAACACAGATGTGGATGATAAAGAGGTCCCAGTAGATACTTACATATAAACAACCTCAGATAAATAAAGAGATTGTAAAATTAACCCTTACCTTGTAATTTTACTTGGTCTAGGGTATGTTAACCTCTTGTATAATAGTTAAATCATTGTTATTAAATTATACAATAACCACATACATAAATATGATATCATATATGATCTTCTAATATTGCTTTGTTGATAATATTTTAGTAGTATCATTATTTCAGGTGTTGACTGATTCGTTTTCCTTTATATGTTTTGTTACGTAAGTCATGTATGTTATGGATAGGATGTATTTGGTTCATATACAGAATGATATTAAGTTATTAAACATTATTTTTAATTATAAAATGAAAATTATTCTTGAATGGTTACAATGGGGAATGAATCTTATCGTGTTCGTGGAGACGGTAATCCGTACGTATGCACGAGAAACAATACCATTCTATTGATGGTGAAATCATACGTAAATGGATGGTATATCATATATAAAGAATAATTAATATGTTATATTTATTATTTAAATCATTTATACTCATTATTATACCCATCCAAATAATGAAGTGTTGAATAACAAACTACACCACGACGTGGAGACAGTAAGCCGTACGTACGCAAGTATAGTGACTTTTTCATTCATAGGATGTATAGAATAATGAATATGGTTGTACCATATGTATAATAACATCAAAATATGTATAATTTATTGGAGATATTATTTTTTATGGAAACAACAAAGAAATAGGAAGTAGAAGAAGAAAAGAACTTCGAAAGAGGTGATGAAATAATCACCTCTTCTTCATGTGCTTCCTTTTTATTTGATCAAAATGGATCTTTAGGTTAGATTTCTGATCAAATTAAGGCCTATAAGTTGACATTAGGGTAGTTGGGAGGATATTTGAGCAGGTTTTGGCCAAACCAAATGGATTTGGAGGTGTGATTTTGAGAGAATGGGAAGTACCCTTTTATAAGAGAGGTGAGGGTCACTTTAGAAAAGGTTGAAATATTATTTTATTATAAAATAATATTCGGTTTATAATGGATCCAAATGGATTTATTTATATGATAAGGTGGGGATGAGTCGAAATCCTTTCAAAAAATAGGTTTTAGACAAGTTTAGGTCACTATTTTAACCTTATCCTTTAGATTTAACTCTTTGTTAAATAGTTTATCTTTTACAATGTCATCTTGTATTTTTATATTACACGGCAATAAACTTACTATAAAATGAAAGGAAAACCCCAAGTGGTTCATTAATGACATATATATAATTATTTAAGTCCTTTGGATGAAACTTATATTTTTAAGAATATTATATCATTTAATAATATAGTATTTTTTTTAAAAATCATTTATGTCAATTTTTACACTATTTGGTATTTGGTTTTTGTGAAAGTCAACAAAAACTTGATTACTTAGAAAAAAATACATTAAATAAATCCTAACATGTCATATTAACCTATAAAATTTGTGTAATGAATTATAAGTATCAATTTACATTTATTGTTATATTTAAAATATTAATTATTTTAATATTTCATTAATAAGGTAATTATTTCATCATAATTGTGTCATAAATAAATTTTCTTATTTAATGTCTAAAAATTATAAATAAAATAAAATTATGTAGGAAATCTTTTTAGTTTTCTAATTAATATTCATAGTCAAATTTATCTTATTTATAACCTTATATTAAAAATGTTTTAGTTACTAAAATTTGAATTTAACACTTTTAACTCTTCTTTAAATAAAATAAAAATAAATGTCCTAATCTAATCCAAGTGGATCATATTTTATTAATAAGGTTGATTTTTCTTGAAATAAATTTCTCCAATAGAATTATGACATGTGTTAGGGTAATTATAATATCATTTTTACCTTTAATTACCCTATTTACTTTTAACCGTGGAAAATAAAAGTCAAAAGTTACAATTCAAAAAAAAATTCATTTTATTGAACCACATTTTACTTACTGATGTCAACTGTGTCTCTCGGATTTTTGAAATTCAATTCACAGAAGTGGAAAAATTATGTTTTATGCAAATTTGCCTAGAAGGTGGGTAAAAGACGTTAAAAAGTTCAATTAAATTTTATATATCTAATCTTATTATAAAATCGCTCCAATTTATTTCATTGGACTAATATAGGTATTATGTATCTATTTTGACTTAAAATAAATTTAAATAGAATAAATAATTATTTAAATAAAAATATGGTTTTAAAAAATAACACAATGTTATTCATTATTCATCAGAAATTGAAAGTTTATAGAAAAATACCAAAAATTCACCCTAAGCTAATTTTGATATTACGAATCCAAAAATGAAGTCCATCTTGAAAAATAAAATTTATAAAATTTCAAAAAGTGTGTATTACTATTCATAACGGCTAGTTTTATTGGTCGTGGTGTGATAGAACTCGAAGTTACGTACAACACAAGCTATTGTATTATTCAAAGAGAAGCGTATCGTGGAAGGTTGAGGTGTTACATAGTCTAAGGGATATGATAGTTTTCAAAGAGTATAATATGTTTTTTCATTTCAATATGTAATTTATAACTTTTGTTTTTATCTAGTATTTACACAGATACTAAGCCGATCAGTCCTTCAAGATTTGATTTCTTGTGAGCATGCCAATGTAATAAAATAATGCACCAACTCTGGGTAACTGGGGTATGGGTGTTACAAGTTCTCCCTCTTTCACCCCATTTTCTGTATAGATATTCCTTAAATATCATTTCTTAATAATTATCTTACCTTCTTTGGGATATACATGTTTTCTAATTGAGTTTTTGACAAACACAATGTTTTCCAAAAGAAATCTTCTTTAAAAAAACAAGCCTTTTACTTCTTGAGATTGTTTCTTATTAACTCAAGGTTGATGATTCTTATATCAAATATGATATTCCATCTTTAATCATTGTTAGAAATACCACATATACCAACACTTTATTCCCAACAGTTTAATTTTTTTTTTGAATAATGATCCTTTACCAACAGTTATAGAAAACCGTTGATATACACAGTTTTATGAAAGGTTTTACCAACAATTTTATCAAACCGTTGGTATATACTTCCTTTTTTCCAATGGTTTAAGTCAACTGTTGGTATAGTGTGCCACTATCCCACTATCCCAACAATTTTAAAAAACCATTGGGATAGAAAATCCCTAAATCCCATGCGGGAAGCAGCCTCCAGAACTGATCTCAAACATTTTTTCCTAAAGGAGAGCTCCATGTTGCTACAAACCCTACTTACCAACCAGGTCTCGAGGTGCTAAATCTACTTTCCAATCATTCATCTATATTTGATTAAATTAATTTTTGTTCTTACACTACAAATTGGTACATCTTACTTCATTTATTTTATATTTTTTGGTTTGGTTTCCCTAGAATGTAGATCCACTTTTCTTTAAATTGGTTCTTTAGAATTCCCATAAATTCCACTCGATCTGTTGGTGTTAATCAGAACAAACATATGGCCACCCATGGAGAGTTCCATTTATAGAAATGGTAAAGTGTTTAAGCTAAAAGCTTAACCCAATTAAGTTTATTGGATGGATTAGTTAAATGATTAAAGAATAAATGAGTAGATCTTGGTAATACGCAGGTTGTGAGTTTTGAGAGACTAAATTACATTGTTTTAATGTGTTATGTTTTTATGAAAATTCTTATGAGGATTTAATTTTTTTTAAATGATGTGTTTTGGATTTCAATCTAGATACGGTTTTAAATAAGGGAAAATGATGTTTTGAAAGTGGATAATGATTTAAATGGACGTATTGACTACAAAGTGATTTGAAAAATTGGTTTATTATTATATTTGAAACAATGATATGAAATGAGGGAATGATTCCCTTTTTTTGAAAATTCATTAATTTATCTTTTCAATGGGGTGAAATGGAAATGAAGTCCTAGACGCATGGTTTAGATTTTTTAAAGAGGAAGACCCTTGTTTTAAAGGATGGCTTCAAGATGATTTTAAAAGTTTATATTGTTTTGGAGTTTTATGCCATGAGAAAGGGGTTAGGTTTTATTTGAGCCATGTTTTGGTTTTAAAGGTCTGTGGGGACCTTGGTAAATGAGGTTATAATGTTTGAAAATGAGAAATGGTTAAGGTAGAATGTTAATGTTATTAAATAGGTTTAATAAATATTTAATGTTTATTGTGTTGAAAAGGAAAAGTGTGTTGACACTAGGTAATTGATAAAGTATTTTTATAAAATGGTTGATATGTGATACTAAAGCTCTAAGAGTGGGTTTAAAGGCCTCTCAAGGTGCTAACACTACTTTTAAACCCACACTGATTCACAACCCACCCCCTGAACACCCCCACCCCCTAGAAACCCCCTTGGACAGACCCCCACCCCCTGAAGACCCCCCTGGATAGCCCCCACCCCATGGACAACCCCCCCCCCCCCACCCGCTTCAGCCCCCACCCCCTGCACACCCCCACCCCCTGCACACCCCCACCCCCTGCACACCCCCACCCCCTGCACACCCCCAACCCCTGGATAGCCCCCACCCCCTGCATAACCCCCACCCCCTAGACAGCCCCCACCCCATGGACAGCCCCCACCCCAACCCCATGGACAACCCCAACCACTGTACAACCCCCACCCCCAGCACACCCCACCCCTGGATATCCCCCACACCCCTGCACACCACCCATCCCCCCAGAACATCCCCCACCCCCTGGACAACCCCCCACCCCACTGCACACCCCACCCTCCTGGACAGCCCCCACCACTTTGGAAATCCCCCACCCCCTTCGCACCACCCACCCCTGGACACCCCCCTACAAACCCCCACCCCATGGAAAGCCCCCCACCCCTGCAGACCCCCACCGCCTAGAAAACCCCCCACCTCCCCCTGGACAGATCCCCTACACACCTCCACCCCTGGACAATCCCCCCACTGGACAACCTCCCCACCCCACCAGACTGGCTCCCACCCCCTACACACACCACCACCCTACACACCCCCAAACCTGGACAACCCCCACCCCCTGGACAACCCCCACCTCCCCACTGGATAGCTCCCTACTAACCCCCACCCCTTGGATAGCCCCTGCACCCCCCTGCACACCCCCAACCCCCTTGGACAACTCCCCCTATAGACAGCCAGCCCCCCTGCACACCCCCACCCCCTGGATATCCCCCACCCCATTGCACAACCCATCCCTTGAACAACCCCCCACCCCTGGAGACCCCCCATTATACTTTCTAGTATGACTCCAAGCATGAACACCATAATATGAGCCAAAAGATCACTGTCACCCAAATTTGATACCATAATCACTGCAATTTTCCAACTGAACGCACCATAGTGTCCTAAACTGATTCCTCCTCAAGAATTATGTATCTCCCCACTATAGGAATCATTATATGTGAAAAGATTCTATAACTCCAATGGAATTCCCAATGCTATTCAGTTCCATCACACATTATCAAAAAAAGAAACAGGTGAATTTTTAATGTCCAAACATCATTCCTGGTTTTGAGCTAAACCAATGAATCACTACCAAAAAATGAAACTTGAATAAGATGAACTTCCTTGAAAGAAAATAGATTATTATTACACAACTTATTCATACTTGATAGGTATATCTTGCTGCAGTTACAACCCACATCATTTCTGTTTATAAAAAATAGTAGTTAGATCACTTACCATGTCTAGACATCATATAGAGGATATGTATAGAGGAGATAGAGCCCATAATCATAGGAAGAGTATTAGTTAATCTTCATATCTAATTACCTTCTAAATTATGAATTCAATTATTTATGTGTTATACAAAATTCAATTCTGTATATATTGAATTTTGAACTGAATACACTATATATAAAATATCTCAAGTGGTATAGTTCTTCCTCAAATCTATGAATACTTGATAATAACCTGCTTCTTATCCTTCAATGTCTCCCAACATTAAAATATATCTATTTCTTGGATATATGATGTATTGATCTATCATAATTCTCACACATTTTATGCAAGTTCATTCAAAATCCACTACTTTCATCTTTTTCAACTTGCATAATAAATTGACACTAAAGATCATTTGAGTAAAATATTCCATATTGAAAATATGGATTTTCTATGATCTTCAGTAGGAGGTAATATTTTCTATCTTCAATCTATAAGGACCCACACCTTAAAACATTACATAATATTGAATTAAATGAAAAATTCACATTGAGGATATTTTCATGCTTAGAGTTTTAGAGAATTAGGCCATAAATATTACATTACATCTCAAAAAATTATAAAGTAGACACTTTTACTCAGTTTCCATTTTTTTTATAAAATAAAAACTCTTGAAAAAAAAGAGTCATGTCTAGTTACATGTTTTAGATGGCATGAATTTTCCTTGAACCCATCCTTGACCCTATTCATCTTTAAGTCATGTGAATTTTTTTTTCAAATCTTGGGATGAGCATAAAAATCTCAGTAAGGATTATAAAATAAAGAAAGAAAACATTGGTCCATCAAAACATAATCTTTTTAACATACCTCATGAAATCATATGATTTATGAATAAGACATAGAAAGCATAAATCATAAAGGTAACTTGTGGCATCTATAACATACTTACATTTTAGCTTTCATAGCTACATAGGGAGTAACATTTTGAATACCCATCATAGTATATTCTCTAAATATCTTAGGAGAAATATTATCGTTTACCTCCATCACATTGCCCAATGCATTGGAGAGCTATCTCAGTCTCACCACGACCTATGTCTATCACAGAACCACCCATATACTTAAACAATTCCCAAGAACCATAACATATTCATAACACATAAAACAAACATAAAGGAAAGATAACAGTTCCACATTTCAATAAAAATATATCATTTAAATATATTTACCTAAAAAATCCATTATCAAAACCATTTTCAATACCAAAATACTCAAAAGAGTATATATAACAACCCATACTTTACATACATTATTAATACTTCAAAATTGAAGCACACTTATTACAACATATAACAAAACCATGAAAGGACCGTATAGGTATAGAGCCTTTAGAAACTGGTAAACATAAACAACTGGTTCATAAAGCATCTACTTTGCCTACCATTCATTTCATCATATCTAGAGTCCCTTTATGGTATATCCTACTTAATAACCTTCTTCCTGACCTGGGGAAATAAAACATACAAAAGGGTGAGCTCAAATTCTCAGTAAGGGTAAACAAAAGAAATATCAATCAAATCATATACATAAGAACATAACTTTTGGAAATCTTAACCTGCAAAAGAGATCATAATTTCATAACATGGGATAAATCATAGTAGTGAAATGTAATCCCAATAATCATAACATAAAACATGAAACTTTGTGGTATACACACATAATCATAGAGAATAATTTCTTGTTATTCAAGACTCATTTCCAAGACTATCTTAGTGGACAAAGTCCATTTCTGAACCGAGTTCACTCCTCGTTTCAGTCCTGTTTCACTGAACCAGTTTAACCTTCCGTTCCAGCCATGTCTATCTCATGAGATATAAAATATTTACCCAATGCATTGGAGGGAGATATAGGTCCCACCCATCTCATAATGATACCATTCTTATGTGTTCTACAAAATCATAAATCATACATCATTGCATAACCCATGTAATAAAAATGGGATTCTTAAACAACATGACATCATAAAACAATTTATATAAGATAAAGGATTTCATAAAAATAATTCCATCACAATATAATAAAATCAATGTAATAATAGGGATAGAAACAAAACCCTATATTATCTAAGATGGAAAATAATTTTGATAAAACACTTGAACTCCATTCTTGAGGAAAATATCATTTCTACTTCAAAAACATTTTCCTTTCTTAACATGTCATACAATTTTAAACTAAAAGAAGTTGATTAAAAATAAACTTGAAAACTTGTAAAGGAATCTTCTTTGAAATAATGTTTTAAAAATACATTAATGTCGTATAAGTTTAAAAAAACATTCTTCGTACTTTTGTCGGAAAAGTCAAAAAGTACCTCGTACGAAAAACGACAAAAGATTCCTTTCATATCCTTTACTAAAAACTCACTGAAGGGTAAAATTGGATTTAAAAAATTTTAGGTGGATGGAAATAATATTATATATTGAGGAAACATGGATGTGGATGATAAAATACACCCCAGTAAATACCAAAGTATAAACAATCTCGGATCAAAATGAGATTGTGATATTTCCCTTACCTTAGGTCCGATTTGCCTCGTAAGTGTCCGAACCTCCTGTATAATGATTTAAATAATGTTATTGACTTATTCCAGAATCATAATTATTGTTATGATATCATATATGGTCACATTCTTATCTTCTTAGTAGTAATATTTCATTGCTACTTGTTATTCGGGTGTTTATAACTTTTTGTTCTTATGTGTGATTTGTCGAATAAATTCTTATTCTTCTCTTTAGGTTATAGATACATCATTTACAGAATTTTATTAATGTACTATATATAATATTTATTCATTAAATTCATTTAAATAATCATTATGCAATGAAGATCATGTAGAACGAATTGCATCACATCGTGGAGACGGTATTCCGTACGTACGCACGAGCGATGATATTGTTCCCATGATCGTGGAATTGTATTGGAGTGTATGTATATTATTTCAGAATCAATATCAATTTACAATAATCATATATGGTAATTATTTACACCATTATACCCATCCAAGTAAGGTGGTGGGGGAAAATAGATTACACCACGGCGTGGAGACGGTATTCCGTACGTACGCACGCGCGGTGATTTCGTTTTCCATAGGATGGATAGATGTTGAAATAGGGTTGTTTCATACTTATAATAACATATCAGTATATTAGTGATACTTATGTTATTACTTCATAATGAAAAAACTAAATAATAAGAAGTTGAAGAAGAAAGAATTTGGAAAGGATCGGTAATGGATATTACCTCTTTTGACGCGCCTCTTCTTAACCTCCTCTTAGGGCACTAGGGTTGGTCTTTGAAGAAGACCATAACCTCTAGGATGATTCTAGGGAATTGGGGAAGTGAAATGGGTAGGTTTTGGCCGAGTTTGAAGGCGCAAATTGGTGTGAGGAGGAGAGGGAGGAGGTGCCCTTTTATAAGGGAGGAGAGGGGCACCTTTGGAAATATAAGAAATATTAGTTTATATTAAATCCCAACCCCACTTAAAAACATCCAAAATGACTCATATCCTAAGATTAGATGAGATAGGGTTGTAATATCATCAAAAAATAAAATTTAGACATGTTAGGAATTTATTTTAAACATTATCAACTTGATTTATCCTTATTTATCAGTTTTATTTTATTTGTGGTAATAATATTCTAAATTTTAAATTATTATTAATAATTACATATGTGTTGTTAATTTTCAATAATTTTACACTTTATGACATTTTAGACCATATAAATTTTAATTTATAATTTTTAAATATTTTTGTGATTTTTAAACAATTTTATAATATGTTATTTTTATAAAATAACAATAGTGTCAATTTTGAAACTATTCATTTATTTGAATTTAAATAAAATATATACAGAGGATATGTTCAAAATAAAAGCTTTAATAGATTAATAAAATTTCATATGTATCTAGAAAATTAGTGGAGCACATTAAATAGTGCATATAATAATTATTTTAATATTTTAAAACCATTTATTTGATATTTTAATTAATAAAATAATTTCAACATCACTATTGTGTCATAGTTAATGATACTTATTTAATCCCTAAAAATTCTAAATAAATTCCTATGATATATATAATTGTATTAGATTTCTGGAGACTATTAATTTTCGAAGTTTTATTAAGTTTATCACCAAATTAAAATTATTATACTTAGAAGATTTAAGAAAGTGACATGTTGTCACATTCTTTGGTTTTAATAATAATTAAATTATTTTCATGGACAAAAGTCTATTAAATGAATCTAATTCGACCCTTAGGTGATATGGGTTGACTTTTAGTCATCCAATAGGATTTTTCAGGTGTTAGGGTAATTTTATAATCTTATATTTACCCTTAATTACCCGATTTACCTTTAACTATGGTAAATAAAATTTACCATAGTTTCTATTCATAATGCCCAAAAATAAAAAGTAGCCTATTAACATAATTTGGACCCACTGATTTTGAATATGTAATCCATTTTTCAAAATTCAAAACATATAAGTTGTAGTAATTAATTTAAAATAAATCATGTTGTTAAGAAAATGGGTTTTAGAAGTTAAAACATTGCCAAAGATTGAATTGTTTTTACCTATGAATTCAATGTGAAATTAATGTTAATGACATACATTATATTAAATGGTAAAAATATATTCTATCTATACTTTAAAACCATTCAATATTATAATTTAACCATATAAATCATCTCAATGAAAAAAGTTGTTTTTAATTAAAAATTAGCGTATTTTTACTATTCATCAAAATATGAAAGTTATCAGAAAAATATAAAAAATTTATCCAAAGTAAATTTTTATATCCTGATTCAAAAGAAGAATTTTATTTTTTCAAATTTAACTTATAAATGTGTCAAAAACTAGATTTAATGTGGGTGCGCCATCAAAAGGCGGCAAAACTGCATTTTTTGATAAATACTTATTTTACCCAAAAAAAAATTATTTTGTTCTCTTACCATGTTCTAGAAAATGTGTAAGATGGATAATAATGTTTTAAAATTTAAAATTCAGTTAATACTATTCGTAAAGGCTAGTTTATAATATTATAATAATATATCGTTGTTTAGTGGAACTCGGTATTGCGTATTACACACGCTATCGAGGAAGGTCGCGATTGCGTGCAGCGAAAGATTCCTTTGATGATTTATATAACATAAAAACAAAATATTTATCATAAAAGTCTCGGGTGTTACATTCTACCCCCCTTAAAATGAATTTCACCCTCAAAATTCGTCACTTTGTAACAAACAGATGAGGATATCTCTCCCTCATCATATCCTCAAGCTCCCATGTAGCTTCTTCTAATTGGTGGTTCCTCCATAAAACTTTCACCAAGAGAGTGGTATTGTTTCATAGGACTTTTTCACTATGATCCAGAATATCTATAGGTTGTTCTTAATAAGAAAGATCTTGCTCCAGCGGTACAACTTCTGAGCTGATTACATGTGAAGGATCATGTATGTACTTTCTCAGGAGAGATAAATGGAACACATCGTGAACTTGAGAGAGATTCGGTGGAAGCGCCAATCGGTAAGCTACCTTCCCAACACGATCCAGTATTTCGAAAGAACCGATATATCTAGGGCTCAACTTCCCCTTCTTTCCAAATCTCATGACGCTCTTCCAGGGAGATATTCATAAGAACACTTTATCACCCACTTCAAACTCTAGGTCTTTTCTTCGGTTGTCGGCATAACTTTTCTGTCGACTCTGAGATGCTCTTATGTGTTGTTGAATATATCAGACCTTTTCTACCATCTCATCAACAATATCAGGTCCTAATAGCTTTCTTTCCCCAACTTCATCCCAACACGTTGGAGTCCTGCATTTCTTTCCATAGAGAAATTCATAAGGAGCCATCTGAATACTGGAGTGAAAGCTATTATTATAAGAAAATTCCACCAAAGGTAGGTGTTGATCCCAACCACCTTTGAAATCCATAGAGAAATCTCTCAACATATCTTCTAGAGTTTGAATTGTTCTCTCAGATTGACCGTCTGTCTGAGGATGATAAGCAGTGCTGAAACTCAACTCTGTATCCAGAGTATGCTGAAGACTTCTCCAGAACTTTGAGGTAAACCTCGGATCCCGATCAGATATAATAGAAAGTGGTACTCCATGCAATCTTACCACTTCCTTTACATATATCCTGGAAAGATGATCCAGAGAGAAATCCTCTCTAATAGCGATGAAGTGTGTAGACTTTGTAAGATGATCAACTATGACCCAGATAGCATTATTACCTTTGGATGTTTTAGGAAGTCTTGTGACAAAGTCCATAGTGATGTTTTCTCATTTCCATTCTGGTATGGGTAATGGTTGTAACATCCCCTTAGACTTCTGTCTCTCAGCTTTAACTTGCTGACAAACCAAGCATCGAGAGACATATTCAGCAACATCTCTTTTCATGCCATCCCACCAGAAGTACTCTTTCAGGTCCCTATACATCTTCGTGCTTCTAGGATGAATAGATAATGAAGAACTATGAGCCTCATCCAGCAGCTCCTTCTTTAATTCAGGGATGGGAGGAACACAAACCCGATTCCTGAACTTTATTATCCCATCACAATCAAGGTTGAATTCAGGAACATTTCTCACCTTCTTTTGTTACTCAACATCTTCTTTCTGTGCCTCTTTAATCTTCACATGTATAGATGGTTGAACATTCATTTGAGAAAGATACGATTTTCCCCCTTCCATTATAATTCCAAGATCCATCCTTTTTAAATCCATAAATATTGGATCTTTTGTGATCCTCATCATGGATAAACTGGCATGGTCTTATCGACTTAATGCATCTGCCACCTTGTTTTCTTTCCCAGGGTGGTAATGAATTGAGCAGTCGTAATCCTTAATCAGCTCCAACCATATTCTTTGGCACATATTCAGCTCCTTTTGTGTGAAAATATACTTTAAACTTTTATGATCAGTATAAATATCACACCTTTCACCATAAAGGTAATGCCTCCAAATCTTTAATGCAAAGATTACCGCAGCTAACTCCAAGTCATGAGTTGGGTAATTTTGCTCATGTATTTTCAACTGTCGTGAGGCATAAGCTATCACCATATCATTTTTCATAAGAACACACCCCAAACCCTTCTTGGATGCATCATTGTAGATCACAAACCTTTCTACACTACAAGGTAGTGTGAGCACAGGTGCACTGGATAACCTTCTTTTCAACTCCTTGAAATTCTCTTCACATTCCTCTGTCCAAACAAACTTAACTCCTTTCCGAGTCAACTTGGTGAGTGGATTAGATAATCGTGAAAAATCGTTCACAAAAAGTCGATAATATCCAGCCAAACCAAGAAAAATTCAGATCTCAGTCACTGTTGTTGGTCTCGACCATCTTTCAATAACCTCTGTTTTTGCTGGATCCACAGATATCCCCTCTTTTGAGATTATGTGACCCAAAAATGAAACTCTTTGAAGCCAAAATTCACACTTGGTAAATTTGGCATAAAGCTTCTCCTTTCTCAGGGTCTTCAATATAATTCTCAAGTGATCTTCATGTTATTCCTTGCTCTTTGAATATAAAAGAATATAGTCTATAAAGACTACCACAAACTGATCAAGATAGTCTCTAAGGACTCTATTCATCAGATCCATGAAGATAGCAGGGGAATTAGTAAGACCAAATGGCATCACTATAAATTCATAGTGTCCATACCTTGTACTGAAAGCCGTCTTTGGTATATCCTCCCTTTTGACCCTTAATTGGTGATACCCTGAACGAAGATCAATATTGGAAAAGTATTGAGCTCCTTGTAGTTGGTCAAATAAGTCATCAATGCGTGGGAGAGGATATTTGTTCTTGATAGTGATCTTGTTAAGTTCTTGATAATCAATGCAGAGTCTCATTGATCCATCTTTCTTCTTAACAAACAGAACAGGTGCTCCCCAAGGTGACGCACTAGGGCGTAGGAACCCCTTATCAAGATTCTCTTGGAGTTTCTTCTTCAATTCCTGCAACTCAATTGGGGACATTCTATAAGGTGTCTTTGAAATAGGCAAAGCACTTGGTACGAGTTCTATTGAAAACTCAACATCACGATTTGGTGGAAGACCTAGTAATTCCTCTGGAAAGACATCATCAAACTCCTATACAATGGGCATATTCTTAATCATGAGGTTCTCACCAACCATTTGAGATAAATAACCTTCATTTAGTGGAATCAATACCCATAAAATGGAATAAATTTCCACTGGAAGGGTATGTTCATCCTTGCATCGATAGACAATCATAGATTGATATGGAATATGAAATGTGACTTACCTTATTTGGAAATTGATATGAGATCCATGTAGAGAAAGCCAATACATGACAAGAATTACATCAAATTCCACTATTGGAAGGATCACAAGATTTGCAGGAAGCACTTTCCCACAAACATCAATCGGAGAAGAATTATAAACTTTTGATGCAACTGTTGTGCCATTAGGGGTTGTCACAGCTAACTCAATGTCTAATTGTTGAGGTAATACGGTGATATCCTTAGAAAATTCTTCAGAAATAAAGGATTGGGTGGATCCAGAATAAAATAAAACATTTGCTACTTTAGAGTGGATGGTAAGTGTACCTTTCACCACATCGTTATCGTACTACACATTGCTGATAGAAATTGCATGTGACTTTCCTTTGTCTTTAGCCTTAAGAGTTTGTTAATGTCGACCATCATCATCAAACCTTGGATTTGGGCATTGATTGGCATAATTCCCCATATCCTTGC
Organism: Viscum album; assembly: GCA_963277665.1. Lineage (NCBI taxonomy): Eukaryota > Viridiplantae > Streptophyta > Magnoliopsida > Santalales > Viscaceae > Viscum > Viscum album. Next base: position 671,985,868 of record OY728167.1, read on the forward strand.
ACTTGAAACATTGAAGTGTAGTAGGTTCATTCGGTGTGTCCCTTCCTTTGTTTGCATCATTAGACATCTTCTTCCCATCATTGCGGCATTAAAATACCTGATGACCTTCCTTTCCACATTTGAAACATTTACTTGTCCCTTTAAGACAACTCCCTCCATGTTTCTTTCCACACTTTGAGTATAAGGGAAATATCATCTTCTATTCAGTGTGCTCTTTAGATTTTCCTTTTAATTCCATTTTCCCCTTCTTATCAAACCCATATGACTGATGGGTTACTCCAATCTCCATCTCGACTTTGAGAGCACATCGAACGATTTCCTCGTAGCTATTGAAGTCCCTTATGGCTAACGCCCTTCAAAGACTTGGTTTTAAGCCACTAAAGAATCGATCGATCTTACTCTCAGGTTGGATAATAATACCAGAAGCGTACCTTGCAAGTCTTGTAAAATTTTCCTCATAGGTACCAACAGATTCATCATCCTTTTGCTTCAGTTCAAGAAACTCTTTCTCCATCTTTGTTCGGAGAATACGAGGGAAGTACTTATTGAAAAATAATTTCTTGAACTCGTCCCATTCCATGGACTCAATTTCATCCCTTTGCCTCGTATTCTTAATAAGATTCTACCATTGATCAGCATCTCCTTCCAAACGATACACTGCTAGGATGACTTTATCATGTTTAGAGCATTGAAGAACTGAAAATATCTTTTCAGTAGTACTAATCCATTGTTCAACAACTAATGGATCAGTAGACCCGCTGAAAGAAGGTGGACGTTGCCTCATGAAGGATTCAACAGAATGTTGCTCCTTACTTTGCTCGTTTGGAAGTCTTGCATGATTCATAGCTTGAGAAAGTTGTGTGAGCATGGCTACAAGATTTTTCATTCCAGCTCGCATAATGTTTGGTTACTCAGGGGGACAATCATTGCATTGCCCGTCGCATTACGCATTAACACGGTTCCTTCGGGTTCCAGCCATTGACTAAAACCAAGAATAATAGTGCGATCAACACTAATTATAATAGGAAAACCACATAATCAAGAATAAAATTTCACACTTAAGGTCTTATCATAGGTTTTTCATGGCCATTTCTAAAACACTAAGATTGTGTTCTATGCTTAGACTTATCCTTAGGATTCTTACTAAGGCTTTCACATCCTAGTTTCCAAAGGTTGACTATACCTTTCCTCTGATACCAACTATAACAACCCATACTTTACATACATTGTTAATACTTCAAAATTGAAGCACAATTATTACAAAATATAACAAAACCATGAAAGTACTGTATAGGTATAGCGTCTTTAGAAATTGGGAGACATAAACAACTGGTTCATAAAACATCTACTTTGCCTCCCATTCATTTCATTATATCTAGAGTCCCTTTTTGGTATATCCTACTTAATAACCTTCTTCCTGACCTGGGGAAATAAAACATACAAAAGGGTGATCTCAAATGATCAGTAAGGGTAAACAAAAGAAATATCAATCACATCATATACATAAGAACATAACTTTTAGAAATCTTAACCTGCAAAAGAGATCATAATTTCATAACATGGGATAAATCATAGTAGTGAAATGTAATCCCAATAATCATAAATTAAAACATGAAACTTTGTGGTATACACACATAATCATATAGAATCATTTCTTGTTAGTCAAGACTCATTGCCAAGACTATCTTAGTGGACAAAGTCCATTTCTGAACCGAGTTCACTCCTCGTTTCAGTCCTGTTTCACTGAACCGGTTTAACCTGCCGTTCCAGCCATGTCTATCTCATGAGATATAAAATCTTTACCCAATGAATTGGAGGTAGATATAGGTCCCACTCATCTCATAATGATACCATTCTTATGTGTGCCAAAAAATCATAAATCATACATCATTGCATAACCCATGTAATCAAAATGGGATTCTTAAACAACATGACATCATAAAACAATTCATATAAGATAAAGGATTTCATAAAAATAATTCCATCACAACATAATAAAATCAATGTAATAATAGGGATAGAAACAGAACCCTATATTATCTTAGATGGAAAATAATTTTGATAAAACACTTGAACTCCATTCTTGAGGAAAATATCCTTTCTACTTCAAAAACATTTTCCTTTCTTAACATGTCATACAATTTTAAACTAAAATAAGTTGATTAAAAATAAACTTGAAAACTTTTAAAGGAATATTCTTGGAAATAATGTTTTAAAAATCCATTCATTCCGTATAAGTTAAAAAAACATTCTTCGTACTTTTGTCGAAAAAGTCAAAAAGTACCACGTACGAAAAACAACAAAAGATTCTTTTCATATCCTTTACTAAAAACTCACCGAAGGGTAAAATTGGATTTAAACAATTGTAGGTGGATGGAAATAATAATACATATTGAGGAAACATGGATGTGGATGATAAAATACACCCCAGTAAATACCAAAGTATAAACAATCTCGGATAAAAATGAGATTGTGATATTTCCCTTACCTTAGGTCTGATTTGCCTCGTAAGTTTCCGAACATCTTGTATAATGATTTAAATAATGTTATTGACTTATTACAGAATCATAATTATTGTTATGATATCATATATGGTCATATTCGTAGCTTCTTAGTAGTAATATTTCATTGCTACTTGTTATTCGGGTGTTTATAACTTTTTGTTCTTATGCGTGTTTTGTCGAATAAATTCTTATTCTTCTATTTATGTTATAGATAAATCATTTACAGAATGGTATTAATGTACTATATATCATATTTATTCATTAAATTCATTTATATAATCATTATGCAATGAAGGTCATGTAGAACGAATCACATCACATCGTGGAGACGGTATTCCGTACGTACGCACGAGCGATGATATTGTTCCCATGATCGTGGAATTGTATTGGAGTGTATGTATATTATTTCAGAATAAATATCACTTTAAAATAATCATATATAGTAATTATTTACACCATTATACCCATCCAATTAAGGTGGTGGGGGAAAATAGATTACACCACGGCGTAGAGACGGTATTCCGTACGTACACACGTGCGGTGATTTCGTTTTCCATAGGATGGATAGATGTTGAAATAGGGTTGTTTCATACTTATAATAACATATCATTATATGATTTATATTGATATTATTACTTCATAATGAAAAAACTAAAGAAGAAGAAGTTGAAGATGAAATAATTTGGAAAGGATCGGTAATGGATATTACCTCTTTTTGACGCGCCTCTTCTTAACCTCCTCTTAGGGCACTAGGGTTGGTCTTTGAAGAAGACCAGAACCTCTAAGATGATTCTAGGGAAGTGGGGAAGTGAAATGGTCAGGGTTTGGCTGATATTTAAGGCTCAAATTGGTGTGAGGAGTAGAGGGAGGATGTGGCCTTTTATAAGGGAGGAGAGGGGCACCTTTGGAAATATAAGAAATATTAGTTTATATTAAATCCCAACCCCACTTAAAAACTTCCAAAATGACTCATATACGAAGATTAGATGAGATAGGGTTGTAATCTCATCAACCAATAAAATTTAGACATGTTAGGAATTTATTTTAAACATTATCAACTTGATTTATCCTTATTTATCAATTTAATTTTATTTGTGGTAATAATATTCTAAATTTTAAATTATTATTAATAATTACATATGTGTTGTGAATTTTCCATAATTTTACACTTTATGACATTTTAGACCATATAAATTTTAATTTATAATTTTTAAATATTTTTGTGATTTTTAAACAATTTTATAATATTTTTTTTATAAAATAACAATAGTGTCAATTTTGACACTATTCATTTATTTGAATTTAAATAAACTATATACAGATGATATGTTCGAAATAAAAGCTTTAATATATTAATAAAATGTCATATGTTTCTAGAATATTAGTGGAGCACATTAAATAGTGCATATAATAATTATTTTAATATTTTAAAACCATTTATTTGATATTTTAATTAATAAAATAATTTCAACATCACTATTGTGTCATAAATAATGATAATTATTTAATCCCTAAAAATTCTAAATAAATTCCTATGATGTAGATAATTGTATTATATTTCTGGATACAATTCATGTTCTAAGTTTCAATAAGTTTATCACTAAATTAAAACTATTATACTTATAAGATTTAAGAAAGTGACATGTTGTCACATTCTTTGGTTTTAATAATAATTAAATTATTTTCATGGAAAAAATTCTATTAAATGAATCTAATCCTACCCTTAGGTGATATGGGTCGATCTTTAGTCATCCAATAGGATTTTGGAAGGTGTTAGGGTAATTTTATAATCTTATATTTACCCTTAATTACCTGATTTCCCTTTAACTATGGTAAATAAAATTTACCATAGTTACTATTTATAATTCCCAAAAATAAAAAGTAGCTTATTAACATAATTTGGACCCACTAATTCTGAATATGGAATCCATTTTTCAAAATTCAAAACATATAAGTTGTAGTAATTAATTTAAAATAAATCCCGTTGTTAAGAAAACGGGTTTTAGAAGTTAAAACATTGCCAAAGATTGAAATGTTTTTACCTATGAATTCAATGTGAAATTAATGCTAATGACATACATTATATTAAATGGTAAAAATATATTCTATATATACTTTAAAACCATTCAATATTATAATTTAACCATATAAATTATCTCAATGAAAAAATTTGTTTTTAATTAAAAATTAGCGTATTTTTACTATTCATCAAAGTATGAAAGTTATCAGAAAAATATCAAAAATTTATCCAAAGTAAATTTTTATATCCTGATTCAAAAGAAGAATTTTATTTTATCAAATTGAACTTATAAATGTGTCAAAAACTAGATTTAATGTGGGTGCGCCATCAAAAGGCGGCAAAACTGCATTTTTTGATAAATACTTATTTTACCCCAAAAAAAAATTATTTTGTTCTCTTACCATGTTCTAGAAAATGTGTAAGATGAATAATAATGTTTTAAAATTTAAAATTCAGTTAATACTATTCGTAACGGCTAGTTTATAATATTATAATAATATATCGTTGTTTAGTGGAACTCGGTATTGCGTACTACACATGCTATCGAGGATGGTCGCGCTTGCATGCAGCGAAAGATTCCTTTGATGATTTATATAACATAAAAACAAAATATTTCTCATAAAAGTCTCAGGTGTTATAGTATATGGTATTTATTTTCCTTTTAAAAACATTATGTCTTGTTAAGGAATACAAAGATTAAGTAGTACTCGCGGTGGTGGAAAAGGTCGTTGTCACCGCTTACGTTAAAAAGACACATTATTTTTTGTCATTTAGTAAAATGATTCATAGAGAAAATATTCCCTTTGAATGAAATTAAAAGTCAAAGGGGTTTATACACCGTATAAAATAAAGTCATGTATAAATCAAAGAATGCCTCAATGAAAGGATATTGAGACGAAGTCCCTTACCTCGTGTCTGACTTGACCCGTTCATTCTTTAATATATAGAATAATAAACTAAAGTTAATTTATACTTTCTTAATAACATTTTCAAGAATATTATTCCTTTTATATCACTTATTACCATGTTATAAACATTATGTAATCATTTATGTTAATAATGGTAGTTTTGTCGATATTAGGGACTTGAGTCATAAATTAACTTCTTATAATTACATGTTGTTCATGTGGTCAAAATTCCATTATCTACAGAATTATATTCATTATTTAGATATCATATATATCATATATATCCAATATATATATGTATTTATAATATTACATAACATTTGGATCTATGAAATGAAATGCACCGTTCATGGAGACGGTAAGCCGTACGTACGCATGAACGCTACTTTCATTTCTATTTCATATTTAATGGAATGAAATATTAATGATAAATATGAATATTATAATTCTAGAATAATATCATATATAATTTTAGTAACTCTATCCTTTATACATTCCACATATGGCATGAATGAGTAACATCACTTTGAGGGGGCAGTAGTCCGCACTTCCAAAAATGAAATTATCGTATTTACCCATTATGGAAACCATAAAGGTATGATATAAATGAAAAATAAAGAAGTATAGAGACAATATAAATATAATATATATCAAATATAAATACAGTGAAATATTAATGGACACCATAAGAGGTGGTAGGAGAAGATTGAACAATCATCGTTTCGTGAGGTAGTAGTTCGATGTCCACAGAAACAATATGTTCTTTACCCATTAGATGGAGGTGTGTGTAAGTGTAGTTCAAATAATTATCATATAAACAACCTAGTATATTTTGGATACTGTTTTTGTTATAAAATAATGTAATAAAAAGATTTTAGGGGGTTGGAGAAGTAAAATAAAAGAAAAGAACTTAAGAGAAGACGTTACCTTTAAATCGGGTAACTCCCTTTGGTTTGAACCAAAATGATTTCTTGAAGTGCCTTTTGCCTAAGGTAAGGCTTCTATTTGGAAGATAAGGATATTAAAAGCTTATTTGGGCAGAGGATGGATGATCCAAGGTGCTTGAGAGGTGTGAGTAATGAGTTAGAGGTTAGGGATTTTTATAAGGGGGAGGAGGGGCTCTTTAGGAAATTTTGAAAATATTATTTTATTATAGAATAATTTGTGGTTTATAAAGGTCCAAAACTTATTAAATTTGAATATAAGATGACTCTTGTTATAAATAAAATCATCCAATAATAATTGTATAGGTTTTGGTTATTGTTTTAATTTTTATAATCTTATTTATTTAAATCATTCATTAGTGAGGTAAACATTGCATCATTATTATGTCATAAATTATTTTATTTATTTGATGTATAAAAATTATAAATAAAATAAAATGATGTAGGAAATATTTTTATATTTCTAATGAATATTTATAGTCAAATATATAAATTATATAACCCCATATTAAATTTTTTTTAGCAAAACAATACATGTTTATGAAACTTTTATTTTCACTTTAAATAAAAAGTTATTAATGTAATTATATTACCCAAATGGATTTCAAAGGCCAAAAATCTCACCCAAGGATTGTATTGGTCGGCCATTACTCATAAAATAAGGTTAGTAAAAGTGTTAAGGTAATTTTATATTATTATAATATTTTTTTACCTTGAATTATCCTATTTACCTTTAACTGTGGCAAATAAAAGTCAAAAGTTACTTTTCAAAAAAAATTATTTTTATCTTATTGAAACAAATTTTATTTACTGATAACAACCATGTATTCCGGATTTTTGAAATTCAATTCATAGAAGAGGTAAAATTTCATTTAAATGAAGAAGTTGGTTTTTTAACTACTACTCAGTGTTTTCACTATTTATAAAAAATTAAGGTTTTCAAAAAAATACCAAAAATTCAGTGTAAGCTATATTAGATATTCTAAATTCAAAAATGATTTCTATTTTACCAAATTAAAAACATATAAGTTGCATTAATTAATTTAAAATTAATTCCCGTTTTCAAAATAAAAAGTGTGTTTTTAAGAAATAATAACTATCAAAAGATCGACACTTGTTTATGTCCTATTTCAAAGTGAAATTACATACAATGAACAACATTGGATTAAATGGTAAAAATATAATATAATTAAACTTTAAAAACAATTAAAAAGATAATCTATCCATATAAATATATTATATTATAAGGGGGTTTTGAATTAAAATACAGTATTTTACACTATTTATTAAAAAAATGAAATTTATCAAAAAAATAAAAAAATTTACCCAAAGTAAATTTTGATGTTCTAATTCTAAAGAAAAATTATATTTTGTCAAATAGAACATATAAATGTGAAAAAAACTATATTTAAAAATGGTTCGCCATCAAAAGGTGGTAAATCGACCATTTGGGAAATGCGTCCTCGCAATTTTATTCACTTAATAAATAAATGGGGGGGGGTATTTATCCCTTATTGAATTTTAAGATTCCCACATTTCCTCTTCAACCATATGGTTTTTCTACAAAAATTTTACCTGATTAATTACCTTATTCCGCAACACTTTCTCTCTTCGATCAAGAATCTGGACTCGTTGTTCCTCAAAAGAGAGATTCCCTTCCAACTGAACTACCTCTGGGCTCAAAACATGAGATGGATCCAGCATATACTTTCTCAACATTGAATCATGAAAAACATTGTGTACCTAGGATAAACTTGGAGGTAAATCCACTCTGTACGGAACTGATCTAAATTTCTCTAGGATTTCATAAGATCTAATGAACCTTGGACTCAAATTTCCCTTCTTACAAAAATGAATCACACTTTTCCATGGAGAAACTTTGAGAAAGAAATGATCACCTACCTCAAAAGAAATATCCTTCCTCCGGTTATTAACATAACTTTTCCACCTACTCTGAGCTATTCTCATGTTCTTCTGAATCAACTGAACTTTTTCTTCCATCTCTTCTGCCAATTCTGGTCCCATTAGTTTCATTTCACTTACTTCATCCCAAAAATATGGAGTTCGACAATTCTTTCCATATAATGCCTCAAATGGAGCCATATGTATACTGGAATGAAAACTATTATTATAAGAAAATTCAACCAAAGAAATATGTTGGTCCCAACTTTCCTGTTAATCCATTGAGCAATCACGTAACATATCTTCCAAGGTCTGAATTGTTCATTCTGACTACCCATCTGATTGAGGATGGAAATATGTACTAAAATTTAATTCAGTATCCAATGAATTCTGAAGGCCTTTCCAAAAGTTAGAAGTAAACTTGGGATCATGATCAGATATAATAGAGAGGGGAACTCGATGCAACCTGACTATCTCTTTAATATACAACTAAGAAAGTTGATATAGAGACAAAGTATCTCGAATAGGAAATAAATGAGCTGATTTAGTTAATCGATCAACAATAACCTAGATTTCATTATTACCTTAAGATGTCTTTGGTAATACCACAATGAAGTCCATGGATATATTTTCCCATTTCCACTCTGGCACCAGTAAAGGCTGAAGCATCCTTTTTGGTAACTGTCACTCTACTTTAACCTACTGACAAGTCAAACACTTTATAGTAAAATAAACCATATCTCTTTTCATTCCATCCCAGCAGTAATACTCCCTAAGGTCTCTGTAAATCTTAGTACTGTCAGGATGAACTGGAAACATAGATCTATGAGCTTCACATAATAAATCTTTCTTCAACTGTGAATCACAAGGCACGCATAATCTCTTCCCAAACCTCAAAACACAATCATTATCAACGTTAAAATCAGGCAACTTACGCTTCTGAACCAACTCTAACTTTTTTTTAACTCACTGTCTTCCTTCTGCGCTTGCTTAATTTAGTCTGATAGAGATGATTTCACTGACACCTGAAACAAAACAGAGGAATTTCCTGCACCAACAACTTCTATGACAAAGTTCCTCGAATCTTTAATTAAAGGATCTTGTTCCAGACGTAACAAGGTTAATGTAGCATTACTTTTTTGACTCAAAGCATCATCCACTTTATTTTACTTTCCTAGATGGTAATAAATCATGAAATCATAATCCTTGATTAATTCCAACCATATCCTCTTTCTTATGTTTAATTATTTCTGAGTGAATATATACTTTAAACTTTTGTGATCAATATATATTTCACACATTACTCCATACAAATGATGCCTCCAAATTTTTAAAGCAAAAACAACATCAGATAATTCCAAATCATGTGTAGGGTAATTTAACTCATGAGGTTTCAACTGACATGAAGCATAAGAAATTACCTAATCATTCTGCATTAGGACACAACCAAGTCCTTTCAATAAATAATCACTGTAGATAACAAACTAACCATTTCTAGAAGGCAATACCAAAACTAGATAATTCACCAATCTTCTTTTCAATTCCTGAAAACAATCATTACTTTATTTTTTATAGATGAACTTAACACCTTTTTGAGTTAACTTAGTCATTGGACTATATAACCATGAAAAATTCTCAACAAACCTCCGGTAATAACCTGCTAAACCATGAAAACTATGGATCTTGGTTATATTTGTGGGTCTTGTCCATTATTCAACAAATTTTGTTTTAGTAGGATCAAAATTTATGCCATTTTTTGAAATAATGTGAATAAGGAATGAAATTGTTTTTAACCAAAACTCACACTTGGTGAATTTCCTGAAAAGTTTCGTTTCTTTTAAGGTTCTCAAGACAACCCTTAAATGATTTTCATGCTCATCTTTAACTTTAGAATAAACCAAAATATCATCAATAAACACAACCAAAAACTTATCCAAAAACTCATATAAAATTATATTCATAATATCCATGAATACAGTAGGTACATTGGTTAACCCAAATGTCATAACTAAAAATTCATAATTGCGATATTTAGAACAAAACGCGGTCTTCGGAATGTGTGCTTACTTTACTTTCAACTGATGGTACCCCGAACTCAAATCAATCTTTGAAAAATACTGAGCTCCCTGGAGCTAATAAAACAAATCATCGATATGAGTAAAAGGATACTTGTTTTTAACAGTGGTGTTATTCAATGCTCTATAATCAATGCAAAGTTTCATTGAACCATCTTTCTTTTTAAAAAACAAGACAAGATCACCCCATGGTGATGTGCTAGGTCAAATGAAACCTTTATCTAATAACTTCTGCAATTGATTCTTTAACTCTAAAAGTTCAATTTGAGCCATCCGATAAGGGGGTTTTGAAATCGGCTTAGCATTAGGAACTAAGTCAATAGTAAATTCAACTTCCCGATCAGGTATAATACCAGGAAACTCATCAGAAAAAACATCAAGGTACTCATTTACCTATGGTACATCCTTAATCTAGAAAATTCCTTTGTTTTTAAAAATATGTGCATGCTAACATTCATTTCCATCTTTTACTAGTTTCTCATCTTCCTGATATGTTATAAAAAGTAAGGATTCATTATTGTACACAAAATAAAAATATTTCTGAAAAGAAACCTCTTTAGCTCTGTAGTCAATCTTAGCATGATAAACATAAAGCCAATCCATACCCAAAATAACATGAAACTATACTGGAGGAAAAACAACAAGTTTTGCAGGTAGATTCTTTCTGCACACAAGTACATGAAGGTTCTTATAATTTCTTTTTGTCTCAACATTTCCCCCTAGTGTTTTTACCATAAGTTCAAGATTCATATCTTGAGATGGAATTCCCAATTTACTTGAAAACTTCTCAGAAATGAACGAATGTGTAGACCCTAAATCAAACAACACATTGGCATAATCTGAACAAACAAACAGTGTACCTGTCACTGCTTCATTTGATGGCCCAACATCTGGTGAAGAAGTTGCAAAGGATTTAACCACCCTTTTCTTCTTTTAGTCTGACTACTTTCCCTCAGTTGATTTCTACTTTGGACACTTATTTTCATAATTACCCATTTCATTGCACTTAATTTTTTTTACTAATTATAAATCAGATTTTTTCTTACCATTACCCTAATATTTTTCAGTGCAATTAAGAGCATTATTCCCCATTTTACCACATCGGTAGAACTTAACATATTTCAAAAGACATTCCCCAGCATGATTTTTAACACAATTTCCACAAATTGTAAACTTAAGTTTCTTAAAATCAGACTTTTTTGAAGAGTTCTTCCCTTTTATCTTCTACCTCGATCTCTTATTCAGTTGTTTGTCAAAAAACACATGATCATTAAAAAACTTCATTTCCACCTTCTCCACACATCGAACAAGTTTTTTATAACTTTTGAACTCATTAGAAGCTAAAGCCCTTCGATACTTTGGTTTTAATCCTGAGTAAAAATAGTTTATTTTACTATCAAGATCTCGTATGAAATTTGGAGCATATCTTTCCAGTCGAGTGAATTTTGATTCATAAGCAGCAACTAATTCATCCACCTACCTCAATTTTAGGAATTGTTTTTCCATCCTAAGATAAACCACCTTAGGAAAATATTTCTCAAGAAACATACCTTTAAATTCATCCCAATCAAGAGAATCAATCTCCTCACTATCCCTAATATTTTTAACCATCGACCACCACTGATTGACTTCACCTTCAAAACAAAAAATAGAGAGACATACCTTTTGATGTTCTAAACACCCCATGGAATCAAAAATCTTTTCCAGTGCTTTAATTTACCCTTCTGCTAGCACAGGGTCATATGATCCTCTGAATGATGGGAGATGCTGCCTCATGAAATGCTCCACTACTAACATGTTCCTCTGTGGTTGATCTGGCTGATATCGTGCATAGATACCACCACCATTTATATCCTGATTCAACTGGGCCATCACTACAACAAAATGTTCAGTTCTAATTCCGACCATCTCAGGTTGCTGATTTGGAAGGTTGTCTTCCTCCTGATGCCGTCCCATCATAGGTTCCTTGTTTCCTCCGTAGAAAACCATTATGAACACAGAAATATCTTAGGTGAAGCAACATGGTAATCTATAAATACTACATCATTTCAATCTTACAATAAATTAAAAATAATTTATGGATATTAATTTAACAATATATTAACTTCTAAAGTTGTCTAAAAGGACATCTGATACCAACTATAAGGACCCACACCTTACAACATTACATAATATTGAAATAAATGAATAATTTACATTGGGGATATTTTCAGGTTTATAGTTTTATATAATTAGGTCATAACTATTACATTACATCTCAAAAAATTAAAAAGTATATACTTCTACTAAGTTTCCATTTTTTCAGAAAATAAAAACTCTTGAAAAAAAGAGTCATGTCTAGTTCCATGTTTTAGAAAACATGACTTTTTCTTTGATCCCATCCTTTACCCAATTCATCTTTAAGTCTTGTGAAAAACATTTCAAAACCTGGGATGATCATAAAAAGCTCAGTAAGTATTATAAAATATATAAAGAAAACATTAGTAAATCAAAACAAACATAAAGGAAAGATAAAATTTCCACATTTCATTCAAAATATATCATTTAAATATATAGACATAACAAATCCATTATCAAAACCATTTTCAATACCAAAATACATAAAAGATTATATGGTATTTATTTTCCTTTTAAAAACATTACGGGTTGTTAAGGAATCCAAAGATTAAATAATACTCACGGTGGCAGAAAAGGTCATTATCACCGCTTACGTTAAAAAGAAACATTTTTTTGTCATTTAGTAAAATGATTCATAGAGAAAAGATTCCATTTGAATGAAATTAAAAGTCGAAGGGGTTTATACACCATATAAAATAAGGTCGTGTATAAATCAAAGGATTCCTCAATGAAAGGAGATTGAGACGAAGTCCCTTACCTCATGTCCGACTTGACCTGTTTGTTATTTAATCTCCTAAATAATAATATAAAGTTAATTTATTATTGATTAAGAACCTTTTTCAAGTTTATTATTCCTTTTATATCACTTATTACCATGTAATAAAAATTATTTAATAATTTATGTTAATAATGGTCGTTTTGTCGATATTTGGCACTTGAGTCAAAAATGAACTTCTTATAATTACAAGTTGTTAATGTGGTAAAAAGTCCATTATCTAAAGAATGATATTCATGATTTAGATATCATATATATCATATATATCCAGTATATTTATTTATTTATAGTAGTACATAACATTTGGAGGTAAGAAATGAAATGCACCGTTCATGGAGACGGTAAGCCGTACGTACGCATAAACGCTACTTTCATTTCTATTTAATATTTAATGGAATGAAAACTTAATGATACATAGGTATATTATAATTATAGTATAATATCATATATAATTTCATTAACTCAATCATTTATACATTCCACGTATGGCATGAACGAGTCATATCACTTTGGGGGGGGGTAGTCCACACTTCCTCAAATGAAATTATCTTATTTACCCATTATGGAAACCATAAAGGTTTGATATAAATGAAAAATATAGAAGTATAGAGACAATATAAATATAATATATATCACATATAAATAAAGTTCCATATTAATGTCCACCATAAGAGGTGGTCGGAGAAGGTTGAACAATCATCGTTTCGTGAGGCAATAGTTCGCCGTCCACAGAAACAATATGTTCTTTACCCATTATATGGAGGTGCGTGTAAGTTTAGTTCAAATAATTCTCATATAAAAAACATAGTATACTTAGGATACTGGTTTTGTTATAAAATAAATGAATAAAAATATTTTAGGGGGTTGGATAAGTAAAATAAAAGAAACTAACTTAAGAGAAGAAGTTACCTTTAAATCGGGTAACTCCCTTTGGTTTGAACCAAAAGGATTTATTGAAGTGACTTTTGTCTAAGGTAAGGCTTCTAGGTATATGAAAGGGACATTGAGATATTATTTGGGAAGAGGTTGGATGAGGCAAGGGACTTGAGAGGTGTGATTAATGAGTTAGAGGTCAGAGTTTTTTATAAGGGGGAGGAGGGGATTTTCTGGAAAGTTTGAAAATATTATTTTATTATATAATGATCTTCGGTTTCTAAAGGTCAAAAATTGTTAAAGTAAAATATAATAAGACTCTTGTTCGAAATAAAATCATACAATATAAATTGTATATGTTTTGGATATTGTTTTAATTTTTATAATCTTATTTATTTAAATAATTCATTAATGAGGTAAACACTGCATCATTATTGTGTCATAAATAATTTTTTTTATTTGATTTCTAAAAATTATAAATAAAACAACATAATTTAGGAAATATTATTATATTTATAATGAATATTTATAGTGAAATATATAAATTATATAACCCCACATTAAAATTGTTTTAGCAAAACAATACATGTTTATGATACTTTTATTTTTACTTTAAATAAAAAGTTATTAATGTCATTATGTTACCCAAATGGCTTTAAAAGGACAAAAATCTCACAAAAGGATTATATTGGTCGTAAATGACTCATAAAAGAAGGTTAGGACAAGTGTTAAGGTAATTTTAAATTATTATAATATTATTTTTACCTTGAATTACCCTATTGACCTTTAACTGCGGTAAATAAAAGTCAAAAGTTATTATTCACTAAAAATTATTTTCATCTTATTGAACCACATTTTAATTACTCATAACAAACATTTATGTCATATTTTAAAAATTAAATTCATTGAAGCGGTAAAATTTCATTTAAATGAAGAATTTAGTTTTTTAACTACTACTCAATGTTTTCACTATTCATCAAAAATTGAAGGTTTTCAGAAAAATACCAAAAATTCAGCATAAGCTATATTTTATATTCCGAATTCAAAAATGATGTCTATTTTAATAAATTAAAAATATATAAGTTGAATTAATTAATTTAAAATTAATCCTTGTTGTCAAAACAAAAAGCGGGTTTTTAAGAAATTATAACTATCAAAAGATTGACGCTTGTTTATGTCCTATTTCAAAGTGAAATTACTTCCAATGACCAAAATTGGATTAAATTGTTAAAATATAATCTAATTAAACTTTAAAACCAATTAAAAAGATAATCTAACCATATAGATAAATTATATTAATAAGTAGTTTTGAATTAAAATACTGTATTTTTTACTATTCATTAAAAAATGAATTTTATTAGAAAAATACCAAAAAATTTCCCAAAGTAAATTTTGATGTTCCGATTCTATATAAGAATTTTATTTTGTCAAATTGAACATATAAAAGTGACAAAAACTATATTTAAAAAAGTTTTTCCATCAAAAGGCGGTAAATCGACCTTTTAAAGAATATTAGACTATTTGTGCTTAAAATTGGATTCCTTCACATTTTAAGCCTCTAAATTTTATTGGATAAATGTAAAAAACATTTAACAAACATGTATAATAATATTGCAGATAGTTCTGTTCATTCCCACCAATACAACAGTTAGGTATTAACTACCATTTAGAATAATATTATATTATTATTTTTCAGTATGACCCAACATTGTGTGCAACGTAAGATTTCAAAGAAACCCATTATTGCGTATTGGGTACGCCATCGAGCATAACATCCCATTTAAACTAAAATTAATATTTAATTCACAAATATTAATAAATATTAAAATGTCACATTCTTTATTTATCTGGGATGTTACAAAATCTTTAAAAAATATTCTTGATTTATTCTTCCTTCAATGGCTCATGGATTCAAAATCTATCCTTATCTTTGAAACAAGATGTATAGGACTCTCAAAATTCTCCCATATATTATATATTTTCTCTCAATGTGCACAACTGTCATGGTATTATATTTATAATTGAAGTCAATTTCATGGATTTATATTAATTTATAGTATTTTGTTATGAATATAGTATTTTCTTTTCTTTTATATTATGATTCTCATATAGTGTAGTGTGTCAGTTATTGTTTCATATAAAGTGAACAATTATCATTTACCTAAGTATATTTTTTATTAAACTTCAATATTATTGAATTGCTTTTGATGAAATTACTTATAAAAATTTTTTTACAGAATGGATAGAAGTTGGTTGTATGAAACCGATCGCATCTCCAGCGATTTTCAAAACAATTTTGAGAGATTTTTAGATTTTTCATTTCAAAATGATTTAGATAGTGGTCACATACACTTCCCATGTTATAATTGTGTTGTAAGACCTTGGATTAGCTATGAAGAAGTTAGCTACCACATAACCAAATATGTCTTTCAAGCAAACCACTATGTGTGGTATCAAAATGGGGATAAAATAAAATCTCAAAATGACGATGATCCAAATGAGAGGATTGGATTAGAGAATTTATTATATGAATAGTTTTTGTTTATTATTCAACATGAAAAGGAAAGGATTCCGACCCATGAAGACTTTTATATGAGCACACATGATGTGTCTAATGAAAATAATGATGTTTTGAGGGTGAAAAAATTGAATGATGCTACCATGACTCAAGTATATCAACAATGTAGTAAAATGAAAAAGCTAGAATTTTAAATCTGATTGTTTCATGGGAAAACTATGTATGATATTTCTAATACTTCCATCGGTTACATTCTTATCTTTTTAAAAGGACTTACTTCTAGATGATTCAAATATTCCCTCAAACCACTATATGGCATGGAAGTTACTTGAGGAACATATATTTTCAAGAAAAAAATTCATGATTTCCCAAAAGATTGTAGTTTATTCTGGGAGGAAACTACTGAACAAAATGATTGTATAAAATGTGGCACATCCCACTGGAAGCCAAAAGCTGATGAAACGCCATCCCATGTGCCACAGAAAGTAATTTAACACTTTACATTGATCCCATACTCCAGAATATTTTTATGTGTGATGAAATATCAATAAAAATTCAATGGCATGATACCATGAGAAATAAGACTAATGATGAGTTGGTTTACCCTGTAGAAGGATTTTCATGGTAGAGATTTGATGCTCGATATCCTGATTTTGCAGCTGACATGCGTAATGTGAGGGTAGGTCTTTAATGTGACGATTTTAATCTGTTTAGGAAGATTCTTACTTCGTACAACACATTGCCAGTTTTTATACACATTTATAACCTCCCCCCATGGTTGTGTATGAAAACACCTTTCACTTTCATGAGTATACTCATATCTGACCCTTATGATCCTGGAAATGATATAGACATATACATAAAACCTTTAATAAAAGAGTTGAAACTTCTTTGGGATGTGGGTGTGCACACATATTATGCATGTTTGAAAGACATATTTCAGATGTGTGTTGAATTTATGTGGATGTTCAATGATGTTCCTGCTTATGAAATGATTGTTGGATGGAGCACGAAGGAAAAACTATCATGTCCTATTTGTATGAAGAATACATGATCCAGAATACTGAAACAACACTGTAGTTTTAGTTTTATGGGACATTGGAAATTCTTTCCAATGGACCATCCATATAGAAATAATCGTCAAATATTTGAAAATACCATGAATATCGATGATCCACCTTAGTGTATATATGGAAGTGATGTGCTTAATGAATTTAAAGATTTTCAATTTTTCATTTGGGAAGGGTCAAATGAAATCTGGAAAGAGAAAGAATGTTTCCACTGAAACCTGTTACAATTGGAAGAAGATGAGTATCTTCTTTTATTATCCTTATTGGTCAACCAATTTTTTACATCATTTATTAGACGTAATGCACATTAAAAAGAATATATTTCAAATGTTGCCTTCGATTATTCTAAATGTTAAGGGAAAGAAAAAAGATTATTTATGATCTCAGCGTGACTTGGTGGATTGGGCATCAGACCAGAATTGTATCCTATGTGTATTAGTGAAAATAAATGGAAAGTTCCATGTGATTATTATGTGATAAAACCTACAGAAAAAAAGAAATTCATGGAAGTACTAGAGACTATTAAAGTTCCTGATATCTATTTAAGAAACATATCTAAATGGGTCAGCAGAAGAGAGTTGAAGCTAAAATATTTGAAGACTCATGATTATCATGTACTTATGCATGAGTTTATTCCAACATAAATCCGTCATATTTTGTCCCATAATGTAACGGTGGATGTTATATGGTTGTGCCATTTTTTAGAGATTTTTTTTCTAAGAAGTAGTCCAAGTATTTCTTACAAAAAATGTTGGTAGATGCCCTATTAATTTTTTGCGAGTTAGAGAAAATATATCCTCCATTTTTCACATGCATGCTGCATATGACTGTCCATATTACAACTAAAATACTTCTCAGAGGACCTATTTCTTTTTGTTGTATATATCCAACTAAAAGAAATATGTACACATTAATGTCTTATGTCTGAACCAGGAATCATCCTGAAGGTTCTATCGTGAATGGTTACTTGGCTCAAGAATGTATTGATTTATGCTCTATGTATTTGTATGATCTTACTACAAGAATTAATAAACCAATGAGAAACGAAGAAGAAAAGTATGAGCAAATTTAACCCAGTTTTCCATCACTTCCTCAAACAGAAGGAATTCATGGATCATATACATTGATGACATTAAGCCTTGAAGAGTGGGAGATGGCACATCACATAGTTTTGTTTAACTATGATTTGTTTGATGACTACATTCTATAATTAAATTGAATATTTATATCTTACATATCTGTTAAACTATTCTGATTTTTATCTATAGGGAACATAAAGCAATGATAAATAGAAAACATCGTTCTTTATCTTTGATATGGAGAGAGACTTTTCATAGTAAAGAGTTTTTTTCTTGTTTAAAACTGAAGGTAAAAATATTACTATTTAAAATAATTAAATCAATATTTAATTAAGTTTAATATTCATTTATATTTCAGGTATTGGGTTCTCTTTCTGACTCTGTCTATGAGGAAATAAGATCTTTTGCTTTTGGTCCTAATACCGTGGTTCGTGACTGTAAATCAATTATTATAAATGGGTACAAATTTATTATCCCTGATCGAGCAAAGAAAATGAGAACACAACATGATGGGGTTATGGTTACTGACACAATAGACTATTATACCGGTGCATTAGATAGTATACCTTGATTTGAAAATGTAGGTTATTATGGAGTCGTTAAAAAAATTATAATATTGGATTATTAATCTCATGGATGAGTCACTATGATCGAATTCCAGTGGTTTGATTCGATGATGAGTTAGGGCAAATTTATTGATGATTGTAGATTTTGAGTAATTTATATGACTCGCACTTTTGCTACCAATGAACCATATATATTGGCATCAATGGGGAAACATATTTTTTTTTTTCAAATCCCATCTTCAACTTGAATTTGGTGTCATTATTGAAGTAATTCCAAGAAATATTTTTGATTATGGTGATGATGGAATTGAAAATATGACTACTGCCAGTGGAATTGATCCATTTTTTACTTTTTATGACTCTAATAGCTCAATTTTCAGAGTTGACTATGAACCTGAAGTTGTGGTGGGAAATATATAGAATCATCCATCCATGTTCTCAATTCTTTATGTTTAGCTTGACTTTGGTTGTTAAGGTTGGTAATATTCAAATTGATTTAATATTGATTACAAATATGTTGTATCTGACTTTAACTTTATGTGAATTTTCAATATTTGGTTGCATTTTTATTTGAATTGTATTTTCTAATTTGGAATTGAACTTTATTCAAACCTACAACACCGACATTTCTAACTTGGTGAACATTTCAATGTTTTATTGACCACAACTGCTTGACCCCAGAACCCATAAATCCCCCTATCCCCTCTCTTATATTTTTTTGGGTTACAAATTATTTATCATTTTCTAATTAATTTCAAATTTTTTTTCAAATGCAGGAAGTGAAACCGATTTAAGAGATGCAATGAAAAAAGAAGACAAACAATAATCGTCGCATGGCTGAGATGGGCATTCCTCCACTAGTGCCTGTTGTGAGTATTTTATTTCAAATATATATATTTTAATAACATATAATGTCCTATGATTAATTTTTTTAAAACATTTTTGCTGGATACACCACTGAGGCGACATTTATTTGACAAGGAGACTAGTAGTGGTCGCAATTCTCAGGTCGGTGGTACACGTGAGGGTGTTACAAGAGCTAGACGATCTAGTCGGCGTACTTGATTAGACCCTACCCCTCCCAATGATGTACCATCTATCCCACATTCTTATCCTGATGTGTCATTAGGGACCCATGAGATATTTAGGCCTCCCATGTTTTCACCACCCTTTTCATCTGAGCCTCTTCACCCATCTTTACCATGTTTGATGATGATTCCCACTCCCCATCTATATCAGGCATTTGGCCAACCATCCATGCCTTCTTCTTTAACTTCTTACTACTTCTCTATGAACTTATATATTCTATCTTCTTTGACTCCTGATTTTCCATAGTCTATGACTGCAGAGCATACAATGGGACCCACTCCACCTGTAGATGGTGTTCCTTCAGTTTATGTGGATCCAGAGGTGCCCACTGATTAGATTGTCGCAGGTATATTTATAGGATCCTAACAAATTTTTATATCATAATTTATTTTCATTATAACATTTATTGATATAATTTTTTTCTTTCATAATAGATACATATACTAATAGGAGGCATGGGTGGGGGTGTACACGCTTTCGTGAGGTGTGGAACCACCACACACAGTTGATGGTGGACTACAATGAAGATAATCAAATGGTAGAAAAAACAGGGTAGCAATGTTAGAGTTTTTTGGAGACGCTTTCCAAATACTCCGACATCTTTCCCGTCAGCCTGCTTTCATGGAGATAGTTGCCAAAAAAGTCAAAGATAATGCCTGGGTACAGATATGGGTAAAAAAATCTTTTGTATTTATTGTAATATATTATTTCTGTATTTATATAAATTAATATTTTTGTGTAAACTTCAGTTTAATTTCCCCGATGGTGAGGGTGCATGTCCAACATGTCTACAGGAATTAGGTGAGATTTAGAGAGGATACAAACATGAGTTGTATATTGGATGGTGTGATAGAGTTGGCATAGATTTGGAGGTGACACCTGTCATGGATGACTTCCTGATAGAACAATATCGGCAAATTATTACTCATTGGATGACTACCAAGTTTAAGGTATTAATCACATTTTAGATTTTTGAATGAAAATTTTCATGATTTTAATTAATAATATCTTTTGTATTATTGAATTTTATTTAGGAATCATCCAGAAAAAATAAAAAAAACATTTATTCTAAAAAATACCTTCAAACTTTGGGGCGTAATACGATGTCAGATCATGAGAGGAAGCAGGTACGATAGTTTATAAATTTTTCAGTACTTTCACTTTCTATTGATTCTTCCATAATTTATTCAATTTCTATAGTTTTGATATAATTTAAGTTATGAAATTAATTATTGGTAACTTATTTTCAACTATGGTTGCCTATATTAAATGTCATTGCAGAGACAAGAATTGAATATTGAAGGATGTGTTTCTCGAGCAAAACTATTTTGACCAAGTAGAAAAAAAAATTGGAAGTGATGTTAATAAGGTGTAAAAACAACAGATTGTAAGTTTTACTTTGATGATTTAAAATTTTAATATCTAGTTTTTTACTTAATAATATATTTAAATTTGTAACAGACTACTTTGGAGGCTCTTGATGCCTAGGAGCCTGAATATTTTGGTCCAAATGATCATTTACATCAGGTGTTGGTAGATGAGAACTCTGGAAGAGTACGCTACTGAACTGGGAAGTGTATAGTATCAATGAGGTATTATCCCTCTTTAGGTTCCAGTTTTACTTCCACCGAGTTGGAAAAGGTTAAGGAATAGGCAGAAAAGTCTGAAAGAAGGTCTACATAGGTGGAAGAATGAACTGAAAGGGAAAACGATGAATTTATGAAATTGAGGCAAGTTTTATGTCCATCACTTCCACTAGAGGCCAATGCAGCTTGTGATGAATATATGTCAATGATACATTCATTATATAGTGCACCAGGTGGTAGTTCTTATGGTGGTCAATACGATGTTGTTCCTGGTGACGGTGATGGAGATGGTGAGGAAGAGGTCGAGGGCGAGGATGATTCTGAGGACAAGGGAGAGGAGGAGGGCGAGGAGGTGGCCGAGGAGGAGGCTGGGGATGAGGATGGGGATGAGGGTGGGGATGATGATGGGTATAGAGATGAGGATGTGGATGAGTCTGATGATAATGGTGACGATAGTGATGGTGATGAGGGACAAATTGATATGTTAAACGTTTGACTGATATTATTGAGATTTGATTTTTGATGATTTTCTGTGACTGATATTACTGAGATTTGATGTTTGATGATTTAATGTGACTGAATATCTGTTAAATCTTTTTCCTCTATTTATTTTGGCATTTTTCATTCGGTTTCACTTCAATCTTGATTCAAGTATCTCATTTGATTCAAGTCTCTCCTTTGATTCATGTCTCTCCTTTTGTTAGCATCATTTTAGTGATTATCTTGTTTTATTTTATCATATGTTGGGTCATTCCAAGAACTAGTGATATTTAGATTGTAATATTATAGTTTGGGAGTATTTTTGGGTGTTTCATGGTTTTCCCACACAGTTAAGAGTAACCACATGGTTCACATGTAGAGGGTTCAATCATGGAGATAAATACATATTTAAATGTGTTTTGAGATTAGAAGAAATAATTTCTCTTTTTAAATTCAAGTTTTCATGTTTGAAATTGATTTTTTTTGTCTATGAAAATTTATTAATTACCATTGAGGCATTTTGAAATTGATTTAATGGTGTGTGATATATTTTTATTTGATTTCATTTTTGATGGAGTGAAAACTATCAACTGATTTGATTTCATTTTTGATGGAGGGGGGTGTGGGTTGTACAGGTGGGGAGGGGGGTGTGCAGGTTGAGAGGGGGGGTATGCTATCCAGGGAGGGGGGGTGTGGACTGTCTAGGTGGGGTGGGGGTGTGTAGGGGGGTGGGAGCCTTGTCTAGGGGGAGTGGGGTGGGGGGTTATGTCTAGTGGGGTGTCCAGTGGGGGGTGTGCAGGGGGAGGGGGTCTGCGGGGGGGGGGGGGGTGTCTGGGGGTGGTGCAGGTGGGAGGGGGTGTGGATTGTGCATGTGGGGAGGGAGGGTGTGTAGGTTGGGAGGGGGATATGCTATCCAGGGAGAGGGGGTGTCCACGTGGGGTGGGGGGCCTGTCCAGGGGGGGGTTGTCCAGGGGTGGGGGTGTGGATGGGGGTGGGGGTGGGGGTCTGTCCAGTGGGGTGGGGTGGGACTATCCAGTGGGGGGGTGGCTATTCGGGGGGTGGGGGTGTGCTGGGGGGTGGGGGTCTATAACGAGGCTGTTTAGGGGGAGGTGGGGGGTTGTCCAGGGGGAGGTGGGAGTCTGTCCAGAGGGAGGTGTGGGGATGTGCATGGGGTGGGGGGCTGTCTAGGGGTTGGGGGATGGCTAGGGGGTGGGGTTATGCACGAGGGGTGGGGGTGGGGGTTGTCCAGGGGGGATGTCTAAGGGTGGGGGTGGTGTTATGCAGGGGGGATGTCCATGGGTGGGGTGTGCAGGGGGTGGGGGGATGTCCAAGGGGGTGGGGGTGTCCAGGGGGTGCTATCCAGTGGGTGAGGGGTTTTCAATGAGGTGGGGGTGGGTGTAGTGGGTTATGGGGGATGTGGGAGTTGCAGTTTCTCATCATACTTATTGGAAATCCTGAAATCCATCCCAGTTTTTAGTGGCAATAAGGACTGCTCAGTGGAGTTCATCATCCCCGGATAGTCCTTACTTCCATTACCCTTTTCATATTATTCCATCCTTGAAGATTTCTTCATACTAGCTTGAGAAATATTTTTAAAGGACATCCCTTCTCTAACCATTGGCAAGTCACCATTCTTCTTAACTTGAGAACTATCCTTAATTATTTATTTATTTTGTGCTTCTACCCACTATAGAACCCTAGTAATAGGGATAATTCCAAACTATGGTTCCTCCCACCATTTGAATTTACTACCATGATATGATTCTAGGGGTCCACCAAGCCACTCATTTTAGTTCTCAATGACCCTCACCTAGAAATGTACAATAACGCTATCCTTACACTAGTATCAACACTTTCTTCTCTTTTTCATGATAAAATGGGAATACCTTCACCATCCAGGAAAAACCTGAACACTTTATATATTCCTAAAAAATCCCTATACAACTCTCAAAACACAACCTTCATACCCAAATATATACATCTAATATAGTTTCTAGATCATCACAATCTATCTCACAAAAAAACTAGTCAGATATAAATCAGAAAACCCTTCTTGAAAACGTTTGGATTTAACTACATACACACTACCTAAATATCCAATCATAGTGAATTTAAGACTAAAGTAACCCAATGGTAATTTAAGTACCCACATCAATGTTTTCACCCAATTCCCCATGTGATCTCCTCTGTTGGATTGTCATAAACCATCCTGAAGCCAACACCCATGCTCAGACTCCACCCAATAAAACATCACAATTTATACATGGAATTCACCATAGAATAAAAATGTTTTTGGGTCCACTTATTCACCAGTATCATAATGTTATCATTCCATCCCATGGTCGGCTCCACACTCTCGTGGAACTCCCATAAGAAGGGTCGCATGCCCATAACTAATACATCACTCCCCACTATAAGAGTGTTGTTACATTCGCTTCACTGGACCAAACTCCCAAACTCCATGAACCATGATCCATTAATTTCGAAACTCAAAGATTGGGTGTGGTAATCCATATATCACCCAAAAGATAGTATAAACAAAATTTACCACATGTTTCTGGTTTCTAATAACAACACCCACAACATGTAATAAGATCCATCTCACACGTTCTGCTCATTCCATGACACTCCCCTTATTCTGGTCCTAAGTTTCAGGTCACCACACCCACAATAATTTCATCAAAATCTCCCAATACCAATGAATATAGAGTGTTTAATGACTTATTTTCATCGAAACATAGGGGTCAGATGTCATGTTGTGACAAATTTTTAAACATGAATTACGGAGATTCCCTTTATCATGTTAGTTTAACTTTAAGAAGAATCACTTTAAGCACTTTTCTATTAGACCAGATGCCACACTAGGGATACAACCACCTTAATAACAACTAACATGAAATTTCATTTCAAATACTCAAGTGTACACCTATTCTCACACTACACATAAAAGAACACAAAAATAATCTCACGTTCAGGCATCCAAATGATCCTTACCTCCAATACCAACCTCGATACCAAAGAACTAGCACTCAAGGAACCTTCCTTAAAAAAATAAGTAATCACCCTAACAACATAATATACTTGATAACACATCTTTTAACTGATTCCATATGCTAAAACATCTACATGTTCCACACAAATCTAAAACACATATGATATCCGGTTGATCCATTTGATGTATATCCTCAATCACAAAACCCACTCAACACTATCATAATACGTGCTTACAGATCACTGGGATCTCAAAACTAGTTCCTTTGGTCTAGCCTCACACAATCCACTTCTCATGTGAGGAACTCCTACCCATATTCTAAAACACATGACATCTAATACGCTAAGGAAAACTACTTTCCCTAAGTCACACAATCCCATTAATACACACACATTATCATCATTACTAAGTTCAAAGACACCTTCTATAGGGTTTAATACTTATATAGGTTTAAACTAAACCACCCTACCCACTCTCAAGATTGTTATAAAATTACAAGATTCATGAGAAAATATGACATAAGATGATATCTCACAGCTCCTAAGGTTGCATGTCAAACAAAATAAAGTAGGTAACATCCCACTATCTAGAGAATCTCATATCCATGGGTAAGGTATGTTCAATAGATTCCTTTGAGTGAGGTATGTTCTTTGTTCTGAGTCACCACACATTCTATCACCCCCTCAAATGGAATAAAAAAATGTGAAGTTGTTATTAGTTTTTAAAATTCTTTATATGGTACTGTAGAATTTTTGGATATGTTTGTATATGGTATTGTAGAGTTTTTTCATATGCTTGTAGTTTGTGTAATGTATGCAATGTTGGAGGCTGGTGTATGAAATATTGGAGGCTTCCGTATATTGGATTCTGTGTGCAAGTTTATGTGTGCAATGCTAGAGATGCTATTCTATATATTGGATTCTGTGTGTAGGTTTATGTGTGCAATGATGGAGCTACTGTGGAGCTACAAATCTGGTTGAATACTATACCAACAGTTTATAACCATTGGTATAGTTCTGAAAGAGCATGTATTTTCCAACAATTATATAAAACTGTTTCAAAAACTATATACCAAAAGTTACTAAACTGTTGGTATTACACTGTTTCCTTTGTAAACCAATGGTTTTAAACCGTTGGTAATTATCTATCCCAACAGTTCTAAGAAACCATCAGGAAATTGTATGTTTTTTACCCTATACCAACAGTTATTTATAAACCGTTGGTATATATGTATCCCATATCCACACTACCCAACAGTTTTGTAAACCTTTGGGATATTTTATACCAATAGTTTATCCCCCTATGCTAATGGTTTGTAACTGTCAGTATAGTTTAATTTTACAATAGTGAATTTGGGAACCCAAGTTATGAATGTATTCTTTATGAAATGAAACACATTCCTTTCCATGGGTAATTTTATGTCCAATATTGTATACATTTTATGTTGAATGCATGATAATGTAAATTTTATGATGTGACAGGTGCACCTAGAATTGTATAGCGCTCCAATTCATTGGGTAATGTGATGTATATCATGAGAAAATTGAAATATGTATGAACATGATGCTATACATTTTCACAACTATGTGTGGTATTTGACCACTAAAACATGATGTTTCATTTTTATGCATTTCCACATTCTATGCCTCTTTCTAATGATTCCTCTCATGATGATGATGATGATATTATAGTTATTATCATCCCATGTTATATTGTTTCATGTTCTTATCTATCCTCTTACTAGGATTTTAGCTCACCCATTTCTTTAATGTATATCCTCAGGTGAGTAATTATACTAAATGTTTATGTTTTATTTTCCAAATGTTATGTATTGAATAATTTTCCCAAGACACTAAACCTTTGGATCCTAGTCATGTAATGATTTTATGCTTTTTATCATTAAAATGGCGTAATAGTAATGTAAGAAAAAGTAGGGTCTTTGTAGTTAGTATCAACGCATAGTTTAGTTAATTTGGGAATTAGGATTAGAGAACCTTAGTGAAAAACCTTAGTTTGAGGCTAAGTATATCTAAGAACATAAGAATATTTTCTAAACATAGAGATATTGTAAGATATGAATTTAGAGTTAATTTTATAAAAGGATAAATTATTCATGACTTTTTGAATTTGTTTTGTTTTAACCTTTTCTATTTTAGAAAATGGAGGAAGCCAAGAGAAACCAGGCCAACAACTCGTATAAGGGACAATTCAAAAATTTATCGAACGACATATCCAATGCTTTAGGACGTGTAGTTAAAAATTTCATGGTGATTCTTACCCATATGTTTCAAGTTATGAAAAATAACATGAATAATGTGGAAC